>JADRCH010000028.1:5683200-5789698 GCA_019843965.1 Rhynchomys soricoides | reverse complement strand
CTGGCCCCCAGCGTGTTCCACTGTACGGACTCTAACCATCACACAGCTACTGCTTTCTAACATGCTCTTTCCCTCCTGTGAAGGCAGCCCAGGCTACAAAGTGGCTTTTTGCTCCCTGTAGTAGTTTAACTTTGAAACAGGCACATGTTGATTGCCAGACCGTGTTAAGTGTCAGCTGTGTGATTCTGAGGTGATCCTGATGGCCTGAGTCATTCATTTTCCAGCCCTCCTCACCTCCTGATTTGACCCTCATTCTCCAGGATCTGCTGTTTTGGCCTTAGAGCACTTCCATGCCTTTGAATGCTCACCATAGTGCAGGGATAGTTTGGCTGTGAGACACACAGATGGTTTGTATACCGCCTCCTCAAACACCAGAGGACAGCTGGACTCTCCCAGCTGACCAGAGAACCAAGGAATCTATAGTAAGTTCAGTCCTTTGTGAAACTGGGGATCATTTTAGGAATTGCTTTCTGGGAGAGGAGCCTCTGTGCTTGGGAAGACAGTGTGCCTTTACTGAGCTGGGGCATCAATAGGTTTCCTTCCAGGGAGGATAGGGAAAAGAACACAGGTATATTTTGTGCCTCAGAAGAGCTGCCTGGGTCAGGGAGATAGTGAAAATCCTTCTAGGCATCTCACTTGCAGATGCACATGACTCTGCCAGGATTCATGAAAAAGTCATTTTCAAATAGAGGGATGCAAGTAAGGCACCGGACGGGGAGACTGTACGAGCACCCGACAGGGGACTGTACGAGCACCCAACAGGAGACTGTACGAGCAAAGCAGCTCCATCTCCGGCGTCGGGGGCTTCCGGTCCCATCTTCATCCTCTGCAGCTCCAGAGGGTGGGGCCTGCCCCAAATAAGTTCCATGAGAGGTCATCCTTGCCTGCCTATATGAAGGGCTTTGGGCCTACTGCAGCTCTACCACATGCTATTGGATGGGAAGGGAGCCATGGTCACACTGGGCTGGCAAGCCATCTTAGGAGACTTGAACTTTCAGGACCAGAATGAGGCGGCAGGAGGATTGCTGCTGGCTTGCACTTTCTAATTTAGAGTTTAAAAACACAACTCATATAAATGGGGTCTAAAAATCATCTCTTGTATACTTTTGTTATAGATTAATTTGCTTGAGCAATAAATGCTAACGTGCAAATGTGGTCGTAGCCTGTTAATGCCTCTGGGGGAGAAAGGGTGGAAGGGGATGAGAAGTAGTTCCTTAGAGTGGAAAGCCATTTTTCATTTATTCCTTGGTTTGTAAAACCCCAGTGAGTAAAGACTAGATCACCAGTCAGGGAGAAGACTCCAATACCTGAAGAACAAATCCTGTTAAATAAAGATGTCTTTAAGTGGTTCTCACCTTTCCTAAGGCTGTGACCCTTTAATACAGTCCTACATGTTGTGGTGACCCCAACCATAAAATGATTTCAGTGCTACTTCATAACTGTAATTTTGCTAGTTACAAATCATAATGTGACACATGACCCCTATGAATGGGGTGGTGACCCTCAGGTTGAGAACCACTGCTTTAAACAGGCTAAAAATATCCTGAGGTTTTGTGCTTTAAAACAATGACCACTCTGACAGTGTACTTGGCCTTCCTCAACACAGCCCAAGGTGCCACCCACATAGGCACACATAGGACAAGCACAGGAACTAACCTAGTAAGGCCTAGATGACAAGTGGCACTGGCTGTCGGGAAGGGACAGCCTGGAAACACCACGGGCACAGCAAAGGTACCCACTAATGAACCTAGGTACCAAGGCCACTCTATGTTCCTTTGGGCACAGAGGACCTACTCTGCCCACCCTGATCTCAGTAGACACTCAGCTGGCAAGGGGAGAACACCTGCCTGGAAGGACCCTCAGACTCCATCCATCCCCACCTCAGGCCTAAGTGGAGGCTTCTCGTGGACAACAAGGGAGCCAGGAGGGAGGAAGCCATGGGTGGGGCAGGGTGTGACCCATAGTCTTTGTGACTTGGTGTAGTCTGAGTGCCCGGGTTGTCTGTGTGACCCTGACAGGTGCGTGGGAGATGTGGAGCAGGAGCACATGACCCAGGCGAGGGTCGCAGGCACTTAAGGACTAATCCTGACGCATGGCCTGCTCAGTCCAGGGACCTAGTCCCCGCCCTCGCCCCCAACCCCACCCCCGCCCAGGCCCTGGCTGCTCCTTGGACCGTAACATGGGACTGGATCTAGAACCAAGGCTCAATGTGAGTGCCAGCAACTGCGTCCGGACTGCGTCTCGGGTTCCCCCTGTGCGCCGCTGCCAGCGGACTCCTCTTCCACGCAGCCCTCCGCAGCCTCTGCCGCCTGTGCGTCCACGAAGCCCAACACCCCGAACGGGGCTCCGCTCAGCACGCCGAAAGCCCCGCCACCAGCGCCAGGGGTCTGCACAATGCATGGCGCAGGCAAGGCCGGTTGCCCTGGGCAACCGCAAGACGCCTGGCCGCTCAGCCCGCCGCTCGGCCGCAGCAGCACGCGCTTCAGGGCGGGTCCCAGGTGAGCAGTGCCTGCCCTCAGACGCGCCACGCCTGCCCTCGCTAGCGCCCAGGTTCTCCTCCTACCCCGTGTTCCGAACCCCGCCCCGCCCCGCCCCCTCCGATTAGAACCCCAGACCTCGATCCTTAGAACCACAGAATTTTCCCAGCTTACTCTCTCCACTTACCCTGTCCACTTTCACCCCACCACGCCTGTTCAACCTTCTTTCCCTCACCTTCCCACTACCCTCCAAACTTAACTGCCTCCCCTTTCTGACCCTAAACCCGCGCCCCAGTTTGTGACCTATCTCTCTACCTTGACCTCTCCTTCTAAGCTCCAGACCTGTTTTCCTCTCCAGATTGGAAACCCCACTTAGCCTTCCCTAACTCTGGCCCAAATCTATCTTCAACACCATACTTCCTTCCGTACTCCCGAGTTTTCCCTCCTCTAACTCACTCATCTCACTCTCAGACCCCCCCCCCCGACCTTTCTTCTTCAACTTTTCACCCCAAGTCTCCCACTCATGTCGTGTCCCCTGACCCCGAACCCCCTTTTCAGACCTCCCTCCCACACCCGGGGCCTCCGAACCCCACCCTTGCCTTCCTGGGTTTGTCTGACCTCCATACCTTTGTCAGCAGGGGCTGGAGGCCAAAGAAACCAGCTACGAGAGGCAAGCATGGAGAACGTCGAGAGGAAGAAGCTGTCTTCCACTTTGTCGGATGGAGATCACAAAGAAGAAAATAGTCTGTACCTTTCTTGTTCCGCATATTCGACAGCCTTACTCAAAGGAGCAGGCATGGGGGGTTGGTAATAGTGGAGGAGGCCCAGGTTCAGTTGACCTCTGGGCTCCTGAGGCTTCCTGAATCAGATGTGTTGGTCCTGTTCTGGTCTTCCCGGGTAAAGCCCTTTATCCTAGTGGGCTACTGCGCTTGCCCTTCAGACACGGTTCACTGACAAATTCCTAAATATCTGTAAGTAAAATCATGTGTCATAGATGAGTACACATTTAGTTTTAGAAGATCTAGTTCAGGGCCTTAGATGATGGCACACGACTTTAATCCCAGTACCCCAGAGGCAGAGGCAGAAGGATCTCTGTGAATTTGAGGCCAGCCTGGTCTACAAAGTCAGTCCAGGGCAGCCAGGGCTCGGTTACACAGAGAAACCCTGTCTGGAAAAACAAAAACCAAACTAACCAAACAAACAAGAAGATATAGTTCAGACTTACCAGTTTGGGTCCTTGACGTTGACCATACAACTGGCATTGCCTTGGCCTTTAGATCACTCTGGTGGGTGCTACCAGTCTCTCTATGGCTTTTACTGGCAGTTCTCTTACATCCATAATGGTGAAATGTATACTCCAGATCTTGGCCATTATTAATAATGAGTCTTACTGGTTTTCAGGTATTTCTTGTTCGTTCTGGATACCAGCTCTGTGTCAGATCTATGTGCTATAAATACTCATGAAGATCTGTGGCTGTGGTTGGTTGATTGATTTCTAGGGGTTTAGTTGGTTGGTTGATTTTGTTTTTCTTTCTTTTTCTGTTTGTTTGTTTGGTTAGTTGGTTGGTTTTTCAAGATGGGGTTTCTCTGTGTAGCCCTGGATGTCTTGGAAATCAAGATGAAGACCAGGCTGGCCCCAAACTCAGAGATCTACCTGCCTCTGACTCACTAGTACTGGGATTAAAGAGGTGTGCCACCCCCACTAACCCCCTTTGAGACAAGGTCTCACCACATAGCTCTGGCTATTCTGGAACTCTCTATATAGACCAGGCTGGCCTAGAACTCACAAATATCCACCTACCTCTGCCTCCCCAGTGCTGGGATTAAAGAAGTACACTATATATTCTGGCTGGACCAGAATTCACTCTGTAGACCAGACTGTTTTGACTCATATAGATCCACCTGCCTCTGCCTCTCAAGTGCTGGGATTAAAGAATACCTCACAATGCACAGCCTGTGAATTTCTGGTGTTAAAGGAGGCCCACTTACTGATCTTTTCATATATAATGAGAGCCCTTATATTTTAAAGATTCTACCCACTTCCTTGCAGAAGGTAACACCCCTTTGCTTTGCCTTTCTTTGAGAAACTTTGTCATTTTACTTCTTACAGTCCAGGTCCAACACCTAATGGGATCGAGGAAGACAAGACTTGCTATCCTTGTCCTTAATTTGAGTATTCAGTGACTCAGCTGCTGCCTGGCAGTGTTTCTTTGGGGTCAAAGAGGTGTAGGTCTTTTGGGGGGCTATCCATTCTGCTGTCCTGCTCTTTCTGCTCATTCTTTTTCCACGCCAGTGTTTTCATTGCAGAGACTTTATAATATGTATATATACACACATACACATACATATCCTGCCAGGGCTGTTGTGATTGTGTATGTTGAATTTATGGGTCAGTTAATATCTTAATATTAAATCTTTGGTAATAGGAACACTTAATTCTTCTCAGCATCAGTTTATAGTTTTCATTGTGCAAGTGTACAGAATGTCTTTTGCTAGATTTGCTCCTATATACTTGATGCTTTTAAATGCTTCTACAGATGGCTTTTCCATTTCATTTCCGTGTGTGTGTGTGTGTGTGTGTGTGTGTGTGTGTGTGTGTGCGTGCGCGCCTCTCAAGTGCTGGGATTAAATGTAACCACTGGCTTTTCCATCCATGCCCAAGTTCCTGAAATAACAACTCTTGAGAACTTAATGTTTCATGAATAAATGTCCAGGCCATAGCTTGTTCCCCAACTGGCTTGTAATTTAATTAATTTGTTCTATTCTGAGAGTACCATGTGGCTGTTTACCACCTCTCAGGTTTATGCAGCCAACCATCTCCATCAGCATTAGAGGTGAATCTCTCCTGTGTCTGACTCTATTCCAGAATCCTCTCTTTCTGTCTGGACATCCCACCTCCTATTTCATGACAAAGCTAATAGGCCGATAGCTTTTTATTGACAGGCAGTGCTTCCACACAGTGCACAAGAGATTCTCTCTATAATTAAGTGTATAAACTACCAGGGGGATCTCTGTGAGTTCGAGGCCAGCCTGGACTACACAGAGAAACCTTGTCTGGAAATAAAAAAAGTTTTTCAAGTGTATGTGTGTGTGTGTGTGTGTGTGTGTGTGTGTGTGTGTATAGAGAGAGAGAGAGTCAGAGAGAGAGAGAGAGAGAGAGAGAGAGCAAGAGCGCACAGAAGGCATCTGATCCCCCAGAGCTCAGATTACAGGCATTTATGAGGTGCCTTGTAACATGGGCACTAGAATATGAACTGGTCCCCAGGACTGAGCAGCAAACACTCTCAGTCACTGAGCTGCCTCTGCTTTGAAGTTGTTTAACAATTACCAACTGTCACCGTTGTCACTAGACTTAATGTATGAACGTATTAACTAGGGCTTGTGTCGTCATTGTGAGGGAGATTAGTGTGCACTATCCCTTCCTCGTAATGTCTTTGTCAGGTGTTGGTGTTAACAATATAGCCTCATGGTTTGTATAAAAAATTCTCCCTTAAATATTTGGATAGACTAACTTATGGATGTCATCACCCCGAGTTTTCATTTGGGAATAATATTCTAATTATGGAATTAATGTCATGAATGGGGAAAGCGGATCTGGATCTTCTGTTTCTTTTATGTTCGTTTCCGTGTATATTTCAAAGAAAATATCCATTTCATATGAGCTGCCCAACTGTTGGCATGTACATGCTAATAAAGTTTTATTAATTCCTTAATATCCACAGTCAATAGCAATATCTCCCTCTCGTTCTCGGTGTTGCTAATTTGTGTCTTATGTGTTTCTCTTAATTTGCCTAGGTAAAAGTTCATCTGATTAGAATTTTCTCTTCCTTCCTCACTTTTGTTTGGTTTGTTTGTTTGGTTGGTTGGTTTTGGTTTTTTGAGACAAGGTTTCTCTGTGTAGCCCTGGCTGTCCTGGAACTCACTCTGTAGACCAGGCTGGCCTCGAACTCAGAAAGCTGCCTGCCTCTGCCTCCCAAGTGCTGGGATTAAAGGTGTGCGCCACCACTGCCCAGCCCTCCTTTCCTTTCTTTTTGATTCTCCTCAGTATGGGATCCAACTCAGAGCTGTACATGCTTGGTTGGTGCCTGAACACTGAGCTACAGCCCCAGTAACTCTCCAAACGTTTCCTATACCCAGCTCCTGCTTGTGCTAGTTTTATGTAGAATACATTTCACTTCATCGAATTTTGCTCCTAACTTACTCTTTCCTTTCCTCCAGCTGCCTTGAGTGGGTCATTTTCTTTCTACCCTCTTGGGCTGGCATAAAGATAACTTTTAACATGCTTTCCCCCCGAAATTTAATAACCTGCAGATTCCCCTCAAATTACTACCTGTCCTGCATTGTAATGTTTTGATAGGCCATATTTTTATTATAATTTAATTCATATTATTTTCAAATTTATATTTAATTTGTCCTAAATGTGCCACGAATTCTGGGGCATTTAGGAAAATTCTACTTGTTTTTATATACTCCTGGTTTGATTTTGGTAATTGGCAGGAAAGTCAACCTCTGTGTTTTATTGTCTATATCTAATGAAATGACTTAAAGGAGGAATTATTTTAGCTCAAGGTTTAAGAGGACTCAGTCCATCATGGTTGAGAGTGTCAGGAGGCAGAGATAGGGAAATCAGAAAGGAAGCCAGGCAACATATAGCCCTAGAGACACACCCCTAGTGACCAGACCCTGGAAGCCTGTGTCACAAATGTAGGCATCTCTCAGTGTACACAGCAGTAGGCTCTGTTGGGTGTGTTGGGGCTTGGAGGTTGGGGCTTGAATCTCTCTGTGTTTAGGAGTGTGGTCCCTCATCATGTCATCCAAATTGCTGGCTTGTGCTGCTCCTTTGTTTAATTTTTCATTTCCCAAAAGAAGCAGACTCAAATGCCCCAGTACGACTATGGCTTCACTTCTGTCAGTATTTCTAGTCGAAGCTGTACTATTAAGTGCACAGACATCTAGAACTGCTATATTTTCCTGACATTGTTTTTACTAAGCTTATTGATAATCTCATAAATGTACATAATGCTTTCTGATTACTCTTTCATCCCCCCTGACCCTCTACCAATTCCCAGCCCCCTATAAGTCCCTTTCCCGGATTCATGTCTCTTGATGTACTCTGTGTTCCACTAAGTTCAGTCAGAGATTGACTGATCATCAATTTGGAGTCATTAGTTGGAATCTGTGGGCTCACCAGTGTGTAGACAACTGAGGGAAAGAACTCCCCATCTCCCAGAATGTGCCCATAGTCAACAATTCATCTGTGAAGTGTGGGGCCACCAGACCCTGACCCTGACTGTTCAGACACACTTCTGTCATCCCAGTCTGGTGTGAGTTTGTGATTGTCGTCTTGCCCAGAGATAGCAAGAAATCCTTTTCCAGTGTTCCCTGAGCCTTGGGATGGGTGTAAATGTCATTTACTAGCTGAGTAGTCAACTGTCATGTACCAGCACTTTGAGTACCTGAGTCTACATTCACCACTATTCACTGACAAGAGGGGTTCTTCTGATTAAAGCTGAGAGTAGCATTGTTTAGTGTATGAGTGTTTTTGCCTGTGTGTGTATATGCGCACGATGTGTGTGTAGTGCCTACAGAGGCCAGAGAGCATCAGGTCCTCTGGAACTATAATTACAAATGGTTGCAAGCCCCACTATGCCTGTTTTTAATCTTATAAAATGTCTCCCTTTTGTCTTTAGTAGTTATTTTTAATGACACACACACACACAATCTCTAAAAGGACATTTTTATATGACCAAATACTTTTTCCGCTTCACAATAATTCCCTAATAAAAATCTAACCCTAGAATATGTTTGTATCTCCCTGGCTTCCCTCAAAACAACTTCAAAGTTGGTTTGTTCATATCTGGATCTGCTTGAGCACACACTGTTCTTCTCTTTTAATGATCTTTCCTCTGCTGTGGCCCATCTTCCTACCTGGCTTTTCAAGGTGTAGGCTTTCTACCTAAGGCATTCTTAACAGGTGGGGAGCCATACGTTGAACGTGGTTCCATTCTGCCTTCTTGTGGTAGCTCACCTGTTCCTCTTACCCTCAGATGGCCCTGGATCTGGAGGGGACAGCTGTTGCTTCAACTGGACTTTGCTGGATACTTTGAGTGTGTACAGTTTCACCATATACATTACATCTCAACCAAAGTTTCCTCTCCCTCCTTTCTTCCAATCCTCTCCCCCAGATCAGCTTCTCCTCTGTTTCCCTTCAAAAGAAAAACAAACATCAGGTCTCCCAGGGATATCCACCAAATATAGTCTAACAAGATACAAGAAAACTGGGCACAGACCCTCATATCAAGGCTGGACAAGGCAACCCAGTAGGAGAAAAAGGGTCCCAAGTGCAGGCAAAGAGTCAGAGACACCTCCCCAACATACACACACACACACACACACCCATTGTTGGGAATTCCACAAGCACACCAAGCTATACAACCATAAGTCATATGCATGTGACCTAGCTCAGACCCAAACAGGGTCTGTGTTTGTTGCTTCAGTCTCTGTGAGCCCCTATGAGCCCTGAGTAGTTGATTCTGTGGGCCATGTGTCGCTGTGTCCTGGACCCCTCTGGCCTCTACAATCTTTTCTCCCCCTCTCCTACAGGTTTCTCCTGGCTCCAGGTAGTGTTTGGCTCTGGGTCTCTGCATCTCTAGCTCACTTTCTGTTGCTGTCCTTGATGACCAGCCCATCGTTCTATTATCTCCAGTATGCTGGATCTCCACTGAAACTAAAGCTGTACCTCACCAATGGCCTCTCCTGGTCTTTCTTCAGGGTGATTTCAATCTTGCCACACAACGCCTAGTCTCAGCTGTTCTCTATGACCCTTTAAGATTTCAAAACTAGTACCATGTGGGAAACTCTTGCACATTCCCAAGTTCAGCTGCTAGCTTGAGTTGCAACCTTGGGCCTTGTAGTGATCTTGAGGAAAATCTTCCTGGATTTTACCTCAACAATGTTGGTCTTATTAATCACAGCTGATTTTTAAGCCCCAGCCAAACCTCATTCACTGTTCCAGTAAAGCGAACTTTTCACAAAAGTGGTGCTTGGTCTCGTTAATCACAGCTGAATCTTCAGCTCCAGATTTCCAGAAATCAGATTCTGGTTTGTTTGTTTTTTTCCCTAGCTTTTTAAATTATTTATTTATTTTATATCCCAACCACAATTCCCCCTCCCTCCTCTCCTCCCAGTCCTTCCCCCCATCACTCTCCTCCCCCTTCCCATTCCTCCCCCGTTTCTCTTCAGAAAAGGAGAAGCCTCCAATGTATATCAACCAGCCCTGGCATATCAAGTTGCTGTAAGATTAAGCATACCTTCTCCTATTGAGGCTAGATGAGGCAGCCCGGTAGAAGGACAGGGTCCCAAAGGCAGACAACAGAGGCAGAGACATCCTCTGCTCCCTCTGTTTAGAGTCCTACATAAAGACCAGGCTGCATAACTGTAACATATGTGCAGAGGTCCTAGGTAGTCCCATGCAGGCTCCCTGGTTGGCGGTTCAGTCTCTGTGATCCCCTATGGACCCGGGTTAGTTGATTCGTTGGGTTTTCTTGAGGTGTCCTTGACCTCTCTGGCTCCAACTATTCTTCCTCTGCATCTTCCATAGGATCCCCCTAATGTTTGATTGTGGGTCTCTGCATCTGTTTCCCACAGTTACTGAGTAAAGCCTCTCTGAACACCATTATGCCTAGGCTCCTGTGTACAAGTATAGCACAATACCATTAGCAGTGTCAGGGGTGGGCTCCCTCTCGTGGCATGCGTCTCAAACTGGACTAGTAATTGGTTGGCCACTCCCACAGTTTCTGCACCTGTACTCCAGTACATCTTGTAGGCAGAACAAATTTTAGGAAGGTTTTGTGGCTGAATTGGTGTCCCAGTCCCCTCCACTGGAAGCCTTGCCTGGTTACAGGAGATGGCTGGTTCAGGCTCTGTATCTCCCATTGCTAGGAGTCTTAGCTAAGGTGACCCTCATAGATTTCTGGGAGTTTCCATTGCCCTGGACTTCTAGCTCATCTCAGAGATGCCTTCCCTAATTCCAGTTGTCTCTCCCAGGACTCTCTCCCTCCGTCTTCCCCCTACCTTATTTCTCCTGTTTCCATCAGCATCCCCTCCCTCACCCAAGCATCTTCCCCCCTCACTATCTTCCCCCAACTTGATTCCTCCTGTTTCCATCCACATCCTCTCCCTCCACCCAGGCCCCACCCATCCACTCACCATGTCTATTTTGTTTTCCCTTCTCCGCTAGATTCATCCACCACCACCACCCCCGCTTTGAGCGCTCTTTGTTACTTAGTTTCTTTGGGTCTGTGGATTGTAGCAGGGTTCTCCTTTACAGCCAATACCCACTTATAAGTGAGTACACACCATGTTGGTCTTTCTGGGTCTGGGTTACCTTTCTCAGGATGATCTTTTCTAGTTCCATCCGGTTGCCTGTAGATTTCATGACGTCCTTGTTGTTAATAGCCGAATAGCATTCCATTGTGTAGATGTACCACGTTTTCTTTATCCATGCTTTGGTTGAGGAACATCTAGGTTGTTTCCAGTTTCTGGCTATTACAAATAAAGCTTCTATGAACATAGTTGAGCAAGTGTCCTTGTGGGGTGGTGGAGCTTCTTTTGGATAGATGCCCAAGAATGGTATAGCTGGGTCTGGAGGTAGATCGATTCCCAATTTTCTGATAAACTGATATTGAGTTCCAAAGTGGTGGTACAAGTTTGAATTCCCACCAGCAATGGAGAAGTGTTCCGGTTGCTGCACATCCTCACCAGCATGAGCTGTCGCTTGAGGTTTTGACCTTAGCCATTCTGACTGATGTAAGGTGAAATCTCAGAGTCAGTTTGATTTGCATTTTCCTGGTGGCTCATTTCTTTAAGTGTTTCTTGGCCATTAGAGATTCCTCTGTCAAGAATTCTCTGTTTAGATCTAGACCCCATTTTTTAATTAGATTATTTGGTTTGTTGATGTCTAATTTCTTGAGGGTTTTACACACACACACACACACACACACACACATATATATATATGTATCAGCCTCCTATTAGATGTGGGGGTTTGTGAAGATCTTTTCCCAATCTGTAGGCTGCTGTATGTGTCCTTTTGATGGTACACTTTGCCTTAAAGAAGTTTTTCAGTTTCATGAGTTCCTACTTATTAATTGTTGATCTTAGTGCCGGTGCGATTGGTATTCTATTCAGGAAGTTATCTCCTATGCCAATGTGTTCAAGGATATTCCTCACTTTCTCTTCTATCAGGTTTAGTGTGTTTAATTTTATGTGGAGGTCTTTGATCCACTTTGATTCACTACCAGTAAACACCTTCAGTTAAGTAGCTGGATACAAAGTTAACTAAAAAAAAAAAAAAGAAAATCAGTAGCCCTCCTATATACTAACAAGAAACAGACTGGGAAAGAAATCAGGGAAACAACACCTTTCACAGTAGCCACAAATAATAGCAAATATCTTGCTGTAACTCTAAACAAACAAGTAAACACCCAAGAACTCTAAGTCTTTGAAGAAAGGAATTGAAGGATATCAGAAAAAGGAAAGATCTCCCATGCCCATGGACCAATAGGATTAACATAACAAAAGTGGCCATCTTACCAAAAGCAATCCTCAGATTCAATGCAATTCCCCCCAAATTCCAACTCCATTCTTTACAAATCTTGAAAGAACAATGCTCAACTTTATATGGAAAAATAATAAACCCAGCATAGATTAAACAATCCTGTACAATAAGCAAATCTTCTGGAGGTGTTGCCATCCCTGATCTCCAGCTGTACTACGAGCAGTAGTAATAAAAAAATAGTATTGGTATAAACACAAATAGGTTGATCAATGGAATCGAATTGAAGACCTAGAAGTAAATCTACACACCTGTGGGCACTTGATTTTTGAAAAGAAGCCCAAATTATACAATGTAAAGAAGAAAACATCTTTAACAAATGGTGCTGGTCTATCTGGATGGTTACATGTACAAAAATAGATCCTTATCTATCACCCTGCACAAAACTCAAGAAACCAGATTCTTAATTTAAAATACTTTTAGCTAGCTGACTTAGGCATGATAACACTTGCTTTAATTTCAGCACTTGCAAGGCAGAGGCAGACAGATCTCTGGAAGTTTAAGACTAGCCTGGTCTACAGAGTGCATTCCAAAACAGCCAGGGCTAGGTAGAGAGATCTTATCTCAAAAAAAAAAAAGTCACATGAACATGTCAGGTAGACTTTGCTTCCCTCTGAAACTTCACAAGCCAAGTCTATGTTGTCTGCACTCTTAGCCTCCTCTTTCAAATTGTCACATAGATCAGTAAACCCTGAATACTTGCCTCCCAACATCCCACAATCCTCCACTCCCAAAAGCTACATGGTCAGGTCCAACAGTAACAGCCCCACATTCCTGGTACCATTTTCTGTCTTGGTTTGTTTTCTATCACTATAATAAAATACTTGACTACAAGTAACTTGAAATGTAACCTTAGTGGTTACAGTCTATTGACCAGGAAAGCCAGACTCAAGGTAACAACCTAGAGTCAGGAGCTGAAGCAAGAGACCATGGAGGGATTCTGCTTACTGACTTGCTTTCCATGGCTTGCTTAGGTTGCTTTTCTTACACAGCCCAAGACCCTCTAACCACAGTTGGCACCACAGAATGGACTGAACCCTCCCACGTCAGTCTCAACCTGGAAAATGCCCACATGGAGAGATGGCTCAGCAGTTAAGAGTAATAGCTACTCTTCTAGAGGATCCAGGTTCCATGCCTAACACCTACCTGGTGGCTAACAACCATTTTAAACTCCAGTTTTGGGAAAATCAACACCATCTTCTGGCCTCTGTTGGCACTGCATGCATACACACTCAGGTGTATAGAAACATACATGCAGGCAAAACACTCATACACATATCTTTTCAAAGCACTTAGAAAATACTCCCACAGACTCGTCTACAGGCCAATTTGACAGAGTTGAGGTTCCCTCTCCCCAAGTGACTCTAGTGTGTGTCAAGTTGACAAAAACTAACAGGCACGTGTGTGCTCATGTGTTGTGATGCTCCAGAGGGTTCTCATCTCCACACTGCCTCTGTGTCTTGTTGCTGTATCCTGGTAGACTTTTAAAGGAATCATTAGTTTTTCTAGTGTGTCCATAGATTCTTTTGGGACTTTTGTGTGTGCATATGTGCATTGTGAGTGTGTGGGTGCACATGTGTGTGTGTATGCACATTAAGGCCAGAGGTCGTTGTTGCGTGATGTCTGCATCATTCACTGTCCCATCTTTCCCTGGGATTGGGGAGAAAGTTAGATGAACGCTGATTCCCATTCCCTTTTTACCTTTGTGGCCAGGACTCTTGGTGAATCCAGAAATCACCCATTGGCTAGAATGGCAAATTAGCTAACAAACAAGTTCCAGACCTGCCTGTTTCCATCCCTCATAGTCAGGATTACAGATATGCATGACCAAACCGAGCTTTGCACATGGACAATGGGGCTCCAAATCCCAGTCCTCATGCTGGGTGGCTCTTTGCCAACTGAGTCATCTCCTCAATCTGCATTCTGGTCTTTAAATGTTCCCAAAATATCTAAAATCAATGGCAGTCAGCCTCTCCAGACTGTATTCCTCCAGTGAGCGACTTTGTCCTTTCTGGCAGGGAGAAGTGTTGACAATTAGAAACTGGTATCGGTTGTCATCTTGATCTGAAGTTACCTAGGAGGCAAGTCTTCAGGCACAACTGTGGGGGATATTTAGTTTGGGTTAGCCTCTGGGCATTCTTGTGAGGGGTGTCATTTAACCTTGGGTTAACTGGTATAGGAAGATAGATGGGAAGAGTGGGCAGCATCATTCCCTATGCTTAGATCCTGAATTATACAGTAAAAGGAGAAAGCTACATGGGTGCCAGCATTTGTGACTCTCTGATGTCACATGGAATGTGGTCAGCTCATTGTGATGGTCTGTACCCTGGAAGTGTGAGCCAAAATAAACACTTCTTCTATCCCTTAAGTTGTTTTTGTTGGGGTATTTTACCATAGCAGCAGAAAAGGCAACCAAAAAAAGAAACCAGAACACCAGGATTGGAGCCAGGTTTGCCACGGAGTCAAGAGATTTAAGCCTGAATGAAAATGTATTTATAGTAATGATTTTTCTTTAAATGTTTAAAATTGTGTGTGTGTGTGTGTGTGTGTGTGTGTGTGTGTGTATGGGAGTATGTGTACATGCCTGCAGTTGGCAGAGGCTAGAAGAGGGCATTGGAACTGGAGTTACAGGCAGTTGAGTCACAGGATAATGCATACTGAAACTGAACACTATGAGTATCAACCATTCTTAATCCCCGGGGAACCTCTCCAGCCCCTGGTAACAGTGTGTCTATACCTATAGAGAACTAGCCATTGGTCCACTGTGTCTACTAAGCCTGGATGAAAGTGAATTCTGTTTTGTTTCTGTATCAACGTCTCTTTATCGGTGGCATGATTTTTCTTCCTTCTCTTCAAGTGGTTCATGGCAATGTTGACCTTCAAGTCCAGCCACAGGAGGCCCCAAGGTGGTAACTGCTTCTTTACATGTGGCCAGGGTTTGCTTAGCTCTTGAGCTTGATCTTATCTATGGCCCATAGGCCTGTGGTCTCGTTTTCTTGCAGGATTCAGAAGCCACACAGACATGGCAGGTCATGGACATGCCTCTCCTTCTAGCAAGTGTTGTTTAGGATGAAGGACAGACATATCCTTCCTCAATGCATCCAGCTTGGAGTGTTCTAATGGGAGAGTTTCAAACTCAGATTTGACCCCTGGATTAGCATATTCCTTTTATCTTCTCTTTGTGTTTTCCAAGGCATTTGGCTGTTTTGTCTAAATTTCAAGTTTATTAATGTGAAGTTCATAGTTACCTCCGGTCAGAAACACAGCCCTCACTCCCGAGGGCAAGAGAGAGTTTATTCTGGAGCCAAATGTGAGAGGCCATGGACAGGGATATAGATTTAGATGCTCAACTATGGAACACAGTTGCATGAAATATGGCTAGTTACAAAACACACTCGTAAGTTGAGGAATTTGCAAAATACATTGGTTGGGCCATAGGTGACAGCAAACCAGGAAGACTACCACAGGTTTCAAATGACACCTGGTGACATTTTTAGATTTAGATTGATGGCAGCTAGTGGTCTGCTAAGAACACATTTTAGAGCCTTGATAATCTCGAGGATGTTAGGTCAGACCCATGTGGGCAACAAATGACATTCATAGGACTAAAAATATCCCAAGATAATTACACTCCGGTCTGCAGCTTTTTAACTCTCCATGTCTCTAAGTTTAGTCACTTGGCCTTGTAGAATATTTAACACCGGTGGTACAGCATCTCTCTTCTCTCTTCTCTCCTCTCCTCTCTCCTCTCTGCCTTCTGGAAACTTTAATTCACATCTCTCAGTTTTTAAGTATCTAAGGAGTTCTCTTGTCCTGTTGTTATTTTTTATGTCTTTCATCTTTTTTAAAAGTATTTTTTATATCTTATTTTTAATTGTATCTTTGGGTTGGTATGAATGCAGGTCCCACCTGAGGCCAGAGACACAGGCGTATCAGGCAGTTGTGAGCCACCTGACATGGGCACTGGGAACCAAACTTAGATCCTCTCGAAGAGCAGCATGTACTCTTAACTGCTGAGCTATCTCTCCATCCACTTCATCTTTTTAATCAATAAATGTCACCAATGAGTTATTAATTTTACTAGTCTTAAGCCTTTGGCTTGGTCAATCTGATTTACTGTATTAAAATTGCTTCATGGGCTGGGGATATGGCTAAGTAGTTAAGAGCACTGGCTGTTCTTCCAAAGGATCAGGGGTTCAACTCCCAGCACCTACATGGTAGCTCACAACTGTCTGTAATTCCAGTTCCGGGGGATCTGACACACTTACACAAATATACATGCAAGAGAACACCAATGCACATAAAATACTAATAAATAAATTATTTTTTAAAAGAAGAAAGTATTTCATAATGTCCTTCTCCTTTTCTCTAATGGTTTCTTGGAGTTTACATTTACCATGTTCTTTACAGCTTGCTGACATATATGCTTAAATCATTGCTTTTTTGTTTGTTTGTTTGTTTGGATTTGATTTCTTAAGACAATGTCTCTTATATATCTCATGTGTCCTGGAATTCCTGTAGCCAAGGCTGTATGTCATATTTTCCAGCCATTCCAACTCCCACGTGTTGGGATTACAGGCGTGTGACATCACACCCAGCTTTGAATCGATGTTTTTAGCCTTTATTGTTTTCTCTTTTTCTTTTTGGTTTTTGTTTGTTTGTTTGTTTGTTTTTCAAGACAGGATTTCTCTGTGTAGCCCTGGCTGTCCTGAAACTCACTTTGTAGACCAGGCCATCCTCAAACCCAGAGATCCACCTACCTCTCCCTCTCGAGTGCTGGGACTAAAGGTGTGTGTCACCACCCTCAGCTCAGCCTGTATGACTGATTTTCTGATAGGTGCATTTGTATCTGGAGATTTCTTTATAGTCACAGCTTTAACTATATCACACCAGATTTGAAATTTGGTGTTTTAGTTGTCTTTGGGTAAACAGATAAAGAAAGTTATATCTTGATTTTTTTTTTTCTGACCCACAGATCATTTAGAAGTACACTTGTTAATCTACACATATTCAGGAGTTTTCTATTATTTTTATATTGATTTCTGACTTAATTGCTCTGTGGTCAGGAGAGTTTTTATGACTCTCAAACCCTTTGAAATTGGCCAAGAGTTTCTTTAAGATCAGCTTTAATGACTATTCTAGAATAATAATGAATGTGTTAGCATTGAACAGAGTAAGGTTCTGCTGGTCACATCTGTCCCACTGACCTTTTTATTCATCCGTCCATTACTGAAAGCCAAGCACTAACTCTATGACCACAGACTTAATGATTTCTCCTTGTTTGATAACTTGTGTTCTGTGTATTTTGAGGCATCTTTATTTGAGCATCTTTATTAACTTGCTTTCACACTCTCCTATGCAGCCCTACACCTTCCTATGCAGCCCTGTTCACTATTCTGGTCCTCATCTTTATAGAGGACTTTTGCCAGTTCAGGCCTGGGCTTGTCTAAATGGAATCCCTCACTCTACACCTTACATTTCCAAGCAGTGTATTTGTAAATATTGTTCCCAGTCTATGGTTTGGCTTCTCATTTTTTTATAATTTGTGTGTGTGTGTGTGTGTGTGTGTGTACACACATACATCAGAGGTCAACCTTGTTTTGAGACAGTCTCTCTCCCTGGGACTTGGGGCCCACTGATAGGCTAGACAGGCTGACCAGCAAGCTCCAAGGATCCTCCTGTCTCCACCTTCCCAGCACTGGAATTATACAGACACCATGCATAGCTTTATACGCCAGTGTGGGGGTTGGGACTCATGTTCTTCTTCTTGCAAAGGAAGCACTTTGTCTTAGTTAGGGTTTTATTGCTGTGAAGAGACACAATGACCACAGCAACTCTTATAAAGGAAAAGATCAATCAGGGCTGGCTCATAGTTCAGAGGTTTAGTCCATTGTCATCATGGTGGGAAGCATAGCTGCATGCAGGCAGACATGGTGCTGGAGAGGTAGCTGAGAGTTCTACATCTGGACTGACAGACAACAGAAAGAGAGGGTGACCCTTTGCCTGGCTTGGGCTTTTGAAACCCCAAAGCCTACCCCCAGTGACACACTTCCTCCAACAAGGCTACACCTCCTAATAGTGCCACTCCCTGTGAGCCTATGGGGGCCATTTTCATTCAAGCCACCGCACACTTTACCAATTATACTACATCCCCAGTTCCAGAGCATTTTAATCTCAACAGTTCCAGATGCACCAGTTCCGACTTTTATTTTTGTGCATGTGCCATTTGAGAATGTTTCCCTAAGTAAGGTTGTGATGATTTCCTCCTGTGTGTTCTGTTAGAAACTTTGGGTGGCTTTCACACACTTCAGAATAAATTCTGAGCCTCTTGTCATGCAGCAGTTAGGGTCCAGAGTGGATTCAGGGTGAGGAGAGCCACAGGAGGAACAGGTGGGCAGGGTTGTGTTGATTCTTCCTGAAGCTCCCTGGGTGTCCAGAACACGGCAGGCCCAGGAGCATTGTGGGTCAGGGTAGTCTGGAGAGATCTGTACATTTCAGAGAAGCAGCAGCTATGAAGACTCCACATTTAGGGCTTGGGGAGAGAAGGGGAAGCTGTGATATGAGGCTATGAGGAGGGGAATACTGGTCAGCCAAAGGCCCGTGCTTCGTGAAGGGAAGACTCAGTGTATGTTGCAGGCATGGCCTGTGGGGACCCTGCAGATTGGGGGGGGGGGGGGGGGAGAAGAAGGAAGCCTGGGACACTGCAGTGTTTAGTGTGTGGGAACAATTGGCATCAAAAGGCTGCCAAGAGAGAAGCTGGTGTCAGGGAGGGCATCCAGAGTGGAGTGGAGACATTGGGGGCTTCCTACAGGCAGGAGAGAGGATGGCTACTGAGTAAAGACTCGGGTGGAGGTAATGGGGGTCTGAAATTTCTCTCACCACACATTAGAGACGTACAGAGAGAACCAAGACTACCCAGTGCAGGCCAGGCATGGTGGTGCATGCCTTCAGTCCCAGCACCCAGGAGGTAGAAGTAGGAGATCTCTGTGAGTTCAAGGCCAGCCTGGTCTACAGAGTGACTTCTAGGACAGCCAGGGTGATGGTAGAGAGAACCTGTCTCAAAAACAAACAAACAAACAAGCAAACAGAGACTAAGCATTGCCAGAGTGGTCAGGGGGCTGAGGGGTGGGTGCATCAAAGACTCACAAAAAGTAGCAAGAACAGAGAAGGCTGAGATACACAGGGAGTGGGCAGAGGCAGGTTGGCATGAGGTTTCCATGTGTGTCTGCTGTGAGGCTCGAGTGACTGTTCTGAGCCACGTGCCCTTTCCTTTGCCTTGATGTCTGTTTCTCTTTTGCAGAGTTAAAACAAGGAATTCCCCAAGATTTGTCTTCTTCCCCCAAATTAGACAGATACAAAATAGCAAGACAGTTAACAGAAAAGGCCATCAAGGTAAATGTGTTTTGGGACTCATGGGTGGGGGTGTGTTTTTAAAAACAAGAAATTGTTTTGGAATTTTATTTGGGTATTGGCCTGACTGGATGACTTCCTCCCATACAGAGATGGTGCCAGTATCACTTTTGAATTTATCTGAATCTCCCGTGTAGCCCCAACAGCCAGCTCCTCCTTGTGTCCTGTGAATGTATATAGCCATGTTGTGGGTGGTGGGCATAGAGATGACTTTCCCACTGAACAGCAGTTTGGTGGGACCCTCTGGCCCACAGATCTCCTGTGGGTACCAGAACTTAGTTCCAGGCATCTTCTGAGTATTCTCCTGGATAGGGTCAGATCTTCCAGTGGGACAAGGTTATGTGTCTCTGTTACCTGGCAACACAAATTTATCTATAGAAAACATCACTACAGTGTCTCTGTCTAGGATCTCTGTGTTGGGACCTGGGCTCAGTGTGTCTTTGTTCATGTCTGTGTGAGGGGCTCTGGGCTCAGCTTATCTGTGTCTCTGTGACAGAGTTTGGACTCTAGTGGTGGCTTGGTTTGCTGACCAAGATCTAACATATATCTGGTGTCAGGCTGGCTACTAAGCATCTCTTCTCCCAGCAGTTTGAGAGTCAGATGAATCCCTCCTCTGTGGGGTAGTCTGAGCTTCAAGCCTCTATTAGGGATACCCTGATGAGTTTAGGCCCCCAGAAGATTGACTGTGTATCCATCAGACCCCATTGATTTAGGGCCTCAGTGACATCTGCAAAATTCTGTCACAGTTTCAGGATGATGCCAGTGATTTTGATATGTCCTTGCTGATTAGAGTCCAGGGACAGTGTCCTGCATGCATGACCCATCAGGGTCTGTACATCTGCTGCAGGACTCCAGTGGCTCTGAGCCACTCCTCCTGCCTGACCCCAGCTGACCCTGCCCATCCCTGACTGAGTACACAAGTCATATCACTGCCTTCTCCAGGTAGCTTGGGATACCCACATGAATGTCAGCTTTTTGTCTGAGACTACATAAAATACCTGAAGCTTCACACTTTATTAAGAAATGAAATGTACTCACCACCCAGTTTTAAGGGCTGGAAGCCAGAGCATGAGCAGTTCGTCCTGTTTGGCTCTGTTGCTGTGTGGCAGATGGCACCATCGCAGGCATGCATGTAGGAAGAAAAAATATTTGATAGAGATCAGAGGGAGATGCGGACTTGGCTCATTCTGTCATAACTGTTCACTGTGTGAGAGCTAGCTCACATTAACCTTTCCTGGGCATGTCCCCGTGTTGTGACCATGCCTCAAGCACATGAGCCCATTGGGGACAAGTAATGATCAATGACCATTCCTTCCCTCACCTTTCCCTGGGCTGAGAAGACTGAGGTAGGACAGTTCAGTTCTCCCACTGGCTGCCACTGCCTGCTAGTCCACAGGCAGCTAACCATCTCCAAGTGATGAGTCAGGATTCCAGCAGCTTCTGGGCTGGCCCTGCCCCTTCCTCTGTTACCGTTAGTTTTTCTCTTTCCACCATTCTGAACTCAGACACCCACAGCTTTTATAAACACTCTCTTGTCTTAGTGTTTCTTTTGTTGTGTTAAAGACACCACAAAACATCTTGGAGAAGAAAGGGTTTATCTCCTGCTAAAGGCTTGTAGTCAAGGCAGGAACCTGGAGACAGATAATGAAGCAGAGTCTCACTCCTCACAGGCTTACTCCTATGGTTTGCTCAGCCTGCTTTTGTACACAACTCAGGACCCGTGGGCAGGGGTGTTCCCCCCCACAGTGGGCTGGGCCCTCCCACCTCTATTGTCAATCAAGAAAATGCTCCCGTGGGCAGGCACACACCAATCTGTAGGGGGCATTTTCACAGTTAAGGTTCCTCTTCTCAAATGCCTTTAGCTTGTGTTCAATTGGCATATAACATTCGCCAGAACACTCACTTTTCTATCAAAGACAGCAGCCCTGAGAGTCTTCAGTTAGTTCCTAGTCCCTCAGGCATTGTATAATTGTGTCCCACCTGTGTCCCAAATCCAGAAATCCTGAGTCAGGGCTACAGCTGCTCAGGAAGTGTTGTTTTCTCTGGCGTTTTGGCCCCCCCTTTTGTGTCTCCGAGTGTGCGAATGAGTGTGTAATCCCAACCCAACAATGAAGAAACAGAGTGCAGCAACTGTGGGGATTATATGCTGTAACCCCCACACATGTGCACACACACACACAAGCACACGCATACCCTTCTGCATGCTGAGGGTATTCTGTGCTCTCCCGGCAGAGTGTGTGGTCTTGCTATAGTGCAGTCTGGGCCATCCTACTTGGAAACTCACCTCAATCCCCTTATTGCCAAAGCCTTCAGTTAAAGCACTGTTGTTTTCAGGAGAAGAAGATTTTCTCCATCTATGGACACTACCCTGTCATCCGGGCCACGTTGCGAAGAAAAGGCTGGGTGGAGAAGAAGTTCAGTTTCTTTCCCAAGACTGTTCAGAATGTTGAAGGTGAAGGCCACACGGGTGGAGTAGCGCCTTGTCCCATGAAGGCTTTTTTTTATATATATGGCCAATAAGTCAGCCATTCTAGGTGTGCTTACTCTATCATCTGTCTTCATGTGCCCACCACCTTCCAACCTCACACATCCTAGGCACCCACACTCCTACTTCGGTACCAGTTACTTTTCGGTGTCCCCATGCCCACACCCCACCCTAGCCATTCTTCCTCCAGGTCCAGCCCCCACCAAGGACATTCCTCAGGTACCCATAGTTCAGGTCACTCTTCCCCAGATTCCTGCCTCAAGCCTGTACTGCCTCCTACCCTGAGGGTCATCTGTGGTCTTCAGCATCCCCTCAATCCTTACCTAGCACAGCCTAGGTGAGATACTGCACAGGATGCTGGAGGGAATGCCACATGTGGCCTCCACAGTTGCTGTCCCAGGGGAAACCTCACTTGGAGTTTTTAGTAGACAAGCAGCCATACCTCTGTAGTGGGACTCCAACCCTACAGGGAGTCAGGCGAGGGACCTGCATACAGTGGCAGCAATGCCTCTCTTGTGTTTTGTTTGCAGATAAAAGTGCTGAGACCAAAGAAAATCAAGAGATAGCCTTGGAGAGATTTGATGACATCCATGATGTGATGGTAGGCCCTGTGGCCTGGTATTGGGGTATACCATGGCCTTTTTAAAGTAAGACAGAGCACACTGGACAGAAGTGAGACTCCTGTATGGGAACATGGGCCTTGAGGCATCTGGCTTCTCTGCATCCTGCTCCTAGCTCCTGCATCCCACACTGACTAGCACAAGTGAAGGCCTATGCAGCTGTGGATTATGAGATACTGGGCGGTGGGGTCAGGGTTCATTGTTACAGGGTGGAGGTAGAAGGGGTCTAGCCAATGATCAGATAGGATCTCCAGTAACACAGCAGCTGGACCTCAGTCACCCCTAGCCTGGCTCCTCTGAAGGGCCCGGCAGTGGTGGCACACAGCTTTAATCCCAGCACTTGGGAGGCAGAGGCAGGTGGATTTCTGAGTTTGAGGCCAGCCTGGTCTACAGAGTGAGTTCCAGGACAGCCAGGGCTACACAGAGAAACCCTGTAGGAAAAAAAAAAAAAAAAGACAAAAAGGTTAGTCACAGGGTGGAAGGTTTTGCCAGACATGTAGTTTAAAAGATCAGGTATCCAGAATGTCTGTGTATACCATAAATCAATGTTGTTGTTTTTTTAAACCAAATAAAATGGACAGAGAATTAGCTCACAGGTGGTCAGTCAGTAAACACATTAGGTTTATGGAGTTAATTCCATTTTTTAAGCCAGCTGTGCACTTAGTCTAATTTATTCTTCGGTGAGTACCAGATCCTGGGCCTACAGTGGGAGAAAGCTACCTCCTAGGGGTTCTGGGAGAACGCTTCCTCTGGACCACACTCCTGGATGGATCTCAGAGCATCACAGTCACCTCCAGTCTGAAAATAGCACATCTCTAAGTCTTGCATAGATACCAAGACTGGGAAGAGTTCAAATTCACTTTCAGCCCCAAATTGAGAAAAGCAGCAGGCTTCTGGGCAGCAGACACCCTGTGTGCTTTGGGTTGTCCTCATACCAACATGTGTGGGCTTCAGGAGCCATGTAACCTCAGCCAGAATCACCACAGTCTATGTCCCACCCCCAGCTCTCAGCTATGTTCCAGCATGTCAAAGACACAGAGCCCTGAATGCTGGATGTTGATAGACGGCTCTTCTTGCCAGTCCAGGTTGGTAAAGAACGAGATACCATACCTCCTCTGGACTATCAAGAGGGATGTTGTGGACTACCACAGCCTGACCTGTGACCAGATGCTGAATCACTATGGGAAGACAGCATCATTCACGACCAAGGTGGATGGGAGGGCCTGGGCTTAGTCTGAGTGGGTGGGCCAGCCACAGCTGGGAGAACCAGAGGGAGTGGTCACATACAGGCTTCTCCCAAGGACACCCACCACCTCCTATCCCATATGTCCACCTACCCACCTGCACCCCTGTTCCTCCCTCTGTCTCTGGGTACTCTTGGTGCCATAGAAGACCCCTTCCCAGGGAACATGGGCTGAGTCAAACATGGGTCCCCAGTGAATTCACTTTGTGTGAGTCTGCCCACTGAGATGCCTGACACACTGCTCTCTCTGGAGATTGGACTCTGCCTGAACATGAGGAGTCTGCCTTGGTACGTCCAAGCCAATCCGAACACCTTCTTCCCACGTTGCTATGGCCTTTGCACAGAGAATGAGAAGCAGGAATTCTTGGGTGAGTGACCCATGGCGTTCTGAGGTATACCACACTTCCCTAGGGACAGGACTACATCTCTGGTCCATTTGGTAAGGGGCAGCCTGGAAACGTCCATAGGCAATGTTGGCAATTTGGGAGGAGTCACCTGAGGCAGACAGAAGCTGTAGAACTAAGTTTTCAGATCTTGACTCTGAGGGGACACAGCACTGGCTCAGAGCAATATCACCTACTTCCCATCTCTGTGTGGATACCCTTCTGCTCAAAGCCTAGGCTCACCTCGAACCTAGGTTTGCAGGATGCATAGCTATGCTGCTCTGCCTATGTGCTGAGTTCAATCAGTCAAGATCCCTCAATAGAGGAGAGCTACATTCTAGATGGTCCAGGGTGTCCAGAGAGACCCCTTAGATTGCTCAGAGGATCCTAGCAGTGTAGCAAGGGTAGTACTGGGAATATCCCTCAGGTCTCTGAGGGCTTTGGGGGCAGTGACAGCAGACAACAGTGGAGAAGAGAGGGGAACAGTGGCTGGGAGGAGCAGCTTTTGGGACAGGGTGTGGACAGGTGGGTAAGCAACAAATGGGGAAGCACGTGGTGAGGGAGGCAGGGAGGCCCACATGGCATGCTCTGCTGCCTCTCTGCTTTGGGTGGGCAGTGGGAGTGAGACCTTGGTGTCCTTCCAGATGATTTCCGGCGCACAGTGGCTGCCAGCATCCTCAAGTGGGTAGTCTATCACCAGAATCACTGCAACAAAGTCAAGGGCAAGAGTAAGAAGGAAGAGGCCAAGAATGGCGAACCCAGCCTCAAGAAAGGTACACAGCTACGGCAGGGCCTTGATGCCTGATGGGGTGTGGAGTCTCTGGTCAACAGGAAAGGTCTTTAGCGGGTGAGGTGGAGTGTCTGTGGCTGATGGACAGGTTGGGCACTTTGGTCCAACAGGCATGGAGAAGGAGACAGTGCTACTTCTGGTTTATCTCTGATTCTCACAGCCTATCTTTTGTTTTGACAGTCTGCTAAGACCTTGGTCATCCTGTGTGCAGAACATATCAGTATCAGGCACCATGATTTCATGATCACACTAAATCCTACCCACCAGGTGCAGTGTCTAGCCAGTGGTGTGACCCTCCGCCCCTGGAAGAGGACCACAGTAGTGGCAGTACTGTGTGATGTGGGTACACAAGCAGTCTCCTGGGTTTCAGGGTTGATGCTGCTGTTGTTGTCTGCCTTAATAAAATTGGTGGGTTTCCTCTTCTTCTTCTCCTCCTCCTCCTCTTCTTCCTCTTCCTCTTCCTCTTCATCTTCATCTTCTTCTTCTCCTCTCTTTTCCTTTAGAACAGGTTTAGGCTATCAGTAAAATTGAGCAGAAGGTACCTTGGTTTCATATCTACCTGGTCCCTATGCACCCCACTGTCAATGTCCCTACTCCAGAGGTCCATTTGTTAAAAGCCTGTTGGAAAGTAAACCTTGGCATGTTCAAATCTTTAAAAGCTGTGTTTGAAAAGTAAATAAGGCAGCTTCAGGCTGTGAGCAGAGGCTTTTGTGGAGTGGATGTGATTGGTTATGGCTGAACTGCCTGGGTGGTGACAGTCAAGATTTGTAACTAAGGGCCCCTGGCAGCTTAGGCCAGGCTGAAGTAATTCCTGCAACTCCTGGCCTTTTTTCTGTCTCCATGGTTCTTCAAGGGACCTTGAAGTCTGAAACCTGTTCACACCGGCTTTGTTTACTTAGTTAGCAACAGGCTTTGAAGTTCCTTCCATGTTTGCTGCTTTGTGGCTAGGGGTGAATAGTTAGTTCACTGACCGTGTGTTCTGGGTTATTTATCTTTTCACCCACAGGACTCTTCTCACAGATACAATTGCTACGGACCTCTATGCACAAGTTTGCACAGCCATAAAATTTAAACTTTTTTGAGGAAATAAAGAGGAGTGTGATGCTACAGCCATAGCTCAGGCGATTCGTGTGCAGATGCCAAGGTGCCGTGTTGTGGATTTTAACCATTGGCTGGGTCTGTAGTAGTAGTACACTTTGCTTAATTTGTAGTTCACTAGTGACATATGACATCAAGCATTGTTTCATATGCCATTTGCCAGGGGGACATCTCTTGTGATAGGTCTGTTGTTTAAATTAGGTTGCTCCATTTTCTTACTAAGCTTCAGGAGCTCTTTGTATATTTTTTTAAACTTTGGGTAGCATCCCTTTATCAGATGTGTGTAGATGTTAAACAACCCCCCCCACCCCCAGTCTTTGCTTTGTCCTCATTCCATTGAAAATGGCTTTGACCCAGCACATACTTTTAATTTTAGAATTTTATGAAGTCAGCTTACCAACGATTTCTTTCTAGATCAATTTTTTGGTTTTTGTTTGTTTTTTTTTGTTTGTTTTTTGCTTTGTCTTGTTGTTTTTTAGCTTGGTTATAATTTATTTAACAGCTATTAAACTGTTGTAAGTGAACACACACCACATTTGTCTTTCTGGGTCTGATGTTTCTGGGTCTGGGTTGATTACCTCAAGATGTTTTTTTGTTCCTAATTCTGTCCATTAGCCTGCAAATTTCATGATGTCATTTTTAAAAAACTCTAGATCATGTCTTAAGTGTGGTGTCCAAAGCAAACAACAGGAAACTCAAGGTTCAGTCTCCTTTATGTTTTTCATCTGTTTTGTGGCTTCTCCTCTTCCATTTAAACCTAATACCCCTTCGGAATTACTTTTGAAGTTGAGATCTGTATCTAGGTTTGGTTTGGTTTGGTCTTTTTCTTTTAAAGATTTATTTATTTATTTATTTATTTATTTATTTATTTATTTTGGTTTTTCGAGACAGGGTTTCTCTGTGTAGCCCTGGCTGTCCGGGACCAGGCTAGCCTCGAACTCAGAAATCCACCTGCCTCTGCCTCCTAAGAGCTGAAAGTTTGTGTATGCGCATATGTGCACGCGTGCATGCGTGCGTGTGGGGGGGTGGGGGTGTACATGTAGGTATAGGTGCCCACAGGGGCCAGAGGTGCTGCTCTGTTCTGGAGCTGGAGTTACAGGCAGTAGTGAGTCTCCTGACACAGGTGCTGGAAGTCAAACTCTGCTATTCTTCAAGAGCAGTATGGGCCTAATCCACCAAGCCTGTCTTCCGGCACCGCCAAGCTCTCTTCTGGCACCATCCATCACTCCATCACTTGTCCCAGACAGGTGTCCGGCACCATTATTTGAGAAGGATTTTTTTTTTTTTTTGGAGAGGATATCTTTACCTCATCGTTTGTTTTGTTCCGTTGTCACATACAAGTTGATCGGGTCTGTGTGTCACTTCTCTGGGAAAAGGCTCTGTTCTATTCCATATTCCATAATCTACCTATTCTCATGGCGATACCGTACTGTTTTAATGACTGTAAGCTTTGAACCCTCAAATTTAGTTCTCCTTTGGTGCATATTGCACAATTCTGGTCCTAGACTGTAGCGTTTGTTGACATTCTCAGCGTGTCTTTCTGTGATCTTGGTTGCATTTAGACCAGGCTGGGGAGAACCAACACTTTCACACAGGGTCTTTCTTATTTGTTTACTTGGAATAGTATTCTCTGTTAGTTCTTCAATGCCATTCGTCAGAGTTTGAAGTTTTCCTCAAGTAGATCTTATGCTTATTTTGTTAGATTTATTTTTACTTAAGAATTATTTTTCTACCTGGGCAGTGGTGATCCATGCCTTTAATCCCAGACTTTAGGAGGAAGAAACAGGAGGATCTCAGAGTTTGAGATCAGCTTGGTTGATAGAGTAGGTTCCAGGACACCCAGGCTACACAGAGAAACACTGTCTTGAAACACACACACACACACACGCACACGCACAATATAAATAAAATTTTTTAAAATTTCAAATTCCAGTTGTTCCCTGCCTGTGAAAGTGACACACCATAGCAACTTTCCAGGACTCTTGAATCTTTTGTAGTTTTCTACCAAAGATAATCCTATTATCTGTGACTAAACACAGCTTTGCTCCTTTCCAATCATGTCTTACTGCATTTGTTAGTCTGTCTACTTGCCAAAAATCAGTGGCGAGGGGCAATCTATAGTAATGTTACCTCTCTCACCTCCAGTATTAGTAATGTGTTTCTTCTCTTTCATAACTTGGCTAGGGATTAATTTATTGTTTTGTTCTCTTCAAAAATCTAGATTTATGGATCATTAGTGTTTTTTCTATTGTTTTCCTATTTTCACTTTCTACTCTAATTTTTATATTTTCTTTCATTTACTTTGAGTTTTAATTTTCTTTTCTTTTTCTCACTTTTATAAGCAGTCACTGATACAAATTTTCTAAGCATTACTCTGGTGCCATCCCACAGATTTTATAAGTTCTGATTCCATCCTTACCTAATTGAAAATTTCTTTTGTTTTTTTCTTTACCACATGTGTTGTTGTTGTTGTTGTTGTTATTATTATTATTATTAGTTTTGAGATAGACCCTCACTGTGTAGCCCTGGCTGTCCTTGAGCTCACTATGTAGACTGGCCACTTTTAGACCCATTGCAGTTAGGGGACATGTTATGTTTTCTGTTCTTTTGAACATTTTGACATGTTTTATGGCTAGACTGAGCTCACTGTTGAGGAGCGTGTTTGTGCTGCTGTTAGTGGACGCTGTGTCTTAGTCAGAGTTTTATTAGTTCGATGAAACACCAGGGCCAAAAACCAAGTTAGGGAGGAAAGGGTTTATTTGGCTTACACTTCCAGATTCCGATCCACCATTGGAGGAAGTCAGGACAGGAACTCACACTGAACAAGAACCTGGAGGCAGGAACTGATGCAGAGGTCATGGAGGAGTGCTGCTTCCTGGCTTGCTCCCCATGACTTACTCAGCCTGCTTTCTCCAGCCCAGGGATGGCCCCGCCCACAATGGGATGGGCCCTCCCCATTGGTCTAATTGAGAAAATGCCTTACTGCACCAACTGAGGCTCCTCCCTCTTTGATGAATCTAGCTTGTGTCAAGTTGACACACAAAACCAACCAATACAAGTAGCATGGAACATCAGTTAGAGCCAGTTGGCAGCTGGTACTTTTCAGTTATGCTGTCTTTACAAATTTTCCTCTCTCTCTCTCTCCCCCCCCCTCCCTCCATACCTCCCTCCCTTCCCAGGCTGGTCTTGCCCTCATCTGGATCTGACCATTTGTTCCTTCTCTCTCCTTTTTTTTTTTTTTTTGTCAGTTTTTGTTCCTTTTCTCTGTAGATTAAACTCAGGACCTCACACATATTAGATAAGTGTCATACCACTTATAGCCCAGCCCTTGTTAAATTTTCAGACAGAGTCATAGAGACTTAGGTTGGTCTTAAGCTCTCCCAGATAAGCCTCAAACTTGTGGTGAGTCTACCTCAGACTCTTGTGTAGCTGAGATGGCAGGCCTGAGCCACAGGCCCATCTGAACCTGCCCATTTCTGATATAGGGATGTCAAAGTCTCCTTTTATGATTGTGAGTATATTTCAGTTTTTCCTTTAAGCCAGAACAGCTTTTTGCTGCTTTGGAGCTCTGTTGTTAGGGACATGTATACTAGTTATTGTTACATTTTTCTGGAGAACTGGCACTTCCATCATATAAAGTTTCTTTCACCCTTGATCATTTCCCTTGCTCTGCAGTCTGCTTTGCCGGATAGTAACACGTCTTTTCCCCTTGTCTTTTGATTAATGTTAACATGGTATATTTTCTCTTCTCCCATCTCTATCTATGTCTGTCTGTCTGGTTTTTTGAAAAATGGTTTCTCTATGTAGCCCTGGCTATCCTGGAACTCACTTTGTAGACCAAGCTGACCTTGAACTCTCAGAGATCTGCTTGCCTCTGCCTCCTGAGTACTGGGATTAAAGTTGTAAACCAGCATGCCCGGTTCCCTTTACTTTTACTCTAAGATAGCTGTGTATTTAAAATGTGTGTTTCTTTTTCATTAATTAATTAGTTTACATCCCTTCGAAGCTTCCCCTCCCTCTTCTCCTCCCAGTCCCTCTCAGAAAGGGAAGCCTCCCATGGATTTCAACCCACTTAGGCATATCAAGTTGCAGTAGGACTAGGTGCATCTTCTCCTATTGAGGCTACACAAGGCAGCCCAGTTAAGGGGAAGGGATCCAAAGGCAGGCAACCGAGTCAGAGACAGTCCCTGCTCCTGCTGTTAGGGGTCCCACTTCATGGGAGTTTCTTAGAGAAGCTAGTTGTGTCTTGTTTAATCTACTCTGTAAATCTGTGTCTTTTAACTGTTGTGTGTATAGGTATTGAATTGCTGTTGGTAATGGAGGTGATAATCAATACTGTAGGATTGATTAGAGCTGCTGTGGTGATTACTGCTTTCTCTGTCTCTGTGTCTCGGTCTCTGTCTCTATCTATCTCTCTATCTCTATCTCTCTATTCTCCCCTCTCTTTTCACTGTTTCCTTCTCCTCTCCTTTTCCACTCTTTGTGACACTCCCTTCAAAGTGTATGCCTACAGCCAGGTTTTCCTACTCCATTCATTCTGTGAAGGTTTCCACTCCAGTGAGTCCTGATTCTCCATATTTGTCTACCTCTCCCCAATCTGGGGGAAAGTGGTTTTGTCTTTGACCTCACTTCTTTGGAAGATCGGGAGTTGTTGGTTGTTTAGCTCATCTTAGCTCAAGAGAAAGTACTGACATCGACACCTCTCACACGTGGAAGCCAGAAGTGCCACGTTTGTTCTTGAATGGCTTATGTTCTGTGAATTTCAAATGCCCCATGTACGCTCTGCAACTGCCACATAAATTTAGCACTTTTGCTTTGCAGCATGCTCAGTGAACCTGTGCCCACCACAGCAGTCCTTAGTACCATGCCTCTACCAACACTGTGCCTGAAGCCCACCCCCCAGCTATTCCTAGAACATGCTGCAGCCCTGCGGGCTACGCAGGCTACACAGCTAGCCAGGGCGGAGTCTCAGCCTAATGGTCACATTCTCAAGACCACTTGAAGTCTGTACTTTCTGAGACTCAACACTGGTCCTGAGTCTTGGGGTTCAGAAGGATGAGACATTGTGTAAGGATTCAGGTGCCAGGACCTATCAATGACCCCTGTGCTGTCCAGGAAGCTCTATAGGAATTAGCAATCATAGCAGCTCAAAGGTTCACAGGTATCAGAGCAACACAGGTCTGGTCACAGAGCTTGTGATTAGAAAGCATGCTCTTTATGACAATTCAAAAATACTGTCTCCTCTCCATCATGATGGCCAAGTCCATCAGAGTTTGGGCTCCTGATGGTAGTAGTGATGCTGAACAGTGGGGCTGACAGACAAGGCTCCTGAAGGGGAGGAATCACCTCCCAGGGAAGGGAAGCACCAGGGGAGAGGTGATGGGAACAGGAAGCTGCCCGGTAGAGATCACACTCAGAGCATCTGCTTGGGTTCCAGATCCTGATAATCCTGACCTCAAGTTACCAAGCCTCTCAGGACAGGTTGTAGACACAGCATGCAAGGTATGCCAGGCCTACCTGGGACAGCTAGAGCATGAAGACATTGACGTATCGGAGACGAGCACTGAGGCCTTGTCTGAGGAGGAATGGAATGACCTGACACAGCAGTACTACTTACTGGTTCAGTAAGATGCCACCCTGCTGCCTTGGCACCAGAAGGGGGTCACTGTGTGCACACACCGGGATGCATGTCTGGGTGCTGGAGCACATATCTGGGTATTGGGGGCACTTGCCTTGATGTTAGAATGCTTGTCAAGTGCACGGGCATTATCTGTCTGGGTATTAGGGTACTTATCTAACTTAATACCTGTCTGAGGTAGGGATGCCTCCTGAGTCCTGGGGTACCTTCTGGTGTTAGAGCAACTGCCTTGGGGTATCATGGTGCCTATCTGCTGTTGGGGTACCCAAACCTTCTGTTATTTGTTAAAAAGATGACACCTCCTACGGGTGTCTTTGGGGGATGCCATCTCATTTTGTACCCCCCCCTCCATGGTTTTCATGTTGAGCTCACTTGGACCCACAATAGCCCTGGTAAGTTTGTACTGCTCAGGGCCTGGAAGACGCTGAGCAAAGAGGAAGGGTGGGCTGAGCTGCTTCTCTGGTCTTCAGACTGTCAGGATGCTGGTCACCCCTCACCACCAAGTCCCACCTGCTGATGCTGCTTCCATGCTCTCCTCTGGCCTTCCTGGATGTTTTCAGCCTTTGGCCCCTCTTTCTCTCCCTTTGATATCAAACATTTCCCTTTCCTCTTCTCCCAGCTCCTTGCCTCTCTCCTCCCTCCCCTCCTCTACTTTTCCTCCTTCCTGCTGACTTACGCCTGTGATCCTAGCACTCAGGAGGCTGAGGCAGGAAGAGCATGAGCTCTGGGGCCGACTAGGCTAGGACTGATTCTGAGGCCAGCATGGGGAAGATAGCAAGACTCTGTTTATTTTTTAAGCCAACCCTGAAAAATTACAATATAGTTTTTGAGGCAGGGTCTAGCATGAGTCACTGCACCTGAAACCGTCTTTGTGTTTGTTACTCGTCTTTAGAATCTTCACTGCTTCCCAAACAAAACATGACAGTGTGACCTGCATGGCTTGCTGCCTCCTGCTCCTGAGACTCTTGTCATTCATTTCTAACTATCTTTCTTATATTTCCTTTTTAAAAAATATTTATGTGTATGTGTGTACCTGAATGAATGTGCGTTTGTGTGCATCAGGTGCCCACAGGTGCCCACAGATTCCCTGGACTTAGAGTCCCGGTTACAGTTCCTGGATCTTCTGATGTGGTTGCTGGGAGCTAAGCTTGGGTCCTTTCCAAGAGCAGTAAGTGCTTTTAACCTCTGAGCCATCCCTCCAGATCCTCTGGAAAGGCACAGGTCATGATTGCTGTTGCTTTAAATAGTCGGTTACTTTCATTTTTTGCACATCAGCTGTTGTGTAAAATCCCTTACTATATTTTCTAGTAATTGTCTAGTAGAAAACTTTCTCCAGTTTTTTCTTTTTTTTTCAATCTCAAAAAGCCTAAAAATGTTCAATTTTGAAAGATGTTTTCTCCGGGATAGAGTTCTCAGTTTGCAGACATAATGCTGCTGTCACTGTGGAGGTGATGCTCTGTTGTCTTTTGGCTCATGATGTTTTGTTTAGAAATTTTCGGCTGGTAATTTTGACTCTCCTCTTTTTCTCTGGATGCCTCAAGATTTTGTGTTTGGTTTTTCACGATTGCTTATTACGTTTCTAGGAATACTTTTCTTTGTATTTTTCCTTGTTTAAGTGTGTAGGGCATCTTTTAACTCTGAGTTGATGTTTTTCTCCCAGAGTTGGACTCTGGCTGATATTTCTAAAGTGTTACTTCTCCTTCATTCTCTCTCTTCTCTTTCTGGGACTCTGAGTGCACGTGTGTTATCCTGTGCCCTGTGTGGCTCTTACCTGGTCTTTTCCTTCATGGCTGTCATGAGAGACCTTCTCATGCAGTCTGTTCCTGTCTGTGTGCTGTGTTCCACTGATCTGTCTAACACTAGGACAGTGCTTTAGTCAGTGTGTGCTCAGGACTTAATCCACCCAAGGAAACACATGCTCTCTATTCACTCTTCTTCACAGGAGTTGTTCTCACACCCCCTATATGAGTTGTTCTAAAGACAGTTCCTTCCTAATGAGGTTGGTTATAGCTTCCTATTTATTAGCCACTAACATGGGAAGTTATTAGCTACAATTAATAGGACAAAAATTGATAAAAAGTGCTTTGCATTGGCTTAAGAACTGTGTTTCTCAAGAAGCATTGTAAAGAGAATTAAAATAGAAGCCACAAACTGAAGACAGATCCACTGTCCACAACAAAGGTTCAGATTTAGAAGCTGCAGAGTTAGCTACAGTAAGTTAGGGGAAAGAAATGAACCAAATTAAATGCTGCATTTGTAGAGGCTTCTCTATCATACTAGAAGTCTTTCTCCAGGACCTCATAAACTAAATGTGGTGGCTCATGCCTGAAACCCCAAACACTCTGCTTGAACATGACTGTCAACCTGATCTCTTGTTCTTGTTGGTGACTACAAACTTGTAGAAAAAGGCCTAACTTAGAAACTAATCATAATCTCAGGAAATAAGGACAGGGGTCAGTAGAGATGTCTGAGCAGCTTTCAGATTTGAAGGTATACGACTGGCACCTGGGAGAGAGACATCAACCACAGTACCTGCAAGGACATGAGGTCAGTGACAGTAGCAGGAGGATCAGAAGTTCAAGGTCATATGCACAGCAGCAAGTTCAAAGCTCTTCTAGGCTCCATGAGACCCTGCCTCAAGAATGAACAAGGAACAGACTCTTTATTAAATACAAATCAACTGTCCAGGCATATTAGATAAGTAACCAGTGTCTGGAGCTTCCCAGAAATGCAGGTTAAAGCCACAGTGAACCCCTTGGTGGTAGCTCCTGCAATCCCAGGAGGATCTTGAACTCAAAGCCAACTTGGGCTATCTATGAGACTTTATCCCAAAAGCTGCAAAAGTGAAAAAAAAACAACAAAACCCACCCATGATGAGACATCTCTCTGCACCCCAAGATGGCTGAATTGAAGACTTGAGGAGACACCAAGTGTGGACCTGAGTCAACAGCTCTCATGCACCATTGGCAGGGGTGTTGAGCAAGAGCATTTTGGAAAATCGAGAACTATATGCCCGATGACCCAGCTCTTCTATCCCTGCAGAAATGGAAGCACCCAGCCTCGGAAAGACTCGGCAAGCGCAGACCTGACAGACCGTAGCTGTGTCAGAGAAAGGGCTGCAAACAGCACAGATCTCCCAGTTGTGAGGCTAAGAGACACTACGTAGGAGAAAAAGAGGAGAGAAGGGGTCAGGGAGCGGGGAGAGCGTGTGTCCGTATCTCTATCAAGAAAGGCAGAGCCTGTCCCTGTGGTTGAAAGTGTGAATGATAGATAAGTAGCTACCATTGGCTGGAACATAACACTAGAGAACTTTCTGAGCAGCCCAGGCTGTATGTAGCTTGATCTGGTGGTAATGACATAAGAGTACGCATGAGCAAAAATGCCCAAATTTCACTGTTTCTGTTTGAGCTCTCTATACTAAGCATTTTCTTAAACCGCTACAAAAGTGAATCCTGAGACTTAGCCACTAGGTGGCAGCATTAGGCTCCCGTGTGGTATGGTATGACCTCTCTGGTGCTTTGCTGTGACTATCCACTTAGAAGTGCTACATGGAGAGCCTTGGGGGCTCGTTTGATTCTTGTGGAGACTTGCAGATTCCCACATGGACGTCTGTACGTCAGTAACCAAAAGGCCAAGAGGCTACACTTCATGGGACCTGCAGGGACCCGTCTGTTCTTGAATGAGCATGGATGTATCTAGAATCTGAGCATCTGTTGGTTCCAGGCTCCTGCCCTATTTCAGCAATCTCTTGACTTTTACAGCTTCCATCTTCTCATTATGTAATGTGGGTAACATGGTGTGGTGACAGATGGGTCTAGTGCTGGCTCACCTTCAGGGGTGACTTCCAGGACCCAGGCTCCAGTGTCCTACAGAGGTCATAAGGCTTCCTTCCAACTGAGACAGCAAAACGCTTGTCTTTCTGGAGCACAGTAGTAAAAACATCCATGCTACCAGGCCATGCTGATAATACTACCCCATTACACCAGTCTGGCCCAGCTCTATGGACCAGATGGTGTTATGGGGACACTGCGGGTTGTCTGTACCTGTTTGCACCAGGTACTAATTATGACAGAGCTGTCCTATCATTATTGAATTAACCAACATGTAACATCTGCAGAAGAAGCTCACATCCAGAAGACCAGGGGAGTGGGCTCTGCTTGGTATCTGGCCATCGAGAAGCGAGATCACTCCATCACATGTCAACCTGTTTCCTGCACCCAGGGGTGGAAGCTGACCCCACTAGGACTCTTGCTGTCTTGAATCTCTAACCCATTATTCAGTTTCTCCTAAGCACTGCCTCTCCTTTCCCAGCAGGTAGACAGAACACAAATGTCTCCTGTCCCCAAGCCCTTGCCTCCACCTCCAGAGCTGCAGCTGGAATTGTGGCTCAGCAGCAGCCCCATGCAGGACAGTATGCAGGGAGCTTGCCCTGAGCATTCCCCATTGTACTGGCTCTGCCCCCATATGGAGGGTCCCACAGAACCTGAGAGGCACTGCAGGTACTGTGATGGATGTCTCTCTCCCAGGCGTCAACCGTGTAACCTCAAATTCCGAAGCTGCTCAGACATCTCTACTGACCCCTGCCCTTATTTCCTGAGATTATGATTGGTTTCTAAGTCAGGCCTTTTCCTACAAGTCTGCAGTCACCAACAAGGACATGGGGTCAGGTTGGCAGTCATGTTCACAGGACAATAAGCTGGCTGCTCCTGTGGACAGGTAGGTCCACATTGCAGCTTGGCTTCCTTTCAAAGGACCTTTCTGACAACAACAGTGCAGATGATATCTTTGCACAGAGACCCACCCGTCTCTGGTTTTCTTGTTTTTTGTTTGTTTGTTTGTTTGTTTTTGTTTTGGTCTTGGGGTTTTTTTTGGTACAGATTGGTGTCTTTTTCCGTATACACAATCCATATGTCAGGGTTGTTTGTTTCAACAGGGTCTCTATTGTGAAACCTTGGCTGTACTTGAACTTGCTATGTTAAACCCTGCAGGTCTAAAACTCACAATGATCTTCCTGCCTCTGCCTTTGCCTCTGCCCCTCTGCCCCTCTGCCCCTCTGCCCCTCTGCCCCTCTGCCTCTGCCTCTAAATGCTGGGCTTAGGGTCCTTACTTCTTGACGCACAATACCAGGTACAGCCTCCATGACCCTAGGTATGCTCAACTGGTAGGCATCCTCTGCCACCCTTGACTCCTTGCCATATAGCCATCAGCCTGTCCTAGAGCAGAGGCATCCACCAGTCACTGGGGCTGAGTGCTGTCCCTCTGAGCCTCACGCCTTTCTGGATCTTGCTTTTTAGTGGCAATGCTTCCATCACTGATTCGAGAAGTTACTTTTCGCAGTGCCAAGCTCTGCTGAATAAAATCAGTTCTGTGAACCCGCAGACAGAGATTGATGGGATACGGAACATCTGGATCATAAAGCCTGCAGCCAAGTCCCGGGGTCGAGGTGAGTTCACTGGGCAGAGCCCTCCCCATTGTGCAAGTCCCCAACCTTGACAGCCACCTGCTCTAGGGTAGAGGGAGATTCAAAAAGCGCTGCCAAGGTCAGAGGAGTGCCCAAGCTGTGCTAGAGGTAAAGGTGTCCCATCACTGTGCTGTTCTGGGGTTTGCTGGTTTTAGCTCGGATTTTCTCATCTCTATCCACTAGTTAAACAACCCCAGAGTGTTGTTGGGTTTTTTTTCGGTTTTTGTGTTACCTTGATCTTAGCAATAGTCTTATTCTAGCCTCTAAAAAAGGTGTGGAGGATCTTCATCTCAAACAAAGTCCTTCCTGTCCCCTGGATCCAGGGTAAAATTCACCTGTCAGCATCCTCAGAGGCAAAATCTCATAAAATTTGCCTGTGAGTTAGTCAGTCACATATTCGTTCTGCCTGTCTCATCTACCCAAAGTGTAGCCAGGATTACATCCTCTTCTTTCTTAATGGTGTGTGTGTGTGTGTGTGCGCGCGCGCGCGTGCACGCACATAGTCATATGTGCAGATGCATGGTGCATGATGTATTGTGGTATGTATGTGTGCACGTGTGTGTATGCACATGTGCAAGCATATACACATGTGTAATTTCCTAATTTTGTGTGTGTGTGTTTCCAAAGTCAATGGTCTCCATTTTCCCATGAGGGATTTTCTCTTGTCTCTGATTTAAATGCTAAGTTTATTTATCTCCAGGTTTTCCTGTGAAACAATAAAAAATTTACGGCTACAAAATTTCCTCTGTCTGTGACATGAGCTGCATCCTCTTGTCTCTATTAAGAATGCTCTATTTTTCTGTAGAATTTAAACAGACTTTTTAGTGTGTATATCCTGTTGGTCTCTTGACTTATCCTGAAAGTTTTTTAATTCACAGGTTATTTGTGTGATTTTTTTTTAAAAAAACAAAATTTAGATGTATTTATTTTGTGTGTATGAGTGGTTTTTTTCTTACATGTATGTATGTGTATTGTGTGTGTGCCTTGCGCCCATGGAGGCCTGGAGAAGGTGTCAGAACCCCTGGAGTTCCAGGTGGTTGTGAGCCCCCACATGGGTGCTTGAAATGATCTTTAAAATTTTTTATTAGTGTGTGGTTTTATCACATCCAGGCCTAGAGATCTATCCTGAATTCTTCTGCTTCCTGAATGTATGTGGTCCATTCCCATGTGGTGTCCTGCAGACAGTCAGGGCTTTGTCCATTCTCCTGTGATCTACTACCTTACTTGGTAGCACGAGCTGCGTTCCTTCCTGGGCTCTGGGCTAAGCCCCTCCCCTTCCTAAGAAGTCTCTGTCTCCTCTCACCTGTTAGGCCATACCTTCATCCCTCTGAAGATTCCATCCTCAGGGATACTCTGTAGATTGTTCAGATGTGCGGCTCTCAATAAGTGTAGGTCAACTGCCTATGCCCTTGCCTAGTGCTGGTGGCCCTTGGTGACTTCCCAGGTGGCTTCAGCAGTTTGTTTCATTTTAGGCAAGGTCTGAACTTGTTGTGACTAAATACATGGAAGTCATGTGCTTTGTAAGGACTTTGTAGTGGCTGGAAGCCTCTACCTTTTATCATCAGAATTGATGACCAGATGTACTGTGAAATGGTCCCCCCAAATCTCAGCAGAAACTTGTGTTCCTGGGCAGATTGCAAGGATGCTCTACCTGTCTTGTGGCCTCGCTCTTGTCCTATGTTGTCATGGCAGGGGAAAGTGAGCAGCTGGCTCTGTCACTGACATTAAACCCTACATAGCTCACAATGAAACATTTAGCTCCTTTCCGCCTGCCTTGCATGTCAGGCAGACTTACTTCAGGGCCAAGGTTGGAAAAGTATAGAGTCTGACTATGCGTAAAGGATAACCAATGGGGAGGAATTAAAGGCCTCCTACCTGTGCCAAGGTTATCCCATTTGGCTGGTCACGCCTGTAATGTTAGCCCTTATTGGTCCCCAATGATCTTGCTCAGAGAGCACACCAAACCCAAAAGCATGCTCTTGAGTGATTCTCTGGTCTGTTTTTCCCTGGTTTCTGTATGGAGTGTAGTGTTGGCCCCATGGCAGGAGAGCAGAACAAGTGGCCTAGAGTATAGGGTTGACTCCATGGTGGGAGAGCTGAACAAGTAGTCAGCACCAACTGTAGCTTTGTCCCCTGAGTGTACATCTGTCCTGCCCAACCAGTCCTGCAGACTCTTGGTGCTGGGCCAATGTCAGGGTGGGTGTTGGGGCCTATCATGGCTGTCTGGGGACTGTGCTACACTGGGCCAAGGTACCACCTCTTGTTCTTGGAGATATTGTATGCATGGACCGTGTGGAAAACATCCTGGATCTGGTGGCCACAGACAGCCAGACCACAAAGGACAACAAATGGGTGGTCCAGAAGTACATCGAGACTCCCATGCTCATCTATGACACCAAGTTTGACATCAGACAGTGGTTCCTCGTCACAGACTGGAATCCCCTAACCATTTGGTTCTACAAGGAGAGTTATCTCCGCTTCTCCACACAGCGCTTCTCCCTGGACAAGCTGGACAGGTCAGCAGTGGGGAGCTCCATATTCCTCTAAACACCTAGCAGGAGGTCCTTGGGGATGTGTAGATGAAACACCCAGGCTCTTTGCCACTCTGAATCCTCTAGGTGGCCCATCACTGCCAAAGCATCAGGGTATCAGGGCTACTAGGCTCAAGCACTCAGAGGGGTCCTGGGGATTAACAAACACATTCCAGTGAGGAGCCCTGATGACCCAGGGCTTCATCTCTTCAGTGGTTTAGTGATTGTCACTTGTCAGGCAGGACTGGGAACCTGGATGCCCTAGGGGACTTTGAAAGGGAGAGTCAGTTGGAATCCTGGGAGGCTGAGGGTTTCTCAATTGAAGCTTTGCTGGGTGAACTCTACCCTCAGCACACCTGAAGTGACATCTGTTAGGTCACACCCGGAGGGGGGCTGGGCATAGCCAAAGGCAACCACCCCTGTCCATGTGTTGCCTCTTGACAAGGAGTCTATGCTGCAAATGGAACCGGGGAATAGCATGCAGCCTCTCTACATGGGCTCAGTTGAGCCATCAGGCCATGAACTCTGTGCCTGGCAATATTATTCATTCTTTCAGCTTTGGCTGATAGGAGATTCCCAGTTGAACGGGCGTAACCCAGCCATACAAATGGAAGTTTAAAAAGTAGTTTGAAACCTATACCATATAGGTGGCTGTATCTTTTAAATGTTCACCTTTGCACATAGGTCTGTGGAGCAGGCCTCATTCTGGAACTGGTTGAAGGTTCCCAGTGTGGCATGATTACCCCATCCTGCAGTTCAAATGAAAATTCCCTTAGTTCTAAACAGTGTCTTACAGTTTAAAGGCACTACTTATTTTAAGTATGTATAGAGCTAGGCGGGAGTGTACAACTAGCTCACTAGAAACTTTAGGTAGGTGGCTCATAGGCTCCTACAGACATGTGCATGTGGGGAAACTGGGGCACAGGCAGATTTCTTTTCCCTAGTGGTTGGTTCTGCATTGGTGGACCTCTGCTATGTCCTGGTACAATCTGTGCTGTCCCCCAGGCTGGTTGGGGGGGTCCATGCTACTTCAGGGTAGCAGAGCAGTCCCAGGCCTCCTGCAGCCACCCTGCACCAGGCATTGTGACTTCAGGACAAGCTGAGGAGACTGAGCTGGCTCCATTTTGTTGGCATACACCAGTCTCACAAGGACATTACCCACAGTGCCATCCACCTGTGTAACAACTCCATCCAGAGACGTCTCAAAAATGATAAAGAACGCAGTCCGCTGCTACCGTGCCATAACATGTGGACCAGCACCCGATTCCAGGAGTACCTTCAGAAGAGGGGCCGAGGAGGAACGTGGGGTAGCATCATCTACCCATCTATGAAAAGAGCTGTCACCAATGCCATGAGGGTGGCCCAGGACCATGTAGAAGCCCGTAAGAATAGCTTCGAGCTCTATGGAGCTGACTTCATCCTGGGGCGAGACTTCAAACCCTGGCTCATTGAGATCAACTCCAGCCCCACTATGAACCCCTCCACTCCTGTCACGGCTCAGCTCTGTGCCCAGGTGCAGGAGGACACCATCAAGGTTGTGGTGGACCGCAAACTGGACCGGAACTGTGACATCGGCAACTTTGAGCTTTTGTGGAGGCAGGTGAGGATAGCAGCTGTCCTGCTTAAGCTGCTAGTGTCTGTCCACAAGGTGGGTGGGTTTGGGCTCCCGGGTGGCAGACACCTCATTCTCAGTCACTGGGTTGGGGGGGACACAAACCCTGTTTCTTGGGTCTGGACAAAGTGGCCCTGGCTTCGTGCAGGGCTGTCTGGAGCCTGGGTCTACTGGTCTGCCCCAAGCTCACTCTTCTGTATGCACCTAGCAAAAGGTTTACTCTAGACATGGAGGCTGGACAGCCCTGTCACTTGGGCCCTGTAGCTTTCATAATCTAGTCTTTCTACCTGTCATTTCTCCATGTCCTGGCTTTATGAGTAATAGGAGAGGCCCTTGCCTGAATAACTGGGGATGTTCCACAATACCTGGGCCCTTCTAGACCTTTCTCTTCAGAGTCCCTTATCTTCTTCCTGAAGTTTCTCTAGTGCCCTCCCATCAGGGATGACCTAGCAGGCTAGTCATCAAGACTGAGGCTTTTGCCTCTGGGCTTCTGTCTGCCCCATGGATTGAGCCCCAGGACCTGTAGAAAGACAAGCTGGGTGCTCTTCCTGAAAGAACGGCCCACAGACAAAGCTTCTGAGGTATGGGAGGTGGCTTGGTATGGGAGCAGCCAGGTGACTCTCCAGATGCAGGCTCTGGTTTCTGAGTCAGGGAGGGATCCTGACAGGCTACCTCTTCTCACAGCCTGCTGTGGAGCTGCCACCGTTCAATGGGTCTGACCTCTGTGTGGAAGGTATCAGTGTGAAGAAAGCCAAGAAGCAAATGCCGCCCATTGCCAGCGTCGTTGGCTTCTCAGAGTCACTCTTAGAAGCTCCACCCAAAGTGCGGAGTGCCCGGCCCCTGCCAGAAACAGTGATGAGGCCCTCCAGAACGACCACTCGACAGGACTGGAAACGGGAAGAAGCAAAGGTATTTTCAACCACCTGGTCAGTGCCATTAATGGCTGCCAAGGTCAGAGGTCAAGCAAAGCCCACCTATCCATTTGAGGTCAATAACTACCAACAGGTAGACAGTAAGTCCCCTAAGAGCACTTCTACCAGAATCCAATCCAGTAAACACCCAGAGGTAAACTTAAGTGCACAGCGCCCTGCCCTGCTGCTGCAGAATATGAAAACCACGCAGAGGACCCAGTCTCTACCACCCAGAGCGTCAGGTAACCATTGGGAGTCTGCACCTTTTTGTCCCATTGCATTTGAGGAACTCTGGCTTCACCCCAATTCTCAAAGAAGACCTTCAAGCTGCATTCTCCAAAGCAGGGCACAGGGCTGGATCAGGGGTATCCCCTGAGGGAATCTCACAAGCAAAGGGGTACAGGGGGCACTGGCACTCACCTGACCAGATACTAGGGTCTGTGGTGTAATGTTGGCCAAGGTGAATGGCATACTTGAGTCCTGTTGCAATAGTCCCAGTGGGGTTTCCTCAGTACTGTGTGTTTCCTCTAAGATAGAGCAGGGATCCAGGGGTAAGTTATAGCGCTCAAACAGCTTTAAGCGCCATGGATATGCAGGAGAGAGGGATTCCTGAGCTCTTGCACACACTTTCCGAAAGATTCTGATGGCGCTGACACATCGGTGATACAGGGTGAAATAGCTGAGCTGTGTTTACACCCAGGACTTCATATGACACCTGTTATTTGGCATTGGCTCGGAGAATATCTGCTCAGGCCCCCACCTTTCTCTGTTAAAGGATGCTTGTGCCCTCAGGCTGTATCCTTCTACCTAGTTAGTCTATCTCTCTTACTGTCTCCCGGTTACCTGGTGCTGTCTATAGCTCTCTTGCCTACTTGTTGTCTGTGCCCCTGGATGGGAAGGTCTAGATCAGAGTCTCTCACTGCCACCTTTGCAACTGTACCCTACTGCAAAGGATGGCATGTGATGTGTGTCAGGTGGACAAAGGTGTGTGTGGCCTGTCGAGGTGGGGGAAGCATCTGGGTCAACCTCCATACCTATGCCTAAGCCGTCCTGCCGGGTTAACTCTGGCAAGTGTGTCTCTAGGAATCCTGGGGCTGCACACCCACAGACCTCTTCCTGTGGGAAAATGTCAGCAAGAACAATAGCTCCAGCTAACAAGTTGTAGGAGTGTCTGTAACAATGTAACAATAAGCTACACACCTGTAACTAAAAAACGGAAGTTTAACTCTGAGAGCCAGATCAATAGGCCCACGCTGCTGAGGACTCTAGAGACGTCTCCCCACCTACAATTCCTGGTGTCCACCAGTGATCTCTGGTGACAGGTGACTGCATCACTCCTGGGTCCGCCTTCACACAAGCATACGCCCTTCCATGGGTCTGTTTAGAGTTTCTTCCAGTCATTGTGTCATTGTGTTAGATTCCTGCCCGCATTTTAGTATGACGGCATTCCCTGATAACCTCAGCAAAGGCTCTTTTTCCGAAAAGAAAGGTTTCCAGGTGGACGTAAATTTGGGAGGATGCTTCACCGTATTTCACCCCCATTGCAGGTATAGATTGTACTAATTCGCACTCTGGCCGGCACCCCACCAGCAGCTGTTGCCCCCGACACTGCTACTCTTGCCTCTTGTGAAGTATTGCATATTTCCATTCTAGAACCACATATTTAGCAACCACTTTGGTTTCTTCTAGAAAGTTCTGGCTTGCATCTTTGGTCAACTGTCCAAAGGACCCTGGGTCTCACTTTTCTCTTACCTGTCATAGTTTCTGTTAAAGCCTCCCCCTCCCCCGTTCTGTTGGGGGATTTTTTGTTGTTGTTGCAAAAATTGTCCCCTGCCCTATAAATGGTCTTTTCACTTCTTCCTGGTGTTTTTGCTTTTTATGTGAAACAATCTTGACCTTAATGCAATCAATTTAACCAACATCTCTAAATTTAGTGATTTTTGTTGTTGTTTGTTGATGAAGCCCACTCAAGAGCATAACAATAACCCCGGGTGTCTGCTAGCAACTGCAGATCCTAAAGTTAGATCATCATTAGCATGAGGCAAGGTTAAAGTCCCAACAGACCCCTCTGGGAAAGTCTCCCCACTCAGGTGGTCTCCTCTACCACATGGTCTATGCTCACATACATAGGCCTGTCCCCTCGTGTGCCAGCCTGGCTCACTGATCTAGTCATCCACCTCAGGTCAATGCCACAGTGTCGTCATGCTGTATACTGCTTTATTGCTGTATGCAAATCTCTCAGTCTTGTCTCCTTGGAAATGGCTGAGCTGTCCTGGACTGGTCCTCTCACATACAGCGCAGATTCAGGCAATCACTACCAAGCAAACACCGATGGGAAACACTCTTAGAATTTTTGGAGGGCACTAGTTTGAACTTGTATATCAGTATATACAAATATATATTCATATACAGGGTAGAGCTGACAACCTTGAGCCTTACAATTCATGGATACAGTGTATCTATTCATTTGCTTATCCTTGAGTGTCTTTGTTTAAATGCCTGTACTTTAAAAATATTAAAAGATAGGTATTTGGTATTTTTTATGCGTGTGAGTGTTTTGCCTCCATGTATGAATTGTAGCATGTGTGTGCCTGGTGCCTGTGAAGGTCAGAAAAAGTTGCTGGATCCCCTGGAACTGGAGTTATAGATGGTTGTGAACTCGTCATGTGGGTGCTGGGAACTGAACCTAGGTCCTCTGCGAGAATAACAAATGTTCTTAACGGCTGGACCATCTCTCCAGGGCTTAAACACCTAAAATTTTTAAATGACATTGCTTTGGAGTGTGTGCATACATGTGTGTGTGTGCATGCATGTATGTATGCATGTGTGCATGAGTGTGTGTGTGTGTGTGTGTGTGTGTGTGTGTGTGTGTGTGCGCACGCATGTGGACACATTGAGGTCAGAGGACAACTTATGAGAATCAGTTCTCCTTTTCCATCATATGGGTCCTGGGAATTGAACCCACGTCATCAGGCTTAATGGCTAGTGCCTTTACCCACTAAGACATCTCTCTGAACCCTAAACTATAATTTTATTGGCTCCTTTTCAGCAGCTTTCTTCCTCTACATATTTTCTTTGTAAATGGTATCTTTTGATAGAATTTTATTGTATCTGCAAATTATGCCCATTTTATAGAAACACTATTAACTTTTAAATCATCATCTGAATAAATCTTGCCAATTATTTTAATTTATTTAAAGGTTCATTGGATTTTTGTCATGAGTACCCTATGTCAGAAACATAGACCAGCATAGTTATCAGAATTTCTTGAAAAAAAAAAAAACAATAAATTCAGAGAGTATAGCTGTTTCAGACACAGATTGCAATGTGCCAGATATTTCTGATCTCCTTGATAACCTTGGTCAAGGCAGACACTTGGTCTTTTATTCCGATCTTAATTGCTAATATTAACTCTGATCACGCATTACACCACACACAGCAAATACATCTGTGTATGTGTGTGTGTCTATACATGTATATCACAGATGGCTGGAAAGGGTTCAGAGGCATAGTCAGTTTGAGTTTTCAGAAGCCAGAAGCAGGGGTGGGTCAGAGATACCAGGAGAGGGTATGTTATTCAGATAAGGAACCCAGCAAAGCTTGGGAAGAAGCTGGATCAGGGTGAGCATTGAGCTATATGACTGAGTCCAGCTGTCGAGGCAAAAGGACAAAACTAGATTCAAACAGGAAGACTGGAAAATGAGCAGACAAGCAGTCTGAGTAGGTCATGTCAACGGTGGGGACAGAACTAGGCCGAAACCCTGAGGCAGTCTTTTATCGGTCTGTGCTGCATGGGGGATACTGGACAGATGCTGTGTCTGGTACCATGTGCCTACTTGAGTTGAAAGTCGCCCTCCACCCTCAAAATGAAATCAAAAGCCACTTGTGTGGCTTACTGAAGTCTCTCACAGTAAGACACAGCCTGAAATATCAGTTTACACAATAGGGAGTAACTTAGAACAGGACACAGCTTAATCAAAATAATCAGATAAGCTAATAATAATTTTATATAATAGTAATTTTTCCTTGAAATTATTATCATTTATTTCTTTTTATTATTTTTCTGCACTGTCCAAGACCTTATTTTGTTTGTCTATTTGTTTTCTCAGGTATATATAAACCAATTAATCTTAAATCCTATTCTTGCACCCCTCCTTGTATTTAGGCTCTTTTTAAATTAATTGATTGATTGGTTGGTTGGTTTTGGTTATTTCAAGACAGGATTTCTCTTTATAGCCTTGGCTGTCCTGGAACTCACTCTGTAGACCAAGGTGGGCTTGAACTCACAAAAATCTGTCTGCCTCTGCCTCCTGAGTGCTGGGATTAAAGGCGTGCACCACCACTGAAAGGTTGATCTCTTTTGTAAAGTTAGGGTTTAGGGTGGAACTTCACACATGCTAGTTTGCTTCTCTGTGGCTGGGATAAAAACATAGAAGCAACTGTGGAAGGAAAGAGTTTATGGCTTACAAGTTCCAGCCAATCATCCAAGAAAGTAGGAATTCAAGACCAGAGCCTGGAGGCAGGAACTGAAACAGAGGCCATGGAGAAGTCTTGCTTACTGGCTTGCCCTCACTGGCTTGCTCAGCTATTTTTCTTATATAGCCCAGAACCATATGTCTAGAGATGGCACTGCACATAATGGGCTGGGGCCCTCCTACATGAATTAATAATTAGGAAAATGCACACACACACACACACACACACGCCAATCTCAATTTAGGCTCCCTCTTGCCGGGTGTATCAGGCTGATAACTAAAGCTAACTTTGAACTCTCCCACTGAGCTGCACCTTTAACTCTTGAGTTATTTTTATAATGTAATAAGAAGCTGCAAATGGTGACCTCCACCTCCTCCTCCCTCCCATGTCTCCCTCTCTACTCCTCATGCTTGAATGTGTGTGTGTGTGTGTGCGCGCGCGCGCAGCTGAGGACTGGAGGATCGAATGGACATTCTTTGAAAGTTTTTATTACATTTTTATTTGGGAGCAGGGGCATGTGTACCATGACATGAGAGTGTGGAAGTCAGAGAGGAACCTTCAGTAATCTTTCTCTCCACCATGTGTATCATGGGAACCCAAAACAGGCTGTCAGGCTTAGCAGCGAGTTTTTGCGGATACTAGAAATGCTAGCTTGTGGAAATAACCAAACAAAACAAATCAAAACAAGCAAACGAAAATAAAACAACCGTTTTCTATAGTGCTTAAAACAGCATATACCTCCCACTAAGAATGCATAGAAAAGTGATGGGGAACCGGGCAGTGGTGGCGCACACCTTTAATCCCAGCACTCGGGAGGCAGAGGCAGGCGGATTTCTGAGTTTGAGGCCAGCCTGGTCTACAGAGTGAGTTCCAGGACAGCCAGGGCTACACAGAGAAACCCTGTCTTGAAAAACCAAAGAAAGAAAGAGAGAGAGAGAGAGCGTGCGCAAAAGTAAAGTGGTGGGGAACACCTTTGATCCCAGCAACAGAGGCAGGAGGATCTCTGTGACTTCAAGGTCAGCCTGTTCTACATAGCAAGTTCCAAGACAGCTACATAGTGAGACCTATCTCGGAAAAAAAAAAAAATGTATAGGGAAGCTTGTGGACTCACTGAATTAGCAGAAATCTTTTGCTTATCACATAGATTTAAGAAGGTATGCAGTTGTGATTTAATTTTGCTGATTGATGGTACTACACATCTCTTCCTCTTCTGCAAAAAAAAAAAAAAATGTCACTTCAGAGATGCTTTGCATTGTTTATATGTGGAGGTTTGTACTTATATACACTGTGGATATTTTCTCCCAGTTTGTCCTCCTGATTCTTCTGCCTCTACCTCCCAAGTGTTAGGATTACTACCTGTGCCACCATGTCCAATTTGATACAGTGCTTAGAGAGAAAACAGAGGCCTTTTGAATGCTAGACAAGCAAGCTACCAAGTGAGCTACGCAAAGACCCCCTGAACAATGTCTGATGGTAAACAAAGGTTGTTAGTTTTTTTGTTTTGGGGGGTTTTTTTTTTGGTTTTTTGTTTTTTTTTTTTTTCAAGACAGAGTTTCTCTGTGTAGCCCTGGCTGTCCTGGAACTCACCCTGTAGACCAGACTGGGCTTAAACTCAGAGATCCTCCTGCCTCTGCCTCCTGAGTGCTGGGATTAAAGTCACCCTCCACCACCACCCTGCAGGTTGTTCAGTTTAATATGAACATATCACCAATCTTTTCTCCTGATGCTAATTTTATCTATTTTAAAAAATCTTTTTTGTCCCAGAATTTAAAATAGTATTCTCTTATAGCAATTTTAAGAGTCCTCCAAAGGGGGCTACAGAGATTGGCTCAGTGATTAAGGGCACTTGCAACCCTTGCAGAGGATTCAAGTTCAGTTCCCAGCACCCATATCATTAGGTGTAATTCTGGCTCCAGGGCATCTGACACCCTCTCCTGGCCTTCATAAGCACCTGTACTCACATGCATGTACCCACACAGAGACACACAGACACTCAGACACACAGACACACAGATCATTAGACAGACAGACAGGCAGGCAGGCAGACAGACAGACAGACAGATGTGAAATACACCATTTTAAAAGAAGAGTACATCTTGATCCTTCTGGAGGTGATTTTTGTATACAGTGTGAGATAAGGATCACTTCTTATGTTTGTGTCTCCCTCTGGGTTGATGATTCACCTTTGGCCTGTTCCATCTTGTATGCACCCTAGGGCTATGCCATCTGAATTGCCACAATGTTATGTCAGGTAGGGAGAGGGCTTGGCCTTTCTTGCTCTCTTCTGTATAACCTCCATATGGGCTTACAAAGTTTCACAGGAAGCCATATTGAGATGCCAATTGAGATTACACCAAATTGATAGATCAGTTCATAGATTCTGAAATTTTTGTTCTGTTCATGCGCATTATATACTTCTCCACTTAAGTTCATTTGGTTCTTAATTTATTTTCAAGACAGGCTCTCTTTATGTCACCCTGGCTGCCCTGGATCTGGTTATGTAGACCAGGCTGGCCTTGAACTCACAGAGATTTACCGGACTCTGCCTCCAGAGAGCTGGGGTTAAAGGCATGTGCCATCACTCCTGGCCCCAGACTGTATGTTTTTTCAAACAGCTTTTGCATCCACATGGTTGTCATAAGTCTTTTCTCCTATTAAATGGATGCATGATGTCATTCAATGTTTGTGTATGTTAAAGCAATTACCAAAAGTCTAGGAACAAACCAAGTTTGGTTTGATGTTGGGTAGATATGTGGCTGGATTTGCCTTATTGGCTGCAGCTGTACGTTTGTTCTTAACTACAATTTATTCGCTTGTATCCCTGTTAGCCGTTTCTAGTTCAGGTATTTGCAAACAGAACTGCTGTGGGCTCTTCTCTATCAATAGGAATAGCATTGATGGGCCATGTTCAACACATTTGGTCACACATACTTAAGGAAGGTTCAATCTCTAGTTTAGCTGTTCTATTCCAAGCGCTGGCAGAGTCACCCAACGGCTTCACTTTGCATTCCTCCGATGCTAACGAAGTTGAATTTTCCGTAGCTCATCTACTTTGGTAAAGTGCTCCTTTTGTTTAATTTTTGAAAATTTATTGATTTTATTTTTATGAGTCTGGGTATTTTGCCCACATGAATATCTGCACAGTCCCTGCAGAGGCAGGAAAGGGATTAGAATTACCGACAGTTGTGAACCACCATGTGGCTTATGGGAATTGAACTTAGGCTCTCTGGGAGAGCAGCCTGTGCTCTTAAGCTTGGAGCCATCTCTCCAGCCCACCCTCACCTTTTTAGTTTTGTGTTTTGTTTTGTTTTATTTTGAGAGAGGATCTCACTTTGTAGCTCTGGCTAACCTGGAAGTTGCTAAGTAGACCATTTGGTCTAACCTTGGCTTCCCTGAGATCTGCTTGCCTCTGTCTCCCAAGTACTTGGATTAAAGCTGTAGACCACCACACCTGACTGTAAAGTGCTATTTTTTGTCTGGATACATTTTCTGCTAATCTCTTGTTGATTCGTAAGGGTTCTTTACATGTTCTGGACACAAGCTTGGTAGGTGCATCTCCTATGATTTGCCTTTTGCTGTTTTAATGTTCCTGGTCCCCCCTCTTTCTTTTGTGTGTAGAATATACATGTGTGTTCTCTATGTATATGGGCATGCACTTGTGGGTGTGTATAAACACACATGGACGTAGAGCCCATAGGTTGACCCTGGATGCCTTCCTCTATCACTCTTATTTATTGAGACCAGGAATATCATCGAACACAGCTGATTGACTAGTTGGCTGGCCAGGGAGTTCTAGAGCGCTGTCTCTCTCTACCCCACTCTGAACCCCACTTTAAGTTGGAGGCACATGCCGCCATGCCTGGCTTTTGACCCAGTTTGGGGACTGAGGGGTGACGTTCTTGGGATCTGAACTCGGGTCCTCACCAGACACTTTCTCGATGGAGCCATCTCCCTGCCTTAATGCTTCAATGCACAGGAATGGTTCATTTCAATACATTTCCATATCTGCTTTTCTTATAATGAGCAGTTTTCCACTTTGGGCGTTGTTCATATAATCCAAGGTTGTGACGCCTTCTGTTTCTTCGAAAAGGTTATACTGTTTCTCTTTTCACGCTTAGCTCTGTACTCCACCTGTCTTCCAGTGCTTGAGTGTAGAGTGTCATACGTGGGAGGGAACATCCATTACCTTTTCTATAGAGATATTCAACTAAGCCAGGGACATGGCTGCAATGTGTGCTGAGCATATATATGTCACTGCTCCGTGCTGCAATAAAGCTGTTACCTTTGAGTGTAGGGCTATGCCTCTGTAATGGAAGTCTGCTTTCCCATCTATTTTATTAGCCAGGTTTCTTTGGTGATAATGTTCCACAAAGACCCACGCCAAGACAGTGGCCTCCAAATGATCCTTTCTCACAGGCCAGCTGGACCTCTTCTGGTTCTCTCGGGGAAGACTGAGCTGGGCTTCAGGTGCAGGCTACTCTGATCTGACTCTCCCTCCTAGGATCCACTGGTGGACATTATCACTTCCACCATTTTTCCACGCTGGCACCCCCTCTGCAGGAAAAAGAGCGGAACCCATCCCTTCCACATCTCTGAGGCTCTGGAGGTCACTACAGTCACAGCTACAAAACCAGCCTCCTCAGTCACCCACTGGCAGCTTCCGTGTGAGGGACTGAGTGTGAGAGGGACAAAGGCCCGTGGAGCTGGATGTTTGGGGCAGGAGCCCGGGCTTCACACTCCAGGACAGTGTCAGTCAGTCAGAGTGCCCGGGTTTGGGTAGTCCCTTGAGACTTCCCGTTGAGAGCTCACCTGGAGGAGGTGGGTGAGGTGGCACCAGCCCCTGAGGAAACCATCCCACACCAAATAATGCTGGGAACCGGATGGGTGGCTGGGAGCCTTGAGTGCCCTTGAAGACATCAACTACTGACCAGTTCAGACGAGCAAACTATACTCGAGGGCTGTTTCTGTGTGGTCTGTGAACTAAGAATGTTTTTTTTATGTTTTTAAAGGGTTGGAAACAAAACAAAACAAAATGTGTAACGGAGTCCACGTTCCCCCACCCCCACCCCCAAAGCCTAAAATAGCTGCCTTGATGTGGATGTTTGCTATGGTGAGCAAACTGGATGCGACTCAGGTCAGTTTCAGCACAGAGATCCAGACAGAACCTACATTTCCACAGCCAGGGTGTCTCCTGACCAGAATGCACCCACAGTGGAGAGTCTCTCAGTCACCCTGAAAGGTGCCTGATCTCCATGTTCTCAGTGTACCACAGAGATTGAGGCAACATCAGAGCATAGTGGACTCCCTCTGTGCAAGGAGTTCAGCAGGAGACTTACACCAACAGGCCAATGTGTCTTTTTAAACAGAGGCCTCTACTGAGTTCCAGGCTGTGCTGGGAGGTGACAGTCCTGTCTGGGCCAGTGGTCTGATAAGGTGGTGACCCCTGGGTTGGCAGGCCTCCTGAAAGTCTGGTTAGTGCCAATTGGACCCAGCAGAAAGCCTGTTTCACCATGAGCTTCTGCCTGAGTTACGAAGATGATATGATCAGCCATAACCTCTCCACACAGCAGTCTTCCTTGGGTTGGTAAAGATGTAACAAGTGTCATGTGAGCACGTGCAGCTTGCCAGAGCTACTGGAACCACAGCCAGATCTGAGGTGGGAACACTCAACTAACCTGTCAGGTCCACATGGAGCCAGCCTATCCAGAACAAGGCCAGACAAAGGCACTTTGAACCTAGGACAGGCAGGGAGTAGGCATAGTCTCTCAAATGGGTAACTACCTAAATAGCTCTAGAGCCAGCCCTGCATGTTCTTGACTATGTGTTCCTGTTGGCAGCTTCTCCTACTGGCCATTGTCAGAACTGACCCCAAAGTGAAGAAACTGTAGCAACCTGGTTCTAGATTAGGAGGAAATCTAGCCTCCAACAAGGATGGCTTATTTGGTGGCTGCCTTAGTAGGTAAAAAGAATGCCTGGGAGCCTGGGGGACTCAACCTATAGCCTTGGAGTCTAGCCAGTGTATGATTTCTCCCACTGAGCCAAACGACAGGGAAACAAACTGAAGGGCAGTCTTTGGGTCCCAGAGTCCCCTCTCTGAAAGTAACAACCCTAAATGTGAGGCTGACACCTGAGGTAAGAGACTCCCAGTGAGGAACTCCTGCCTGTACCCCCATGGGGAGGTTGCAGCAAAAGCTATTCCCCTCAGCTCTGGGCCCAGGAGTCCCTGTCCTGCCCAGTATGAGTCACCTAGCTCTGTTTTGCAGTTCTGGGTTCTGGGGCTCTCACTACTGCAGTGGGCTACGGCATGGCCATGTGCCTAGGAAATTCTGAGTCCATTGCTCCCAGCTCCAATGTCTACCTATACAGTTTTCATCCACGTGAAGCTCCAAGCCAATGAGCAAGTCTTTGCTCTTATAATCGTTTGTCTCAGCCTCTGGCCTGCTTGGCCCAGGCCCAGACTCAGTCATAGCCATAGCCTTTCAGCCGGAGTGCAGTGACGACATCCCTCAGAGAAGGACTGAGCCACAGACCAAGCCAGTCAACGGTCTGTGTTCATCATACTTGATGCTGCACGGATCTAAACACAAGCTCACTTCTGCTGACTAGAACACTGGGGAACTTCTCTCACGAAGGGGCCAGTGGTGAGAATTCCCTGATCCTTCAATCCCACAACGGCTGGACTGGCATTTGCTTTTTCCATCCATATTTCTCACCTGGCAGATGCCAGCAGAAGACAAGTTCCCTGGGTCACAGAGGAAGGATTTTTGTGACTCACTGCGCAGGTAGCGTGGTACAGTAGGTCTGTGTCAGCTCTGGGGGCTGGGGATCAGTAGCTTTTAGTAGCAGTAAGCAGCCTGCTTATTGGACCAAAGGATAATATTGCCTCCTGCTTCAAAATTGCTTAAGGCCGAGAGGACACTGGGAAATGGCCAAGGGAAGAGCAGTCAGACTGACATTTGGGGTACCTAGAGGAATGTTTTCATCTAGGAGTGCAGAGGACCCTAAAATAGTCTCTCCTTGCCTGTACAGGCCATCTACATGAACATACATCATACATACTGCCCACATTCTTTCCCAACATACACATCATTGTGTCTATTCCTGAACTGAGGCACGTCCTGGCTGTGTGCTTTAGCTTTGCTAGCCAAGTATTTTCGTTGCTGCAACCTGTGGCCTATTCCCTTTGCTTCTTGTGGTGCCACATCCCACAATGTTAGCCTTGTTCTTCTGAAGCCTCAGCTGGAGTTAAGACTCATGAGGGTCCCTAGGTCCCTCCCAGCCTTAAAGGAGCACAGCCACCCAGTTGCTCAGCCACATCTGCCACCACTGAACCCTGTCATCTCCCAGATGTTCCCCTTGGGCCAAGGACTGGATGAACTCTGCTCATCTGGAGCCTTGTGCCCATAGAAGCTAATGGTCCGGCAATGACTTCCCAGCCAAGACTGCAAAGGCCTTCAGACACATGCTGTTTCAAGAGCCACTTGGGAAGGCCAGCTGTGAAGTTCTCCGTAAAGGCACCCGTGCTCCAGGGCTCCATGCCTGACTTCTATGAGACTGTTACTGCCTGTCAGTCCTCCATGTTTGTCTTCACCAGGCACCAGACAGAGAGCCGGGCTGCCCCACTCTCCTATGGATGGGACCAGTTTTCTTAACTCCTTCAAATGTGCAAGCTGAGTCCACAGTATCCTGCCTCAAACCCTTGTGGTCAGTACCAGGGCACTATACACCTCCCCAAGGAGGCCTCTTCCTAGAGTTGGGGGTTTCTCACCAGCTGCCATTTCAAAGCTAACATACATCTAGGAATCAATTTTACATGTGAGTGATGGGGTTTAGCACCCTACATGATCCCCTAATAGGAAGGGAGGGGCAAGCTGTAGCCCTTGAAGACAAGCTTCCATTGACCTCCTTCCTCCAGTACCTCCCATAGTTCTACTTCCCAATATAATCTTACCATTAACTCTAGGCTGGGATACATCTCGGATGGTAGAGTGTTCACCTTGCTTGCACAAGATCCCAAGGGCACATAAACCGAGAGCGTGGTGATACATGGCTCTAGTCCTAGCCCTGGAGTTTGCAGCTAGCCTGGAATATGTGAGACCTTATCTCAAAAAGAAATGGGTTTGACTCCAGGAATGGATTGAATCCTTTGTTAGATCTGAGTGCTCATGCTCTAACTGTCTCTGGCGATACCATCCAATCACAACAGAGGTGTGCTTCACCACTGATGGCTCTTACCTGTCAAGTTGACAGTCAAGATAACGGTCACCCTAGATGACTAGCCATGCTCAGTGTAGCTTTCAATAAGTCTTTTCTCCATCTTTAAGTTGGGTTGTTTGCTTTTTGGCTTTTGTCTTACAGTGTTTTTCTATACATTTTGTGCGTTCACTTGGCAGATAAATGTGCTGGCAACTATCTTCCCAATAGCTTGCTTTTTATACCTTTCTTAGTAATGTGTCTTCCTTCCTTCCTTCCTTCCTTCCTTCCTTCCTTCCTTCCTGTGTTGGAGATCTGACCTGTGGTAGAAGCTTCTCTACCACAGAACTATACTCCAGTGCACAACACATCATCTTTGTGATGAAGGTATATATTATCCATTGCAGGGTTCCCCTGGTGTGGCTGGTGCTTTGGTGTCCCTTCTAAAATAATTCTGCCTGCCCCGGGGGCATGAGGACTCTCCTGTGCTTCTTTCTTGAAGCCTATGGCACTGGCTTGCACACTGTAGCTGTTGACTCGTGGGGAATGAGTCTGGACAGTTCACTCATTTGTTCTCTGGTGTCCAGATGCTTCAGCACTACTATAAAAAACACAGCCTCCTTCTAGAGGGCTACGGCATCTTCGTCAAGACTAAAGTGTCTGCAGGGGTGGTGGTGCGTACCTGTAATCCTAGCACTTGGGAAGCAAAGGTAAGAGGATGGATGTGTGTTTCAGGCTGACCAGGGTTACTTAGGCCCTGTCTTGAAAAGGAGATGGGGTGGGCAGGGAGATGGTTCAGTGCATAAGATGCTATGAGCATGAGGATGTGAGGTCAGGTGTCCAGCACCAGATAAAGGACAGTGCCGTGGTACAACATGCTGTAACCTCAGTACTGAGGGCAGCAAAGACAGAAGGATGCCCAGAGCTCGCTGACCAGACAGTAGCAGAAATGGAGAGCCCCAGTCTTGGAAGAGAGAGAGAGAGAGAGAGAGAGAGAGAGAGAGAGCGCAATCGATAGAAAAAGAAACCCAACATCAACCTCTGCGCATGCCCACATGGACACCTGTACCTACTCACATGCGCGAACATGCACACACACACAGTAGACTCTTAACTGGACATGATAGTATATGCTTGTAATCCCAGCAAGTGGAGGAGGCAGGGGCAGGAAGGCTGCTGAGAGTTTGAGGACAGCCTAGGATACAAAGTAAACCCTATCGCAAAAGAGAAACAAAAACAAAAACGAAAAACCTCTTGAATAAGCCCCGAATTTCATCTCTTCTACTCCTCAGTCTGTTTACTAATTGGATGCCAATTCCACATTGCCTTCATTTTTATTAACTATATTTTTAGACAGAGCTTGTATAAGTTTCCCAACTTCTTCCTTTTTTTTTTTTTCAGTGAATTTTGAATTTCCTTGTAAAGTTCTAGATAGCCTTGTCAATTTCAAGGACCTTAGAGGTTTTTACTGATATATCTCAAATCTGTAGATCCTTTAGGAAGAGCGTACACCCCACAATGGAAACTTCTTGTCTGTGTTGAGCTTACTTAAGTATTAGTTACTTGATATATGCAATATTTGTGGTATAGGCATTTTTCACTGAATTTATTCTTAGGTATATAGTATTAGCCTCTGAGAGTGAGTTACTGACCAAAAATACTAAGAAACACTTAAAGCAATGGTACAGCACACAATGTAACAGTATGCATATGCTGTGTAACAAATGAAAATAAAAACAAGTGAAACAGCACCAGACCTCTCTGGATTTATCATTCCTGATGATATTTGTCCCGGTTCAGGACACTTAGTAACTATAGGGTTTCTCCTGCTGCCAGCATCTTCATAGTTCCTAATTAGCACTTAGCATTAAAGTTATAGTCCTGAAAGTGTTACACAAATATATGATATATATCTATGTATATATCGCCATTGATATATACATAGATATATATCACTATTGATATATATATTGATATACATCAATGTGACCTCATTTGAAATCCTGATTTTTCTTTATTGTCATATGTTGATACTTTCCTAAATACATTTTCTAAATAAATTTTGATGCTTTAAAGAATGATATTTGGAATTTCACTTTCTGGTTGTTTGTGGCTTTAACATAGAAAGTACAGTTGGTTGTGTACATTGGCATCATGGTCCTCAAGTGCTGGTGAGTCCGCTTCCTAGTTCTGGTACTTTCTAAACGTCTTTGACTCTCTAAGCACCATGTCACCTACAGCTTGTCCTCCTTTCTTGGGGGTCTCATGCCTTTGTGCATGGCTCCAGCATCCTAAGAGTGGGCAGATCCCCCACTATGAGCCAACCTGAATAACAAGCAGGTCTCTGCAGAAACACTGCCTGGAAGGAGTGTTGCAGAGAAGACATTTGGGCTGTGACAAACTGCACCAGGGAAGTCAGAGGAGACAAAGAGTTCCGAAGGAAAAGTGAGAAGTTATGTCAGGACCAGTAATGGGTAGTGTCAGTTGAGAGACTAAGGAACTGTAACCTTTTCTGAGAAGTGTCCCAGGGCCCTCTCTCCCAGCCCATGGTCCCAGCAGAGTCTCCTGAGATGGTACTGTGTGCAAGGACCCCTCCTTCCCAGCATCCCAGCTCGCTTGCTTTCTCCTTCCCTTCCTTCCTTATTGTAGTTTGATACAACTCTACTTTTACTCTGACGACTTTCAGTATTGGCTGTGGGGCACATGAGGCTGTTTAATTTTACATATTGCTAAGAGTTGGCTTTTGACTTTAGCTCCGAGGCTGTCTGGGTTTACCCTACATTCATCTTGCCATGGTTGTCCATTATCCTCCTCTAAGAGTATGTTTTCATCCCATACCCCTTCTTGACCAGCTCACTAGTAACCCTGTCTAATTTAATTGTATCTGGGAAAAAATGCAGTGGTTTGGGGTACTATCAACCCAACCATTTCTGACTTTCATTACAGTGTTTTCTTTGTCTTGCTGTGACAAACAAACAAAAACTGATCAAAAGCAAGTTCAGGAGGAAAGGGTTTATTTGGCTTACACTTCCAGACCATAGTCCATCACTGGAGGAAGTCAGGACAGGAAAAGCAGGAACTTGAAGCAGAAGCCATGGAGGAATGTTGCTTGCTTTCTCTCTTCAGCTCATGCTTAACTAGCTTTCTTATATAGACCAGGACCAACTTGCATAGGGAATAGCACTGCCCACAGTGGGCAGCTCACCCTCTGCACCAATTAATAATCAAGACAATGTCCCACAGACATACCCACAGGCCAATCTGATCTAGGCAATCCCTCAGTTGAGTTTCTCCTCACAGATGACTTTAGGCTGTATCAAGCTGACAAAGCTAACTAAGACCCTGAGTTATTTGGACTTTGCTCTCCTGAAAAATGCATTAGTATGGGGCTTCACTTCCTTTAAGCTGACTTGTAACTGATCAGAAACCAATTGCCTGTGTGACTTTACTATATGACCTTTGTTCTGAATTGGTTCATTAATTAACTTTTGTAAATATCCCATTCAGAGCAAATAACATGAAAGTCCTCGACGGCTGAGCATTGTAAGTAGGGTCAGATTTGTCTGTGGCATTTTAGAAATATGTTTGCTTCTTTTTTGTCATCTTGCTCTGTCAGTTGCTAAGCATGATCAGCATCTCTGGAGATATTCCAGTTTCTTCCAACAAGTCTGTTTGTTCCCACTTTATACTTGCTAGTCTTGAACTTACTTTGACTAGAATTTTTCTTCTGTCTCTCTCTTATCATTCTCTAATCTCATGGCTTTGGCCAGTGTTCTCAACCTTCCTAATGCTGCGACCCTTTAATACAGTTCCTCATGCTGTGGTGACCCCAACCATAAAATCATTTTGTTGCTACTTCATAACTGTAATTTTGCTGTTATGAATCATAATCCAAATGCCTGCTATGCAAGATATCTGCTATGTGATCCCTGCAGAAATCTTGACCCACAGGTTGAGAACTGCTGCCTTCGACATTTCTCTGTGTAAAATAAATCCAACATCTGTAGTGTATTTCAACCTATGCATTCAACATTTACATTCACCTGTCTAGCTGTGCTCTGTGGAAAGCCGGTGCTGAAGAACACACAACTTCAGGACAGTATAGCCTCAAACAACACATGCTGACTTCTGCACAGGTCAGGGCCAGACAGACCACCTGGCCATTGCTGCTCACCAGCCTCCTGAGGTAGGCCATGAGAGTACAGACATACTTGTGTGCTGCAGCCTGTTGCAATGCCATCCCATAGCAACAACCATGTCCATTTGTCCCTGTGTCCATCCTGAAGCCATGTGAGAGGAGAGCACACATGCAGGGTGCCAGGAGGGGCCGCTGGAGCCACCGGGGCAGGATCGCCATGACATCCAACCCTGATCTTACCTATTTTCCTTCATCCACCTGCCCTTGGTCTCTTTCTTTCTCCAATGTTTACTTTTGTTCTTCTTTGAGAGAAGGTCCTGTGTAACTTAAACTGGACTCAAACTCTCTCTTCCGCAGAAGATGACCTTCGACTTCTGATCCCTTTATCTCCTGGAATGTTAGGATCATAGGCATGCACAACCTTGTCCAGTTTCTGCAAAGCTTTGCGCATGAACCCGGAGCTCTGTGCATGCTAGCGAGCACTTGAACAACAGAGCCGCATTTCCAGACCCCTCTGTTTTTCTTTCATTTCAGTGTTTCTCCTTCTGATTAGAGGTTATTAAGTCTGTCACTGATGTTTTAGCGGAACCTGAAAATCCTACTTACCAAATTACAAAGCAAGAAAATTGTGCTTTTTACCTCCTACCCAGGTAACCTAATTGCCTTGAGGAATATAGAAGTTCCTCTGGTGGAATTTTTGCTCTTGCTGTCAATTGACTAGCATTGGGGGGAGAGGGGGGTGCTGAGTTAAACTCAGCCCTGTAATGCCTGCTATACCACAGAGACAGTGTGGTCCTTATCCAGTCTGTTTCCAAATGTGCCTGCCTCTGTCCCTCTTGCCTTCTGTGTGGGTTCATGTGTCTTGGACTTTCAGAGTAGAATGCTTTAATTTGGCTCAGGCAGCATCGCCCAGTGAGTTTCCGGCATGATCAGGTGACTGAATGGTCTCCAGTTGTGTTTCTCACCTGTACCACACAGACAGGCAACAGCTACCTGCTCCCAGCCCACCATCGGCACACTGTGACTACAGAGCTCTGCCTGCTTTCAGAAATCCAGCATTTGCAGGGTGGCCAGGATGGTTCAGTGAGTAAAGGTGCCTGCCATCAGCTGTGGTGACCTGAATTCAATCGCTAGAACCCACACAGGAGGAGAAAACTGGCTTCTTCTAGTTGTCCTCTGACATCCACACATGTGCCACGACACTTGTGCTCATATGTGTCCATGCTAAATAAAACTTTAAAAAAAAGTAATGAGAAAATTAACATCACCATCATCATCCCTTCCTATGGTAAGCTGTCAGGCTGTCAACCCTCCAGTCATCAGTTCATCCAGGGATGTGGTTTATTCATTCATCATGGATTGTTTGGGCTTCTATAAACTGTGCACTGAGCCAGGTTGTGATGGCACGTGCCTTAATCCCAGCACTCAGAAACTGAAGCCGGCCGGGCTGTGGTGGCGCACACCTTTAATCCCAGCACTCGGGAGGCAGAGGCAGGCAGATTTCTGAGTTCGAGGCCAGCCTGGTCTACAGGGTGAGTTCCAGGACAGCCAGGGCTACACAGAGAAACCCTGTCTCGAAAAACCAAAAAAAGAAAAAAGAAAGAAAGAAAGAAAGAGAGAGAGAAAGAGAGAGAGAAGCCGGTGAAGCTCTGTGAGTTCAAGGCCAGCCTGGCTTGACTACATAGTGAGTTCCAGGCCAGCCAGAGCTACAAAGTGAGAGCCTGTCTCAAAAACAAACAACAACCAACATGGACCAATGAAAACCTCTTTAAATCTTGCCCCCAACCCCCTCCTCTCTCTCCATCACTTGGGCTTCTGGCTAGCCTTTGCTAAACCTTCCCAGTGGCTGCACACAATCCCTTTCTCCATTGTTTGAGCTGCCTGGTTTCTGTGTTGCCTTTGGAATGATTATTTCCCTTCCTGTTAACTCGTGCCATTCTAGTATTCACTCTTTTCCCCCTTTCGGGGCTGGGGGTATCACTTAATTGTAGTTCTTGCCTAGCGTGCATGCAGTGCTAGGCTCAGTCCCTGGCAACAGATAAACGTCAGGAGATTGAGACAGGAGGATTAGAAACTCACAGTCGCCTTCAGCTTTGTAGAAAGTTCAAGGACAGCCTAGGATACAGGAAACCCTGAGTCAAAAGAGCGCTACTAGGACTTGTGCTTTAATAAAATTACTGGGTTGTCGGTTGGGTTGTAGCTTAGTGGATCGAGGACTTAACCAGTGGCACGCATGAGTTGCCATGCACCTGTACGCCCACACATGTTCATCACACACACATACCTACCCTGTGCTCATCTCCATGGTTTATGTTCTCTTGTGCCTTCGACATTGCATTTGGAATTACGGGGCTCATGTTCTGTGCCTAATTGTCTGGCGATTCTAATTGTCTGGTGATTCTAATTATCTTGCCCGGTTTGTTCTTTCAGCAGGCTCCACCCAAACTTGCTCATATTTTACTGTGAACTGGTTTATCAAATTATTAGTAGAGATCGTTTGCATTCCTTCCTGGATGCACGTTCACCCTTCACAGAACAAAGTCCGCTCCACGCATACCAGAGCCACCCCAGGTGTCTCTCTACTTCTCCACCAGCCAGATAAGACTTTGTCTTGCAAATCCACAGACAGGTTGACTTGGCATTCCCCTCTTCTAAGGATCTCTCCTTCAGTTCTTCTCAGGATCGAGGGCAAGAGTGAGGCAGGTGGCAGAGGATGATCTTCTGTCTCCCATACCCCAGGAGGTCTTATAGCTGGCCTCCTTTGGCAAAGCCTCAGGGAGAAACCTCAGGGTCTCTCCTCTTGCTCTTTCTGCCTGCAGGATCTTCCTTGCTTTCTGCTCTGTCAGCTCCCTGTGACTGTACAGCGTTGTTTCTCCCCACATTTGTTTAGCTTCGAGGCCACTTGCATGGATGCCTCCCTCAGCCCAGGGACCTGCCTCCTTAAGTATATTTTCCCAGACTCTACTAGGGTCCAGTCTGGTGGTGTTCCCCGCCACACTCCCTCCGGAAGGCCTAGGCCCCCTGGGTAGCTAAAGGCAATTTGCCCTGCCATGGCTCCTTGGCTTGGAGCTAACTAGCCTATTATTGTTTCCTGACCCTGTCGGAGAGGACACGCACTTAACAAAATGCAAAGCTCCTGGCACTGAGCTACCACCCTTGGCTTTGTTCCTGATCACCTTCTAGCCTAGCATCCTAAGGTCAATGGCTTGGGGCACACATGGGACAGGGACTTGTCCCAAGCCAACCACAACTCCATGGGCTGTCTGAACAACTGCAGAATAACAGCTATTGGTTACCCTTGCCTTCCTCTCTCATTCCCCTGGGCACCACCTCCAGGAAGGCAGTGGGTGGGCAAAGATCTAGAAGAAAGACTAGAAGGAAAAGGTCAGTTTCAGGACCAGTAGTGAACCTTCTCTGAGAAGACAAACCTCTGGGAAGATTCGGTCCTCTTGCACTCATTGAGCCGTACATCTGGTTCTCTGATGCCCTCCTGCCTTGGCCTCCCAGATAGAACCCCGGTGGTGGGAATGGTGCCTCCCGTTCTGTTCCAAGTCCAGCCCTACAGCATAGCACAGGGACTCAGCCTACCCACTCCTCCCAGCTGATACTGTCCATGCCTTGGCGTTGTTCAATGGCAGGCAGGTATGGAGGGACAAAATGGAGTCATTCCCAGCCCTTATGGTCTTTACCCTAAATTGCCCCACCCCCACCCCGCTCCTTGGCCCCTGTTTGTTTGGGTTTTCTGAAAGCTAGTAAAGGCGGGGTGGCATCCATGAATTGAGTACGATTGGAAGCCTGCTGGTACTGGGCTTTCATTCTGTGGGTAGTGAAGGTGTGAAGTGAGCGTGCCCTTTTACACTTTGCCCTTAGAATCAGGGTCTCAAGGACCGAGGAGTCTGACGGTTGGGCTGGCGGGCGCGTGGTTTAATGGTATAATGTGCGTGGTCTCAGGATGCGATGAATGTAGACAGTAAACCGGTGGTCCTAGAGTTCACACTTACCAGGCAGAAAGGACTGGCGCAGAAGACTGTTGGCACAGTTCAGAACAAGTGAATGGGTGGAGAGGTAGGAACGGAGCAATGGTACTTTAGGCAGCCCAACGGTGGAAACAGAGGCTGTGGCCATGGTTGTTAGGGCGTTGGGGGTGGGAGAGTAGGAGGAGCTGTAGGGCAGGTCAGTGGGGTTGGGACAGAGTGGGCAGCAGTGAGTTGCAGGAGTGGTGGCCAATAGTTCCCGAGGAGGGCGTGGGATTGTGCTGTGGAGGCGAGGAAGTGGGCGGAGCAACGTATTGTGGGGGCAGTGGATGGTGACAGAGCCGTGTGAACAGTGGGATAGGGCAGTGGACAGACACCTAAGTGGGGTGGGGGAATAAGAACGAGCTGATGGGTTGGAGCAAGGGGAAACAGTGGGTTGGGGCAGTGGGTAGTGGGAACGCGGCAGTGGGCGCAGGAGTGGGAAGGGCACCGGGTGGAGGGGTTGCTCCCCATCGGGCCAGCGGGGCGGGTCTCAGCACCCCTTTCCTCGCAGGGCTTCCGTGTGACCTCCAAGCGCCGTGCCTAGTTTGCTGTGGCTTCCGCCCACCCCGCCCTGGCCCTGCAAGCCTCTCCCTGCGCCTTGATACCGCAGGGCGCCTTCTGCTGCTTCTGGGGCGGTGGGCGGCCAGGCAGCTGGAGGAGCCCATGACGAGGACCAGGATGAGGATGAAGACTGGACCGAGACGCCCCCAGATCATGGCGTCTCTGCGGGAACCGACACATAGACGAAGGACCTTGTATACAGAGCTATTTTACAGAAATTGCGATTGCCACCATGGTATTTCTTGTGGAGCCTCACCCTCTCCTGTGCCCGCTCCCCGTCCTCCTTCTCAGTCCCTGGGCAGACATAAGCCCATTACCTCTAACTCCACGGTGACTTTAGCAAAAAAAAAAAAAAAAAAAACAACAGAGGAAAGACCCTCCTCTGGCACCTGTGACTATCTCTCCTCCCTGAGGGTCTCCCCGTTGCTGCTGGGTGTCTCCCACTTGGGAGATTCCCTAGCAGGACACTCATTCATTTATTCAACAAGTCTAGCTGTGAGGGTCTCCATGCTTTGCACTCAAGTATGGGTGCTAGGTAAGGGGATATGAACAGGATGCCCACCTTTGGGGTAGATCCCTCCGACTCTATTCTACAGTACAGTTTTAGAGCCCTCTGGTGTTCAAGGAACCAGACAGTCTGTGGACACCCAAGCACGGGAAAAGCCCCAAGTCCTCCCAGCACTCAGCCTGGGGTGCCTAGCTGCTGGCACGTGCCCAAGCTGAGGGGTCCTGACAGTGAACAGAGCCAGGTCTTGGGGACACTGGAGGTTTGCTAGTGTGTGAATGTGTACCCCAAAACTTCATGTCCTGAAACTTGGTCCCCGGTGCAGCAGTAGTGAGAGAGGAGAGCTCTTCCCTTTGTGAACAGAGGAATCCTTCCATGGATTAATAAGTTGTCTTGAGCGTGGCTTTGGTATGAAGGCAAGTTCCCTTGGGAGCACTTGTTCAGTCTGCATGTGATAACCTCCACATGTCATGACATAGCACAAAGCCATCAGACACACCAAACACCCAGCATTAGATGCCCCATTCTCTCAAACTTTCCCACCTCCAGAACCATGAGCCGAATAAAACTCTGTTCTCTATACATTTCCAATGTGTGACATTTTGTTTAGACGACAGGAAATGAGCAGAGGAGAAGAGCCCTTGTCCCCTTGGCCCTAACCTGGAGAGAGGGGGGTAAGGACAGAAGTGAGGGGTCTTTTAGTCCTCTCTCTAATGCCTTCTCGCTCTATACCCTATCCTTGCTTCAGAAGGTTCACTTAGGGTCACTTGCAGCCCCTTCTTCATGGCACTTGGATGGCATATTCAGAGTAGCAGATGTGTCACCTGGCTGATAAGCCTAGTCTGAGCCATCCAGAGTGGGCCCACGGCCTTTCTCTTTACTCCTGTGGAAAGTGGCTATGAGATTATTATAAGGCCTCTGCCTACGCCACAGCAGTTTCCACTGGAACTCCCGGATCATACAGCTACAGGAGGACTTGGGATAGCAAGACCTTTCAGAGCTGGCCTTCCTAGTTCCTTCAGTCCCACCCACTGCAAAACCACATTTCCATATGGAGGCTGTATTGGACTTTGTCTGTCTGGGACTGTGGCCACAGGCAAGCAGGGCTGCTCCCTCCCCCATTTTCTTGTCTCAACGACAGTGCCGTGTATAGTTCCATCAGTGACCACAGAGATTCCCACCCACCAAGTGCTGGTCTAGCCCAGATGATTAAAGGCCTGGACTATGGGCTCTGGCGCTCTTGGCTGGACTGGCAGGAGGACAGAGTCCCTAAAGGTGGGTGAGGCCAGACAGTCGGCCCTAGCTGTGGCCTCTGCTTCTGTCCCACAAGCATGAGCCCCCCACTTAGCATGCTTCTTGGATTTCCTCCTGACACAGATTTCTATGTTCTCCCCTGGTCTGCTGCCCTCCACCCTTAGGATTCCTGTTGAACAACCATCAAGTGCTGAGACATGTCCAGGTCCAGCTTCCTGAGATTACTGAGGTGTTCGCCTATCTCCATGCTTTTTATGTTCCCCTCACATGGTACAATGACCTCCCAGGGTCAGAGGTGGGAGCAGGGAGTCCCTATCCTGCCCAGGAAGAAGAAGCTGGACATAGGGCCTTGGACTGAGAGGGCCTTCAGGATGAGAGATGTAACCAACTTAGTACCTGCTACACAGATCCAAAGGTGGGACAGATCTGTCTCTCTTTTTCTCTTTTTCTTATTTATTTTATTTGGCTTTTTGAGACAGGGTTTCTCTGTGAGGCCCTGACTATCTTGGAACTCCCTTTGTAGACCAGTTCCTGCCTCCTGAGTGCTGGGACTATAAAGGTATGTGGTGCCACCACACCTGGCCAAACCTGGCTCTTATTTTCCCATGTGACTTGGCACCTAGCAGAAACCCTGGATCTCTGCTTCTTTCTTCTAGAGAGAGTCAATTTTAGTCTAGGATTGGTCTGTTCCTTGTTGACCAAGTCTTTGTAGGCCAGTGTCTAGCACAAGGTCCCCCTGAATGTCAGGTTTCCTCCCCACCTCAGTGGATGTTCCCCAGCCATGTAGGAGTTGACACACCTGAAAGGGGGGTTCATGCAGACTCACCATCTTGCAAAGCCTTTCCTGGCCACCCTATGAATTTACAGCCTTACACTTCTGACAGGAGCGTTGCTTTCTCATGCAGTTATACAAGGAGAAGCATGCAAAAAACACGGTCACGGAGTTCTTAGATTGTCAAATCACTCTGCCTCTTTTGGAAAATGAGCTCATAAGAGGGGAGGCGGGTTTGGTCTCTATAGATGTTTAGTCATATAGCCTGACTCCTTAACAGCACAGAACAAATGTTCAATTGATTTCCACCGAGTAGATAGGCCATCCGGGAGCTGTGACTGCTAAAAGGAGCAAAGCATGGAGACCACAAGGAGAGGAAGACACTGAAGTCCTCGGAATCAGCCTGCACTGGCCTTGGGCTAGTACCCCTGTATGCCAGCAAGCGAGGGGCGGGATGAATGTCTGTCACTCCCAGGGGCTAGGTAAAGGGTGAGTCCAGAGGGGGCATAGCTCTCAGCTGCTCAGAGACCCACACACTCTCAGCCTTTGTGTCATTTCCTGTTCACCGGGAGGATTCTAGGAGAGACTCTCTCAGACAGAAATATTCAAAAGTTTGGTTCTTGGGCTGGAGAGATGACTCAGTGGTTAAGAGCACTGACTGTTCTTCCTGAGGTCCTGAGTTCAAGTCCCAGCAACCACATGGTGGCTCACAACCATCTCTAATGAGATCTGATGCCCTCTTCTGGTGTGTCTGAAGAGAGCAGTGGTGCACTCAAATAAATCATAAAAAATAAATAAAATAAATAAATAAATCTTTTTTTTAAAAAAAAATTGGTTCTTAAAAATCCATGTGTATAGCTGGGCAGTGGTGGTACATGCCTTTCATCCCAGCATTTGGGAGGCAGAGGCAGGCGGATTTCTGAGTTCTAGGACAACCAAGGCTACACAGAGAAATCCTGTCTTGAGAAAAAAAAAAAAAAATCCATGTGTATGCACTATCTACATGTGCTTATTTTTTTTTTAACACCATTTGCTCAATACCAAATTGGCTTTTAAGTAAGTGCTCATGTAAATGAAAGTTGTTACATTGGCCCAGCTCTCCTTTAGCTCACAGTAAAACTAAAATTTTTAAGGGGGGAAAAAAAAGTCCTAACTCCAGCTGCCCCAGCAGACTGAACCAGCTTAGCCACCTAACCTGTCTAGTATACCAATGCAAATAACAAAGTAACAGGGGGACATTAAATCAATGTAACCTCCTTGGGAACACAAGCAGAGGTGGCTAATGATCCCAGATCTTCCTTTGGAGGATGAACATGAGTTTTTACATTTAAATTTTTAAATCTTTTTTGAAAAGATAAGATACACATAATTATACACTTCTGGTCAATCGTATCTATTTGATCCTTGTCTGGATTCTGGTTCTATGAGATGGTCCCTATTGCTTGTGGGGATAAATTAATTTTAAGAAATGACTACTCCAGCTTCGGGTACAATTTTATCATAATTATTAATTTACCCCGAGATGTCTAACTTCTTATCCCAGGGATGTTTATTTCTGTGCTTTTAGGTATATTTTGTATATATAAACATTTTAAGGATTTTTTTAAGGATGCTTTTAGCTACTCCTGCAACCTTTAAAAAACAAAATAGGGTTTTCAAGGCCAGTACCTTAGCCAAGCCAATATAAGATACAACTCTAATTTAAAAAAAAAAAAGTCTCCTTTAAAAAAAACAAACAAACAACAACAAAAAAAACTGATTCAAGGCTTACAAAGATATTCTGGAGTTTATAGAAGGTTTGGTTTTCTCCTCCTACCTCCCCTTGGTCTTTATTTGTTTGTTTGTTTTTCTGAGAGAAGGGTTTCTCTGTGTAGCCCTGGTTGCCCTGGAACTCACTCTGTAGACCAGGCTGGCCTCCAACTCAGAAATCTGCCCGCCTCTGCCTCTTGAGAGCTGGGATTAAAATTCTTATTAAAAAATGCTTTCTAAGTTCTATAAACAATGACAATAATAATGATTAAGACTGTCAAGTAAAGAAAAATATAAGAAAAACATAAAGGCTCCATGTATGTTATATTTTTGGTTAAAAAAAAAAAAGTTTACTGAAAAAAGTGCTTTGGAAAAAATGGGATTTTGTTTGTAAAATAAAGATTATTCCAAAATAGAAGTGAATGGGAATGATGTTAGAAGATTGTAAGCTATCAACTTTGTAATATTTTAATTATTTATGTATGTATACATGTGTATGTCTGTGCATGAGGAGGTCAGAGGGGTGTCAGATCCCCTGGAGCTAGAGTTACAGACAGTCGTAAGTTTCGTGATTTGTGTGCTGGGAATCGAACTCATGTCCTGTACAAGAACAATATGTACACTTAACCACTGAGCCATCTCTCCAGACCTCAATGTTTTGTTTTTAATCATGTGCATATGTACTGTCTGTTTGAAGGCTTGTGCCTGGGAGTGGGGGGAATGGAGGAGGCCCTGGATGAGTTGTTGACAGGGACACAGGCATGAATGACAATGACTGAGGCATCAACCCATGGGAATCTGGCAAAGCCACTTACCCTGTGGATGAAAACAAAGCCTTCCTCCTCTGGTCCAAGCATGAGTATTATGGACAGTTGATCAATGTGTACAGAAATGTGCTTCCTCTTGGATGTTTACAGTACTCACTGCAGATGCCTCCTGCTAGCTAGCTGGTCCCTGCTGTGCTAGACACAACAAGAACACTGACAATCCAAGCCAGGAGTAGGGACTGCTCCACCATGACCCCAGCTCTCCTGTGCTGTTGTTTGCCTTTTCTTCACTTCCTCCCTGCCCCCTAGTCAGGGTTCCATTACACAAGCTGAGCAGGTCACGGCATGTGACTGCAGTGTCCACAGGGACTTACAGATGGTTATGACACACCCAAGACGGATGCCAGGAATCGAACTCAGGTCTTCTGTAAGAGTAGTTCAGGCTCCTAACCACTGAGCAATCTCCTTTGCTCCAGGTAATTAAATTTTTTTATGATCAAAATCATTAGCCCTAAGATAAAACTAATGCTTGCTCTCTGTTTGAAACAATGAGGCTTTTTTTTTTAAAAAAATATTCACATTCATATATCTGTAATTTTGCTACTCTTATGAATTGTAATGAAAACATTTTGGAGAAGGATATAGGTTTGCCAAGGGGGTTGCGACTCACAGGTTGAGAGCTCCTGGCTTGCACAAATGCCTGTGGCTTCTTTGTGGCTTCTTATTTTTCTTTCTTTTTCCAGTCTGGTTCAACAGAGACGGCACTGAAGTAGTTGGCCACTACAGTAGTGGGCTCAACTCCAGGTCTCAGCAGACGGAGTTGTGTGGGAAGAGTTAATGCCACGGACAGACAAACAACATCATGGTAGAGGCTCTGAGGAAAATTCAGGTCCATGTGATGGGGGCAGGGGGCACTGTCCTTTATTATGAGCAGTCCACAGCACAGACCTGCAGCCCAGTTCTGAATCCCTGATGGAAGGGACCTGGGTGGGGAAGGGTGTTTGTGGGTGTGAGCACATTTTGCATTGCCAACAAGAGAAGGATCTTGCTAATGTGTAAGTTAGAGGGCATGGGGTAAGTGAGGAGAGGCTGGTTTAGTTAAGGGGTGCCACTAAACCCTGTAATCTTCCTTTGGGGAGAACTAGAGTGCCTGACCTTCTTCTGGAATCCTGGAGTCTGTTGCAGGGTCACAGACAGGTACCCCTTTCCTCTACAGCAATTGTGACACTGGAAGACTAAAGAGAACACCTCTCCTGGTTCACCCCCAGCCCAAAGCCTAACGCTGATGACAGATCTGTTGCAGTCCAAAGATCTTCCTATGAGAAAGTGCCTGTGACTCTTGACAACATCGGCAGTGGGACAAGGGCTGGAGACACAACTCCTCACTGACTCCTGTAGCATTCTGAGATCTGTTCAGAGACCTCCGCTTAGGAGAAGCCAGGATCCCTGACTCTGCTTGAGAAGAATTTCAAGACCAGACAGTGACTCTCAAGTTACATCTCAAAGGGTTGCTAAGAAACCCCACCCCCTCTGCTCCTGCTGCTTCTTGGCAAATGGGATTATAGTGACTGCAGGAATGCTGTGCATAGTATTACAAAACAATACAATAAAAGTCCTAAACCGAGGGGGACAGTAGGTGCACAAGAAAGTCTAGGTATGTCTTTTACCGTGATTGACATTTCTTGTGACATTCCTAGAAAACTTAAGGTTTGTGTCTGGGAAGGAACAAAGGACCATATGTGCTCAGGCCCCGAGTGTGGCTCACTGGTATTTCAGCGTTCTGTGTGAAACATCTCTATATAAAAGGAATACTCCATCTATGGAGGCAGTCTTCACAGCCGTTGTTCAGATGACTCTGGGGTTCTTTTCAGGTGGTGGCACATGCACATCTTTGATCCAAGGCAGAGGCACACAGATGTCTGAGTTCCAGGTCAGCCTGGCCTACAAAGTGAGTTCCAGGAAAGCAAGGGCTACACGGAGAAACCTTTTCTCAAAAAAGAAAGAAGAAACAAAGAGCCGGGCAGTGGTGGTGCACATCTTTAATCCCAGCACTCGGGAGACAGAGGCAGGCAGATTTCTGAATTGAGGCCAGCCTGGTCTACAGAGTGAGTTCCAGGACAGCCAGGGCTACACAAAGAAACCCTGTCTAGAAAAAAAAAAAACAAAACCGAGGGGGGAGGGGGAAGCAAGTCCACGGTCCTTCACAGCCCTCATCCTCTGTTTGTATTTTGCAGCCTTTGTTTCAAGCATACTCTTGGTTGGATGATGCCAGGGTCAGGAAAGGCTTCCAGGCTTCCACTGAAAGTTGGCTTTTTTCCCATGTTGATTTTAACGTAGCTTGGGTGGGGGGTGGAGGGAGTTCCGCATTGAGACATGGTCACTCTATGCAGCCTTGTTTGTCCTGGAACTCCATATGTAAAGCAGGCTGCTCTCAAATTAACAGTGATCCTCCAGTCTCTGCCCTCCAAGTGTTAGAATTAATGGTTTGTGCTAACCACACCCTTACCCCCTCCCCGCCCCCGCCCCCAGCTTGATGTAGCTTTTTTTTTTTTTTTTTCCAACTCCAAGTTCAGTGAGAGGAAGAGAAGCCAGGAAGAGCCTGGGCCTTTGATCAGAACACCTGGGAGACGACATCTCAACTCATCATCCTAACAAAGGGTTCCCAAACTACGGGCAGGAAGGCCAAGGAATCCGGTCTTGGCACCATGGGAAGAGCTCTGGGCAGAAACCCCAATGAGAGCTTCTGGGCCCCAGCCTCCAGTCCAGGGAGCCAGGCTGGCCAGGCCTGAGCAAAGAACCAAAACCAAGGAGCGGTCAGGCTGTGTCCTGGTGCTGACCAGCTATATTGTCAGGCAACTGGAGTGAAGACACATCCTTCCAAGTGGAGCTTTGCAAAAATACCACCTGGAGAGGACTAGGAAGAGTGGAAAGGGCACAGAAACCGGGAGCTTCTGGGAGTCCAGGCTGTAGGGCTGGCAGAAGGCGAGAGTACGTTCAGTCTTCAGGCAGCATGGAGGACCATGCCCCCGTGAGCCTGCCCCTGGCCCAGCTCCCAGCCTCTTCTGGAGTCATTCTGAATCAATACAGCTTCCAATTAGAATTCTGGTTATTTTAATGGTGGTTTTAAATTGCTGCTTATTATGTTGAAAGTTAATAGGTTGGAATTACTTTTTTTTTTTTTTCTAAAGCTCTGCCCTGATTCCGTTTAAAACATTGCTTTGTAAGGCTGGGGAATGTCTTGTTTGGCGTGAATCCCTGGTCCTCTACCCAGCAAACCGCTCCCACCCACGCCACGTAAATAAACGACAGTAAGCTTATTTTTGCGTTTTATTGGCGCCAAGGACAAGACACAATGATCGTGGAGCACATGTAGAGGGATGTGAGTTTCACAGATCTAGACGCAGACCCAAGGATTGGGCCTAGGAAATCGCAAAGCGCTGGGAACTGCTCTGCAGAGGTTGCAGGGCCACGTGCAGGATGTAAGAACTGACTTTGAAGAGAGAGAAACGGTGGCTCCGGGAAAGTCTAAGCCACTGCGATGTGGGAGAAGGAAGGTAGGCATGGTACTCCTTGCCTGGATCAAGGTGAAGGTGACCTTAAAAAAGGACATCTGGGATGCTTTGGGATGGAGGGAATTAGATCACCCGCCTCTCTGTGAAAACCGTAGTTGGCATCTTGGGCAGGTGCATCCTGGCTCCAAGCAGAAGGGCCCCCTGGGGGACCAGCCAGGAGCTGGCACAAACAGGTCCCTGGCCCCACCCCTCCCAATTGGAGGTCTGGTTTCCACCGTGTCCCTGTCCCCGGGGCCTACTGAAGCAGGTTCACAGTTCCCCAGGGGCAGCAGTACACAAGTGGGGACCAGCAGCAGCTGCAGGGCGGTTTCTGCGACCTGAGACTCATCCCGGGAGCACAGAAGAGGTGACTGTCGCGGGGGGGGGGGGGGGGGGGGGACAGGGCTTGGCTCCTGAACCCTCGGGGCCAGGGAAAGGGGTCACATCTGCTATGGGGGAAGGGCAAAGTCTCCCCTGGGCCTCAAGCTTCGTGATTAAGGGAGGCATCCAGGAATACAATCTCAGGGCTTGGGACAAGGTGAAAGTTAGGAGCCTGGTCTCTGCCTCAAGTTCCCAGGACTTGAGCATCTGATCCCCTGCTAATATCCCTCCTCCCCAGCTTCTTTCATTAGGGAAGAAGGGCCTCCGACTGCATAGAGCCCATTCAGACACTCAGGGAAGCTGCCTGCTCACCTCTCTTCTTTGTTTACTTCAGAGTCTTCAGAGTGACCCCCATGTGTGTGACCCCATGGAGCTTTGCAGGCCTCTGAGCTTGGGCTTTCTGGCGACTCACATCTGGGTCCTCTGGTCTCCATACCTGAGTTAGGTCTCTAGCATCTGCATGTGTGCAGGCCACTAAAGTCTACTCCCAGCATGCTTGCCTTGCTTTTTCCCAGATAATTCAGTGCTGCTGAACAAACGACCACATCGTCACTAGCATGCATTTACATATGTATGGAGGATATAGCTACATTCCTTCAGGTCTAGACCATCTATCCTGCTCTGCTGATCCTTACACCTGTCATTGTCCCATCACCACACACAGTCACGAACAAGGCAGAGTGAGACCTACCACTATCTTTTAAAGACAGAGATTCACTGTGAATCTCTAACTGGCATAAAACTCACTGTGTAGACCTAGACAATTTTGGGGTGTTCCTTCTGCCTCTGAGTGCTGGGATTGCAGGCTCAACTCCCACCATGGCAGCCTGCTAGCTCAGATGTGGTGTTTGTCTTAGTGTTTTGAAGAGACGCCACGACCAAGGCAATTCTTATAAAAGAAAGCATTTAATAGAGGCTTGCTTATAGTTTCAGAGGCTTAGTCCATTATCCTCATGGTGGCATTCAAGCAGATATGGTAGGTGAGAGTTTTACATCCAGAGCAGTAGGCAGCAGGAAGAAAGAGCCTCTGGACCTGGCATGGGCTTTGAAACATCAAAGCCCTCCCCCAGTGACACATTTCCTCCAACAAAGCCACCCCTCCTAATCCTTCTCAAGTAGTGCCCTAATGACTAAGCAGCATTGAAATTATGAGTTTTTAAGGTCAAATCAGTTTTTCTAGTTCCGTTCCTTCCATGTACACTTTAGAATCAGTTTGTCTATGTCTGTGCTAAAGATCCTACTAGAGACAGGCATGGTGGCATACACTTAGCACTTGGAAAATGGAGACAGGAGGCAGGAGGGTTATGAGTTCAAGGCCAGCCTCACCTATATATCAAAGTCCCTTCTAGCCTGAGCTACACAAGACCTGTATCCAATCAAAACAAACAAATCCTGCTAGGTTTGTGTTATCTTGTGTTAGCATCTTGTGCTAGCCAGATGACTTAGTAAGATCCCCAAGCCCACTTACAGATGGAAGGAGGGAATTGACATCACGAAGTTGTCCCCTGACAGCCACATGGGCACCAAGGCACATATACCCACACACATGCATCATGCATACACACAATAAGCCTTTTTAGAAAAAAATCTTGTTGGACTTTTGACAGCTTCGTGTCAAATATCTAAATCACCCTTTTTTGAGCAGATCAAATCTCCTAACCTGTAGATTCCATTTGTGGAGGTCTTTCTTTCTTTCTTTCTTTCTTTCTTTCTTTTTTTTTTTTTTTTTTTTTTGAGACAGGGTTTCTCTGTGTAGCCCTGGCTGTCCTGGAACTCACTCTGTAGACCAGGCTGGCCTCGAACTCAGAAATCCACCTGCCTCTGCCTCCCAAGTGCTGGGATTAAAGGTGTGTGCCACCACTGCCCGGCTGTGGGGGTTTTCTTTGATCTAAAAAACAAACAAACAAACAAACCCGGCATTTTGTAGTTTGTAGCACACAGATCTTGCAAGTGATGTGCTAGCTGTGCAGCCATATATTTTTCAGTGGGGTTGGACATGGCAGCCTTTTACACATTCAGGTTTCTTCCTTCCGTATTGTACACCAAGGCTTCTAATGAGAAAGCTCAGACATCTTTACCTTGCACTGCACAAGTGACACATTCTTTCCAACCTGTGGTTCGCCTTTAGTTTTCACTTTGACTAATGCAATAGTATCTGGGAGAGGCTTTCTGGCTTCCTCAATCTACCATTTTTACACTCAAATTTTACAGTTTTAAAATAACTACATTTTTTTAAATGTATGTGTGTGGAGGTCAGAGGTCATCTTTGAGGAGTTGGTGTTCTCTTTCTACCACGTGGGGTCCCAGGGACTGAACTCAGCTTGTCAGCCATGGTGGGAGGCACCTTCACCTGCCTGGCCATCTCCTCAGCCCCTAAATTATTTTTTTTCCTACTGCATAGATTAATTTCTGTGGACCTGTCATTCAGTTAACTGGTTATTTCTCCTTTTGCGCGCATTCTGCTACCAAATCTGTTGAATAATGCTCTTTTTCTTTTTAGTTACTGGATTTTCCAGTTCTGAAATCTTTTCAGTTCTCCATACTGTCTCTCTCTTTATTGCGCCATTCTCTTTGATATTTGTAATAATATTTATGTCATCTTGCAATTTCTGGCTAGAATATTTTCATAACTCTTTAAAGTTGTTGCTGTCTTTAAGGAGGATGGAGTTTGAGACAGGGTATCTCGGTGTAGTCCTGGCCATCCTTGAACTGGATCCTCAATTAGTAGACCAGGCTGGCTTCAAACTCACAGAAATGCCATGCTCTGCCTCCGGAATACTTGGATTAAAGGTGTGTGCCACTACGTCTGGCTGATTATTGGGGTTTTCTAGCGATTTTTGTTCCTATTCTGGAAATTTTTGGTATTATGTTATGAAATTCTAGGTCTCCTTTCCCTAAATTAAAAAGACGATATTCTTGTTGTTTGTCTCATGTAGAAGATGTTCCCAAGTCAGCTCAGTCACCGAAGCTTTGTTTGGAATTCTAGTCAGGACCAGCCTGCCTGTACACCAGCTTGTGGACACAAAAGAACATGAAGATTGACCTTGAAGATAGTTCACCCGCTGGCAGTGGTGGCTCACGCCTTTAATCCCAGCACTTGGAAAGCAGAAGCAGGCAGATCTCTGTGAGTTTAAGACCAGCATGGTCTACAAAAGCCAGTTTCAGGATGATCAGGGCTGTTAAACATAGAAACTCTGTCTGAAAACAAAACAAAACAAAAAAATTAAACAAACCAAAAATAAAAGATAGTTCTGAAAATAGTGTTTGGTATTCTAATTAGCATCAAACTTGTGCACGTGTAGATTAAGGTGAACCCAGGAATTCAAAACTTTAAAGCTCCTAGGATCATTCTCTTAGGCTTCTTCCCCTCTGTTACTTTGCTGGCACTTTCCAGTGACCTAGGGTTCCCTTTTCGCTATAGTGGCTCTCAACCTTCCTATCTTGCTATTCTTTTTCTTTTTCTTTTTCTTTTTTTTTTTTTTTTTTTGGTTTTTCGAGACAGGGTTTCTCTGTACAGCCCTGGCTGTCCTGGAACTCACTCTGTAGACCAGGCTGGCCTCGAACTCAGAAATCTGCCTGCCTCTGACTCCCAGTGCTGGGATTAAAGGCGTGTGCCACCACTGCCCAGCTTTCTCAACCTTCCTAATACTATAACCCTTTAATACATGTTGACCCCTCAACCATGAAATTATTTTGTTGCTACTTCCAACTACAATTTTGCTACTGTTATGAATCAAAACGTAAACATCTGATACCCAAGACATCTGATCTGCAGGATCTGATAAGTGGCCCTCAGAGGTCTCCACCCAGGTTAAGAACTACTGCTTCAACAAAAACCAACCACTTCTGCATTTGTGATGCGTAAGGAGAAATGGCAGGAAGATACAGGGGACTTCCAGAACCAGAGCAGTTCACGAAGATCAACAGTGTATCTAGATGCTAGCTGCAAACAGGCCAAATATGAAATTGAGAAAACAGTCCATTTTCAAGGGCATCAAAACCAATGCAATACATGGAAGTAAATGTAACAACAGTAAAGCAAGCGCAGCTAGCTTAAACACAAAACCAAGTAGCAAGCATGATATGGAGCTCAGCTGGCAGAGTGCTTGCCTCCCACACAGGAAGCCCTGGATTTGTTCCCAGCACTAAAACAGATATAGTGGTGCGCTCCTACTATGCCAGTACTTAGTGAGGTAAAGGATCAGAAGTTCAAAGTCATCTTCAGGTATCAAGTTGGAGGCCAGCCTGGGCTACAACCAAAAGACAAAATGCTGTTTATAAACAAACAAATAAATGCCACATAGCATTTCCAGAAGATATTAAAGTTCTAAATCAGTGGAGAAACGCCTCCAGGTACAAAATGTGAACAGGCATCTCTCATTGCAGAAATTAGTACCAGATCATAAAATTTATATGAAAATGCAAAAGATGGATCTAGTATATCCAAAACAATTTCAACAGCAACAAAACAAACTGGAGGTCAGACACTCTCTAATTTCAAAACTTACTATAAAGCTGCAGTGATCAAGGCCTAACACACTGATCCATGAAGCATCTACAAACGGTCCACTGATTTCTGACAAAGATACCAGACAGATCTCAGACTGGCCTACAGAGCCAGTTCCAGAACAACCAGAGCTACATACAGAAAAACCTTGCCTGGAAAAACAAACTTACAAAAAAAGATGCTTATATTCACTTTTGGCTTCTACACATGCATGCATGAGTAGGTTTGTACAAAACACACACACACGCCACATCATGTACACACAGGTACACCACATATACACACATATTATACACACAAGACATAGGATCCAAGTAAAGAGGTGAAACATCCGTTCAGATATTGTAACAAGATACATGAGTGGAGCCAAGCATGGTGGTACATTTCTGAAATCCTTAGTGCCGACTCAGAAGGGTGAGGCAGGAAGATCAAGAATTTAAAGTTGTCCTTAGTTAAATGTTGAATTCAAGTCTAGTATGAGCTACACAAAACCATGTCTCAAAACAATAGCAAGAAAAAAAAAGAAATATTTTTAAGCACAAAAAAGAAGAAAAAATGTGCTGATAATCACTAGCGTTTGGCCATGCGGGATACCCAAAATAATTCTCAGAGTATCACTCCAATCCACTAGGATGGCCTTTCAAAAGGAGTACAGTAGGGGCTGGTGAGATGGCTCAGAGATTAAAAATACTGGCTGCTCTTTCAGAGTTCCTGAGTTCAATTCCCAGCAACCACATAGTGGCTTGACAACCATCTGTAATGGGATTCTGACATGACTCCTACATTTAGATAAACAAATAAACTAGCAAGTTGTGGAAACAGCAGAGCCCATATAGCATGCTGATGGGAACGTAAAATAACGGGTAATCGATTTCTCCAGACATTAATAAACTTGCCATGTGACCTGGCAATTCTTGCCTTTTGTGTTTGTTGTCTTTTGTATCTACCTAAGAAAAATGTGTGTCCACATAAAGACCAATCCACAAATCTCTGTCATAGCTACATTCATCACTGCCTGCAGAAACCCCTGGAATCTGCTTCAGCCGATGAAGGGACAAAGGATGGGTTATCCCTTCAAAGAAACATTGTGGCGAAAGTAACTACTGCTTCCACAGTGCGGGCAAACCTCAAAATGGCCTCCCTTGAGAGCTGCCGGAGACTGAACTCAACAAGTTGTCAGACTCCATCCAAACGAAATGTCCAGAAAAGGGGCTGACAGTGGGGAGAGGAAGTGACATCTGCAGGGTCTGAGAGTACTTGGAGGGGATGGAAATATTCTAAAACTAGATGTGGTGATGGATACGCAGCTAGATAAATTTACTAAAAGCACAGAATTGTGGGCGGACTTCTGAAATTGCTCAAAGCCGGTGGATTTTTATAGAATGTAAATCACACCCTAACGAAGTTGTTTTAAAAATACCTTTTGCAGATTTTATTAGGTTTCTATTTAATTCTCTGAACTGTTTAAAATGACTCAGAGTATTAGTTTAGGAAGAATTGCTTTAAAAAAAAAAAAAAAAAAGCTAGCTGAAAGAAAGAGAGCCTGCTGTGCCCTGAGCAGGCCTTAGCAGCTCAGCTGTGACCACTGTAACCATGCCCATTCTGTGGCTGGGCAAAGCTCACAGTCCTTGGCCTTCTGAACCATCTCCTGCCTCAGGCCCCCCAACCCTGAGCTGGGGCTCTCTCCAACTTGGCTTTCCTTGAAGCTGCCTTCCCGCGGATCTCGAGCTCCGCAAGGAAGAATCAAAGCACATACAGGGACAGAGGGATGGGATCGCCTGAGAACCCAGCAGAAGTTGGAGCTGAGGGCGCTGTGCATTGCAGAAAAAGGCAGCCGGGGAGGACAAGGAGGGTGCACACCTAGGCCAGGAGGTTTGCAAACTAAGCTGGAGTTTCTGCCTCCCCAAATCTCTCGGCCAGCAGGGGGCGCTGCGAACAGTAACTCGGCAGTCTGGGTGCCAGCCACGGTCCTGAAACTTGGGGTGGCCCCGTGGTAACCAGAGTGGGCAAATACGCGAAGTGACTTGGTGTCCTGACACGTCCTCGTTCAGTCCTCCATTTTGTCTCAGTCTGAGCCCCTCCACTCAATGCTCTCATGGCTTCAGTGAGACCATGACACTGGGGACTGGTTGAAAGAGGACCACCGCCACCCACCATCCAGGTGCAGTATCTTATGCGTTTGGCCAGCCTCGGGCTAGGGCGACCCGCAGACCCCGAAGGCAAAAGCTTTCATCGTTTTATCCGTGAGGGCATCAGGTACAAGAAAGGCTGGAGATGAAAGTCCTGAATGGCGTCTACTGCCTAGAGTTGTGTAGGCTGTTACTGCAGAGCCAGCCAACTAGGGCTGAGCTCAATGTGCCCGGTACAGGAGCTAGGACCTGCGGGTCCCTCATACAACGCCCGCAGGTGTCCTGGTGCGACCTGAACAAAGGGTCACTTTTGTCAGTCCTCCTCCTTGGGGCCCATTCCTCTTCAGGCCCCATAGCAGGCTCAGGGTGCCCACAGTTAATGGGGCCAGCAAAGTCAGGTACCTGCCAGAGCAGGAGGCCAGGTTCAGCTGACCACGCAGTGGGGACACAATGTCCCAAAGGCTGGAGGATAGTGGAGAGGGGGGGCAGGGGAAGGCCAGCGGACCAGAGCCAGAATCCCCAGTCCCACCCAGTCCTAGAGGACTGCTGCCCCAGGATAAACAGTGTCCTCTTAACCGGTCAGCACAGACCTATCCTGCTCCCACACATTTGTCCTCGAATGTTTGGGGGAGGGGCCTCGCGTGTATGGGCATCATGGGGCGGGATCTCTCCCAGTCTGTGCAGCCTGCTGCTTGGCTGGGTCAGAGTGACCTTCTAACTCCCAAACCATCTGAACCTCACCTCTTCCTCCCAATCTTGGAGAACTGTAACCTCTCAGCCCCTTCCTCTTTGCCTGTCCGGTTTCCTGAGGCTGGGCTGGGACAGTCCTGTCCTTTCCATTTGCTTTCATTCCTGCTTTGAGGGTCTGGCCGGTTGCCCATCCCAGCCCTGCCTCTCGGGGTGTCTTCTGCAATCGTTCTCTCTCTGTCTCTCTGTCTCTCCCTGTCTTTCTCTGTTTCTCTTCCCATCTGTGTGTGTGTGTGTGTGTTTCTCATACTCATAAACTCACACATATATGTCTACGTACACCATACACCACCACCACCCTCCTTGGGGGAGATACCCTTCATGTCCCTTACCCTGGGTTCTCTGGAGGCAGGGCTTCTGACTGTCTGGGTAAATGAAGTCCAGGATGCCCCAACTCCAACTTCCCTCCATGGGTCTCAATCTGGAAACATAAGAACTGAAAGTTGCTCTCAGTTAGAATGTTTTAGCATGGCGTAACCTAAAACACTCTCCGGTCAAAGCAACCCCTGCCAGGCCTCGTCCAGTCTCTAGGTCCTAGGACCCAACACACCTGCTGCTCAGAAAACCTAGAATACATTCCCAAGCCTGCCCAAGGCCTGTGGCGAACAGTGCAGACAGCTATTCCACCACATCTAGCCCAAGGCCTTATAACCAACACCTTTCTTCCCCTGGTCCCTTGATTCCTAGAGTGGCCAGTGAGGTGGGGTCACTGGCCACAGTGATTGAAGGGAAGAGAAGCAGTAGCCTCTCTCAGGAAAACTGTGACTATTCTGTTCTCTCCAGGGCTCCAGCCATATGCCAGTTTTCTAACCAGAGCCTCAGAATGAAGCCAAAGTTTTCAGAGTTGTCTCTGTAGAGCACAGGACCTTGGGAATGGTCTGGTGTAGCCTCTTGCAAAGGTTGGGCCAAGGGTATCCCTGTCTCCTCATTTCCCACCCTCTGACACCATGTTAATGGAAGACCAGTTGGCAGCTGGGCTGGGCAGGGCAGCTCACACTAGCAGAGTGGTCAGCAGGGGCCGGAGGCCAGATCACAGCCAGCTGCTATTGGGAAGGAGGCATACAATCAGACTGCCCTCGGACATCTTCTTCCATGGTAGTTAGGTAGAAGCCCTGTGCTCACAGTCCAGATCTGAGCTCACTTAGTTGTTATGACTTAGGTAGTTAAAATCTTCCCAAGCCTCAGTTTCCCCACAGGGTTCATGCAGTGTTAGACAGAAGTGGCCCACTGCAAAGATTGGGAAACCCCTTTGGCATATCCAAGAGAAAGCCTCTACCCTACAGCTGCTAGGATTAGCATGCCACCCCCACCCCAATATAAACCCTTCCTCCCTTAAGTTGCTTTGGGTTAGAGTGTTTCAACACAGCAACAGAAAGGAAAGTAGAACATGGGTCTGGTCTGGTTTCTAGTTGCTAGGATCCAACATCCCTGCTGCCTAGAGATGCTTTCCTGAAGGTGTATGGTCAGGAAGAGGGCAGTAGCCTATGCTGGAGGAGGAGCCCTTGCCACAACCTGCCACGGGGGAGGGGGGGGAAGGGTCAGTTGTGTAATCAAAGCTCGGGGTTTGACTAAGGCTGTCTGGCAGCCATACGTATCCATCCCAACGGAGGTTCCTGTTGAAAAAGCATTAGAGCTGCTGAGAAATCCAGGGCAGAGTTCAAGGATGAGCAAGGCCTCTGGTCTCCTGTCTAACTCATTGCTCTGTGCTCAGGAGCCAGGGCTGCCTGATACTTTCCCTGCCACTCACCTTGGACTTGAGACTAGCAACTTCTCTATACTGCCTTCCCCAAACTCCTCCTGGGGCTGTGTCCAGATTCTGGCTACTCAATAGCTCTCCATGGAGAGCCCTGTTCTTCTATCCAGCAAGGCCAGCAACCAACACCCTCTTCCTTAGATTCTCTTCTCCTGGGACCCCCGGGGGGGGGGGGAGTCAGTTAAGTCACCATGAAAAGGGAGACAGAGAAGGGAGAGAGACAGAGAGAGAGAACTTGTGTGCAGAGAAGAGAGATGCAGAGAGAAAGGGAGAGAGAGGAGAGAGAATGGGAACCAAATATTGAAGAACCTCTAGGGAGAGGAAGGGTAAGGCATGCCAGCCATTCCCTTTAACAGGTAGGGACTGAGGGATGCTGGGAGAACCTGGAGACCAGGTCCCCTTGGGTGTGTAAAATAGGGACCTCAGCTGCTTGTCCTGGATCTGAAACCCAACACAGTCAGAATCTGTCTCAACAGAAGACGGTCCTAGAAGTATCAGGAGCCTGAGCTGGCACTGGTGCTCGCCCTCCCCAGAGCCTCCTATACTAGGGATTGGTGGGGAAGAGTATAGAAGGCCTGTGAGCTCCTGATGACCACCTGGTGTGACCCGCAGACAGTAGAGCAGTGGAAACATACACATCATCTCTTGGCCCCATGCTGCCAAGGGGTTGTTTCTCTCTTAGAGGTTGTCCAGGCAAAGTAGAAGGGGTCTATCTTTGGGGAACGGGACTTGAACACCCACAGTCCAGGACTCAGTCATTGAATTGAGCTCTGTTTTGCTTTCTCCCCAGAGAGAAGTCAGGCCTCACTCAAGGTCTCCAAGGTCCAGAAAGCAGGGGCTCAAGTCCACTGCAGCATGTTGGGTCACAGAGATCCTGTTAGAGAGCTTAAGTGTGGGAATGTGCTGGAGATGGAGAGCCCAACGACTGGGCTGGGCTCTGAATCTCTCACTGTACTGTGTACATCAAGAAGTCTGAAGCAGCCAGAACTGGAGTGGGCCAGGCTTCCTGAACGGCATGTCCACAGGGACTAGGGTCCTGTTTGGATCTGGAGTGGCTCCAAAGGCCCTTCCATTAAAAGGCTTGGTCTCTAACCTTTGGCCCCATTAGGAGGGAGGTGGGAGGACTCCCAGGAGGTGGGGCTAGGGAGGAAGTTAGGTCACAGGGTGGTGGGGGTGTGCTTGAGGGGATTTTGAGACTTCAGCCCATCCTGTCTCTTGCTTCCTGGCTACCACAAAGTAAACAAGAGCTACCTACTCCCCACCAATATGTATGCATCTTGCCACCGTAGTCCCAAAAACAGTGGGGCAAATACCTAGGTAGCAAACCCTCTGGTGCTTTGTACTGCAAGCCAAAACAATCTTTCAGTGTATCAGGTACTGTGTCACAGTGATGGAAAGCTGACTAACATTCCTGGCATTCCAGCCCAGGATCTTGGAGTGAGCCCTGGAGACTTCTCAGAAATTCATTGGGGGTGTGGCCAAGATGCCAGGAAAAGCCCACAGGCTCTGTACTCTGGTTATTTATGTTGTTGTGTGGTATTGCCTTGACTCAGGGCTTACCAGACCTATATCCCATGCTGGATCCTATGGGGTGGTGGTAAAGCCCCGCCCCCCTTGGCCTGTCATCTTTGTGCTGGAAAAACAGTACACTGGAGCATCAGTCCAGAATACTACGACAACCCAGGAACCTGGCACTGCTCCTCAGCAGCTCCCAATGGGTAAAAGCATGGTAGTGGGCAGTCAGCAACACTTCAGACCAAGCTGATAGAACAGAGAAAAGGATGTCTCTGTGTCCCCTACCTCTACCCACATGGTTACCTATGCCCAGAGCTTCAACATCTTTTGAACTTGCCAGTAGCTACTTACTGTCTTACTGTCGCTTGAGCCTGCTCCATCTCTATAGCATTCCTGCATAGCCTGCCGTACACTCTGGGAGCTCTGGTCTCTTAAGGAGGACCTGGAAGCAGTGTTCTGTGGATTTGCTGGACTTGCTCCCCAGATGAGAGCTCAGACCTCCAGGCCCTTGTCCAGCTTCAGAAAAACTGTGGAGGTTGGGATACAAGGTTGTGGCATTTCCTGAGTGCCGTCTGCCTCAGCTCCCCACTGAACATGCTCCACCAGTGGTGTTGGCATGTACCAAAGTCAATGTGCACACCCACCATGTAGGGGCCTATGAAGTCTGCTCACCTTTTGACCTCTGCTGCACCCATCAGCACCACCTTCCTGAAGCACCAAGGCCTCCATGTGAGGTTCAGGAGGCTCAGAACTACTGTCCTGCTCAATTCCTCTCCTGAGGGTTTTTCCTTCCTCAAAATGCCCTGACTGGAGTTCCTGGTAGCATGAAGATCAGTCTCCCAAGGGTTTAATTCGAGACCCTGAAGTGTTCAGGGAGCCATCACATGGATGGATGTCAAAGGCTTGGGCCCCAGCCTTTTGGCCCCACTGGGACATGGTAAGGCTCCCAGGAGGTAGACCAGATGGTGGGCCTAGGGTCCTCACACAGCAAGTAGGGGACCCAGTGTCACAAGAGGACCTGTCTCCACAGTCTATAAACTGTGGAGATGCCTGCCTCACTTTGAGGTGCAGCTTGGTCTTCTTAGCCTCATTGCTGATTCAGGGAAAACCTGTAGCATCGCTACCCCACCCCCACCTGCTCCAGGACATGTATTTCTTTCACTTCACTTTCCAAAACTCCCTGCATCTCAGAGGCTTCTGTTGTGGCGCAACAGGTGGTACCCAGTGGTCTCAAGACGGGCACTGTCCACCAGCGACCTACTTTCACGGCTGGGCATTACTTACGGCTTGCTCTTCCCACGTCTGTCAGGCCAGGGTTCAGTCGCTATGAACTGAACATCAGCACACCATCTTGCACCCAGCCCCTCCCCTACTCTTCCAAATACCATCGTCTATTCTACCTCATCTGTTCTAACACCTCCCCAAGCTTGGCTGGAGGTAGATGCCACTCCACTTCTACTCTTCCTAAGGGCAGTTGTCCCCACCCCCTCCCCCAAGACTCCTAATGGACCAACCTTCTATCTCTGAGTAGAAAGGTGGTAACGAGGGACTAGGAAGAAACACCCCGTGGCTAGCTAAGACACTGGGCTGGCCTCACAAAGCTTATCTCCAACCCCACCCCCACCCCCCATCGCCCACTTGACAGAGCTTTAACAGAAACCTGGAAGGCTACCCAGGGCCCCAGTCCAATAAACAGAAGATTCCATTATATACCAAAACATTTAATTGAAATACCTGTATAAAAAATATGATCTTCAGACGTCTCACACTTTTGAACTTACACAACCCCACCCCTGGTGCCTACTCACACCAGGGTCACAGAAACACAGCTGCTAAAATAAATTAAGGGCTTGAGACTCTGTCCCCCACCCCAGCTTTCAGAGCCAGCAAGCAGACTGTACAAGGTCAATAATTTAAATCCCCCCCCCCAGTGCAGAGTGCCCAGGGTGACAGGGTCTCCCACTCCCCTTAAATTAGCCACTGTACAAATTCTTCCTCCCACAACACGGGGCTTGGGGACCTACTCCAGGTGCAGGAACTAGGATGGGGTCTGTGGACTGAACAGCCACCCTTGACTTTCCCGAATGCCCCAGGCGCCTGGAGAAGGGAATTGCTTGGAGGAAGTAACCTCAGCAAATAAATTAAACAATAAATAGCCCCAGCAGGGCAGGGGCGCCCTCCAGGGTGATCACACCATAAATAAGAGACTGTGGCACGCTTAAGTTGCGTGCCATGCCGGGGAGGCAGACAGGCAGCGGTGGCCCAGCGTTGCATTGCTTGTGCAGACATGCCCAGACGAACACCAGGAGACTGGAGGGTTGGAGGTGGGCACCACAGGGCGCTCCATGTCAAACACACTTGGTCAGGAAGGCTGCCTCCAAGATGGAGCAGCAGGGTAGGGGTCTCTGGTTCAAGTATCCACCCAGGGCAGGCGGGACCTTGCTTAGCCCGCAGCCATCTTTGGACAGAAGAGCTCAAGAAAACCCAGGCCCTGTGGAGCAGCGTTCAAAAAGGCACTCAAAGCAAAGGAAACAGGCCCGGTGCCGAGAGCAAAGGTCACCAGGGGTCAGAGGTCACTGCTTTTGCAGGAGACATCCCAGGCAGACAATGTTCATTCTGGGAGAGAGCTGGCTAGGCTGAGCCCAGGCCCCTCCTCCTCCTCACAAGCTCTCACTGCTGGAAGTGGTACTGGCTCCGTCGTCAGTATCCAGGGCACAGAGCCGAAGGTCACAGTTCTCTGGAACGCTCCCCTCTGTCCCCAGCATCCAGGGGTGGGCAGCAATTTGGTCCAGCGAGGGCCTCTCGGAGGGCCGCAGGGAGAGACACCACTCAATAAGCTGCTGGCACTCTGCAGAGAAAACAAGGGTCAGAGTCCTGCGGCAACACTGCCCTGCCCCCAGTACAGCCCCAGGTGGTAGTACAACGCACCTGAGGAGACCCTCCTCCGGAAAAAGAGCCTGCCGCGCAAGATCTCCTCGTCCTGCTCAAAGGGAATGTCCCCACACACCATGTCGTAAAGCAGTACACCCAGAGACCACACAGTGGCAGACCGCCCGTGATATCGATGATATCGGATCCACTCTGGGGGGCTGTACACACGGGTGCCTGAGGGAAGAATCGGGATTAGGCACACATCAGGATATATACACACTGGGGGTGAACACACTGAACAACTAACTGGCTTTCATTAGCTCTCAGCCTGCCTCCATCCGGGCCTGAGAATCTTGCCTGTCATCACCCTGGAAAAACCCCAACACAGCAGCAGGCAGGGCTCAGGAAAGGAGGGACATGGAGGGCAGGGAACGAACAGGAGTGAGGGGGAGGTGAAGGCCCACCCCCAGCAGGCCCCACGGCAGGAGCGCGTCACATGAGCTCTGGCTCTGGTTTCACAACAAACAGATACAACGTAAGCCACAGGGAACCAGGCCCAGCGTTCTAGCTCCTCCCGCCACCGCTTGCCTGCTCAGCTCTGCAAGGCTAGGAAAGGGGAGGAGAGGAGCTAAGGAAGAGGAGGGGCAGGAGAGATGGGAGGAGGGAGGAGAGGAGTGGGGGAGCCCCGGCTTCCCCGCGCTCCGCAATGCGGGGATTTCTACTGCGGCGCCCCCGCGCTCCGCACGCACGCACGCACGCAAGGGAGGCCCGCGAGCGCCCTCCCCGGCACAGGGAGGGGCCACGGCACCGAGGCGGCTGGCGGAGCCCTGAGTCACGCGCCAACCGCGGATCTCCCTGGCTGCCACCCACCGTCCCCAGACCCTGTGTCCTAATACCGCAGAGGGCTACCCCGGTGTTCCCACTCGACACCCCCCCCCTTCCCGTAAGCCCAGTGTGGCGCGTGGCCTCCTAACAGTCGCCGGAACGCCGCACCACCTGCTCACCGTCAAAGTCAGTGTAGACCGTGTCCTTGAGCACCGCACCGGAGCCGAAGTCGATGAGCTTCAGCTCGCCCGAGCGCAGATCCACCAGCAGATTCTCATCCTTGATGTCGCGGTGCACGACCCCACAATTGTGGCAGTGCCGCACAGCGGCAAGCACCTGCGCGAAGAAACGACGCGCCAGCGGCTCGTCCAGAGCGCCACGTTCAGTGATGAAGTCGAAGAGGTCCTGGGCCGGCTCGGGTCGCTCCAGCACCAGCAGGAAGCCGTCGGGCCGCTCGAACCAGTCCAGCAGGCGGATGACGCCGCGCGCGCCGCCCGCCGCGCCCACCTTGCGCAGCAGCACCACCTCCAGGGGCACGGCCACTCCGCCCTGGGGGACAAGGCGGTCATCGGACAAAGCCCAAGCACCCCGAACCCGCACGCTCCGTGCCCGTATACTTACCAGACTGCCCCACTCCGTCACCCGCTCCTTCACCACGTGCTTCACGGCCACCTGCGGGGAAGGGGGGCGACACGCGAGCGGTCAGACGGGCGGCCGAGCGTGGCGATCGTCCACGCGGGTGCGCCCGGAGTCACGACTCACCGGGAGTCCGTCGGCGATACGGCTGCCCGCGTAGACCGTGCCGAAGCCGCCGCTGCCCAGCACGGCGCCCACCTGGTACACCTTCTCGAAGCTCTCCTTGTCCGCCTTGGCTGTGGGACACACAATCGGGTTGGTGATGACCCAAAGCCCCTCCGGTCCCCGCCCAGGTCCCCCTCCCCGGTCAGCGCACATACCTGGCTGTAGGATCTTCACTGGGAGGTGGTCCACGCCGCCAGGCCCGCAAAGGTGCGCCAGGGAGCCGAACTTGGACAGCAGCATCGCGGGTGGCCTCGCGTGCGGTGCCGCCTCTGACCCGTCCGGCACGGACGCGGGAGGGCGGTCTTCCTGACCGCAGACAGCGCGGCGGATCCCACGGCCCCGAGGCCGAGCGCTCAGCGGGACAGCCGCGCGGCGCAGTTGCCCGGTGGCCGCGCGGAAGCACGTAGACGGCAGCTGGCCGAGCGGCTCACACGCCCCGGCCGCCTCGCCCCGGGGTTTTGGACCGCGGAGACGCGTATCCCTCCGCGGAGGCGGGGCCACCTGGGGCTCCGCCTCCTTCCGCCCGAGGCTCGCTTTGCGGTGTGGCTGTTTTGAGTCCGAGAAAGCGGTGCTGGGAAAGCCGGACGCTCCCTGTCTGTTCACCAAGGACTGGTGGCGCGCGGGGACGGCGACCCGTCCGGACTAGCTTGCCGTAGTAGAGTCGCGGAGGTGCACGGCGTTCCGCGGCTTTCACGGAGCGCTCACCCGTCCTGCGCACGCGCAACTCGCGCGCGGGCGGTGGCCCCTTATGTCTCTGGCAGCGCGGGCGGGGCCGCATAAGCCAATGAAAATCTAGGTTTTGAAAGGACACGGGGACTCAGCCAATGGCGGTGTAGGGCGGGGCCTTCCGAGCCTCGCCCCCAGGCCGCGCGGAGGAAGGTCACTCTCCGGCTCCGCGAGTTACGCGTGTTGTTCCCTCGTTCATCGTGGGCGATCGTGGCTGGTGGAGTGCGAGGAGTCGGCCCCCTCAGAGAGGCGGAAATCCTGGAGGACAGTCGTGCGGCTCTGAGGCCTTCGCTGACACTAACCCTGTGTGCGTCACCCGCTGCTCGCGCGCCACGATGCGCACGTGGCTGGGCGAGGGAGAAAAGCATTGCCCTCAGATCTCTCAGCCCAGCCCCAGCTCCCTGGAGCACACCTTGTGTGTTTGCGCATCAGCTAGGCTCAGATCTCATGCTCCTAGCTGGGTACCTATGATCGCCTACTAACCCCTAGATACCCCACCCCCACCCCCGAGACTTGTCCCTCTGCTTTACAGCCACCCGACAAAGTGTCTCTTCGGCTGCTCACGACTACCACAGGTCCTTCGTTAATGGCTATTATGTCCATAATTCGGTCCTGAGCAGTCCAGGTAGACACAGCCTACAGCAGTTTCCCTGTGTCATTTTTACCTACACCTTAAGACACCAGTGAAATTAGACTCTACTGTTGTTGGCCCCTGGCTAAGTCACTGACCCAAGAGCAGCCCAGGACTTGGAGATATGAGTTGTCATCTGCCAGCCTTAGCTGATTGAGAATGGGTTGAGAGCAATTGCTCCCTGGACTTTAGTTAGATGTCTAAACAATTCAACTAGCATTCCTAAACTGCTACTACCTGGGGGATCTGAAAGCTGGCTTCTCACTCATGTCCCTCCACTCATGCCACAAACCACACTTTCTCTGGAACCTTTCTGAAGCTCCTACTGCCTTGACACAATCCTGGGCTCACCTGGTTTCCTCACTCCTTTCTGTCTTTGTGGCCTAGACCCTCAATTGTCCAGACACACTCAGGCACACCCAATGGCCGGCCCTCCAAATGGGTTTCAGGTTCTTGGAGCTTTGTCTGGCTCTCTCCTAAAGTGCTTTCCAGGAGCCAACCACATCTGCCAAAAACAAAGCTTTCTGTAGCAACTGTCAGCTGGGTTCACAGGGTACCTGCTCAGGTGGTGGGGAGGGGGGCTGTTGTCTGCTTTCAGGTGCTTTCAAAGGACCAGCTAAGCGCCCAATAGGACCTATGCTCCTCCTGGCCAGGACAATCTGGTTGTATTGGACCCCAGTCTTTGAGAGAGGGAGGGAGGGGTGTTTGAGAGCTGTCTAGGTGTAGGTGGATAGTAAATTCAATGGTGAAGAATGACTGGGGTTCCCTGGTACCTCCCTAGTGACCCCCATCTATCATGTGACCAGGCTGGCCTCAAACCCAAAGAAATCCTCCTGCTTCTGCCTCCCCAGTTCTGGGATTAAAGGTGTGCACCAGCACCACTCAGCTCCCAAGTGATTTTCTTTTTGTTTTGTTTGTTTGTTTTGTTTTGTTTTTTGAGACAGGGTTTCTTTGTGCAGCTAAGTCCTAGAACTTGCTCTGTAGACTAGGCTGATCTTGAACTCAGTGATCCACCTGCCTCTGCCTTCCGAGTGCTGAGATTAAAGGTGTGCTCCACTGCGGGGCACGCCTTTAATCCCAGCACTCGGGAGGCAGAGGCAGGCAGATTTCTGAGTTTGAGGCCAGCCTGGTCTACAGAGTGAGTTCCAGCCAGGGCTATACAGAAACCCTGTCTGGAAAAAACAAAAACAAACAAACAAAAAAAAGGTGTGCTCCACCACCACCTGCCTCCTGAATTTCTAAGCCAGTTCACTCCAGATCATCCTGACCTTCACCCTGGCTAGTTGCTTATGAAGTCAGCCTTGGGAGACCAGGACCAGGGAGGATCACCCCACTGTTGGTCCCTAAACTCCTGAGGGGCGGTCCTAACACCTTGAATCTTCCCACACTAACAACATGAGGCTTTACTTTATGGTGCTCAGTCTCTCCTAGCTTCTTTCCCCTCTTTTCAAAGGCCGTCTGAGACTACCTCATAGTACTAGAGGGCTTGGGGAGAAGGAAGCATCCTTCTTCTCAGGTGGCGATTTATCTTTATTGTGTTGTGTGCTGAGAGCCCTAAACCTCCTGAACTCCATGATGTTATCAGAATAGGCCCTGGCCTTTACCCCAGGGATCATCCATCCAACATACGAGTCTTGTCACATTCCATTTGATCTGAAGACAGGTCTGGTAAGAGGCTTGATCTGAACAACTACCTGTACATCTGGTCTGGACAGGCATTTGGAAATCCCTGTGTCCCCAAATAATCTGCCTCATCCTCTACCAGCAATGGGCATAACCCACCTTATCACCCTATTAATTAGTTTATCAAATAGAGGCTCTGGTGGGTCCTGTCTGTGGCGCCTATTTCCTATTTGTGTGGGAGTCTGGACTGAATCTGAAACCCAGGGCTTCTGGTCCTGTGTCTATCTGTCCTATCTCCACTCCCAACCTGTTGAAAGGTGGACCTTGGGCCATCCCTGCTCCACGGGTTTCAATACCCCTAACCAGTTCCTGTACTGGGTACCAGTCCTCCACCTGTTTTTTCCTGGTTCTTGGAAGGTCCATTCAGTAAGCCTTAAAAATAGCTCTGGGCCTCACAGGTCAGCCATCCCATAGGCAGCAGAGCTGGAGAACTCCTACAGAAGAGAACAGTCCTGCTGCAGACGCCCATGCCCTGCTGCTTGCCTTCCTACCGCTCAAAGGATGCTCTGGATCCTATCAGTGTGGTATTATAAGAGTGGCCCATTTGTCAGCCTTCCTGTCTTAACCAGGCATTACTCAAGGAGAGGGCTGGTGGAGCAGGATAGCTTCTACCAGTGGATCTGTACCCTCTCTCACTCACTCACACACACCCCCAAGCCACCCTGTACCCATCTACATGCAGCCTTGGAAACAGCCATTCCTGCCCTGCAGTGAGTACAGAGAACGCACAGCCAGCCCCACCAGGTCACTCTGTCCTGGTGGTGGGAGGGGCTATGCTGTTGCTGTGGTGACAAGAGCCAGGCTGTCCTTTTCCTGGTAGAAAAGATGATGGATTGGAGCGATGGATTGGAGGATGGCCAGGGACTCAGTGTACAAACACACACACACACACACACACACACACACACACACACACACTCACACACCGAGAGAGAGTCATATGTACTTACAAACCTAGTTACACACAAGTAATTGTCCTCAAAACAGCATGCACACACAGGCACGCAAAAACACAATTCAAACACTCTACCGACCTTCAATATTACAGGGGAGGGCAAGGTGAGGTACCTCCCACAGTCTCCCCAAGCTACTTGCCCTGGTACCCTCAGACTCCCTTGAGTCTTCACCTCCCAGCAGATCTTGTCTACATCCAGTGCTCTTGCCAACGGCAGAGCCTGTGCCCAACTGCCCCCTAGGTAGGCCCTGGGTCTTCTCGATCCCGGGCTGTCTTTGATGGCTCTCCAGCCTGAGAGTCTCCTCACTATACAGACCCATGGGTCTATTCTATCTTATTTCCTTCCTATCAACTCATTGCTTCCAGTCCCTAGCCTCATTCCACTCCAAGTCTCTTTTGCCATCAGGGTCAATCCTTCCTACAAGCAGTTCCTACGGGACCCTGAGCCACCTCTGACTTGGCTCCCACTGCAAGAGGTGATGACCCAAATTGAGCAGGCCTCTCCTTAGCCTCCATAGACCAGCCAGGCAGTATCCCAGATAGGCACACCTGGCACTAGTCTCACACCCTTGGCCTCGGCCCTGGCCCTGGCCCTGGCCCTGGCCCCAGATATAGGCTTGGTGTAGTGCCAGGCCAACCTCTCCCTGGCCTGGCCCTGGCTAGCTGATTAGCCAACAGGCCCCAGCTGCCCACCCTGTCAGGCTTGTCCAGGGCCAGGCCCCCAGACTGGCTAGAGGCAGAGCTCTCCTTAAAGGCAGGCAAGGCCCTTTCCCCTCTTGCCTGCACACTCCTTGGCAAACCTCTCCTGGATGGGGAGAGGAGCCAGAGGAGCCAGCCAGGATTTTGCAACATTTTGCCAAAGGCGTCCCTGGGTTGGGGAGGCCCAACAGGATCAGAAACATAACAGCAGCTTGCATGAACTCTGGCCCAGCCACTGTGGCTGCTTCTTCCAACCTTGTCCCAGATGCTGACAGACACCATCTCCTGCCCAGGGGACCCTTGTCTGTCTTAAACCCTCAGCCCAAGCCCATCTTCCCCCTTCGCATGGTTCTTGCTACCGCTGAGGAGTATTTACTCACATTCTGCTCTAACCAGGGTACATACTCAAGCATACCCTACTGACCCCAGCCCCTCAGACTCAGCATTAAAAAGAGCCTGAACAAAAGAATATCCCATGAGTATCTAGGCCTAAACCAGGTCTTCATCATCACTGAATGCTTTCTGGCATCCCCCAAAGCAGACCACACTCTCTCCTCTGGTAAGCCTTGAAGGTAATGATGGTGGTGGAGATGGTGGCATCAGCCCACCCCATCTAGATCCAGCTGCCCAGAGAACTTCAGCCACATTGCCCCCAAAAGAGTCAGTTTGATCTGGGGCTATCTATCCATGTGGCAGAGTGGTCTGGGTTGAAGGTACTCCTCCTCAACCCCTGCTGCTCATACCATCTGTACTGGACCAGGTTTGCCTGCACCCCCACCGAATGTCAACCTCGCTCACCTCTGAGGGCCACCTTCAGAATCCCAGCTTGTGTTCCACAGCCCAGGACCCACCCAGCACTCAGGCCTTGTCTTGCCACTGCCTGACCTGCCATGTAGTTTCAGCCTCCCCATGTATAGAACGGGATGACAGTGGCCAATAGAAACCTGTGAAATACTGTCTGCAGTATCCAGTGGGTGCCTGGTGGGCACACAGCCTGAAATTTCATCAATAGTGTCCCAGAGCTTCCTACGTGGATTGGCTTGTGGTGAGACCTGTTGTGCCTTCCAAAAGCTCCACCATCCCAGGGATCCCTTTGGGCCAAACCCAACTAGATACGTGGTAAGGCTAGGAGTTTCCATTCACACTCTTCCTGCTTTGATCCATCCACACAGGTAGGCAAGATTAGACCACCCCTCCCCCACAACTCCTGCTGGAAGGCTCTTGTACCCTAGGGATGCAGGGGGACCAGGAGAAATGTCCAGCTCAAGTGTGATCATGGTCTCAGAGGCGCACATTTAGTGAGCATCTGCTGCATGTCTATTGGCTTGGCATCTTCATATACCCCAAGTCAGCCTAGGACTCTGCTGTCCCAGGCATCTTCCTTCTCTCATGAGGTCAAAGAGAACAGCAGTCTTCGCTGGGACAAAGATGTTGGAGTCCAGGGCAAGCCTGTGGGCAGCAGCTGGCTCCACAGAGCTCTCAGACAGGAGTGTTCCTGACAGGCATGACCTCTGCCCATGAATAGATGGAGCCAGGAGAGAAACACAGACGACTGCTTCAGGTCTGACAGGAGTCAGCTCCTCTCTGACAGCCCAGGGCAGTACCCACACATCAGGGAGCTGGAAAGCCTAGGTACTCATTCTCTGTGGACTACCTTTAATTGTTCAGAAATAGAGGTGGATTTGGTAAGTCCCCCATACCTGGGCACAGTGGGAAGGGGGCAGTCGGTGTCACTGAAAAAGAAGTACAAGCTCAAGTTCTGCTCATAGAAAACACACTAGAAAAGCCTGTTTTCACAGCGCTCAACACCTGGATGTTGGTACACTGGATTGCCAGGAGCCTGCCCTTGACACCTGCTCCTTTAATACCTGCTGGATTGGACCCAGGCCTGCAGGCAGGGTCCAGATCCTGGAAGCCACGATAGAGATATAAAGCCAGCCAGGCTGTGGCTGGGCTGCAGGACTAGTCCACAAAACTGATGCTCCCTCAGGCTGTGTCCTGTTGCTCTTTCTACCCCACCCTCTGTTGAAAACCCTCTGATCTGGCTCCTGGGTGTCCACTGAGCCAGGCACTAATGGGCACCAGGAGCATTCAGATCCCAGGATGCAGCAGGAAACAGAAGTCAGGGTGTTAGTGTCCATACCAGGGGACCAGGTCTACAGGAGGCTGTTAAATGATACATAATTACCATTCATAATACAAGCAACTACAGGGGGTGATGAACTCGAACTGGGGCTCCCTCTTCTGGAACCCTGTGAGTCTCCCAGGTCCTTCCCAGGCAGTTCTGGGTGAAGAACCAGAGGAGCAGGAGAGCCCTGAGACAGACAGTCCTTTGAGTCTACTCTGGAACCTGGTTGTATGAGAGTCCAGAGAGACCCACTGAGGCCAGAGAAAGGCCTTGCCCTGTCCCTCTCTCTGGGCAGGGTTTCACAAACCCGCCATGACCCTGGAGCTCTGAGGCCTGGGCAGGGCATCCAGTTCAGAAGTGGTTAAGCTTTGTTCCGACCACAAGACCACTTCCTAATTCCTAGGAAATGTCAGGGATGGCAGTGGGGGAGGGGGGTGCCCTGGTCTATACATAGGTTGAGTTGACTCACTCACTCACTACCATTTCCCAGTGATTGTTCTTGCTTCCCCCCAAAGTAGATTGTGCTGGGGCATCCTGGAGCAAGTGAGGTGTCCAGTTCTCCAGAGCCCAGGCAGCAGAATCCAATCTGACCTGAAGGACACCCACCAATGTCCCAAGGGCTGGCCAGTCTGGATCAGAGCCCAAGAAAAAAATTGTACTTGGTATATACTGGCTCCCAGATGGATACCAGGCTGTAGGCACTGTAGGCAGCACCCCCATGTATTTTCACTGTGGAGTTCAAGAACCTTCCTGCTTTTTTCCTGAGCCCCCCCCCCCCCCCCCCCTGGAGAGACCCACATGTTACAACTACTTTAGAGACACCAGGCCCCTGGGCATAGCTTTCTGGCTTTTAGCTTTATCCCACCTCTCAGGAAGAAGATTAGGGAACTTGACCTGGGATGGTCACAAGCTGTCCATTGTCTGGGGGGCTGGGGAACAGAGGCCCAGGTGAGGCAGCTGAGTCCTCTTAGGGGACCCTCCTCACAACATTCAGGTTTCTGTCCTTGTCCCTATGTAAAGCTGTAAAGGAGAGATGGCTTGGGGCTTGAGAGAGGATGGGATGGAAAGCTGGGGTTGGAGGATCCCTGGGCACAGACACACTCTTGCCTTCCTCCTCACCCCCACTAGTAGTCAGAATGCACTGGAAACCCGGTGGCTGAATCAGCACTCAGAGTGGAAGGAATGAGAAGAATCCTAGGCTTTTGCTCTTTGGCTGGGCTCCCACCCTGAGAACCTTCCCATCCCCCAGCTCCACACCACCCCTGTCCCACTCTGCTCAGTAGCCATCAGGCCCCAAACCCTTCTCCACCGAATGCCCTCCAGCTCCGACCGTCTCTTCTGACCTTGCTGATGATTGAGTTCACACTGGGTCCTGGAGGCTGTGGGTCCATCTGCTTGTGTCAGCATGGGCCTCCAAGGTCTAGACAGTCACTCTCCATGGCCCTGCTTGGCTTCCCAGGCCTAGGCTGCAAAGCTGAGCTGTGTTGGGAGTACCTGGGATCCAGTGCCAGCTGACCATACAGAGCCTACCCATGCATGCCTCCTGCCTTACTCCTGACCATCCTGCCTTCTGAAACCCCCCCCCTTTTCTGAGCACATCCTGCTGTCCTTGGGCTAGGGAAAGGTCAGCTCCAGCCAGGCCTGCAGTCCAGTAGAGAAACGGGAGGGGAAGGGTGGGATGAAAGTTGATGGGTTGAGGGCTGAAGCTGGGGGGCGAAAGGGGTGAGCAGATAACCCGCTAAGCCTTTCAGCCAGCACCAAGCTAAAGTGTTGATGTCACCCCAAAGTCTGTGGTCTAGTCCTTTTGAAAGATTTGGGGACAAGGTTACGGCTCTGAGTTTCCCCGGCCAGGTTCAGGCCTGTATTGTGCAAGGAAAGAGAAGAGAAAAGCTCAGGGTTCCTCAGGATCTAGTGGGGACAGGGGGATGAAATTTCTCGCCCATTGACCTTGAAGTCCAGCCAGCCACTGTTGCTAACCCCAGGTCTCTATCTGAGCACAGGTATGCATCTACTAAGTAATGGTAGGTCAGTGCTTTAATTGGGGGTAGGAGATGCTCAAAGCAGGGGACCAGCTTTTTAGTCCTTTGGGGAAAGAACAAACAATCTAAGCAAGTAGGACAAATCCAGAATCCATTCCAAGGAGAAGACTAATGAACTTCAGGGAATGTGTGCAGAGGAGATCACTATTGGTCCCTGACCTGCTCCTCTGTCTTTGCTTTCCTGGTCTCAGCCACACCCTTGCCTGGGTGTTCCCAGAGTGGCTTTAGCTTCCCTGGCGGCTGTGGGAGGGGAGCAGCTGACTCGTAGTTTCTGGGACGCAGTTTTAGGGTTTCGACCCGGCCCTGGTAACCCGCCCAAGTGAACACATTGGCTGCTCTGGGACCCTAGATGGAGGCTGCCCCATGGGCAGCAGCAAAAAAGATCATTGGCTTGATGCCATCCAGCCTGCTGTGTAGGCTCTAGGACTCAGTCAGCCCTTACCTGACTTACCTGCAGCCCTAGCCCTGAGGTCCACTATTGCCCTGCAACCAAGGGTCCTCCTCAGCTTTATCTGTCTCTGGTGGTTTCTGAGCAGGTGAGACTCCGGCTCACTGAATCCCCGTTGCCTGAGGAGAAAAGGCAGAGATTGGGCCTCAGTTCCCAGCTGTAGAATGGGTTTGCTGGAAGCTCCACCCACCTGGTAGGATTTAAAAGGAAACCTTTAGTGTCTGTAAACAGATCTTGATCTGTTCTGGTGCCTGGGTTCTTCCCAGCATCCAAAACTACCTTTCACCTCCAGGACCTAGCTTGATGCTCCAGCGTGTCCTCAGACCTCAGCCAGGGCTTTGTCTCTTCCAGCAGCCCTAAAGCCCAGCTAGGTAAGCTCCACCGGCCCAAGATAGGGAGTGTGCTGTACTGAAATGGCCTGGAGGTTATAGGAGTTGGTTCAGGCCTTTGTGGGGTCCCCCAGGCCTTGGCAGCCTATCAAGGTAATACGCTAGGTGGCAGGAGAGAGAAAGGGACAGTAGCACTCATACATTCAGGACCTGTAGACAGGTTCTGCTCCACCCTGACATCTTCTTCTTGATTACTGTTTACAGGTAGGGAAACTGAAGCTTGAGAAAGCAAAGTGGCTGGTCCCACAATAGTTGTAAGAGGGCCTGGGTGTATAGTCACACTTGGGCTTAGAATTAGGCCCACAGAGGCTGCTCTGGGGGAGCAAGAGCCCTGGCTCTCACAGGTCCCTGTGCCGGGTGCTGCCACTGATCAGATAAGAGTGCCAGAAGCTTGGGTCAAAGACTGGTTGGGATGGCTTGGTAGGGACGAGGGGACCTCAGCCAGGTCTTTTCTTCTGAAGTCTTGCTTGACTGAGGTAATTTAGTGACCTGTCCAAGCCAATGTGGAGCCACTAAGGGGCTCCTAGGCAAGGCCAGAATGAAGCCAACCTGACCAGTGGGGTCCAAGAAACAAGGAGCAGGGCAGCTACCACAGCCCTGCCACAGCTAGCTCAAGGGCTTAGAGTGTTGGCTGGCTGCTCAGGGACTGAGGTTAGGATGAGCACAGGCTGAGATGGGGCTGGAGACTGAAGTCTTTCAACACAGGGACTCTGTCCAGGTTTGGCCTCCTGGTGAGGTTGGCTTTTCCCAGCTTTGCCATGTCCTTTGAGCTTCTGACCTATGAAGATGGTTGGAGTGTGCCTTTGGATGCTGTCCAGCCCACCTATTCCTCTCTCTATCTTAGCCTCCAAGGCTCAACTGTACCTGTTCTGCCACTCCCAGCTGAGCCAATACCCCCAGCAGGTGGCTACCTGATGTAGGCAATGCCCATGACGCACAGGCCAGGGCCTCTGTCCTGCCTGTCTCCTGGCTGGGCCCCAGTACACACATCCACGTGAGCAAGCAAGCAAGCAAAGGTGCAAACATACACACACACACACACACACACACACACACACACACAGAGTGCAGCTGTACCAGTCAGACCGGTTCTGCACCATCAGCCCTCGACCTCTGTAAAGTTCACATTGGTATAGGAGCCACACTGCAAGCACACTGACACCCTATACCCACTAGGTCCCAGCCCCCAGTCCACACCCTCATGATGCCCAGCCTCAGTTTAGTTTTCTTACTGGTAAGCCAGATAGTGCTGCTTAAACCCAAGGATTTGGTGAGGCTTGGCATGAGGAGACAGTCTGCAGCTGAGTAGAACATATCTCCAGTATGGAGTATGGAGAAACGTCTCCCCCAGTCTCCCTGCAAATGTGGCTGAGCTGGCAGTGAAGCCAGGAATTCTAGCCACTTACCACCCGCTTCCCAACCTACCTCATGGGGGCCTCTTGCAGACATGGGGGATGCCAGCTGGGCTCTGCCTCACTGAATGCAGTCCACTGGGTCTATGAAGAGGCTGTCACAGCCCTTGTGTGTGGAGTAGGCTGGCAGGGCAGGAACCTCAGGCGACCCCCAGCTGGCAGCTGGTAGTTCATTCCTTAGCTGTGGGTTAGCTGATTGGATACTCGGTTACCAACCTGATGATCCCCAGGCCAGACTCACAGCAGCCCAGCTTCTCCATTCCTTAGGGCTGATGGGATCACATTCCCATCTTCTCCGGAATCACCAAGTCACCCTGAGGGAGACTCTGGGGCTACAGAGGTGATGGGTTTATGCTTGTGCATGGGACCTGTGTGAGACTGGAGTGAGCATCCGGATGTATAAGGATGTGGGGACTTGCTGCATGTGTCATGACCTGTGTGGACTTGGGGCCAATGGGTGGGATGTTGATGGAAGGGCAACAGACATCATGGGAGGGGGTGGCAAGGAGAGGGATGTGGGCTGCGGGTATAGGTAGAAGGTCTCAAGGCATTAAGTGTAGACAGAGAGTTAGCATTGGCGAGATGATCAGAATACATGCTGAGAAGGGAGAGTGTTGTGGGCAGTGGTGAGGGGTCACAGGGCAGAGATGGAGGTGGAGCACCATAGATGGGCCAGTGGGGCTGGACTAGCCAGGATGGTTGCCGACACAATGGGCCCTTGTCCCATGCCGGGCTCCAGGCGCCCTGAGCAAACACACACCCTGTTCCCTCTGCACACTGTGTCCCCAACTGGCCGTGGCTTGGGGCCAGCAGGGAAAATAGCCTGTCCAGGACACGTGCCGAGCTTGTCCCTGTGGCTTCCACAGAGCCCTCTACATAGCACGCAGGAGTCCCTTGTGCTGGGTGCTCCCCATAGCCTCTCCCTGCTGCTTCAGTGCACACAGCATTTCCAGAGCCCTGTGGAAGAGGGGGCTTTGCACCTCCACTTTATCCTGGCTGTCCCCTCTGGCTCTGGGGACCCAGCTGCAGCCATGTGCTGTCTCTGGATGCTATGCTTGTGACAGAGGCCAAACTTGTCAGGCCTGGCCGCAATCCCTGCTGAGGCCTCTCCTGGGCACTGGCCCTCTTTGGACAGTGACTAGCTTCAGCAATAGCACTGCCAGACATCCTGCCCACACCCAACTCTCCCATGGCCTGGCCCAGATCTGCTCTATGACAGGGTGGCTGGGTCCCCAACATGCACTGAAAGGGTCCCTGGCCAGGACTGGGAGTCAGGAAGGACAAGATGGAATCATCTCACAGAGGCCTGAGGAATATCCCTTGTTGAGTTTCTAAATGGGTTTGCAAGGGGTATAGTGCTAATGTTACAAATGGCAGGGCTGTTCCCAGGATCTGGAGCTGGAAAAGATGCTCCAGAAATCACTTACAGTTCTTGTCACTTCTCTAGCAGCTGTAGAAGCAGCCTCCACAATGCTAGACATCTGAGATACCTCGCTACTGAGTGACATAGTATTTCAATGGGACCAGAGACTATGGGAGAGACAGAACCTAAAAGGAACAATGGGGAAAGAGCTGAGACCGCTAACCAGGAGCTCCAAGTAACCTCAAGCATAGGATGCTAATGGTTGGAGTCTGGACAGGGACGCTTCATGAGATGAGGTCTGTGTAGCCACATGTACTAGACAGCTCTGTGATTCTGGGCCCTAGAGCTGCTGTAGGTGAACTGGCGGGGGCTGGTTCTACAAGCCTGATGATCTGGGTTTGATACCTGAAGTCCACAATGGAAGCAGAGAACCATGAGCTCTTAGTCAAATACATATCTCTCTCTCTCTCTCTCTCACACACACACACACACACACACACGAAATTAATTTTTAAAAAACAACAAAAAATCTAGTGAGATGAGCTGGGCAGCTTCTCAAAGAGCTAGGTGCCTGGCCACTGGGGAATCACTAAGGGCTCCCCTCCCCCAGGATGGGTTTCTGGAAGGATGGAGTTTAAAGCTTCTCCTTGGGACAGGATCAACCACTTGTCCCTCTCCACATGGGTGCCTAGGTTCTTCTGGGGGCAGGAGAGTATGTACTTGGTATTCCACTGGGTCCACAAGATGGCAAGAGTGTGCCTGTCCCCCAACCAGTGTCCCCATGCCTAGCCACCCTGGTCCTATATGATACTTGGTTCAGAGACTGAATATTATCAGCACTAGGGCCCAGAGCTGGCTAGGTACTGACTCCCCATCCAATTTGACCACCAAAAGAATGTGCCCCACTCTTGAAGGATGGGAGGCCTAAAGCCTTGTTCCTTCCCTCTTGGTGTTAGAATACCATGTGGTCATGTTGAGGACCGGGTTGGGCAGTAACCAGGATGGACACTGAGGCGGTAGCAGCCTCACATCCTGATGGGCAGGACCAAGCCCAGGCCAGGCAAAGAATGAACTGGGGACCCTCTGGTAAAGGGAAGTCCCTCAGCTGTCATCTACTGCAAGAAAGGAACTCTTGATGTAGCAGGCCTACATCCCACCTGGGCTAGACAACAGTGACCCTGGGGGCAGATTGGCAGGGCCATAGGAGGCATAGCAACTAGATTCCTAGGAAGTCCTTCTGCATACTTGTAAGGAGGTGAGATGTGTCCCAAAGGTCCACAACACTCACCTGCATCTAGACAAGGCTCAATTTAGAGCCACGCTAAGCTTGACCATTAACATCATGTACCTCTGCCTGACAGAGACCTGTACCCACACATACTGACAGTCCCCAAACCTTCAGCCCTGTCATTCTGCTTCAGCTGAAAGTCAGCCATGTACCACCATCAGGGTCTAAACTCTTCTGGACCCTAGAATGTCTCCTCACCTGAAGGTCATTTGGGAGGGCCTGGTCCTAGCCCAGTGTGAGGACAGGGAGAGTCAACATCCCAGGCCCAGGGACATCACTGCCAAGCACCTCAGCTGGTAGAGTGAGCTGCAGGGCAAGAAGAGTCTTCTAACCAGGGCAGTACTACTGGCAGTAGTCCATCTGTTTTCCCCATGGCCCTGGTCTTGAACTCACAAAGATCCACATACACTTGCCTTTTGGGTGTTGGGATTAAAGGTATATATGCTACCATGCTTGGCTATGCCCTATCCTGTGGGCCTGGGGCTAAGGGCAGGGGAGTGGACTCTGAACAGGCCCTAGGCCTCCCCCTTCTGAGATGCAGAAGACAAGAGAGTGTGAACAATAGCCAACCTGAGAAGGCTTTTGGGTATGAGTCAAGCTTAAAGACAGAGATCTGGAGAAACCTGCTTGCTTAAGGGTAACAGAAGAGGGCCCGAGAAAGTGGGGTGACTGAAGCCCCACGGGAGGTGGAGCCCCCTGAGTCCTGGTCCCTGTGAGAAACCTTTGAGCTCCAAGTCCATGGTAACAGAGGTGGACAAAGTTATCATTAAGAATGTGCACAGTGAGGCTAGGGTGCTGCTAGGTGGCTGAGAGCTCGCTTACCTTCACAAGGGCTAGCATTCACAAAGAAACACACATGCTTAAACCATTCAGTGTCCCAGGTCATCAGAATGAGCCAAGGGCATGAGCTGCCTGGCAAGCCTGCCCTACAGAAGAGTAGTTATTAAAGGGTCCCTGCCTTCCTACTATGTCACGGCCTTTACCGGGTTACTGTCTCCACACATCTCTCTAGGCCATTTTGGCCACCCCTTTCCTGAGGAGCCAGATTCAAGCTTGCAAAGGGCACAGCAGGTAAGTAACCCACCTCACTCTGTTTCCCACCACTCAGCATCTGGCTTGTCTTCCCAGCCTTTGGCTGTATGGGGTCTAGTGGCATTGCTCACTAGATATTCATAGTCCTCAAGATTCCCTTGTTCAAGAATCAGGGGAAAGTGGCTCAGTAGAGATTAAAATGCACAGAGTTTTCTTTTTTCTTTTCAATGGTTTCAACTCGTGATGTTTTCTGTCATATAATGTTATTCTAAATCAGTGGGTCTCAACCTTCCTAATGCTGTAAACCTTTTTTAAAATTTACTTTACACCCCAATCTCTACCCCTCACTCCCAGGGTCACTCCCTCCCAATCCCTCCCCCACTTCTCCTCTAAGAGAGTGGAGGTTCCCTGCTGAGTATCCCCCCACCCTGGCACATCAAGTCTCTGCAGGGTTAGGCACATCCTTTCCCACTGAGGCTAGAAGAAGATATCCCACAGACAGGCAACAGCTTTTGGGATAGCTCCCGATTCAGTTAGGGACCCAAAAGCTGCACATCTGCTACATATGTGGCCTAGGTCCAGCCCACGTGTGCTTTCTGGTTGGTGGTTCAGTCTTTGAGAGTCCCAAGGGTCCAGGTTAGTTGACTCTGTTAGCTATACACGACTGATTGCTGAGATCTTGTGGCTCCATCTCCATGTGTGTCTAGTTCTTTTGTTGTTGTTGTTGTTGTTGTTAAATATTATTTATTTTTATTTATATGAATACACTGTGGCTGTCTTCAGACACACTAGAAGAGGGCATTGGATCCCATTACAGATGGTTGTGAACCACTATGTGGTCACTGGGAATTGAACTCAGGACCTCTGGAAGACAGCAGTCAGTGCTCTTAACCGCTGAAGCCATCTCTCCAGCCCATGTGTCCAGTTCTAAGCAGGCGGCTGTAGGCGTTGCTACTTTGTTTTGACTGTGTTAATACATAAATAGCATCAAGGTTGCTTTTGTGCCATTATTGAGTCTATGGTTCATGTCACTGGGCACATTCACAATGTAACCATCACCACGGTCATCCCATTGAAGAACCTCAAATTCTGTGCCTATTTCATAACTCCTGGCCCCAACTCTAGCTGCTGCAACTACCACCCTGCTCTATGTCTCCGTGAAGACGACCTCTCCAGGAACCTCACACAGCCAGAACCCCCAAAGTTTTCCTTTTTCGTCTAGCCTCTCTGACCACGCCCAGCTCCATGGATCACTTATCACAGTTATCTTCCTTTTCAAGGCTGAATCATATTCTGTTGTGTGGATGTCCCTTGCCTGGCTTGTCCACCCATATGCCCTGGACATTGGGGTCACTTCCATGCTGTTTTTCAAAAACAAAATCCCAAACGTTCTATTTGACCAATGAAGACTCAGGAGACGGATGCTGAGGTGAAAGCCCCCTAGCTCAGAGGGGCAAGGAAAGCACCCAGCTGATCTTCCCACTCTGCCAATGTCCTGGAGAAAAAAAGCCCCCTCTCCTTCTTCATGCTGTCTCAGATACCCTTCAACTCAAAGTCCCTCCTTTCTACTTCCTGTGTTTCCCTTTGTTCACTTCCTGTCAATCAGTTGCTTGCTCCTCCTCTTGACCTATGGTTGACTTTATTTGATCCTGTTTATAGAAAGTTCTTGGATTAAAGGTGTGTGCTAGGACTGAGCCACACCACAACAAGAAACAGGTTTTTCCAGTTCACAGTCTTGGGGTTCGAGATGTGATCAAATATCCTATCCTGCAACACTTCCATGTCATGACCATGGCAGATGGCTCTGCTGTGTGTGAACTCAGCTGGGCAGTGAAGCATCTGAGTATCTGTATAGTCCTTCAGATCATAGTCCTAGAAGAGGAATGGCTGGGCCACACAGTTCTGTGACCTGTACGTGTTCCTAAAACTGGAATGTGAGAAGCTTGGTCCTCAATTGGGTGATGCTGGGAGGTGAGGCCCAAGACATGGACCTCAAGGATGGACTGATGCCATTATCATGGGACTGGTTTCCTGGCAACGGGACTAATTTGGCTCCTCCTGCTCATTGACTTCTGCTCCTTTCCTGTCCTTCTCTACCCCCTTCCTCCTCTCCCTTGTCTCTCTGCCTTTGTCTCTTGCCTCCTGCATTCTACCCTAGGCTAACAGAAAAGCCACCAGATTCGTGCACCCCCAACTGAGACTCTCCCTGGCTTTTAGAACTCTGAGCCATTACAGTTCTGCTTGTGAATTATCAGATCTCGGGATCCATTCTGGAACTGCACAAAACAGAGAGGCCCATGGGAACCTGTGACTAGCCATGGCAGCTGCCCTGTGGTTCATGCTCACTGTCTCTTGCCATTTCTAATTTCACACAGCCATTGTCCCTGTGGGTACGAAGTGGCATCTGACTGTAGATTTAGACCGCAGTCCCCTAAATCTCTCTTGACTGATACCCTTTCCTAACCCCTTGCTGAGTTTACTCTTATCACCCCACCCCCACAGGCAGTCTGCACTCTTGCAGCTGGGCTTGCCTGGAGAAACCCCAGCTGCACCTTCTGTTCTAATCTCCCCTACCCAAACTCTAGCATCCCACCCTGCCTGTCCTCTCCTGCTTAAAGTCTCCTAGCAGGATCCCTCTCCAGGCACTGTTTCCCCATCAGTGTGACAAACGCACTTTGTCTCCTGCTAACAGGTCTCCGTAGACCACCAGCTGGGACTCCAGATGAGCAAGCTCCACACAGAGTGTGTGTCAGGGTAGTTTTCATACTGCCTCTGTGGCTAACACACAGTTTCTGGACTCACCCTCTTGATCCACCTCCTTCCGTAGACCTAGGACTCCAGTCGGAGTCTCTTCCCCATTGCAGCCATCCATCCACCTTATTTAAGACAAGGTCTCTCACTGGGACCCAGGTCTCCTTTAAGCTAGGCTGGGTGGCCATTGAACCCTAAGGATCTTCCTGTCTCTGCCTCTCCTGGGTTGGCATTAGAAGTAGGCACCACCTCACCCTTTTTTGTTTTGGTTTTCTTCACATGGATGCTGGAAGGTTAAATTCAGGTGCTCATGCTTGCTCACCAAGTGCTTTATTAAGTGAGCCATGCCCCAAACCCCTCCTCCTCACAGTGGTGTCTTTGATGTGACCCCCTGAGGACACATCCTAATATGTCTATCTGCTACAGGGTTCCTACAGCACTCCCTCCCACTCCCTTGTTCCAGTGATAGGTCCAGCTCAGCTCAGGAGCTGTCACCAAGTTCTGGTCTTGTCACCTCCTCTTTTGTATCTCACCTAGCAAGCTCAGGTCAGTGTCTAGCTCTATTTCACTGCTGTATGAGTGACTCGGGTGACCGAACATCCATTCATTATCTCGTAGTTTGAGTGGATGTGAACCCCAGCTGTGGTTTAGCTGCCTCCTTTCATCCTGAGATCTTTTCACCTAGAGTCTGTTGGGCTACAGTGATCTAAAGGGTTATAGGACCCAGTATGGGATGGAAGGCAAACTCTCACACAAGATTTTGCCTTCAGGGTCCTGGGAGCAGTGAACTTTTTGGGTGGGTCATTAGCCCATTTCTCAGGACAGCTCTGAGGACCAGGCACTCTGCAGCCTGCATGCATACACACCTTCTGATCCTGTCCCTGTGGGTCACTGCTGGTTGCTAGTGTGAAGGTTGGTATGTTCTGGGGTTCTTGATGCTCACACTACAGAGGTCCCTGGGTTGAGGACTGGGGTACTGCATGACAAGCCAGGAATCCTGTTTCCTCAGTTCTATGAGGGGCTGCAGAGACTCAGGGCCATAGTGGAGAGAGGGGTGGTGAGGTTGAGGCTGGGGTGTGGAACCAGAAAAAGTGTGGGGAGGGTAAGGGGGCAAAGTGACTCATTCTCTCTCTCTCTCTCTCTCTCTCTCTCTCTCTCTCTCTCTCTC
>JADRCH010000028.1:5643929-5682800 GCA_019843965.1 Rhynchomys soricoides | reverse complement strand
CACACACACACACACACACACACACACACACACACACAAGCTGCCACCCTGCATAGGGCTCACTGTGGCCCATGAACAGCTGCAGCTTTGTGTCTTCAGAAACAGGAGGCGGCGGCCTCAGCCACTCCAGACACCCAGGCGCTGCTTGCAGCCCCAGAGTTAATGTGCTAGGCATCCATGGCTGTTTCTTGTTTCCCACACATGGCCTCTGCTGCATGGGGCCTCCATGCAAGGGGCCTGGGGTTTACAGGCCCCTGGTGGGGGGCAGGGTACATTCATGTACACAATGCCATTCATTCACTCTTTCAATCTCTCATTCACACCCATTCATTCACTCTTTCTCAATCTCTCACACCCATTCATCATTTGTTCGCTCACTCATTTATTCACTTACCCTCATTCATTCACTCATTACTCCTTCATTCATTCACTCATTACTCCTTCATTCATTCACTCTTTCATCTTTCACTTATTTACTAATCCTTTATTATTTGCTCACTCATTTATTCACCACTCCTCACTCACTTGCTCTACTCAGTGAATTCTCTTTTCCTTGGAGCTAACTGTGGTTAGTCCCCTTTCCTGCTGTTGTGTTGGCCCAATTGACACTTCCAGAGGGACTCCAGGGTTCCCTCTTGACAAATAGATACCATAAAGGATGGCTGTTACTTCCCTTCCTTTCCTCAAATACTATAGGTTTCTGGCTTTTTTGTTTTGTTTTGTTTTGTTTTGTTTTTTTGAGACAGGGTTTCTCTGTGTAGCCCCGGCTGTCCTGGAACTCTGTAGACCAGGCTGGCCTCGAACTCAGAAATCTGCCTGCCTCTGCCTCCCGAGTGCTGGGATTAAAGGCATGCACCACCACTGCCTGGCGGTTTCTGGCTTTTGTGCTCATTCCTGCATACAGATCCTTGGATTTCGGAAAGCTCAGGAGGGATGGGCCCATAACATCAGGACCCATACGGGTCATAACACATACTGCTGAGCATCTACTGTGTGTTAGGCCTACTGTGGCTAATAAATCCCCTTTATAAGACAACAGGGGACATTGACATGAAGAGGGCCTTGGATAATGGGGAGAAGGTTATAGAACCTTCAAAAACCACAGGGAACTAGACACAAGGACCATAACACACAGCTGGGACCATGGATGCTACATCTGGACCATGAGCACTAGGGTTGGACCAGGAACCTTGACTTAGGCAGTAGTGGTTTTCTTGCACCCCCCCTCCCCCCAGCTTTCCCATCCCAAACAAGGGTGACATTCCCTGAGCTGGTCTTTCAGGTGGTGTCAAGGTCAATATGTCCAAACTGCCTGCCTTCCCGCCCGTCTGGCCTTCTGCCTTCACTGTGGACTTCTGCTTCTCTCACAGAAAACCCCACCAGCTCTGCCACTCTCATCCTTAGTAGCTGCCTGAAGTGGCCGGTGGCTTTAGCCACCAGAAGACTCCCTCCCTAGCACCTCGAGAAGGCTACAGAATTAAGGTGTAGACGTGTGTATGGAGGGGGATCAGCCGGGCCCAGGTGAACCCCACCTTCTGCCCTAGTAGCACCCCACTTCCTCACCAGTGATACAGCCCAACCCTCATCTAGACATGGCACAGGAGGTGTTCAGTGGTCTCTGAACATGCAGACATGCATGGACATGCAGTTAGAGAGGCCAGTGAGTGGAGGGGCTGCATCTGAGACCCTTTCTAGCCACGTCGGAGTGTCATCCCGTTGACAGTCAGTCCACACAATATTGCTGATCCAGATTCTGCAGTGCCAGGCACCACACAGTGCCTTACAGCTGTCTGGGTAGGGTGACCCTGGCAGGGCAGCTGGGCTCAGTGCTCCTGTTAGAGCAGGGAAAAAGCTGCAATCCCTGGCAGGTAGGTTGGGAGCAACTGATCTTGGGGCAGATGAAGGAGGGACTACTGACTGATGACAGGCCACTTGTCTGTCTGTGCTTCTGTGTTTGTGTGTATCTCTCTGTGTGTAGATAAATATGCCTGTGCTCTGTGTGCAGAGGGGGAAAAAGCTGAATTCGGCTGGGTTGATGTATGGTATTGGTACATGACCAACATGTGAATGCATGCTTGCTCATGCTGCAATGGGTAAACCACTGAATAGCAAGCAGCATGCGAACTGTCACCCAGTGTTGGCATGGGTAGCAGGAACACATGGCCACTGATTGATTCAGGACCAGGACCTATCTGGCCTTCAGTGAGTATGAGTGTGTGTGTGTGTGTGTGTGTGTGTGTGTGTGTGTATTCCTTGGGCTTCTTGCTGCTTTGGTCTCCTGGCTCCTGTATAGCTCACCTCTCCATCCACTGCCATTTTCCAGCCTTTCTCTGTGAGACTGCCCAATGTTGCAGTATATTACTCCTTGATTCAGCTCTCAGACTGCTTTTTAGGGGCACCCTTGGCTACAGGATTTCATAGGAATGTGTGCGTGTGAGCTTCCCCCATGGAGTGGTGCCCCATGGATGATGGCATCAAGATGCTGGCTATGCCTGTCAGGTTCACATCTGTAAGGTGGACAGCAGGTGCTCTGTATGCTATCTGCCCCTCTGACGGGGAGTCCTGTCTCCATGCTGTGAGCTTTGGCAGACAGCTTTGCCTGAAAGCTAGAGGCCTGAGCATCGGGCAGAGGGGTGGACGAAAAGGGGATGAACAAGAGAGCAGTTGATGACTGGCGGGAGCTATGAGAATTGGCGGAAGCTGGGGCAAGTGGCCTGCGAGTGGCCTGGCAGGTCCTGGAAATCCTGGCTTCCTGTTTTTCCAACAAAAGACCTCTGTCCCCCCAGGAAGGCCACTGGCTACTGGGTTCCTTTTCCGTAAACAGGGTTGTTTTCTTCTTTTCCTTTCTACTCAATACCAGCATCCCCCAAATCCCCCACCCTGACGTGTCACCACCAGCCACCAGGCCCAGGCAGTCAGAGAGGAGAAGTCTAGCAAGCAGGCTCCTAGGCCAAACAGCCACCCTTTATCAGGGAACTGAGAAAGGGTTCAGTTTGCCTGCCATGGTAAAGCCCGAGGAGGAGACAAAGAACAGAAATTTGGAGGTACCCACTCTACAGAGACTGGACCAGCTTTGGGGTGAACCTAGATGATTAAGCCTATGCCCCTTAGGATTTGGTGGAACTTAGTGACCCTCATGGCCTGACTTAGCAGTTTTCAGAGCAGGAAGTCTTGAGTCTGTGTGGGGGGCAGTCCCATGGGAAGGGGCAGCAGACCCAGGTCCTCCTTTCAGGCAAGTTTTCCCTCAGGTGACTTTCCAGTTGCTTCACAGTGGGGTCCGAGAGTACTCTACTATGTTCCGGATGGAGTAAACTTAGAGGCAAAGGAAGCCAGGCCAGCTCTAGGCCCTGATACAGAGATGAAGACACATCCTCCTCCCTGGCTGTGGGTGGACCCTGAGGGGTGCAGGGACAGAGTCTGGCCTTTCTGGAAGCCAGATGAGGTGGGGGGTGCCCTCTCCATGTGCCTGGCCCTGGAGGAGCCAAGAGCAGGCAAGGTGCCCAATGGATGATTCTGAGCCACAGTGTGCAGTGTGTGGGTGATTGTATGCATCCCAGTGGCAGGCAAGGCAGGCGCCTGAATGGGCCTGTGTAAGGGGCTGGGGGCTATTTATAGCGGCTCCTGCAGGGAGAGTGAACTATTAATAGTTAGGGCCAAGGGTGAGTGGAAAATGTGCCTGCCCCTGTTGCTAGGCAGTGGGGGTGGGGCCTTCTCTGCTGGAGACACCCGGGGCTGGTACTAGCCCCCACCCAAGCAGCCCAACAAGGGCCACTGTTATCTGGACAACAGCTGAGCCAAGGATGGGGCTTACCTAGGGCTGCAAGCTAGAGTGCTATCCCTTTCTCCTCCACAGTTCACCTGTTATGTATGGGTCAGGGGGACCCAGGAGCACCAGACTCCGTGGGGAGGTAGGGAAAAGCTATGTTACAGAGATATCACTCTCCTGCCCCCAACCCTTGTGGCAACCTCACTGTCACAGTTTGCACTTCTGGAAGATCAAGCAAGTATCTTGGCAGTAAACACACGACCCTAGGAGGTTGTCAGCAGCCCTCATCAACTGCCAGTGGCTGCCCTGGGCTATCAAGGCTGGGGAAAGCAGTTTCCCTGGGTTCCACCTGAGGCTCTATCCCTAGATTGCTTAGGAGAACAGGGGTGTAGCAAGGGGCATTTTAGTTTTAATAATAAAAGAAGCCCGTGGGGCCAAAAAGCAGGTAAAGGCACCTACTGTCAAGTCTGAAGGACTGAGTTCAGTCCTGAGGATGTACATGATGGACGGCAAGAACTGACTTCCCACACTTTGTCCTTGGACTTCCACATGCCCTACCCCCACCTCCACCAAATAAAAAGAAAAGAAAGAGCAGCCAATGGCAGAAAGACTGGGAACCCTTCCCTACTTGGGTACAGCTTCCAGAATAGAGGGAGTGCCGAGAAAAGCCCAAGCCCAAGCCCCAGGATCCAGGAATGAAGGGAAAAGGTGGATATAATGTTAATGACCTAAGAATGAATGACTACCCTGGCAGGAAGCCTTTGAGCCTTGGATCTGGCCCAGCACTTTAGCCCACTTCCACTCTCGGAAGTGCTTTTCTTATAATAAATTCTCTATTCCTATCACTATCCACGTGGGCCTGCTTCCGATGCTTTGTCCTAGGACACAAGAACGCGGGAATCTCAGCGGGTGTCCTCCAGATTGCAGTCCAGACTCAAAATGATACAACTGGTAAAAATAGGGACTGGACCCCAGGGAGACAGCAACCCGCAGTGGGTGTGGTGCAACACCCCTTTCCCCATGCGCCCCAACCCTGCGTTGCAGCGCATCTGGATCTCAAGCGGAGGGCTCTCTGCACTGTGTCTCAAAGTGGCGGGGACCCACACACCCCAGCCCGAGCCCAGGCACACAAGAAAGGGCGCGCACGGTCCAGGGGCTCATCTGCGGGAACAGTGGGTGCACAGGAAGACGAGGGGTGCCAGCGCCCGCCTACGGTCATTTGTAGCCAAGTGCTTTCCAGGAAGGTCGTGGCCTTCGCCCTGAAAGAGCTGGTGGGTGTGGAGCTGTTATTTGCTTCTGTGTTATGGGCGGGGTTCCCGGAGCCCGGGCAGAGGCGGGGGGGGGGGAGGGGAGGGCGGGACACACGACTCAGATCCACCCGGCCCCTCTGAGTCCCCGCCCCTCCTGGTCACCCATCATCGGAAACCCTCCGGGATTCCTTTCCCGGCCTAGCTGCTCTGTGCACTTCCCAGGGCCCGAACCCCATAGTGCGTGCTGCGGGTCTGGATCACTGGGGTCCAGGAGGGCCTAGAGGAGTTGTGTGAGCACACTCAGGTTCATTGGCCCCGAGAGAGACAGGGTCACTGAGGCCCGCCTGCGACCGCGACCCATCTCAAGGGGGGTGGAGAGCCTGTTAAGGGGCCGGTTGCTGGCGTTGGGTGTAGCGGAGTGCCGGGCCTTGGACAGAGACGGGGCGTTTTGAACAGCCGACCTGGCCCAGCCTAGTCATGTTGCCTGGGAACCTTATCTCCAAAGGAACAGCCAGCCACAAGAAAGGGGGTGGGAGGAGGGAGGGAGAGGAAGAGAGAGAGTTTGAAGCTAGTCACTGTCTTGCCCCCTCCTGGGGCTAACCGGGGGTATAGCCGATTACCTGCTGTTCCCTGGGGAGTTAACATATTTAGAAGTTGACCTTGTCACAGACCAGTATGTCCCAGTGATTTCACTATGACCACCCTGACCTTCTTGCCTGTCTGCTGCCTTGGCCCCAAGATCAGTGGATCATGGAGCAGCAAGGAGGGCAGAGGGAGATTTTACTCTGGGTAAGGGGAGAAGGGGGTGGCAGGCCCAGGGGTCTCAGGGGCCAATCCTATACCAGGACACAGGGTACCCATAAGAGGGGCACTTAGCTCAGGGAGCTTCTGCTAGAGGCTGAGGAGGGATGGGTCACAAGTTCATCTTGCTCAGTCTCTCAGGACTGCTGAGATAGTTCCCTGTCTTTTCTGGGAGCATGCAAGAGTCGTCTGGTAAGGGTGGTGAAGGTCAAAGTGCCTGTTATTGGACAGGCCCTGGTCATGGGATTAGGTTTAGGATTACATAATCTGGGTTTAGTGAGAATGGAGGCCCAGCACTGGGAAATAGGAGGCAGGGGCTATTCAGGATGTTGGGCGCTCAAGAGAAAACCTGGCAGATAGGGGCTTTCTAAAGAAAGCCACCTGCCCCGACTGGAAACTTCCTTCTAAGTAGCCCACGTGGGTCGTGGCTCCCTTGCCATAGCTCAGAACTCAAAGGGCCATCTCAAGGGCTTCATGGCTGACTACCCACTTGGAGCTGGCTATCACAAAGCAGATAGGTGTTGAAGGCCCCGGGGTTTCTGTCTAGCAGGAATCCAGATGGCACAACTGTCCCTGGTGGTGGGTTGAGAGTTGACAAGAAGGGATTGTTTGCTGGGTCAAGTCAAGTCCAAAAACATATATACATCAGCTGATTTTTTAAATTCACTTTACATCCCAATTGTAGCCCCCTCCCCCCTCTCCTCCCAGTCCCGCCCTTATGAGTCCCTCCCCCATTATCCCCTCCCTTTCTCCTCAGAGAAGGAGAAGCACCTTTTGGGACTTCTAGTCCCAGCTGGACTAAACACATCTTCTCCCTCTGAGGCCCAACCGAGCAGTCCAGATAGGGGAAGACCAATGGCAGGCAACTGAATCAGGGACAGCCCCATTCCAATTATTAGGGGACCCACATGAAGATCAAGCTGCCCAGCTGCTACAAATGTGTAGAGCCTAGGTACACCCTTGCATGTGGTTCAGTCTCGGTGAGTCCCCATGGGCCCAGGTTAGTTGACTCTGTAGGTCTTCTTGTGGTGTCTTTGATCCCTTGGGCTCACGCAGTCCTTCCCACCACTCTTCCATAAGACTCCCAGAGCTCTGCTTGATGTTTGGCTGTGGGTCTCTGCATCTGTTTCCATCAGCTGCTGGATGAAGCCTTTCAGGAGACAGTTATGCTAGGATCCTGTCTGCAAGCATAGCGGAGTATCATTAATAGTGTCAGGGGTTGGCTTTCTCCCATGGGTGGATCTTAAGGTGGGCCAGTCATGGTTGGGCAGTTCCCTCAGTCTCTGCTCATTTCATCTCATCCTGTCCACCTCGTAGGCAGGACACATGTGGGGTGAAAGGTTTTGTGGGTGGATTGATGTCCCCTTCCTTTCACTGGAGGTCCTGCCTGGCTACAGGAGGTGGCCACTTCAGCCTCTATATCCCCTGAAGGTAGGAATCTCAGGAGGGTCACCCTCACAAACTCTCTGTAGTCTCCCCAATCCCAGGCCTCCAGCTAGTCCCAGAGATGCCCCCCACCGATTTCCATTCTCACTCCCAGACCTCTCCAGCCCCTCCTCCCACACCTGATCCCATCCTCAACCCTTTCCTCACCCCCTCTCCCACCCAGTTCCCTCTCCCATCCACCTCGATGACTATTTCGTTTCCCCTTCTGAGTGAGATTCACACCTCTTCCCTTGGACCCTCCTTGTTACCCAGTTTCTTTGGGTCTGTGGACTGTAGCATGGTTAGCCTGCACTTTATGGCTAATATCCACTTATGAGTGAATACAGACCATACTTGTCTTTCTGTGTCTGGGTTACCTCACTCAGGATGATATTCTCAAGTTCCATCCACTTGCCTGGAAATTTCATCATGCCTTTGTTTTTAATAGCTGAGTAGTATTCCATTGTGTAAATGTACCACATTTTCTGTATCCATTCTTCAGTTGAGGGACATCTGGGTTGTTTCCAGTTTCTGGCTATTACCAATAAAGCTGCTATGAACATAGTTGAGCAAATCTCCTTATGGTATAATGGGGCATCTTTTGGGTATATGTCCAGGAGTGGTATAGATGGGTCTTGAAGAAGAACTCTTCCCAATTTTCTAAGAAACCGCCAAATTGATTTCCAAAATGGTTGTACAAGTTTGCACTTCCACCAGCAATGGAGGAGTGTTCCTCTTTCTCCACACCGTCACCACCATCTGCTGTCACCTGAGTTTTTGATCTTAGCCATTCTGATTGGTATGAGGTAGAATCTCAGGGTCTTTTTGATTTGCATGTCCTTGACGACTAAGGATGTTGAACATTTCTTTAAGTGTTTCTCAGCCATGCAGATTCCTCTGTTAAGAATTCTTTGTTGGGCTAGAAAGATGGCTCAGCGGTTTAGAACACTGACTGTTCTTCCAGAGATCCTGAGTTCAATTCCCAGCAACCACATGGTGGTTCACAACCATCTGTAATAGGATCAAATGCCCTCTTCTGAAGACAGCTACAGTGTACTCAAAAAATAAAATAATTTTTTCAAAAAAAAATTCTCTATTCAGTTCTATTCCCCATTTTTTATTTTTAAACCCATATTTTATTATGGGTTTTTGAGTCTAATTTCTTGAGTTCTTTATATATTTTGAATATCAGCCCTCTGTCAAATGAAGGGTTGGTGAAGATATTTTCCCAATCTGTAGGCTGTCATTTTGTCCTATTGACAGTGTCATTTGCTTTTCAGTTTCATGAGGTCCTACTTATTAATTCTTGAGTGTAATATCTGAGCCATTGGAGTTCTGGTCAGGAAATTTTCTCTTGTGCCAATGAGTTCAATGCTGTTTCCCACTTTCTCTTCTATTAGATTCAGTGTGCCTGGTTTTACATTGAGGTCTTTGATTCATTTGGACTTGAGTTTTGTGCGGGATGGTAAATGTGGATCTATTTGCATTCTTCTACATGTAGACATCCAGTTAGACCAGCACCATTTGTTGAAGATGCTCTCCCTGTTTCATTGAATGGTCTTGGCTTTGTTGTCAAAAATCAAGTGTCCGTAGGTGTATGGGTTTATTTCAGGATCTTCGATTTGATTCCATTGATCAACTTGTCTGCTTCTATACCAATGAAGTTTTTATCACTCTGCAGTACAGCTTGAGGTCAGGGATGGTGGTTCCTCCTGAAGTTCTTTTATTGTTCAGGATTGTTTTAGCTATACTGGTTTTTTTGTTTTTCCATATGACGTTGAGAATTGTTCTTTTAAGGTCTGTAAAGAATCGTGTTGGAATTTTGATGGGAATTGTATTGAATCTGTAAATCACTTTTGGTAAGATGGCCATTTTCACTATGTTAATCCTACCAATCCATGAGCCTGGGAGATCTTTCCAACTTCTCATATCTTCTTCAACTTCTTTTTTCAGAAACTTGAAGTTCTTGCCTTACACGTCTTTCACTTGCTTGGTTAGAGTTACACCAAGATATTTTATATTATTTGTGGCTATTGTAAAGGGCTTGTTTCCCTAATTTCTTTTCCAGCCCATATCTCATTTGTATAAAGGAGTATTAAAAAACTGATTTTTTTTTTTTAGTTGATTTTGATCCAGCCACTTTGCTGAAGGTGTTTATCAGCTGTACAAGTTCTGTGGTACAATTTTTGGAGTCACTTATATACACTACCATATCATCTGTGAATAGTGATGCTCTGACTTCATCTTTTCCCGTTTGTATTCCCTTGATCTCCTTTAATTTCTTACTGCTCTAGCTAGAACTTGAAGCCCCATGTTGGATAGCTAGGGAGAGACTTGTCTTCACCCTGATTTTAGCAGTCAGCTTGCTGTCATGGTTTTAGAAGTTTGGGTCTGTGTTGCCTTTGGGCTCACGGAGGTAGAACAACATGGCTAGAATGGGAAAGTTTGCAGAATGCCTTGTTTTGTGGCCAGGATGTGAACTGAGGCAGTGGGACAGAGGCAGGGTCCCACGAGTCTTCCCACATCATCACCATCATCATCACCATCATCATTATTGTTTTGTTTTGATTTTTTTTCTTTTTTAAAAAAATAAAGATTTATTTATTTTATTTTAATTTTATGTGTATGAGTACACTGTAGCTGTCTTCAGACACACCAGAAGAGGGCATCAGATCTCATTACAGATGGTTGTAAACCACCATGTGGTTGCTGAGAATTGAACTCAGGACCTCTGGAAGAGCAGTCAGTGCTCTTAACCACTGAGCTATCTCTCCAGCCTGGCTTTTTGGTTTTTTTTTTCAATACAAGTAAAAAGTTTTCTGTGTAGCCCTAGTTGTCCTGGAACTCACTTTGTAGACCAGGTTAGCCTCGAATTTACAGAGATCCATCTGTCTCTTCCTGAACGTTGGGATTAAAGGCATGAGCCACTACTTCTTGCCCTCTGTCCTCCTCCCCCCCCCAGCTTTAAAAAACATTTATTTTTATTTCATGTATATGAGTGTCTTGCCTGCATGTTTGTATGTATGGGTATGCACCCTATGCATGCCTGGTGTCAGATCTCTTTGAACTTGTGTGGCGGGTGATTGTGAACTGCTGTATACAGGCAGAGACTCTAACCTAGGTCCTCTGCAAGGGAGAAAGTGCTCGAAGCTATCTCTCCATCCTTCCCACACTCCACTTTATTTTATTTGCTGGCAGGTGTTTATTGACCGGAAACACCTCTGGCTAACGCTAGGGTCTTCCTCATCCAGCTGGCTAGCAGGCACACAGGTCACGGTGCTCAGCCTACAGCAGGAGGTCTCCTTTAGCACATCCGTGCTGTAGGCTATTTTCTGAAGGTCCTGAGGGATATACTGCATGATCTCAAATGTTTGGTGGTACACACACACACACACACTCACAGATGGCTCCAGATTCAACAGCAGCAGCAACAGTAACAGACTCGGCAGCAAAAGCAGGGACAAGGACTTGGGCAAAGGGCAAAGGACATGGCTGAGAAGGAAGGCTGAGCTACAGTGACTCGCAGTGGGATGACAACTCGGGAAGACGGCTGTACAATCCCCTTTAAGGGCATCACGCTAGTGGTCTGAAACTTCCCAGTAAGCCCCACCTCTTAAAGTCTTCCTGTCCTTCCAATTGCACCAAGCGGGGGACTAGAGTCCGCAACATATGGGCCTTTTGAGGGGACACTTAAGATGCAAACTATAGAGGTCGGAGAGATGGCTCAGTGGCTAAGATCACTTGTTGCTCTCGCAAAGGACCCAGGTTCTGTTCTCAGTACCTACGTGGTGGCTCACAACTCCCTGTAACTCTAGTTCCATGAGTTCTAATGCTTCATGCATGCCACAAGTGTGTGTGTGTGTGTGTGTGTGTGTGTGTGTGTGTGTGTGTAGGGGGGCAGGCATTAGCAGAATCTCCAAACCACCTTCTGTGTAACCTCACCTCCAGCTGGGAAATACACAAAGCTCTACTTCTAAGGACCTGCCCTCCTCCCTCCTGGACACTAAACCCATAGCTAGGATTAAATTATAGTATATCTTGGCAGGAACAAGCTGGCTTGGAAGGAACAAAAAGACATTACCCCCACAGGAACCTCACAACCTACTGTGTGTTCCTGGTAGAAGCTGCCTTGGTGGGTAAAGGGAGCTTCATAGTCATGGAGTCCTTTGCTGAGGACATGGGGCTGAAGAACATGGTATGGACACAGTTATGAGGCTGTCAAAACACAGGAGACACAATTAAAGGTGTGTGTTAACACAGCCAAGGAGACAGAGGACAAGGAAGGCGGGTGTGTGTGTGTGTGTGTGTGTGTGTGTGTGTGTGGCCGTGGTGGAGTTCTGACGGAAGCTGTCACAGAGAGCTGTGACAGTGACGTGGACAGTGGTGAAGACGGCTGCTTTTGGCTGTCAGTAGCTGGAATGCAGCTGGCTGTTTGAGAAGCAAGTTGGCATGGGGCCAAAGGCCTGGCTCAGGTGAACAGAACACCGTGTTCCTGGGGATAGATGGGCAGTCAACCAGAGAACTTAGCCTGCAGGGCAGAAGAAAGCAAGGATGCATGACTGGTGGCCAGGATAGTCACTGGTTGTGACCTGCTGCCCAGTTTCCAGACTTAAAACCCCTTAAGGAAGCTGGGTCCCTAACATTATTAAAAATCCCACCTAAAGGGTCTGGGCCACTGGTCTGGGGGACTGTACAGAGAGAGGGAGACATCCAGCATGTCAAGGACCAGTCCTGTCCTGACATTGATGTCCCAAGGCACTAGAATGGCTACCCTAGTGTGGAATCGTAATAACATCTCACCTGCTAATGGTGAGTCTGCACCTCCAGACACCAGGCAACACCTTCCCAGACCCAGAACAGAAGGACATCGGTATGGATTCTGCCCTTGGTCACTCCCAAGAAAAGTTGTCAGGGGCACAATCTAAAGACCCAAAGGATGCAAGGGTGGCAATTTCATGGCATCTCCATTCATCCTACTAGTATGTCTGCTATAGAAGACAAGTGGATGGGCCTAGAGGGAGGAGATGTCGCAGAACTGTCTGGAGAAGGGACAGAGGTGCCATCTTTGCCACAGCAGGGCTCCCCAGCTCCAGGCTTGCATATCGCTTGCAGACTTGTGTACTTTCCCCACCTTGCTTAACAGAGGATCCATAGACAAGTCATGGTTACAAGCTTCTCCCCAGGGCTGTAGGAACTCTTATCTTTGGAGTCTCATGGCTTGAACGTGCTGGGTGACCAAGAGTGGTGAGGCCTGGTAGGGCCAGTGTGCTGGAGTAAGAGACCTCCAAAGCAGGTCTCAGTTACAGCCTGTGCCCTCCACTGGATGACACACACCTTAGGATGGGCGGTGGGTGGTCAAGTAGTGAGTGGTGGGTTGTATACTTGGGAAATCTTTAGCTGTATACCAGGGACACAAAACGGTAGGGAGAGCCCACAGTGGGCCCCACATAAATGGCCTGGCTTTCATATACTGCAGTCTGACTCCAGATTGAAAAGCTGGGTAGGAAATATGGGGTTCCTGGCTGACTGCCTAGGGTGGACCTGTCACAGAAACTCAGGGTGCTGGGTCAGGCCATTCACCTACAGTGAAGGACTGTGTCTGCTGAGTAAGAAATGAAACAGCTGACCACCAACTCTTCTGAGACCATGTTCTTCTAGGTCTGACGGACTGACCACTAGCCCAATTCATGCTCTGTCATCAGGTCAGCAAACCCAGGGACAGTCACTAAGTGATGTAGTGCTTCTGGCATAGCAGGATATATAGCTCGCCGCATGCATGTGTGGCTGAGAGCCTTGCTGCATGGCACTCACTACCCACCCACATGCACCTTTGCCTGACCCTGGGCTCCCAACCAGAGCTCCCATCACCAACTGTAATGATTCAGGGATGTCACCAGAGTGTATGGACACAGATAGACAGTGATAGTGTTGTGGCAGGTTAAGGAAAGAGTCCATTTGTGGTGATGACTCTGGTCATCTGCTTGAATGGAGAAAGCCATGGACTCCCAGATATGTGGTTTGTCTGACTGGGTAGGTACTGGGAGGAGACGGATAGAAATACCAGAGAGAAGGGTCTGGTGTGAGACAGATGGAAGGACTGGGGTGTAGATACAGGTGTTGACAATGAAATTCCACCTCAGCCTCCAAAGGATGTACCTACTACACTGGACATTACTCACTATGGGAGTACAGCCATGTTTGTAAAAGTGGAAGACTACCATGGAAGTAGGCTTGTTGGGGAACCTTGAAGTCGGAGCAATGTTGACCATCTGCTTGAGAACCTCACATAATGAATGAAGACTATTAACATCCCCTCGAGGAGCAGGTTGGTGAAGGGTCTTCGACCCTTTGCTGGAGATCCAGCCACTCCCTCCCTCCTGCCTAGGCTCCACGTAGATTTGAGGAGGGATGTGTCAGACTATATATAGGAGGTGAGGGTCTAAGTAACAGAGAAGCTCGAGAAGCTTCCATCTCTGTGGCTTTCACCATGCTAAGGTGGGAACTTCCAGGTGATACAGCTCTCTTTTTTTTGTTTGTTTTGTTTTTCGAGACAGGGTTTCTCTGTGTAGCCCTTGCTGTCCTGGAACTCACTCTGTAGACCAGGCTGGCCTCGAACTCAGAAATCCACCTGCCTCTGCCTCCCAAGTGCTGGGATTAAAGGTGTGTGTCACTGCCGGGCGATAAAGCTATCTTAAGAGGGCCACCTATGCTCCTGTAAGTAACTCTTCACCAATACACTCATTGCTTTGGCAGGCTGGGTTTGGATGGTGTTGGTTTCTGCCACAGCTGACCTTTTTGAGGTGTTAAGATGTTTATTCATGTGTCTCCAGAAATCAGCAACATGCACGTACCATTGAAGACGTTTTGGACAGCCAGGTAGACAGAATGACTTAGTTGTGTGAGTGACATCAGCAACCCTGTCAGTCTCTGAGCTGTCACACTGAGCGCATGAATGGAGGGCTGTGATGGTTTAGACAGAAAGCTATGCATTCACTGGACAAGGTTGCCTCAGTGTCCTGGGAATACACACAGGACAGTGCCTCCAAGAGGCTGGCTGCCACCCTGCCACAGTGCAAGGTTTATTCTCACGAAGCAGCCCACATACCCAGTGTGGCTCTTCTCTCTGCAGAGATCATGGCTGAGATTCAGGCTGCCAGCCAGATGCTCCTGTCAGCATTTCTGCTCTGCCATGGATGCCCGGAGCTAGCCATTGCATGATAGGTGTGGTGTAGTGTGTGTGTGTGTGTGTGCGCGCGCACACGTGCATGTGTGCATGCATACACACTGTAGTACCTTACACCCAGGAGTGTAGAGAAATACCCCTGGACCCACCCAGTCTGGATAGTCACACTGTCCCTCAGATGTGACAGACACTAGATGTCCAGACATTGTTACCTCACCACTGGGGCCAGAGTAGCTGCTGATAACCACTGCCTTGAAGGATGGCTTATCGCACAGTGTTTCCAGAAGGCCACGCTGAGCTATACTTTCCAACAAAGTCAGTTTTGGAAAGAACTACTAGCTGATTCAATAACTTTCCATTATGCCTGTAAAAGGCCAGAGAAGGTTGTCCTGGCGCCAGACCTGGGTTTATGCTAAGTCCCAAAAGACCCTGCTGAATCTAGAAATCAAGGGTTAGATCCTTTTCATCCTACAGATGAACATGTGCACATGTGTGTGTGTGTGTGCGTGTGTTCCTTAACAGTGTGGCAAAGAGGTGACTGGGCCAGAAAGTCAATATAGTTCCTAGGTTGATGCCCTGGAGACTGTTTGACAGGTAAGGCCCACAAAGAAGGGTGGGTATGGTAGGTGCTCTGAGGGAGGACTAGCTATGAGCAGTAGTACCCAGATTAGGGGATACAAAACTTCAAGTCTGAAGCCAAGATTTTCTTCCTTCCTATCTTTTAAGGGTTTGAAGACACAGAGAAACCCTGTCTCAAAAAAAACCCCAAAAAACAAAAAAACAAAAAAAGAAAGAAAGAAAGAAAATGAAGACACCTTCTTACAAACACAGGTGGAAGAACATTGGCTTGCCAGGTTCCTGCCTTACTCCAGGTGGCAGCTCTGGGGTTGCAGGTTCCCTGTAGTAAAGGATTGGCCCAGCCCAGATACAGCAGCCAACAATGAGACAGGGGCCTTGTATCCTGGAGTGTTAGCGTTGGCTTGGCTGGAACAGGTCAACAGTGCCACCTGCTGGCCATGCACCCAGACAGGACTGGTGCAATTCCTGCAGGCCATGCAAACATAAGCTAAAGGGCAACTCTGTCCTTCCACACAGTCTTCTGGGGCTGAGGAGCAGAAAGTACCTGGGTAGATAAGTTTCTTAAGTCCCCTGCCCCAACCCAGAAGGCTGAGTGCTGGCACAGAGGTGCCTACATTCAAACCCCGGGGTCTATGTTCTTGATGTTCAACTTGTGAACTCCTGGCCACTGTGGTCAGGGGCCCTGCCTGTTGTATTTGCCTGCCTGATGAGGTCCTACTAGAGCCGGTCCACATCTCGCAACGGACCCTGTTGGCAGCATTATGTTCCCAGGTTCCTCCACCAAGATATGTTTATTTATTTATTTAAAGAGGAAAAAGCAGCAGTCATCCTCGGCTGAGAAGAGGTACCTGGTCATCAAGTTGGTGAACTCTGGGTTACAAGAGCATGTCCCAGCAGCACAAATACCTGGTCCAAGGCCACAGCACCCACAGGGCCCCACAGTGGCCAGGGCCCAAACAGCGGCCACCCACACCCAGGTCCTTGATTGATTCCTGCAGCACTATTCATGAGTAGAGGGCTGCCCAGGCGACTAGGATATGTCACCAATGGCCTCTTGGAGATAGTGCCACTAGGGATCACTCAGCTGTCAGAAGATGGCTGGCCATGGAGTCTGCCTTCAGTCATGAGAGCTGCCTGTGGCATGAACCCTAGGAAGCAACAGGGGATCCTGGCTTACACACACAGGTCTGCTGTTGACTTGTCAGCCAGGTCAGTGTCCTGACATGAACTCCCTATCCCAGTTGGATAAGAACAACATCTAGCGACAGAACCACGCAGGTGGAATTGAGCAGAAGCCAAGCTGAAGCATCAGCGTGCCAGACTCTCCATTTTAGGTTCCAGGTGGGAGTTGACCACAGAGGGCCCAGTTGGCATGGTGTCAGTTGTGTGTGTGAGGTACAGGGGAAAGGGCATGTGTCCTCTGCCTTCACATTTATACACAGGGGTGCGGGGGTAACATGTATACACTGCCTTCACATGTATAGATGGGTGCAGGGACACATGCAGGTCACAGCTTAGGGCAGCACTGTATGAAGAGTGGCGAGGCCAGACCAAGGGGGTCCCCCAAGGATCATGAGGACCCTAGATCCCTGGAGAACTGCAGCGGGGGGAGGAGGGGCACTGTGTGTTGGTAAGACCAGGGCTCCTCCAGGGGCCATTCAACCTGTGTCTTGATTTTTTTTCTAATTTTCTTCATGCCCAGATGAACAGTCTGTCCAGCTTAGCTCCTGAACGTGGTGCAGCTGCAGCCAACACTGCCACTGCAGGCTCACAGGCTGGCTCAGTTTAGGGGTTCCAGTGCTCGTTCACCTGACCACATCGCTTTGGGATGTGGTAGGCAGTACACCGTGGGTGTTTGTGGTAGGCAAGATTCCCTCATGGTCAAGAAAGGAAGAACCAACCAGGATCTCAACACTACCCCTCTTGGAATTCATACCCACCTCCCACTGGGCCCCAACTTCCAGTTACACCATACTTAGCAGAGATTAAGTTTTTAGAAAATATATTCAGCAGCCCCTGGAGCTACATGTCACACAGTGTGCTTGCCTGAGGCAGACCACGGGGTAGGCTAGAATACAACCCCCTTCACTCCTCCCCACCACTGTCCTCTACCACATTGGTCACATGCTCAGGAACAACTTGCCAGGTGCCCACCAAGGTCAGTAGATTCTGAGTCCTCATAGGGTCCACCTATCTCCTCCCGAGTCTTCATGTGAAGACATGGGTCCATCTATTTCCTCCTGAGTCCTCATGGGAAGACATGGGTCCATCTATCTCCTTCCAAGTCTTCATGGGAAGACATGGGTCCATCTATCTCCTTCCAAGTCCTCATGGGAAGACATGGGTCCATCTATCTCCTTCCAAGTCTTCATGGGAAGACATGGGTCCATCTATCTCCTTCCAAGTCCTCATGGGAAGACATGGGTCCACCTATCACCCTCCAAGTCCTCATGGGAAGACATGGGTCCACCTATCTCCTTCCAAGTCCTCATAGGAAGACATGAGTCCATCTATCTCCCAGCTCTGGCAGGACAGGTACAAACCGACTAGTGTTGAAGGTCCACATTCTCAATGAAACAAACCAGCACGTTCTGTTCCTGGTGACCTTCAATGATCAATTTTATTATAAAGAACAGTATCAAAATATACAAATCTACATAAGAACCACCAAGAAATGCAGCTTTTTAAAGGGCCGAGTGAGTATCAGCTGTTTCAGAGTAGGCAGCTTCCCCCTCTGAAGTCTTCCTGGAGAAATGGGGTTGATGTCCATGGGCCACCTCTTCTATAGATGTCCTCTCAATAACTTAAAGGGTGAGTCTGGCTTCTGAATTCCGGATGCCTGTCACAAATCCTCATGGGACAGTGGCAGCGTGGGGGTTTTCTCTGTGACTTCTGTCAGAAGATACGCAGGTCACTGAATGAGTCCCCGTGCTGAAGGGCCTCCGGGATGGGCTTGGATGGGAAGGCAGATGGTGGATGGGTGCTGCTACCCCAGTACCCATGGGTGGACTCACGCCCTGGGGATAGCACCTGGCCTTCCTTCTGACCTAGCAACTTTCCAAGGACAGCTCAGGGTGAGCCCAACACCCAATGGGGTGCTTAGGCTGACACTTCAGAGTTTTACCCAAGGCTGAGCAGTGAGGTAAGAGGTATGAGGTAGAGGGCAGGCAACCCTGTCCTCTGGCTGGAAAGGTACTCTTATCCTTGGCATCTCACTGACCACAGCATGCCCAGGTGACCAGAGTATGCCCAGGTATGGATGCACAACTGTTTGCACGGACAGGGCTTTCTTTTCACTCTTAGCCACTCTGAGCGCTGCCTGTTCCCACTTTCTATAACTCCTGAGAGTCTGTCAAACTGAATTGTCTCTCTCAAGGAGAGGGGTGACCTGGCTAGCACTTACAAATGTGGCTTTGCTTAGAAACAGGGCTTTTACAGATTAGTAATCAGGGTGGGCCCTGGTCCAGGACAACTGGTGGTATCTTTAGGAAAAGGGAAGGCTTGAACACATGGAGAGCACACATGGACTAGGAAGGTTCTGGAAGGACTGAACAGACCCTACTTTACAGCCTCATTGCCAGTCACAGACCCTGATCTTGGGCTAGGGCTCCTCCTTTAGGAATCCTGGAGGGCTGATGCCTCAACAAGGCTGTTCACTCTGCTCTGTCACTCTTGGCTCCTCCTTTCTTCACCTTCAGACCCTACCTGAAGCCACTAACCAAACTCTCCTCTGTACGGCCTCTCTCACACTGCCGATGAGCCCTCCTCCTTCATGACCCTGGATGTGCACTGCACAGACTTTTCACCTGTCCTCCGTGCTGTCATTTTCAAGTGTCTGGTTAGTCCCAGCCCTGAGTCTCCACCACTCACCACCTTCTGCTGTCTGCACACAAGCATCTTCTGTCTCCTCAAAGCCTTCCGGACACACGCACACAAAGCTCCCTGGGACATTGTAGCAGTTTTCATTTTTCCTCTTACAGGCTTTTTCTTCTAGTGAGCATTCATCTATATCTGAAAGGAGAATTCTTCATGTCAATAAGTGATTGCAAACACGCACGTACACCTTTCATTATACAAGTTGCTCATTCACAACTCATTTATCAATGAGAGCAATGTGATCGTGACTGCCCACCAGAGAAAGAAGTGAGCTCAGAGGAGAGCTTCCTGGGCCTTGGTGGTCAGGCCTCAACTGCCAGAGCAGAGACATCTCAGTGTGAAGATAGGAAGCCCAGTGCCCTGGACAGTGCCCAAGATAGTGGAGATGACAGCCAAGACCCCTAGAAGCTGGCATGACATAGGGGCTCAGGCAAGTGTGGCTCCAACTGGCACCACAACACTATCTATTCAGGGACAGACCCCATGGCCAGCATCTGGCAGAGGTTGAGGGGTTCCCACCCACAAGGCCCCCTTTGGGCAGGTGAGATGTTCCTTCTAGAAAGTTCATCTTCTCTAGCAGACAGCGCACTGACCTGCACACTGTCCACTCTGCTTGGTGTAGCCAGCAATACACTCTTTACAATTGGCTGGGCCTTTTCCTGTACAGCCCACGCAGGTGGAATCACATTCTAGAAACATGGAGAGAAGACGTCAGACCATGTCCACTTCGGTAAAGCAAGAGCAGCACACCACAAAACAGGCCCTAGTGACATGGGGGAACTTAAGAACAAAGCCACTTCAAGCCCAGTGACGGTCTGTTTCCCCAACCAAGACCTTAGTAAGAACAGCCAAGCATAGATTGCAGGCTCTACAGGCCCAGTGTCACAGAGGACACTGCAGCCTGCCTGTGCTAGCTGGCAGAACTGTAGAGACCGGGTGACAACCTCGTCCCTGCCACTCTATGAATCGCATATGACTCTAAAATATTCAGATCTTTGACTGGCAAATTTGGGAAGCAGTGTGTGAACAGGCTGGGTGTGGTGGTGCGCCTCTTTAATCCCAGCACTCAGGAAGCAGAGGTGGGAGAATCTCTGAAGAGTTTAAGGGCAGCAGGGTCTACATAGTGAGCTCCGGGACTACACAGAGAGAGCCTGGCTAAGAGTGTGTAGAGTTTTCCCTACAAGAGAAAAGACTGATGTGATTGAATGAAGGAGCCAGAGGCAGCAGCACACGCCAAGGCTACTGTGATGTACAAAACATCTGATGCATGGAGATGCCCTGGCTTCCTGCATCATGTCTACCACTGATGTCGCCACTTTCAAGTTCCCAAAACCACACAGAGGTCATCCAAGTCACACATGTTGAAGGAAGAGAGAAGCCTATGAAGACCACAGGTCCCAATGCTCTGGTCACCTTCACATGTGTAAGAGCCGTTGACATTCTCACAGTACTGTGCATCGCTGCAGGGAGATGTCTCTCCGGCACACTCATCCACATCTGGAAGAAAACAAGGCTGTGAGCAGAGCCCGAGGTGGCAGGGCTGAGGCACCACCCGTGCTCGACTGGATCCTGAGCACCTGAGCTTCCCACACAAGCTCCAACCATCTCTTCCTTCTTTAACCCCCTCAAGGCTTGACCAGCTTCGGGCTGAGTTCTGAATTTGCCTAAGGCTAAGCAGCTGCAGAGGGGTGAAAGCAAAACTGGAACTAACAGAGGAAGAGGCTAAGTAATGGCACCTGAGGCTTGGAAGACCAAGCCAGTAGCAGCTCCACTGACGGCCTCAGTACAGGGTTTGCAACACAAAAGGGGCAAGGGCACAGCAACAGCACTGCCACAGTCCTGGTACCATGATGCTACCAGCTGTGGTGGGGACACAAGCTTATTACAGATCTGAGTCCTTCTCAAAGCCCACATGCAGGCCCTAAGAGTGGCCTTCCACAGCCAAATGGGGCAGAGATGAAAGACATCAGACAGAAGTCAGACCTCACTGAGGGTTCCCCCTATTAGGAACCTCCCATCCCCCATGGTGTGCTCCTCACCCATACAGGCATCCTCCACACGTGCCCAGCCCACTTCACACTCGACACAGTCCTTGTTGCTCGGACCTGAGCATGTCTTGCAAGACTCATCACAGGCTAGAAAGCAAAGGCTATGTCAGGAGGGCCCTTCTGGGAACAGGGAAAGCTGAGGGAAGCTTCCTTTAGGAATGAGGATCTAAGATCAGCAGGAAAATAACAAAAACGGGTGAAACTCTGAGCAAGATGTCACCATATACAGCATCCATCTAGTCAATGACTGCTTGTCATAAAACATCAAGTTGCAGGCAGCAACCACAGAGGCCTAGGATGCTGGCAAGGCCTGTGCTCTGCTGAGTGATTTGACAGGCAGAGCTGACCGAAGTCTCAGGAAGAAGCTGCCCAGGTAACCTTGACAATTCTGGTGAGAACAAAGGAGTTGGTGGGCCCGTGATCAGGAACAGCCTCCAAGGGCCCTGGGTCTCTTGCACAGCCATGTCTTATGGGCCCAGAAGGTCATCTGCAGACACATCTCAGCCTCTATATCTTGCCTTCCTCTCAAAAACCACCTGGCAGGAAACTGAAAGATCTGTCTACCCTTCAGGGACAGCCATAGGCTGAAAGCAAGCCTATCATCAGAACATTTCAAGTGATCATATGGAAAATGGCCAACTACTAGGTGCTAGGTCAAAAAACCAAGGGCATTTGGTACAGGCATGACAGAACCTGTCACAGACACTGAACTGCCATGTCATTCTCAGAAAGGCTTCAAGAAGCACACAGCTTTTCTTTTTGGGGTAGTTTATAGATACTTCAAAAAGGCCACACCACTAGGCCTCCTGCACTAGATACCTGGGGGAAGGGGGTCAAGAGGCACTCTGTTCCCAGCTATGCAGCTTCAGTGGGGGCTGCTCCTCACAGCCTCACCATCAACCAAGCTGGCCAGAATCTGGGTGCTGATGCTTACCCAAGCAGATGCTGTGGGTGTCGTTCCTCTGCAAGCTGAAGTAGCCATCCATGCAGTCAATACACAGTGGTCCCTTGTAGCCTGCATGACACTGGCAGGACCCATCGCCCTGCCTGCTGCCATCTCCACTGCAGTAGCCGTTTCCGCTGCAAGGCCTCTCAGACCCACCCTGGCATTCTTGGAAGACATAAACCTTTGCTTGGAGGATGCCCCCGAGTTTGGGGCATAAAGTCATTATGCTCCCTTACAATCTACACCTGGCACCATTCCTGCTGAGGGAAAGGGCCAGAGACAGACATCAACCACCTGGAACTTGCAGGATTAACACTGTGACACCTGTGGGGAGCCAGCTATGGGACAACACACTATGTGCCTGGGAGAGAAATCCAATGTTCTATTCAGCATACAGCCAGGGAGAAACAAACAAGAGTCAGCTCAGTCCATGTGCATGCCTGAAACCGAAACTTCTGTCACCGGACCCAGCCTGACTGATCAAGATGACTGGCTTCAAGGCTCACCTCAGAGAAGGGCCATGACTAGCTAAGCAGGCTTCCCACCCCCAACTCCTATCAGCAGAGATGAGCTCCTGAGACTATGATCCCTCCCCAAGACTCATTAGGACTAGAGGAGAAATTCCTAAAGTCAGAAGTTAGCAGTGATGAGGAAGCCTATGGTTCAGGTTCACAGCACCAGAGCAGGGTGGACAACTACCACTGAGAAAAGAGGTAGTGTCCTGTAGGACCATGAAAGGCAGCCTGGTTTCTGGTTGAGCTAAGTCTGGAAACCCCGGAGACCCTGCAGGGACTCCCTGAAGGGACTGAAGGTGTTTTGCCACGCTCCTGGACACCAGGCTCCTGGCGCGAGGCTGTAGCCCTCCATAAGATTTGTGGCTATCAGTCATGTAAGGGCAACGCTCCAATCCCCTCCACAGGTAGAGGACGTGTAGCCTCAAGACAGATCTCCATTTAATGAGGTACCTAAAGGCCTGGAGGCTTAGCCAATAAACTCCCCTTCCCAGACACTCCTCTCTGCAAAAGGTACTTAACCTCAGGCCCCCCTGAGAAAGTGGGGTATGGTTTTACTCATTGCCACTCTCCGCCATGACAATAAGCGTGTCAAAACCATGGACTGACACTCTCTCTCTCTCTCTCTCTCTCTCTCTCTGGTTTTTCCGAGACAGGGTTTCTCTGTGTAGTCCCGGCTGTCCTGGAACTCGCTCTGTAGACCAGGCTGGCCTCGAACTCTGATTGTCTCTTTTCTTCGGGATCCATCATGGGGAACAATGGAGCAGGCCTTCATCTAGAGTCACGTCTAGTCTCCCGCAGAAGGCCTCTCAGCGCTCCCAACCACAGCCTCCACCAAGCCAAGCCACCCACCACCAAGCCAAGGACTCATCCCTGAGGGACTCAGCTGGAGCTCCCCCCTTCTCCTTTGTCCCCAGGCTAGATCCAGCCCGAGGGCCCCCACTCTGTTCTCAGCTCTTCCGTGGCATCCAGCATCCAGTGGCTTTTGGGGGCCCCAGCCTTGTCGCAGGCCTGGGGACCCCCGAGCCAGCTCAGGCTGTCCCCAGGATCCCAGACTGAGCTCCCCTCACACCCTGAGCAGTGCCCTGAGGCTTCTCACAGCCTGACACCTGTCTGGGGGCGGTGTGGGGTGAGCACAGCCAAACTTCTTGAGCCCTACCTCCCCAAGTAGCCTGAACCCTGGGGCAGACGAGGGACACACCTAACCCAATAGGGTCCCCAACTCCACAGAAAGATCATGTAGTTCAAGTTCCCTCTGTGCTTTTAAACACAAGGGAGTCAGAGAGGAGTAACAGGAAAGATGCAGACTTAGGATTTCCCAAGGGAAAAAAAAAAGTACCTTGACAATCTGGCCCATAGGTGCCCGGAAGACAGCATGCTTTCAGTGTGTGTACACAGAACCACTCGAATAGGTTGGGGTACTCCTGCTTCCTGTGGGTTTAGAAATGGCCATTAAATCCCAGGAGATGCTGGGTTGGGAGCACACATGGCTCAGCGGTGGAGCACACTCAACACCCCCTGGGGATGCTCGACTCCTTGGACAGTCCAAACCCTAAATATAGTACAGGCGTTTCCAAACATCGTGGTGGGGAAGTTTCATTTATAAATTAGGTGTAGTAACAGATCAATGACAATAACGGCAAAACAGTAATGATGGACTGAAGTAAGGCTCAATCTTCACTTCTCACCTTCAGGCTGAAGCAACTACCTCGGGTGATTCAGGCTAGGAGACACTGTACATGCCCTCAAAGCTATGTGATGGGGGAAGCAAGGGGCAGGTGTGCACAGGACCTCTTTGCAAGCTTCCCTAATCTAAGAGATGGTGACAGTACAGGGGTAAACGGGGATGTAGGACATCTGCTGCTTCTGTAAGTTCTCTACTAGGAAGAGACTTCGAAACTAGAGATCAGAAGGCGGGGTCCTGGGCACTCACAGTGTCTGCCACCAGGCCTCTAGCTGCTCCTCCTGCTGCTCCAAGAGTTGGTTGCACTCAAAGTCACTGCTGTCACACAGACCCTCCATGATCTCCAGAAGCCGGATCTCACTGAAACATAATCTGTCAGCAACCCAAAGCACCAGCACCCCAAAGCACCAGTCTGCTCATTTTACACACATCCCACCTAGAGACTACTTTATCGAGGAGGGATGTCTCCACAACCACGGGCAGGGTTAGTCATTAAGGGGAGGCTAACCTGGGGTGTGAAGTGGACCCAGTAATGGTAGGCCCCTCCACCACTACAGCATGAGAAGGAAAGCTTATTCCATTAGTCAGGGAAGCCAGAAGTCTCTAGGAGGGCTAGGGGCTCCAGTTTGAGTTTCCAAAAGGCGTGTGTGCGCGTGTGTGCTCGTGAAAAAGCCTTCCTGTGTATGTGCGCGCAGAAGTGGCTGTAGGGAGTGTGGAAACCACAGGCCAGTTGAGTGGCTAAAGGCAGGGATGACCAATGACAGGTGTCCACCATCTAAGGGGTTCCTTCGTGTGCCGGTAGACTGCACCGACCCCAAGGTCTGACCCCCGATTCACAGGCCGTGGCCACAAATCCTCTCAGTTCTTGGACACTCACCTGAATTCGTACTTAGACAGAGTCTTCTCTTCCCACGCCGTGTTGCCGCCACCGAAATTCTTCCTGGCCGTGTTGACCATCCCCTGCAGAGGAGGTGGCAACAGCAAGATGGTCTACTGTGAACCCCGCCAGCCCCTGCCCAGCACCGCTGCCCTGGACCCGCCGCCCGCCCACCTGGTTGAACTTTTCCACCAGCGTCCGGCATCTCTGGCACATTGTCGGCTTCTGTGAGGCCACGGCCGCAGGAGGCGGCAGCAGCAGCAGTAGCAGCCCGAACGCGGCTACAAGCAGCAGGTGCATGGCGGGAGGGGAGCCCGGCGACCCACCGAGAACTGCGGTGGAGTCAGAGCCTCCGCCCACCGGCCCGCGCGCCGGCCGTTCCCCGGGCTACTTGACTGCGTCGCTGAGGCCCCGCCCACCTTTCACCCTATGCGCTTCTATTGGTCAGAGGAATTCCCCTTGCCTGATGTGGACCAATTGAGGCTCGCCACGAGAATCCACCAATGAGAAGGCCCCGGGTCAGCGTCCCGCGAGAATGAGGCGGAACCGCAATCTTCTATTCGATGCTCATGCCCCACCCTCCACGAGTGGCTTGCGGCGGCCATCTTTTCTCTGGGCGGGAGGCGCCAGCCTCTGTCGCCAGCCTGGGCAATGGTGGCCATGTTAAGTTTGGGCAAAGACTTGGCTTCTGGGCCCGGTTTCCGCATCCCGCTTCCTGCAGTGGGCAGTCTGCTGAGTTACGAAGGGTCTTGCCGAGAGCTGGAGAGGTTAGCGCGCGCCGCCGGGAGTGGGGTAGTCGGGAGGTGACGAGGCTGGGGCTCTTCCGAGCGCACGTGGCGACCTTTGAGTTCCTCAATTGGGGGCTGAACAACTCACCTGGGGATCGGACTTAGCGTCTGAGCGTGTCCCTGGGGTCTGGACATCTCACCTGAGGCCTGGATCTTTCATCCATCCTCCTTACCTGGCGGCCGGAGCTGTCATCTGTAAACTGAGTTCTACATCTGAGTCCGGCTCAGTGTGGTTGAAGGGAGCCAGTAATCGACATTTCCGCAGGGGCCTCGGGCAGTGAGTTCACAATGACTTTCCGAACTTTAAGTGACTTGAGGGAGGAGGAAGAGATAAGGATTATCTGTATTTTAGAGAACATCTGTTTGTATAAATAATACAGTTTCGTCTGATCTTCGGTTTACAAGTGGGCCTCATCTACACCAGATAACACTTCCAGCTTAAAGCCACAATTTGAACGAATGATTCCAACAGTTTCCTTGGAAGCTTTGGAATCATAATTGACAGGGACAACGGGCTCTTTGAAGGGTACTCCATAATCCGAGGTGCGCTCCTTCTCCAAGCTACATTTGCTAAGAGTATAGCTTTTTTGAGCTTGGCTGCTGGAAGGCGATTAGCCATCTGTTTTCCCTGCAGCTGCCCCCGTTCCCGTGATAGGTGATTTTTATGTACTGGTGAATATCTACCTTGTATTGTGTTTTTGCTCCTGGTTGAGCATTCCAGTTCACCCCGGTCTCCTGTTGTCTTTGAAAATAGCTGCTGTTGGTCCTCAGCAGAAAACACACCCCTTTGTGTCTGTGAGGGAAGAGGAGGATCAGGTGTTCTGTGGGTAATAGTCACCCTAAAGCTTGGGTTTCCTTCAAAGGTGTGGAGAGCAGATAGTTGAAACAGCTAAGTCGGAGTCCTTCAAGCAGCGTATCCCACACTGCTGCCTCAGTGGCTTGGCTTCTTCCCTCTTGAGACAGGGTCTCATAATATCAAGGATGACCTTGAACTTCTGATCCTCTTGCCTCTTACCGCCTAGAATGTACACATATATCTATATACCTGGGGTTTATGTGGTTCTGCGGGCTGAACCAGGGCTTTGTGCTCTTAGCAAGTTGCCCAGGTTGACCTTGAACTCTTGCTCCTCCTGCCTCCACCTCCCAAGTATTGGAATCATAAGTGTGCATCACCATGCCCCAATATGGTTTGGGGCCAGGTTGGAAACTTTATGTACACATTGTTCCATGTGGAAACTTTATGTACACATTGTTCCATAATATAATTAGTCAACAATCACACTTTTCCAGTTCAGTACTTTTTATTGGGTGTAACACAGATGGCAAGAGTGAGGTGGGGTGAGGTGTTGGCCAGATTCACTGCAGCCTTACCACCAAACTTGAAATAAGCAAGTGCAAGCTGTGGCTTGTTTACACTCCACTAAAGTCTTCATGATATGCCTTCATGTGGGGTTGGTGAATACCTGTGGGGCATTTTCCTGATTGATGATGTATGTGGGGAGGGCCCCACTCACTGTGGGTGGTGCCATCCTGGGCTGGTGGTCCCAGGGGCTATAAGGAGGTAGACTGAGCAAGCCATGAGGAGCAAGCCAGTAAGCAGCACTGCTTGACCTCTGCATCATCTGCTCCCAAGTTCCTGCCTTGAGTTTCTGCCCTTGGTTTCCTTGGATTGTAAGCTGTAAGATGAAATAAATCCTTTCTTCCTCAAAGTTGCTCTTGGGTGTGGTGTTTTATCACAGAAATGTAAACCCTAACTATGACAATAGGAATTATGAGCATTATTATATTTCAAGGGGTTGGGGCTGGAGATGATTCTGGTTAAGAGTGCTCACTGATCTTTTTAGAGAACCAAAATTCAATTCCCAGCATCTACATAGCACCTCACAGCTGTCTGTAATTCCAGTTCTAGGGAATCAGATACCCGGACATACATGCCAGCAAAACACCCATACACATAAAAAATAGTTTTTTTTTTAAAAAAAGGTACATTGGTCAGGGCTCTCAAGAAGACTTGAACTAATAGAATGAAATGTATATGTATATATGTGTGTGTATGTGTGTGTATATACACACACGTATATACCTACATACATGGGATTTATTAGCGTGGCTTACAGACTGGTCTAGATAGTCCAATAAGGGCTGCCTACAAATGGAAGGTCCAAGAATCCAGTAGTTGTTCAGTCCGCAAGGCCAGATGTTTCTTTCATGTGGTCTTCAGTATACACTGGAATCCTGAAGAAATAGGTACTGTTGCCAATGAAGGAATGGATTTGCCAGCGAGACCAAGAGAAAGAGTGAGCAGGCGAAGAGCAAGCTTCCTTCTTCCATGTGTCTTATAGAGGTTGCCAGCAGAGGCTGTGACCAGATTAAAAATGGATCTTCCTATTTCAAAAGATTTACTTAATAAAAAAATCCCTCACGGGGGCAACCCAGCTGCTTGGATTTTTGTTCATTCCAGATGTTGTCAAGTTGACAGAATAGCCGTCTCATGGGGTATTGTGCTTTCTCTTCTTCACATCTTACCAATGTGACCTCAAGCTGAGTTTTAGGAATGTCTGAATGTGTAAGGTAACAGTGTTACTCGTCTGTTTCTGTGAAGGTACATGAAGTCTAAAACTTGACATGGCTGGCAAGAAATCATCAAGCAGGCAGTCACTGCTGCTTCTGGGGCTGATGGTCACTGTAGCTTCCATCCACCTTGTTGCCTGTCCCTACACCAAGGTAGAAGAGAGCTTCAACCTACAGGCTACACATGACCTTCTGTACCACCAGCTGGATATAGACAAGGTGAGGCCCTGTAGTGAGCTGAGGCTGGCTTTACTTGCCCAGCCTGTGCGCTGACCACTCTTCTCCTTGCAGTACGATCACCACGAGTTCCCTGGAGTTGTTCCCAGGACGTTCCTTGGGCCGCTGTTGATTGCAATGTTCTCCAGCCCTGTGGTTTATGTGTTCTCACTTTTGGAAGTGTCCAAATTTTATTCTCAGCTGATAGGTAAGGGCCTCACGTGGGTGAGGATAGGGTGGGGGCGGGGTAGGGTGGGGGTTGGCTGGACTCACTGTAGCTGACAGCCAGACTTGGAACAAGCAAGCGGGAGCTGAATCTTAGGCTCCACTAACGTCCTCAGGACATACCTTTAGCAGCCAGGGCTGTGGGGGCCGAAAGGAAGTCAGAGGCTTGGTTGATAGGTCTCAATGCAAACACAGGCTCCATGGCCACTTCTGGTACAAATGTGAGCGCATATATATAATATATATATGTATTGCATATTGTCACTGACTGCTACTGCAAGTGACACTCAAAAGAGCCCCTGTTGGGTCACCTCATATATATAATATATATATGTATTGCATATTGTCACTGACTGCTACTGCAAGTGACACTCAAAAGAGCCCCTGTTGGGTCACCTCACATCAGTGACTTTTTTGCTCATTTCGTTTAGTCAGAGGAGTCCTTGGGCTTGGTGTGATTTTTGGACTCTGGACATTACAAAAGGAAGTAAGACAGCAGTTTGGAGCCACGGTGGCTGTCATGTTCTGCTGGATATCAGCCACACAGTTTCATCTCATGTTCTACTGTACGAGGACACTCCCCAACGTGTTGGCCCTGGCTGTGGGTATGTAGCTTCAGGCTGTGCCTTCTGACCCCTCACAGTATACACACATCTGCCCACAGCATTGTCCCCCACCCTGTGGGCTCCTCAGACTGCTCAGGGTCTCTTGTTAATGGAAGCAGGCTTCTCTGTACGCAGGGCTGGTACTTTAGAGAACACTACCCTGAAGCACCCATGTGCCATCCCAGCAGACATTCTGTCTAAGCAAGTAGACTTCTCTGGGGTTTGTCTGTGTTTTTTGGGTTTTAGTATTTTGGAACATAGTCCTGCTATGTAGTCCAGACTGGCTTTGAATGTTAGATCTCCCTGCCTTAAATTCTGAAGTGCTGAGCAATTTCTAGAGTGTTTTATTTATTTATTCATTCATTCATTCATTCGTTTGTTTGTTTGTTTAAGCTTTTGCATGTGTGAGTATTCCGTATGTGTTTAAGCACCTAATGTGCATACGGTACCTGTAGAGGCCAGGAGAGGGCATCAGGTCCTCTGCAGCTGGAGTTACAGACAGTTGGGAGCTGCCCTGTGGGTGCTGGAGTGAGACCTGGGTCTACAGACAGTTGGGAGCTGCCTTGTGTGTGCTGGGGTGAGACCTGGGTCCTCTATGAGAACACACAGTTTCTTGATTGCTGAGCCATCACTCCAGCCCCCAGAGAGTGATTTGTGTTTTATAATGAGAAAGTGGGTCCCCCTTAGAGTGTGTGGGTTTGTTTTTGTTTTGTTTTTCAGAAACAATGGTAACTCAGTCTCTGGGTACAACAACTAAAACCTAATCTTGTAAGCCTCATCAAAATCTGATTCCTCTGGTGGCGAATCCTTGCGGATCCGCCATGATACCAGGAGACTCTACTAGCTACATCTTATCTACATGCTGTCCCATTCCAGAAGGACCCTTCTCCCCCCTCCCCCCAACCTGGAAGTCACCTCCCCCTATGCCCCAGTGAGTGGCTCTTTTTGTTTATTAGGGGATTGGGTGGCAAGAAGTCACAGGTGTAATTCACTCCTTGTTTGAAGTCACTGGAGGGCAGAATCAGAATACAAAAGGCCCCAGGGCTATCTACAACACTTCCCCCTTCCTTTTCTAATAAAAAACCAAAACCTTTCTCAAATGTAGAGCACAACTATTACCATTTTGTAATTTATAAAGTATAGATAGACCTGACTCCAGTCCATCAATTTTGTCATTAAGATAGAACATTGTCATCTATCCTAAATTAAAAGACTATGATTTGACCTTGACTTATGTGCTGGCTTTAGATTGTATGCCATCTGAAAACCATCCTCTCAAATCTATTCTCTCAATGTAAATAGCTTGGGTTGGCTATGAGACTGTAAGTAGTCTTCCAACCCCACCAGAAATCTGAGAATGAACAACATAAACTGAAAATATAGGAAGCCTAACCCAGCCTCCAGATCTGAGACAAGTCGTAGAGATAGCTGCCTGCCCGTACAACCCCATAAGTCAGAAAGCTGGAGCATCAGTCTTCAGCCTTCTGGCCCAGGATCATCTGACAGACCTTTGAGAAACAGGAATATTAAAGACTAGCCTATTCTGTCTCGGCAGAACAAAGCTGTCCTAACCTGTAAATTGTGTCCTTTCAAGAACAGTATAGGTCTGCAGGGGAAATGAGGCAATTCTTGCCTAGTGGCTGTCTTGCCACAACTGGAGTAATTCCATTGATGCTCAATTTCTTCTTTGAATCCAAGAAAGGGAACACAGTCTGGAGCAGACTTGTCTCAACAACTAGTGAATAAATAACATTAAATATCACATTCTCTGGGTTTCTGATGTTTTTGAAAACCAACTGTCTATGTAATCTGGACTGTTCTCAGTTAACTGCTCTCAGCTATTTCTAACTGAAATCTTGAAAACACCCTAGCAATAAAGTCAGAGCCATGAATTTGCTATTTTGGCCCTTAACAGGCTTAATTATCTCAGATCAGTTTATAATGACAGTTATAGAAGCACTGGATCCAAGCCCTGCACTTTTAAAATATTTGTATCAATAGAAAAATTTATACCAATGAAAACCTTAATTTTGCATCAAAATAAATTCTGTACCAAAATAAGAAATTAAGACTTCGAGTTAGTAACAATTATAAACATTTCTACTAAATGAGATAATGGCTGTACAATCAATCCTAGCTATTTTCTCCCTGTTCCAATTATGATCATTTCTAAATTCCCTAGAAAGGCAACCTATAATAACCACCTCCAGTCCCAAAGCCCAGGGAACTGGGACGATGACTCTCCATAACTTCCTCAAGCTGAATATGGGCGTTGAGATATTTTTGAAGGGGGGGGTAGGAAAAAATGAGGGAGTTGCTTGGCCTTAAGAAGGCCACACCAATGATCATTAAAGTCTCTGATGTCTGTGTCCTGACTGGATCCAGCTGAAAATCCATGAGATCAAGAGTTCAAGAAGGTCAATTTAGCGTGTCTGACGCTGGATCTCACCAAAGCCATTCACTCTGCAATATATAAATCTACATGCTGTCCTGTTCCAAAGAGTGAGTATGTGTTTTGTGTTTTGCAGTTTTACCAGCCCTCACAGCCTGGCTGCAGCGTAGATGGGCCCTCTTTGTCTGGCTCTCAGCCTTTGTCATTATTGGCTTCAGGGCTGAGCTGGGCATGCTGCTGGGCATTATGCTGCTGCTCACCTTGTACCAAAGAAGAATGTCTGTGACCAGATTGCTCCAGCATGCCATTCCAGCAGGGATTCTCTGTCTAGGCAAGTTGGCACCTTGGGTTTCTCTGTGTGCGTTTCTTTCAGTTTTGGGTTTTGGTATTTTGAGACAGAGTTCTACTGTCTTAGTCACTGTTCTGTTGTTGTGAAGACACACCATGACCAAGGCAGCTTATAAAAGGAAACTTGAATTGGGTCTGGCTTACAGTTTCAGAGGATTAGTCCGTGATCATTGTGGCAGAAAGCATGGCAGGAAGAAGGCAGGCATGGCGCTGGAGCAGTAGCTGAAAGCTACATTCTGGTCTACAGGCAGTAGGCAGAGAGAGAGAGAGAGAGACTGGGCCTGCTGTGGACTCATTTGAAACCTCAAAGCCCAGTTCCACTGACACACCCCCTCCAATAAGGCCACGCCTCCTAATCTTTCCTGAACTGTCCACCAACTAGAACCTAAATATTAAAATTTATTAGCCCTTGGAGGATATTCTTATTCAAACCTCCACACCCACTGTATAGCCCAGGCTGGCCTCAAATTTGAGCTCTCCTGCTTTAGCCTCCACAGTGCTGAAATGACAAGTGTGTCAGCTTGAAACATGGTTTGTACATGTGTGTGTGGCATCCGGATGTCAGCCTCAGTGACATTCCTCAAGGATTAGCCACCTGGTTTGTTCCTAGGTTTTTTGAGATAAATATATTTCTATTTTATGTGTATGGGTATTTTGCCTGCATGTTTTCCTGGGTATCACATGTGTGCCTGGTGCCTATGGAGACCAGAAGAGGGCGTCAGATCCCTTGGCACTAAAGTTATGGAGAGTTGTTAGCCACCGTGTAATTGCTTCAGCCTCATACCTGGATGAGTGTGTGTGTGTGTGTGTATGTATGTGTGTGTGTGTGTGTGTGTGTGTGTGTGTGTGTGTGTAAGAGAGAGAGAGGAGAGAGAGAGAGAGAGAGAGAGAGAGAGAGAGACAGGTTTCTTGAGACAGGGTCTCTACATAGCCCTGGCTGTCCTGGAACTCACTTTGTAGACCAGGCTGGCTTTAAACTCACAGACATCCACCTGCCTCTGCCTCCCTAGTGCTCAGATTAAAGGCACTCACCACCATATCTGACCTATATGTGGCTTTTTCTGTGGGTTCTGGGATAGAACTCAGGCCTTCCTGCTTGCAAGGAAAGCTCTTTACTAAACTGTTGCCTCAACCCTTGAGATTTGTTTTTTATCACACTTCACTTTGTGTGTGTGTGTGTGTGTGTGTGTGTGCGCGCGCGCATGGCCACACATGAGCCTGTTCTCCCCACAATCCACTTTTGGAGGTCAGAGCACAACTTGTTGGAGTCAGTTCTTTCGTACCTGCCATGTAGGTCTCAGGGATTGAATTCAGGTCAGCAGGCTTGGCAACAAGTACCCGCTGAGTCATCTCACTGGCCCCCAAGAAACTTTTTAAAGCTTTAGTTTATCTTTAATTATGTATATATACATGTGTCTGCGTGTGGAAATATGTGTGCATGACTGTAGGTACCCATAGAGTCCAGAAGAGTATGTTGGGTTTCCTGGTACCCAGGAATTGTGACAGGTAATTGTGAGCCTTCCCTTGTGGCTTCTGGGAACTGAACTTGGGTCCTCTGAAAGAGAACAGTATGTACTCTTAACTACTGAGTCATCTCTCTAGTACCCCCCGGTTTTTTTAAAGATACAAACAAGATGATCTGAACTTTGGCAGAAGTAGGACATGCCATTTCTGTCATAGAGATAGTTTCTACTTGGAAGCCTGCGTCCACCACTGTCCTTCAGGCTGCTTGGACAGGCAGGGGGAAGGTAGTGTGTCGTGCACTGGGGATGATACTTGTTGAGAGATGGTGCCACACACCATCAGCTCCTCTTACGGGAAGCTGCTGGCAGTTTCTGTGGCTAGCAGTCACTTTGTGGGGCAGTTAAGCACAATGCACATGTGGGTTGAGGCTTGGATTTTATAGTTGGCCATGCTCCTTACCGAGGACACTTCTGTTCTGTTCTTAGGGCTGACGGTTACTGTGGACTCCTATTTCTGGCGATACCTTGTCTGGCCAGAAGGAATGGTGCTTTGGTACAACATTGTCCTCAACAAAAGTTCCAACTGGGGCGTATCCTTTCATTGTAAGGGAAGGAGTTCGTGGGCTCGTCAGCCCACGGCCCTGGCCTCTGTCCAGTCAGCCAACTAGTCTGGCGCAGGTTGGGTGCCTGTCTTGAGGTTCAGGGCAGGAGTTTCTCCTATGGCTCACACCTGGGACTCTCTGGCAACATCTCCCTGAGTATCCCCTAGTCATACCCATAGTCCACAGTAGCTGCTTTTTAAACATTTACACAGCGTGCTTCAGATGGTCTCATGGTTAGAAAGGATAGCATAGCTACAACTTGATAACATACTGTCCTCATATATCAGTACTGGGAAGAAAGGAAGAAAGGCTAAGGGCCTTCCCATAGGCCTCTGTGGGGCCCCCGTTACACTGTAGCAGGAAGGGTATGCTGTGCCCATGATCAGTCATCTCCACACCTCCTAAGCAGGTCTCTGCTGTGCCGTTTGCCATAACTGACTTTGGGCCTTTATGCTGTTACCATTCTTAGTCCATTAAGTGGACGGTGACTCAATGTCTGACAAATTCATACCTCCTTAACCCCACCCTGAAGACCTCCCCACTCCTGTGGTATTTCTACTCAGCCCTGCCCCGAGGCCTGGGCTGCAGCCTTCTCTTCATACCCCTGGGTGCAGTGGACAGGAGGACCTATGCGCTGGCCCTGCCAAGCCTGGGTTTCGTGGCTTTGTACTCACTTCTCCCACACAAGGAGCTGCGGTTCATCATCTATACTTTCCCTGCCTTCAACATCATGGCTGCCAGAGGCTGCACCTATATGTGAGGGTTTCTTCCTTGAGATACTTGTCAGCTTTTTCATTTTGACTATATTTGGGGGGGGGGTGGGGGGTGCTGATTTTAATTACCCAGGTGATAGGTATTTTTAAAGGTTCATCAAAAATAGATTTGCACCAGGCAGTGGTGGTACACACCTTCAATCCCAGTACTCTGAAGGCAGAAGCAGGTGGATCTCTGTAGGTTCGAGGCCAGCCTGGTCTACAGAGCTACACAGGGAACCCATGTGGGGGAAAAGAAAGAAAAATAGATCTGCTGTGCTGAGAAGCACCTGCCTTTGATCCCAGCACTTGAAAGGCAGAGGCAGGTAGGTCTCTGTGAGTTTGAGGCTACTGTGGTCTATATAGTGAGATCTTGTCTCAAACAAGGAAAAAAAAAAAAAGAGTAAGTTTGCCAGTTTAACGTGGAATAGAATTGTTTTGTTTTAGAAGCAAAGTTGGAATTCACTAAGTTTAAAAAGAGTATTTGGTTTGGTACACACTTAAGTATGATCATTGAGTGTCCTTGTCACTTGAGCAGATTTTTGATAAATTGGATATCTGTGGTCCTCCATGTACTAGGAGGCCTCTGCTCAGTGCTCAGTGCATCTTACTGTGTTTGTAAGTCTTGCTTCTGTCTCTTCTCAACACCTTGTTAACTGTCCCAGAGCCGGTCATGGGAGAGATGGCCAAGGTGGGTCTTCAAGCCTGGGAGGTGGCTGGTCCTGGATGGGTTCCAGGGCTATGATTGGGTGGAGGGTGTTCTTGGTCCAGGCTGGTGGATGGACCAAGTCTGTAGTCTCTTGTGTTAGTAGGCAGAACAGAAAGACACCAGGAACTGCTCACTTCGAGGTGGGAGGGAAACAAGAGGAGGGACCCGACATGTCCTTCAGAGGCACGCCCCAGTAACCTATGTTCTCCACTGTGCTCACCTGGTTTCCAGAGGCTCCTGAAGTCGTGCCACTCACTGAGGGCCAAGCGCTGACGTGAGTCTGAGGGTCACTGTATGGTTTGAGTTAGTGTTGTCCCCCACAGGATCATTTATTGAACACTTGGTTCCCAGCTGGTGGCACTATTTATTCTGTCCCTTGGCTGACATAGAGTGAGTGAACTTTTGCTGAAAATTTGTGTTTGGGGCCAATGGTTTTAAAATTTGGTTGGTAGACTTTTTTTTTAAAGGGCAGAGAGCAAACATTCTCCTTTCTGTGGGCCACGCAGTCTCTGTCACAGCTACTGACTGCCATTGCTTTTAAAGTCAGCCTCAGAGACAGAGATGCTCCTGGTAGGGACAATGACAGTGAAAGTGAAGGCAGCACCATGTCCCTCCCATCAATGCTTGTTTACGGTATGCCTTTAAAGACACTGAGGCAAAACAGAAGAGAACCCAGGGTTAATTGGTGGTGATCTGAGCTGCACTCAGTCAGCACGGTTCAAGCTGAAGTTTGCTATGTTTCTCTAGACCCAGTCAGGCCTTAAAGGCAAACCCTGGGAGAGGTGGGGACAGCATTCATTGTCTTCAACAGTCTAGATGGAGCAGGGGTAGCAGAGGCTCACACCTATAATCCCAGTACTTGGAAATAATTAAGTTTCAAAGAACCCAGATCAGTTCAGGTGGGTAGCAAACTGACTTAGACAGGATGATTTAGAGAATGCATGTAAGGTTGTTCCCAAAAAGTGACCCAGAGGACCAAAGATAAAGACAGGTAAAGATAAAAACCTGTAATCCCAGTGTTCCTGAAGCCAAGGAGTGGGAACCATGGGTAAGCATGCTTGCTGTACAAACATGACGATCTGCACTTGGGTCCCCAGCACCTACGTAAAGAGCTAGGTGTTGCCACATGTTATCCTGTGACTCCACACTGTGGTACTCATGATGGGGAACGGAAACAGGAGGATTGCTATGACTTAGCCTAATTGAAAAAATGGCTGGGACAGTTGCTTATACAAGAAGTCACTATCTCCTGCCCTAGACCCTTGGCAGGCTGAACCACGTCCCATCATGGTGGGGATTCCAAGTCAGTGGGCCCAACTGGTTCACTCTCAGTAACTCAAGGCCACCCAGCTGACCTTGCCTCAGATTGTGGGCCAAAGACCTCTCCCAAGCAAGTTGTCTTAAAATCATCAGGAACGTCCAATTCTTTAGCATTCTTATCTATGGCGGCTTTGAGAGGTACCACCAAACTGCATCTCTACAGGACACACCTACCTGCATCTGACAATCGCAACATCTATTTAAGCTTTTATATTCTGTTAACAATTATATTTTCTATGTACAATAATCAAATATCCTGTAGCATTCCGTGTCCAATGAGAGGCACTTTCTGAAAAGAAGATAGTGACAGAGCAGGGTGCTGGCTGTCTTCTGGGTGATAGAGCAGGGTGCTGGCTGTCTTCTGGCTTCTGCAATGCACACCTGGATGTGTGCATTTCTGCACAAAGGAGCATACATCCACCACGTTCATCCCCCAATAGAAAATCCTGCTCCCTCCACAACAACCATAGTCAGTCTTGGGTAAGGAAGGGAATGAGGGTGAGCCTGTCCCAGGACTTACTTGGTGCAGGGTTGGGCTGTTCTCAGCAGGCAACCACAGGGTGTATGAGGTTTGGCCTGGGGACACCAGCATGCTGGAAGATACCTCAATACAGGGCACCTGGTTGAAGTCTGCCTCCCAGTCCTTCCATTTGGAAGTCTTAGTTTGCTTTGTGTGATTTATTTATACACAAAAGAAGCAAGCAGTGAGCTGGACTTCTGCCCTAAGCAGTAATGCGGAGTCTTTTTAATGCCCTTTACAAAGCTAGGATAAACTTGAATTGGCATCTAGAGTGAAAATTTTGAGGTTTCCTTACTTTTAGATTGGTGTATGTGCATTAGTGGGGAGGTGCACTGCTGTGGCATGGATGTAGAGGTCAGAGGACGGCTGTGGAGTCCGTTCTCTCCTTCCACCTTTGTGTGGGTTCTGGGATCATGGTCAGATTACCAGCTCACATGGCAAGTGCCTTTACAGTGCGATGGCAGAGCCATCTCACTAGCTCTTTATGTTTTGTGATAATCTTGCTATGTAACCCCAGGCTGGCTTCAAATTTGCCATCATTCTTCATCCTTCCAAGTGCTGGGATTCTAGGCCTGTTCTACTGTGCACAGCCACAAAGTTCTTCAGATGGTATTTTAGTCATTTTGGTTAATTGAGTTGTTTGTTTGTTTGTTTGGGTTTTTTTTTTTTTAAATCAATTTTGGTTTGTTTTTTATTTTTTCATTTTTTTCAAGACAGGGTTTCTCTTGACTGTTCTGGGACATACTCTGTAGACCAGGCTAGCCTTGAATTCATAGAGATCCTTCTGCCTCTGCCTCCCGAGTACTAGGAATAAAAGGTGAGCACCACCACCACCTGGCTGTTAATTGAGGTTTTTAAGGCAAGTTTAGCCTAAGCACAGGCTGGGCACCTTTCCTGTTCCCATATGACAATTAAAAGAGATGAATAAGACATTAAAAAGAACAGATGAGCCAGGCAGTGGTGGCGCACGCCTTTAATCTCAGGACTTAGGAGGCAGAGACTGGTGAATCTCCAAGTTTGAGGCTAGCCTGGTCTATATAGAGAGAGAGTTTCAGGACAGCCAGGGCTACACAGAGAAACCCTGTCTCAAAAAAACAAAAACAAAACAAAGAAGAAGAGATGAGATGAGGAGGCACTGACGTGAGCCTTAGGTGTAAACCGAGGTAGCTAGGGGCAAGAGGTGTGTGTGATTAAGTAGTCTTGGTCCCCTGTGGTCTGGCTGACCATTATCTTAGTTCTGGTTCTGTAAGGTGATGAGAAGACAGTCTCAGAGTTACCCTGAGGTGATAGTCCTGCTGGGAGGGTGATCTGTCCGTGGGGTTTAGGAGAACTGGAAACCTAAGGTGCCTTCTGCGGGTTTGGAGCAGGGCACTGTCAGAGCGGGCACTGTCAGAGCGGGGCACTGTCAGAGCG
>JADRCH010000028.1:5573811-5640915 GCA_019843965.1 Rhynchomys soricoides | reverse complement strand
CTGCCCTGCCTCAGGATAATGTGTGTTTGTGTGCATGCAAGCCTTTGCCCTTGCTTTCAGTCTTACTACCCACTTCTAGCTTGTACAACATGACTATACTTCTAGGGATCAAGCCACTCCTACAGGTAAGCTCAGGGAGGTTTCTTCATCCACCTCTGTTAACTGCTCTTGAGGTAGTGGGACCCGGGAGAACAGGGTCCATAAATGAAGTAGACTAATGTCTCATGCAACAGCCAACTTTATTCAGAGCATCAGACAATTTATACCCTGACTGTTAAGAGTTAAATGAGAAAAGTGGATAATCACAAGGACAAGCCACACATAGCATAAACATGTTTTCCATAGAGGCATACGAACTGACAAATACCTGTCTATGATGAATAATTTAGAGTAAACTCACTCCTATCCGCTACACAGGGGAGGGGCATGAAAGCACATTCCAAAAACAATTCTGTGTTTTTGAAGAAACCGGGGTCACAAGACTTCAGAGACTGTATTCTGATAATACCTCCTCCTCTCTTTTTGGTCATTAGTGTCATTGTCTCAGTTTATCTTTGGAAGACAGGCAGAGACACACATTTTATTTCTCTTTCTGTAGATGGCTTTTGTCATGTACCAGCCTCTCTGGAAATCCTGCCTCTATGCATGGAGCTCCACCAGGTAGGCTTGCCATGGCTTCTGAGGCACTTCCTCTAGGTACTTGGTGTATTTCTAGCCTTTTGTAATTCAGTGCCTCAAAGAATAACCTCGTGGGACATACTGTCTCCTCTACACCCAGAGGTGTGTCTTCAGGTTGAGGTAGATGAGAGAATGCTGGGCAGAGGGAGATCATGTGCTGTGCGTGTCCTACCACTCACTAGACAGGGACAGGCCTCTAGTATGGCTGTCATTTTGGTGTGCTTCATCTGCAAAGCGGACTGTCTATGAGGTTCAGGAAGATTCTATGAATTGTCTGTACATTTTGCCCATTTCTCTAATGGCTTTTATGTTGTTTTCTTCTGCTTTGTAAGATGATGTAATGATTAGATTTTATTTCCCATGGTTAATGATTTCTTAACCCTCCTACCTGAAGGAAGGAAGGGGCTGCCTCCTACCTGGGTGCTTTTACTTACCAGTGTCTGGGTGTCACACCATCAGCCATCTCCTGTACACTCAGAATGCAGCTGTGCTCCCTCTATACCCAGAATGCAGCTGTGCTTCCTGGGTACTCAGCTCTTCCTATGCAGTATTTTCCTGATTTCCAGTATTGTTCATCTGGAAATAAGAACATTTCTCCATACCAAGCATGATCCACAGGAAACTCACATTTTTGCTGAGATTACACTCTGCTTATGTGAGTCCACTGTGCTTACGAAGTAGACGCAGCCTGATGCTGTTGATGCCCATGCCAGTTCAGTTGTGTGTTATTAAACTTATTCCTAAGGGTTTAGATTGTTTTGTTGCTATTGTAAAATTTTCTCGTTCATCGTGCCACCTCACTGGGTTATTTCTATGTATGAACCACTGAGGTTTTTTTCTTACTAATGTATTATGTATTTATAATCTGCCAGCTTTGACTGCATGGTTATTTCCATGTGACACCCAGAGCTGTTCACTAGATCTATGTGCATTGATCTCCCCTTCTGCTACCTTGAAGCTGAACTTAAAAGGACACTGCAGTGCCCTTTCTAGACTGGGAAATCATCTGTATATCAAATGCATCACCTTTTGCTCTTTCATGTGATGTTTGCTTTCTAGTGTTGTGATAAAGATCATCACCAAAAGCAGCCTGGGGAGGAAAGGGTCTATTTCAGTTTACAATTCTCAGGTCACACCAAGAAAACTCAGGGTAAGGCAAGAAACCTGGAGAGAGGAATTGAAGCCAAGGCTATAGACGAGTGCTGCCTGCTCCCCATAGCCTGCTTCTCTGTCTACAATGCTTTCTTACACCACCCAGGACCACATGCTGAAGGGTAGTACTGCTCTATCCCCATCCCCCATTCCAAATCCCCCACCACCACCCCGGGCCCTCCCCATGAGCTGGGCCCTTCAACATCAATCATTAATCCAGAAAATGCCCTATGGACTTACCTGCAGGCAATCTGACTGAGACCTTCTCTCAGTTGGGGTTCCTCTTCTCCAGAAAACTCAAACTTGTGTCGAGCTGACAAACTAACCAGGACAGTGATGTTTCTGAGGTTCCTCAGATGTAATCTCACCGTGCATCAGGATTTTGTTCCTTTTGTCTCTGGGATAGCTTCACACTGAGCGGGCATACCCAGTCTGCTGGCCCACTGCTGATGTCTGTCTGAGTTGCTGCCAGGTTCTGGTTATTAAAATGTTGATGTGAACGTGTGCATGTGTGTGCACACATAGACATGTTTCCATTTTTGCTAGGTAGATGCCTCGTAGGAGAAGAATTGCTGAGCCAGGATATAAGTATCTTTGAGGTGGGATGCCGTTGTTTCAGATATAATTGCACCAATTTGTGAAGCCCAGTGTCCCAACTGAGGGAAGTGCACGGTGTATAATGCTCCAATCAGAGTAACACTTGTCTTTCCTTAAACATACAGTGTCCCACTAGTGATGTAGGATATGTAGTTCATGTTTGCATTCTGGCCCAAAGGGTGGTATGTTGGAGCACTATCCAGGAAGAGAGTCACGTGAGAAGTCTGAGTGCTTGGGAGAACACTCCGAGAAAACAAGTCTGTGACCTCAAAACACTGAATTGTTCTGGGAATGTGTTTTCCTGCCCCTCCCTGGTGTAGTGGATAGGAGTGAGTTTACTTCAGATTACTCATTAATGCTAGCTGCTGTTATTCAATTAAATGTTTAAACTATCCTTTCTATGCCTCTTGGGGTGGGGGTGGGGGGACGACTTGTTTTTTTCCAGGTGCAGCAGGTCCTTGGGATTGTGTACAGCTTAAACGCACGAGAACTTTGCTCAGGTGACCTTTCTTAACCTCGAAGTATAACTTGTCTGGGAATCTGAATAAAGTTGGCTATTGCATGAGACTTTAGTCTCCCTCATTTATTGGCTCCATGCTCCCAGGTCCCACTGCCTCGAGAATGATGACAGTGATGGTCTCTTAGTTTTAAAGGTATGGGGCTGGAGAGATGGCTCCTTGGTTAAGATCACTGGCTGCTCTTCCAGAGGACTTGGGTTCAATTCCCAGGACCCACATGGTGGCTCACAGCCAGTTGTAACTCCAGCTCTAGGGGAATCCTCCACTTGTTTTGTCCTCTGCAGGCACTAGGCATCTGCAGACATCTGCGTAGGCAAATCATAAAATTAAAAAAAAAACAAAACCTTTTTGGAGGTTGAAGGTTAAGAAGCCTTTAAAAATGAAAGGGGGCTGGCAGGATGGCTTAGCTGTTAAGAGCTTTGGCCATTCTTCCAAAGGACCCAGGTTGAATTCCCAGCACCACATGGTAGCTCACAATTGTCTGTAATTGCCGGGGATCTGACACCTTCACACAGACATACATGCAAGCAGAGCACCAATGTACATAAAATAAAAATTAAATGTATGTCCCACCATACCTGGCACTTCATATACATACATACACACACATACATATAAATGCATATGCATATATTTATCTCAATTCTGCATATAAAAGAATAACTGCAATAGTCGTTTGAGCCCATTGTATTTCTCTTAATGAAATCTCTAGTTCCATCTATTTTCTTGCAAATGACATAATTTTATTCTTTTTCTGGCTGAATAAAATTCTAATATGTGTGTATACATATATCTCACATGTTCTCTATCCACTCATCCGTCTGTTGGCTCCTGGCTGACTCTATGACTTGGTTGTGAACACTGCTGTGATAAACACTATTGTACAGGGGTCTCTGAGGTCGGCTGACTTAGACTCTCTGGGGCACTTACCCAGCAGTGCTATAGCTGGCTCATATGCTAGTTCTAGTTTTAGTTTTTCCAGGACCCCCCATACTGATTTCTGTAATGGCTAGTCAATGTAACAGGAATTATAGCCACCTGTGAAGAGAGAACTTGAACTGAGGAAATCCTCCACCAGATTGGTCCATAGGCAGTCCTGTGGGGCATTTTACTGATCACTGATTGGTGGAAGAGCCCAGCTCACATGGATGCTATAAGCAGCAGGGAGTAGTTGTGTGTGTGTGTGTGTGTGTGTGTGTGTGTGTGTGTGTGTGTGTGTACGTGCGTGTGCAGCAGAAGCAGATCTGGAGAAGTGGAACTGCGGGGGTGAGTCTAAGACATTGGACACTAAGCAATTCACTGTTGGAGTTGGGATCTGGTTTTGCTTGACTTTGAGTGTAGCTGTGCCCTGTTTTTCCCTTCTGGAAAAAGAAACTTGTTTTTACTCACGGGACCCACAGTTGAGAGACTGGATTTTTAGATACCTTTGACTTTTAAAGTGTTGAAATTTTAAAAGACTGTAGGATTTAAGAAAAAAAGTTTTCAGAATAGCGTGTGTGTGTGTGTGTGTGTGTGTGTGTGTTTCCCTGTATGTGGTGTGTGTGTTTCCCTGTATGTGGGTATGTGAACATATTTGCAAGTGTCCTCAGAACCTGAAAGTGTTGGACCCTATGAAACTAAATTACAGACAAGTTGTGAGCCACCTGATTTAGGTGTTGGGAATTGAACTCAGGTCCTCTGGTATGCTTGTAAGTCCAGAGTGGTATCTCTAGATTCAGACCTTGGGACTTTAAAGTTATGCAATTTTGTATATTGTGATATTAATATGTGGTCTTGGGGATAAACAAGAAAGGAAGAGCTATGGCTTAATGGTGATGTGTTTCTGTGCCAGGCAGACAAGGGGTCATCTGAGCTGGTTAAATGTTTCAAATTGGAAACAAACTACATTTACTTTGGAAGGGGAAACCTCAGTTGTGGAATTGCCCCAATCAGATTGGCCTGTGGAACACTTTCTTGATTGAAAATTGAGGTGGATGGGCTGGGGCATGGTGAATCATGCCTTTTATCCCAGTACTCAGGAGGCAGAGGCAGGAGGATCTCTGTAAGTTGGAGGTCAGCCTCATCTACAGAGCAAGTTCCAGGACAGCATGGCTACACAGAGAAACCTTGTCTTGAAAAACAAAACAAAACCAAACCAGAAAAACAAAAAACAAAAAACAAGCGAGAAACAAAACAAGAGGAAAGAAAGTTGATGGGGGGGGGGAAGCCAGCCCACTGTGGACAGTGCCACTGTGGGGCAAGTGGTCCTGGGCTATCTGAGAAAACAAGCTGAGCAAGCCAGTGAGGAGCACTCCTCAGTGGTTTCTTCATCAGTTCCTGCATTGAGTTCCTGCCCTGACTTCCTTCCAAGATGGACTGTAATCTGTGAACCGAACAAATCCTCTGCCCCAAGTTGCTTTTGGTCAGTGTTTTATCACATGGACAGAGAAGCAACTAGGAGAGTAGCCATACAAGTTTGCTTTGCCACCAGCCCAGCCATGTATGAAGGTTGCTTCCCACCACCACCACCACCACATTCAGGCCAGTACTTGTTCTTTTCTTGAGGGTAGCCATTTCTGACTGGGGGGAGTTGGAGCCTGAGTGTAGTTTGATTTGCATTTCCCTGGTGGTTGAGGTTGCTAGAATATTTCATCTACTTCTTGCTCATTTGACTCCTTATTAAGAACTGCCTAATTTGCCCATTCCACCTATTGGACTATTTGGTTTTCCATGGTTGTATGTTTGGATATTAATCCCTGGTGAGTTGAATAGCTGGCGAAGATTTTCTCCTGTTCTGTAGGTGTCCTTTCATACTGCCAGTTACTCGCAGAAGCTCTTTCCTTTTGTGCAAACCCATTCACAGTTCTTGCTGTTATTTCCTGGCCTCCTGAAGTCATTTTCAGAAGATCCTTAGGAGCCGGGCAGTGGTGGCGCACGCCTTTAATCCCAGCACTCGGGAGGCAGCGGCAGGTGGATTTCTGAGTTCGAGGCCAGCCTGGTCTACAGAGTGAGTTCCAGGACAGCCAGGGCTACACAGAGAAACCCTGTTTCAAAAAACCAAAAAGAAGAAGAAGGAAGAAGAAGGAAGGAAAAAGAAGGAAGAAGAAGAAGAAATAATTCAAAATGGAACAACAACAACAAAAAAAGCTTAATGTTACTGTGAGGCCAGAAACACTGAAACTGCTAGAGGAAACCAGGGGAAAAAAATACTTCAAAATATAGGTAACTGCAGGCCCAAGGATGATCTTCTCCTCCTCCTCCTCCTCCTCCTCCTCCTCCTCCTCCTCTTCCTCCTCCTCCTCCTCCCCCCCCTCTTCCTCTCCCTCCTTCTTCTTCTTGGGTTCAAGAAAAGGATCCAGTTTTAGTCTTCCACATGTGAATACCCCATTTCCGCCCGCATTATTTATCAAAGAGGCAGCTTTCTCAAAACTCAGGTGGCTATAGCTGTGCTGGTTTATTTCTGGGTCCTCTATTCTCACAGTAGCATGTTTGTTTTTGAGCTAGTACCTTACTGCTTTTCTTTTTCAGACAGATTAGAAGGATTAGGAGGTGTGGCCTTTTTGGAAGAAGGGCACCAAAGGCTTTGAGGTTTCAAAAGCCCATGGCAGGTCCAGGTACACTTTCCCCTGCCTCTCTCTCTGCCAGCAGATCAGGATGTAGATAATGGCTACTTCATCAGCACAATGCATGCTGCTGTTCTGCCTGCCATGATGATAATGGACTAAATGTCTGACACTCTAAGCAAGCCCCAGATTAAATGCTTTCTTTTATAAGAGTTGCCTTGGTTATGGTGTGTCTTCACAGCAGTAGAAAACACTCTATATAGTCTGGCTGTTGTGAAACTTGGTATGTAGACTAGGCTGACTTCAAACTTGCAGAATTCTGCCTGCCTCTGCCTTCTAAGTGCGGGATTAAAGGCGTGTGCCAACATCCCTGGTTCTGTTACTTTTTAAGATTTTATGTGTATGTTTTGCTTGTAGACAATGTCAGTGGGGGTGGGGTTTCCAGGCTCACTCTCTGTCTCTACCTGTGGATCAGAATATAGTTCTCATCTACTGCTCCAGCACCATTTGTACCACCACGCTCACTGCCATGATGATAATGGATAATGGATTGACCCTCTGAAACTGTAAGTAAGCCCCTAAGTGCTTTTTAATTGCCATGAATATGTTTGTCTCTTCACAGCAATAAAACACTAACTAAGACACTAGGCAAACACTCTTATCAGCTGAACATCCCCAGTCCTGACCCCATAGTTTTTATTCTTGATTCTACTTAGGGTACTATATAACTGTATTAGGGTTCTCTAGAGTCACAAGACTTACGGAATGAATCTCTCTCTCCAAACCAACACACACACACATACACTGAAATTTATTGGCATGACTTGTAGGCTGCAGCCCAATTAATTCAACAATGGCTAGCTGTGAAGGGAAAATTCAAGAATCTAGTAATTGTTCAGTGCCACAAGGCTGTTTTAGCTGGTCTGTATTTGCTGGAATGCTGAAAAAGTAGGCTCCAATGCCAGTGAAAAAATGTGATAGCAAAGCAAGAGCAAGTGCAGATTTAAGATGTGTCATCCAGCCTGGATCGGAAGTGTGTTACTGTCTTCACACCTCAAGATCACAAGTGTGCCCTCCATTTCTGGATTGTAGTTCATTCCAAATATAGTCAAGTTAATCAAGAATAGTCATCGTTGTAACATTTACTGATTTGGATATTTTGATCAATATTAGTATTCATGGAGTGAAGCCAACTCTATTGTGGTATTTGATCTTAAATGTGTTGAATTTAGTTTCAAGTAGTTCATTCAGGAGTTTGGTACTGGATTTCATAAGTAAGTTTGAAAGATTTCTTTCCCTTTCTACTCCTTTGAGAAATATTGGTAATTCTTGAAACTCGTCACAAAATTCACCAATCAATCCATTTGGTTCTGAACTTTTCATGTCTCTCTCTGTGTGTGTCTGTGTGTGTGTGTGGTTGGGTATGGTAGGTAGTGCAGGTTCATGTACACCACAATGCATGTGTAGAGGTCAGTTGCCTTCTACCTTGTTTGAAGCAGCATCTCTTTAAGGTTTGCTGTTATAGACAACAGATTGGCTGCCTGAAAAGCTGAGACTTCTTGCCTGTGCCTCCCATTTCTCTGTAGGAGTGCTAGGATTATTCATAAACTGCTGGGCCCATCTTTTACTTATGTTCTGGAAATTCAAACTTAAGTACTTACACTCTTATTTTAGTTGGGGTTTCATTGCTGTGAACAGACACCATTACCAAGGCAACTCTTATAAAAGACAACATTTAATTGGGTCTGGATTACAGGTTCTGAGGTTCAGTCCATTATCATCACAGCGGGAAGCATGGCAGGGTGCAGGCAGGCATGGCACTGAAGGAGCTGAGTTCTACCTCTGGTTCTGAAGGCAGCTAGGAGATGACTGCCTCCCACATGCCTAGGAGGAGGGTCTTAAAGCCCACCCCCACAGTGACACACTTCCTCCAACAAGGCCACACTTCCTAATAGTGACACTCTTGTGCCAAGCATATTCAGACTACCACAGGTCACACAGCAAGCTCTTTACCCATAGAGCCATCTCATCCTTCCAGGATAATAAGGAGATTCTTATACTGTTTTAATTGCATTTCTCAGTGGCGATGTCTATAAGCTGTTCATACCCTTTTGGTCAAATTTTGGTAGGTCATGAGGCTAGAAATTTACCCAGTTCTTCCAGAGTTTCTAATTGTAAATTCTCAAAAGTATTTTTTAATGATCCTCTGGAACTCAGTACTGTATGTCATAATGTACCCTTTTCCTTTCTAATTTTAATATGGGGCTTCTTGTTACTTCTGTTTATTTAGCTAAGGGCTTTGCAACTTTGTCTTTTCAAAAACTCAGTGCTTTGTTTCATTGTTGAAATGTTCCTCATGTTTTGTTGATCCTTTGCAGTGTTGCTTGTCTGCATTGTTTCTGGTCTGTTTTCTTGGTCTTTTGCATTGCTCTTTGTTTCATTGTTCCTACCTTGAAAGCTGCTTTTTCTTGCTATCTAATTCTTTGAGACAGCGTCTCACCATACAGCCCTGGTTGGCCTCAAACTCCAGCCATTGATTCCTCTGAGTGCGAGGATCAAAGGCATATGCCATCACATCAGGCTCTCTGGGTTTTGTTTTTTTAATGTAAGGACTCTGTATTAGAACTGTCTTTGCTGTATTACAAAGGTTCTGGTAAGGTGTTTTCATTTTTATTCGGTTCTAGGAAGTTTTAAATTTCCTTTGATTTTTTTTTTTCCTCGTGAACCAATCAGTCTTTGTTTACTAGACTGGGTAGTGCATACTAGCAATCTCTGTGTTTGTGGGGTGGGGCAGAATTGTGAGGTCTAGGTCAAATGTGTCCACAGAACAAGTTTGGGCTTGTCTGGGCTACACAAGTTCCTAGCTGAGGGAAAATAAACACCAAAAGAGAAAAAAGGAGTATATTGTTTAATGTTCATTTTTACTAGTTTTTCCTGCTATTGATTTTTGGTTTTATTTATTATCTGGTAAGATATAAGAAATAATTAGGTTAGCTGGGCTGTGGTGGTGCATGCCTTTGATCTCAGTGCTTGGGAGACAGAAGCAGGCAGATTTCTGTTGAGCTTGAAGCCAGTATGGTCTACAGAGTGAGATAGCCAGGGCTCCATAGAAAAACCCTGTCTCAAAAAAACAAACAAAAATTAGTATGTATTTCTGGTTTGTTTTTGTTTTTTGTTTTGTTTTGTTTTGTGGTTTTTTGTTTGTTTTTGTTTTGGTATGGTAAAGACTATTTTTTTGAGACAGGATTTCTCTGTCTGCATTGTCTGTCCTGGCACTTGCATTGTAGACTAGGCTAGCCTCTAACTCATAGAGACTTGCCTGCATCTGCCTCTGCAGTACTGGGATTAAGGGTGTGTACTGCCACCATCTGGCTTAGCACTTACTTTATGGCTTAAAATGTAACTTAACCTCTTTAGAGTTAGGCATGGTTATCTTCTGGCCTCCATGAGTATTCCATGGCACATGTGCACTTATACACATACACAAAATAAATACAATAGTATCTTTCAAAAATGTAACAAAAAGCCCAGGCATGGTGGTGCACGCCTTTAATCCTAACAGTTGGAGAAAGGCAAGTAGATTTCTGTGAGTTTGAGGCCAGTCTTGTCTATATAGTGAGTTCTGGAACAGCCAGAGCTACATAGTGAGACCCCCTCTCAAAACAACGATAAACAAAGAAAATAAAATTAAGGGGCTGGAGAGATGGTTCAGCGGTTAAGAGCACTGATTGCTCTTCCAGAGGTCCTGAGTTCAATTCCCAGCAACCACATGGTGGCTCACAACCATCTGTAATTGGATCAGATGCCCTCTTCTGGTGTGTCTGAAGACAGCAACAGTGTACTCAAAATAAATTAAAAAAAAAGAAAAGAAAATTAAAAATATCCATGGACTGCCATTTATAATATATATTCTATAGCCATCGATCAGCTAGAATATTCCTCAGATGTCTGTCAATTTGTCTTGTGCTCTGGTCTAATTCTATAACGTCCTCAATTTTCTTATGTTGGATCTATTAGGGTAGTAGTATATCATCCAATGTTTGTTATCTGGGCCCATATGTCCCTTTATAGCCAATATATTTTAAGAAACTGGATATATCAATGTTTGGTATATATGTATTTACATTTTTTTCTTCTTGATGGACTGTTCATTTTAATATGTAGAAACCTTATATATTTCTAATTCTGGCTTAAAGTACACACTTGTCAGAAGAAGTATAATCCTTCATACTCATTTTTGGCTCTTCCACTTTCTTAGTATATAATTTCTTTCTTTTTTTTTTTTGGTTTTTTGAGACAGGGCTTCTCTGTATAGCCCTGGCTGTCCTCTCACTCTGTAGACCAGGCTGGCCTCGAACTCAGAAATCCGCCTGCCTCTGCCTCCCAAGTGCTGGGATTAAAGGCGTGAGCCACCACTGCTCGGCTAATTTCCTATACATTCACTTTGTGTGTCTTTGGCAGTGAATTTCTTTTGAACAATCAATAGTTAATCTTGTTTTTTCTTTCTCTTCTTTCTTTCCTCTTAATATTCTACTTGTACATATACCTGCAAGACAGGAGAGGGCATCAGACCCCTTATAGATGGTTGTAAACCATCTGGGAATTGAACTCAGGATCTTTGGAAAAGCAGACAGTACTCTTAACCACAGAGATATCTCTTCAGCCCAGATCTTCTTTTTTTATTCCAAGCAGCTAGTCTTTTGTTTGAAACAGGCTTACATATAACCCAAGATGGCCTCAAACTATGTAGTTGTAGGATATGAACTTCTGATCTCCTTGTCTCTACTTCCCAATTACTGGGATTACAAATATGCATCACAGCAGGTTTCCGTAATGTTTGAACCCAGAACATTTTATGTGTGAGGCAATCACCAACTGAGCTATATCCTCAATCCATAGTCTGTATTTTTTAATTGGAGATATAAGTCCATTTATATTTATTGAGTGGTATTTAGTGATTAGTGATTTTTGTGGACTCCCTTTCCTTGTTTGAATACTGTTGTTTTCCTTCTTATTCATCTTAGTGTTTTGTTTCCTTACTTAAGTGGGCTTGATTCTTTTCTACTTCTCATTTATTCCTTTCATGAAACTTATTCTTTCCTGGACTCTACTGTTTGTGACCCTCTTTTTTCTTCTACCATGTATAGGATTCCTCCAAGTAGCATCTGTAATCTTAGCTTAGTAGCTGAAAAGTTTTTAACTTGTGTTTATCTTGAGAGCTCTTCATTTCTCCGTTGACTGACAATAAGTCTTACTTCCAAGCTATTTATCCTCAGGAATTGAAGTAAACAACCCGTATATTCTTGTTTGGTAGGGTTTCTGGTGAGGTCTGATATTCTAATGACTTTGCCTTTGTGAGTTTCCCTCTTGCAATGTGTTATTTCTTAGCTGTGTAGTCTTAGAACTTTAACTGCAATGTGTCATTGAGGTTTTCCTTGTTGTTTTGGTCATGTCTAGTTGGGGGTCTAAATCCACTTGAATGTCTCTATTTTTCCTTAGATTTGGGGGAATTTCTGGTATAACATTCTTTTTACTTTCTTTAGCTTTCTTTCCTCTGGCATAATTTCATTGAATAAATTTCCCATGTCTTTTGTTTCTATTTTTGTTCCTCTTCTACACCATCAATTCTTAGGTTTGATCTCTTAATCCATGTCCCAGATTCTTTAGTGTTGTGGTCATGTTCATGTATGTCTAAATTCATAATAATCTCAGCTTTTAATCCTTGATTTCCTTTCTTCCATTTAATCTGGTTCATTACTGAGTTCCATTTAAAAAATTATTTCCTGAATTCAATTCTATTTTCTGCTTCTCCAAATTCTCAATGTCATTGTTGAATTTCTCATTAATGTTGCTTTTTTTGTCCAATTCTGAGTTGACTTCATTTATTCTCCTTGTGCTGACATTTCTTTTTTTTTTGGTTTTACGAGACAGGGTTTCTCTGTGTAGCCCTGGCTGTCCTGGAACTCACTCTGTAGACCAGGCTGGCCTCGAACTCAGAAATCCGCCTGCCTCTGCCTCCCAAGTGCTGGGATTAAAGGCATGTGCCACCACTGCCACCACTGCCCGGCCTTGGGCTGACATTTCAAATACTGCTTTGAACCATTTGTCTGGCATTTTATCATCTTCATATCTTTGGTCTTAGTTATTGGAGAATTCTATAATCATTTGGAGGAATCATGCTGCCTTCATTTTCCTTGAATCTCATGTTTATAAGCTATAGTTCATATCCCTTAGGGTAGACAGCTCTCTATTCCAGTTTAACTTGAGAGTCTCCTCATTAGCAGCTTTCTCTTGAGGCTCAGTTGTTAGTAGCACTGAGAAAAAAATTAATCACTGTTACAGCAACACCACCAAACCAAATCAGATATAGAAACAAAAATCAACCAAGGGAAATACACCAATAGCCACAAAAATGAAAAGGTAAAAAATAATGTAGAGGAAGATTATTAAGTTAAAAAGTAAACTAATAATAACTTAAAAGAAATGTGACATGGGAAGGAAAGCAAGCTATAAAAAATGTAAAAGGAAAAGATCAAGAAAAAACCTGATTATATAATAAAGGAAAATGTGTGATTAAAAAGGCTCTTTAAACACAAAAGAGTAAGAATAGTATTAATATAGTAAAAAATACTAAATTGACGGGGAGTAATTTTTTTTTTCTTTTTTTTTTTTTTGGTTCTTTGGTATTGAAATCTACAGCATGGAAAGGGGGAGATGTTACTTTGTAGCTGAGTGTCATTCAGTCTGGTGCTGTGAATTAGCCATGAGTCAGGCGAGAGGAAGGTCAGTTCATCAAATCTGAGTTCAAGTTACAAGTACCCTTCGTACCATGAGCCAAAGGTGGCCACATTCAGCCTGTGGGATAGGCAGGATCTTGTTTACTTAACTCTCCTGGGTGAACCAGGAAGGAACACAGGGTTGTTTGTTGGCTCCTAGCCGGCAGGTCCAGGCGAGAGGAGAGAACCCGGTCCAGCCTAGTCTATCCCTGGCTGAGCAGGATGGCGAGTGTCGGCAGCCAAAAAGAAATACACCAGGCCCGGAGTCTTGTCGAAGCAGAAACTCAACTTTAACGAAGCAATTTCTCTCGCTTATATAGAGAAGGCAAAGGGGGTGGGCACTTAGGTATGGTGAGAGATGATGTAGGAGGCGGGGAAGGCCTGACTGACAGGGCCAATGGCATAGCTCCATGTCAGCAATGACAGGGTAGAGGGAGGGTCAAACAAGTCTTGCTGAGTCACTCCTATGCGGAAGTGACTGAGACAGGTCTCAGAACTCGAGCCTGTCCCCAAAGGCCCAAACCAGGGTCAGAATGGGGCCCAAGACTACCATTTCCTGGGACCCCACCCTCTCACCCTTGGGACAGGAGGAGGAGAACACCCCCAGTGCCGTGCCATCGGGATCCAGTTCCGAGCCCTGGCCCAGGGCTGCCGCAGTCACTGCTGCAAACCTGGGGCCTCTTTACCCGACTCCTATGGCTGGGGTAGCCCCAGGCTGCATGTTGTGCTCCCCTCTGTGGGCCAGGGAGGTGCACCCCACGGCTGTCAATGGCCCCTGCTCCTCTAGAGAGGAAGCCAGGGGCCGGGCAGTGGTGGCGCACGCCTTTAATCCCAGCACTCGGGAGGCAGAGGCAGGTGGATTTCTGAGTTCGAGGCTAGCCTGGTCTACAGAGTTGAGTTCCAGGACAGCCAGGACTACACAGAGAAACCCTGTCTCGAAAAAACCAAAAAAAAAAAAAAAAGGAAGCCAGGGCGCTCTCCTCCCTGTGCCATTGCCAGCTTGAAACCTGGGGCCCATGGACAGGCTGCCTCGGGCCCTGCCATCCCCCAGACGAGGTGCGAAGGGCCATCAACATGGAGACAGCCACGGCCCAAGCCCAGACTGGGCAGTGGAAGGGGAACGGCTCTGAGGGCCGTCAGGGCCGTCACCATGGAGACGGTCCCAGCTCTAGCAGTGGCGCCGCACCAACTGTGGCACAGCCCCCGAGCGAGTGCAAGCAGCACAGCCGCACAGCCGCACAGCCACTCGAGAAGTCCAACAGTTGTTCTTTCAAAGGAAGGGACACATAACCTGTTATCCACCCGGAAAGCTGGGAACAGATGTAGTTAATAGCTTGGTGGTGACCTTTGCAATTATCTGTGTAGCTAGGACCACACCAGATCCTCCCCCATACCCTTAACTGACAGCTTACCAATCTGTAGAACCTTTCTGTATAGAAGATGTCTCATACCTGTAGAACCATCTTTATGGAAGATGTTACATGTACTTACTGTGCTGGCTTGTTTTATGTCAACTTGACACAAGCTAGAGTAATCTGAAAGGAGGGAAACTCAACAGAGAAAATGTTTGTATAAGATCAGGCTGTAAAAGGCAGTGGTGGCGGTGGCACACAGCTTGAATCCCAGCACTAGGGAGGCAGAGGCAAGCGGATCTCTGAGTGAACCCAGGACAGCCAGGGCTACACAGAGGAACCCTGTGCAAAAAAGATCAGGCTGTAAGGCCTTTTCTTAGTGATTGATCAGGGATGTCCAGCCCATTGTGGGTGGTGCCATTCTGGGTTCTGTAAGAAAGTGGACTGAGCAAGTCCAGAGAAACAAGCCAATAAGCAGCACCACTTCATGGCCTCTGCATTAGTTCCTTCCCCCAAATTCCTGCACTGCTTGTGTTTCTGTCCAGACTTCCTTCAGTGATGGACTACAATAAGTCAAATAAACCCTTTCCTCCCTAATTTGGTCATGGTGTTTATCACAGCAATAGGACACTCACTCCAGGTAGACAGGAAGAATTCAGGAAACAACCTGCCCAAAATGTCATCTGGAGGCAGGAAAACAAACAACTCAGAAGGTAAGTCAAGGTAGGATGATTAAGAATGAACACATTTATTCTCAATATACCTACAATCTACCACCCAAATACCTGTCTAAGTCTATGTCATGAGAACTGGTAACTAGCACCAGGCCTCCTGCCTGTTCTCTTGCAGGGCTACCAGCAACTGAGGACAGAGATAGCTCAGCTGTGTTCTTAGTGCTAAGGGTGCCAGGTATCAAAATACATCCATTGCCTGTCAATATAATACTCAGAGTGATGTCAGTTGTTGTACTTCTGAAACAAGCACTTTTTATTTTTATTTTGGCAATCTTTTTATATCCTGTGACTTGAGCATTTAAACTAGAATACGGTAGTGTGATGCTGAAAGTTTACAGGGCTAGAATGGCAGGTGAGGGGCTGGGGATGAATGTAGTTCAGGTGTCCAGCATGTACCAAACTCTTGGCTCTATTTTCAGCAATGCATAAAAGCAAGCATGGTAACATACCCTGTCATCTCAGCACCTGGGAGGTAGAGGAAGAATCAGAAGTTTAAGTTCATTCTCATACTTAACTACATAGTGAATTGGTGGCCAACCTGGGCTATATGTGATCCTGCCTCAAAAAGGAAAACTGAAAGCAAAGGGAATGAAACAGATGGCAACTGCTGTGGACAGGGCTCAGTAAGATCTGCTCAACTATCATTTCCTTGCACCTATCTTCAACTGTGTCAGGAGTGCTGGCCGGGGATAGAGCAGTGGGTGGACTGTGGAACTCACCACATCCAGGTCAAAAGCTCCAGGGCCCTCTGGAAACAGGCTGGTGTCCAGGGGCTAAAGGCATAGGCATCAGGTAAGAGGGGATATGCTGACAGGATATGTAGAGAGAGGTGCTAGTAAGTTCTAACCATCATTACCATCATCAAATGCAACTGTTAGGAATACTGCCCCTACTCCCCAGGGTCCTACCTGTGACTATGTTGACATTTCAAACACTGTTTGCAGTTTGCATGTATTAACACATAAAAAGCAATCCTGTTTTATTATCCTCAAAATAAAAAGCCATCATCAGTCAGCAATAGAAAATCGCAAATAAAAAGTTTAATTTCAGAATCCAAGTCCATCATTTATAAATACACTAAAGCACAGTCCACGCAAATTCAGACTGAGCCTACGTACAGTATTTCAACAAAACATTTTTTTTCCTAAAAGGTCAGAGTCAAATGAGTGATTTGTTTCACCCATATTTGATTTGAAATGAGAAAATGAAAAACTTTTTTTAGACATTATAAGCAAAAACTTTGGAGTCTGGTAAAGAATCCAATAGCTGATACTTCATTTTGGTATCCTTGGGATTCTATAATGTCCCAATGATGGTTGAGGCTTCCCTAGCATAGGAAAAAAAAAAAATCTAAATGCCTAAGGCTTTTCTCATGACTGCAATAAACAAGCGCTTTCCCTGTCAAGCTACCTCCTCAAAGTAGAATCTGAGCTGTATCTGGTCAAACTGTGAGGGAGTCAGTGCATACTTCTTATGAGATAGCTTTATTGTATAGAGATGCAAAAATAAATCAGAGGCATGGAGATTTGATCAACAGGCCATCTGTTGTAAACGTGTCATATCATGCACTGGTGAAGTCCTAAGCATGACTTTAAAACTTGGATCCAATTTCAAGGAGCTCATGATAAGTGGGATATCTCTGAGTTAACTGACCATGTAAAACCTGAATGCAGCACCTGACATGGGAACGTTCTCATGACCAACTAGCCCTGTGACTGACACTCCATGATATGCCCAAGTTTTGTTTTCCAATGCCTGGTTCTGTAAAGTAAACAGCTTCCAGAATATTCTCTCTTCGACATACTTTTGGAGCCTGTGGTTAAGAGCTGTTCAGTTAGGATGGCTTAACCTCCACCTCCTATGTACAGGTTTCATTTAACAGCCACAAAAGCTGTTTTGTTGTAATTAAAATATTTAATTAAAATACAGCACCTGATTTGTGGTTTTTACACAACTGAATAAAAACCCTACACAATAAAACTGTTTACATCTTCCTTCCATTCTAGTAAAACAGATTACTATCCCCTTAAAAAAAACTTTATAGTTTTAAACCTGATCATCCTATTTCATAATTGCCAAGACTTTGTTTCTAGTGGGCTTCTGAAAACGCACCTCGACACCTGGCCTGAAGGAGCAGTAAGGCACATGTGGGTATCACGGTGAGAACTGGCAGGTGGCCCCAGATGCCCGGTCTGGTGTCCTACATGGCCCTGCCAGGAGAGTCAGCCCTGGTGCAATAGCTAGCACTCTGAAGCACATTTCCAGTCTGGTGGCTCCATCTCTGAGTTCAATACTGAAAACATATTAAGGGGAGATTCACTTTTAAAAAGATGAGCTTTTCAAAATGCTCCATCATGAGCCTGGGCTGGCCAAAGCTGCCAGCCTCCATAGGTGTGCTGAACAGCTTTTCTGAGGGGACTGTACTCGGGGGACAGCCCAGAAATCGAACTGCTAAAGTAGACAGCCCAGGCCACGATGACCGCTTCAGGTTCCAGTAGGTAAGTGGGTCACAGCTGTGTTCCAGCACCTCTTCCTCCAAATATGCAAGCACCATATCTTCAGGTAGCTTCTCTCTCTGATCTCTCTTTATTGGTGCAAGTGACCACAGGCTCTCCTCTGTGCCAGTGTCTTTAAGTGGGGACCCTGAGTCACAACCATTGGAGGTGGCCGTGTCCTCTGAGGTAGAATTCAGTATTTCTAGCTCCCTGATTAAGTCTTGCCTGTACTGCTCTGCCTCCTCCTCCGTGAACAGGGAAGCTTTGTAGCGAGGGTCCAGCAGTGTGGCAAAGATGTACCTGGGGTCATGGAGGGTGGCAGACAGGCGGCTCGCCATGGCTTCCTTCAGGGACTTAAGCATGGTGTCAATGCCCATTGTCTCCCCAAATAGCATCTCAACTTTTCTGCTGAGGATGTGGATCATGGGGATGACCTGGCTCAGCGTAGACATGTGGGCACTCATCTCTCGGCTTGCAGCATCAAATGGTCTCAGCACATGGCACACAGACTGCATGACCTCCCACTGGTCACAGCTGATCAATTCTCTGAAGTTACACTCAATGGATACCTCGTTAACTGCCCTCTTCTGCTCAATTAGACGTTCAAGCATGTGGAATGATGTGCTCCACTTGGATGGTACATCCTGGATCAGCTGGTGCTGTGGCAGCTCGTATTCTTTCTGCAGTTCTGCTAACTTCTCTCTTGCTCTAGGTGACCGATGGACCCGCTCACATAGCTTCCGGGCAATACTCAGTAAGTTCTGCACCATCCTCTGGCTCTTGATAGCCTCACTCACAATCAGATTCACTGTGTGACTGAAGCATTGCACACTTGAGTGTTCACCCTCACTCAGCATCTTCCCTATGCTTGGATTGTCAGTGACAGTGATACCAATCTGAAGGCCAATGGAAGTCACCCAGGCTTCCCACCAACACTCCAGCTGCTTCTGAATGCTGTTTCCACTATAGTCACAGTCGATTTGTGACACATCTAAAAGTGCTGAGCAATGGTAGTCCTCACAATGTGGTCGGACAGCAGATGCAAAGGTGACCCAGTGAGCTGTAAGGGTCAGGTATTCACGAGTCTGGCTACTCATCCATATTCCAGAGGTGAAGTGGACCACGCCACTCTCAGCTTCCTTCAGATGTGACAGGATTATCTGTTTCACATTGTCATACATACCTGGGATAGCTGTTCTAGAGAAGTAGGAAGGGGAGGGTAAAGAGTACTGAGGTTTCAAGTATTCAAGCAGCCTGTTAAAGCCAACATTGTCTACGAGGGAGTATGGCTGAAGGTCAAGTGCAATCATTTCAGCTATGAGACTTGTGATTTTTTTGGCAACTGGATGAGAGTCATAGAACTTCTCTGTGGAGTCACAGAAAGAGGAAGCCCCTGAGAGCTCTATGCCCAGAGGCCTCCGGACGCCTGGAGAATGGGGCAGAGTGACCTCTGAGACATCATTCTTTAGTACATGGCCATGGAACCGCTGTAGATGTCTCAAGAGACAGCTGGTGCCTAGGTTGGTAGGCTTCTTGCCCCTGCTGATGGTCCTGCCACAGTGCAGGCACACCACCTTTGTTGAGTCTGCTGAACAAATAGAAAAGTGATTCCACAGCTTTGAGGTCTTCTTGCTATTAGTAGGAAAGATACCTTGATGGTTTTTTCTGACCACTGCTGGCAAGTCAGTTAATTTGGAGGAGCTTTCTGCAGAAGCCAAAGTGGCATATGGAGAGTTTGCCAAACTTGCACCCAGAAAGTCCTTCTGGTTCCCGACCACCTCAGGGTGGCGTCTGTACAGGTGCCGCATCAAACAACTGGTGCCAACATCTCCCTTCTTCCCCCGACTAATAACACAGCTACAGTAGCGGCATACTGCTTTGAGACTATCCGTGGGAGCCAGGGAAAAGTGATGCCAGACTTCTGACTTCAGCCTTCTCATCACCTTCTTATTTTGCTGGAAGACAGTACCTGATTCAAACCTTGGATTTATTGTGTCTGCTGGCTGCTTCTCTGGAGAAGACACTACAGAGGCCTCCCCTAAGTCATCAGAGGATGACAACATGGACACATCTTCCCGGGGCACATCCCCAGGATTATTGTGTGATGACAGGTTCTCAGGAAGCCTATCTGGGGATGAAGAGGCAGAAGGGGACTCTTTAACTTGTTTGCCTGGAGATAACGATGCAGAGTTGAGATCCCCTTCTGGGGGGAGCAGGGCAGGCAGCAGGGTTGGGGGCATAGGGTACAATGGTGGGATGCCTGTGCTGCCCCCATTCTCCTGTAGTACAATGGATCGATGTGCTCTCCACATGTGCCTGATGAGGCAGCTTGTGCCCAGGTCCTTCCCGTTCTTCCCTCTACTGAACTCATTCATACAGTGGACACAGACAGCCTTGGAGCTATCAAGAGGTGACAAGTAGAAGTGCTTCCAGACAGCTGACCTCCTTCTGGACCCAGATGTGCTTTTGGGAAGGGAAAGGTTTCTGTCTGCCATGGTTTCTGAAGTGTCATCATAATGGAGCATGGAGAGGCTGGGGGAGGAGCCTGCCAAAGCCTCCTCTCTGCTATACTTTTCAGTGATAGATACATCAGAGGACACCTCTTCGGAAGAGACTACAGTCATAGACTCTTCCATTATTTGGTCAGGGGATGGGATCTTGGGAGCCATTTTCTGGACAAGTCTGACAGGCGAGAGCACAGTGCTAAGGTCTCCCACATCTGCAGGCTGTGGTGGAAGCAGAAGAGAGGGAGAGGAAAAGGAGGACCCTGCTGATAGGCTTCCATTTTCTTGAATGAGCTTGGTGGGGTGTGCCCGCCTCACATGTCTCATGAGGCAACTTGTACTCAAGTCTTTTTCATTTTTGCCCCTACTGAACTCTTTCATACAGTATGTGCATATTGCTTTAGTGCTATCTCGAGGGGAAATAAAGAAATGCTTCCAAGCTGGAGACTTCTTTCTGGAGCTGATGTGTCGACTGGAAAGGAGGCTCTGGGTCACAGCTTCCATGGCTACGTTGTACAGTGTGCTACTATACTGGGAGAAGAGTGATCCATAGTCATCCTCACTCTCGGCAGGTAAGAATTTCCCAGAGGGCTGACAGGCACAGCTTGCTGCCCTGATTTCTGCCTGTTCATCACCACTGTCTGTCTGTCTCATATCCTCTGACTCACTTTTAGAGTCCACTTGTTCCAAACTGTAACAAGGAATTTGATCATCATCTTCTTCCTCTGTTTTGAAATTTACTTTGTCAGAAACAAAATCACTGTCCCCCTTGGGACAAGTCTCCTGCTTATCCTCCATGACCAACCATAATTAACCTGGTTACTTTATCATTCTGACATCTTAGGTTAATAAAAACTGCTTATAATGTCCACTTGTGACCCCGAAAGTAGATTTTATTCACTTTTTCATAATCTCATTTTCTAGGCGGTTTACTATGGCTGACAATGAATGTCACTGGAAAGCCAAGTATGTTGCTCACACAAGCACACCGTCACAGGGCATGAGTGCTGTTCTGCAGGAGTACTGCAACCAAATACTTTCTGTTGTATACACCAATGCATGCAGCACAGACTTCTTCCTCTTCTCCAAGACAGGAGCCCCACCATCTTGAGGGCACACACAGTCCTTCTGCATTTCCTGTAACAGAGGATATCAAATTAAGCATGGAACTGAACTGTATAGTCAAAACATATTTTATCACAGGGATCAGCCTCAATATATGAGAAAATTTCCATGATAAAAGGCTAAACTCAAAAGCCTTGCTAATGACATTTTGCAATCCATTCACATAAAACAAAACCCCCAAAACCCCAATAAAGCAAAATTAACAAAAAGATATAAATTGAAATTCCAGTGTCCTACCAGTAAAGGAGTAGGGAATATGAATGAGAAGCAGTGGTGGCACTAAGAGAATTTCACAAGGAATTTATAGCCTTCTTCGCTTTTTTTCCATTAATGTATTCACTTTACATCCTGATCACAGCCCCCAACCCATTTTTTTTCCCTTAAGATTTATTTATGTTGAGACACCACATAGCTCTGGCAAGTCTGAAACTCAATATGTAGACTAGGCTTGCCTTGAACTCCAAGAGATTCACCAACCTCTGTCTCTTTCTCTCTCTCTTTCTTTCTTTCTTTCTTTCTTTCTTTCTTTCTTTCTTTCTTTCTTTCTTTTTTCAAGACAGGGTTTCTCTGTGTAGCCCTGGCTGTCCTGGAACTCACTCTATAGACCAGGCTGGCTTCGAATTCAGAAATCCGCCTGCCTCTGCCTCCCAAGTGCTGGGATCAAAGGCGTGCGCCACCACTGCCCGGCACCTCTGTCTCTTAAATGCTGAGATTAGAGGTATGTGCCACCATGACCAACATAAAGATTTTTTTATTTTTGCTGGGTGTGGTAGCAGATGCCTTCAATCCCAGCATTAAGGAGGCAGGGACAGAAGGAGTTGTGTGAATTTGAAGCCTGCCTGGTTTACACAGTAAGTTTAGGGCTAGTCACAGTGCATAGTGAGATCCTGTTAACAAAAATAATTTTTAAAAATGACATGTATGAGTGTTCTGCATACATGTATATCTGTGCACTACACACATACAGACCCTACAGAGGCCAGAAGAGGACGTAAGATCCCTTTGAACTGCAATAACAGAAGGTTGTGAAGCAACATGTGGATTCTATGAACTGCACCCAGGCTTTCTACAAGAACAACAAGTACTCATAACTGCTGAGCCATCTCTCCAGGCCTGTCTTACCTTTCAGTTACCAGACACACTACACAGTGTTACTTTAAATCCTAAATTCCTTGAAATCAATTCATTCTACCTTCCAAGTAGAATATGTAAAGAGTTTTAAAATTCCAAATGTTCTTATGAAATTATCAATTCACTGATTTCAGACTGAAATCTAAAGGAGAATATATGTCCGTGGAACAGCGTGGTCTACAGAATGAGTTCCAGGGCAGCCAGGGCTGTACAGAGAAACCCTGTCTAAAAAACAAAAACAAAAAGAAAAAAGAAAGAAAGAAAGAGGTCTAACCTCAGAAGGAAAAACCATTAAAAACAAACAGCTGAACTGACTAGATTACACTGGACGAGACATCAAAAGGACAATATCCACTTCCCCCACCCCCGCAAGGGAACAATTAGCAAATCAAGCAGCCATGGAAGCAGTGCTTGGGGACCTTTGTTCCCAGACCATCTTGGAGGTATTGGTCATCCCTGAGCCCCACTCCACCTCAATAAAGATGCCCCCACACAATCTCCAGAGGGGATCTGTCTTAGTCAGGATTTCTATTCCTACACAAACCATCATGACCAAGAAGCAAGTTGGGGAGGAAAGGGTTTATTCAGCTTACACTCTACATTGCTGTTCATCACCAAAGGAGGTCAAGCAGGAAACAGGAGCTGATATAGAGGCCATGGAGGAATGTTATTTACTGGCTTGCTTCCCCTGGCTTGCTCAGCATGCTTTCTTATAGAACCCAAGACTACCAGCCCAGAGATGGTACCAACCACAATGGGCTCTCACCCCTTGATCACTAATTGAGAAAATGCCTTACTGCTGGATCTCATGGGGGCATTTCCTCAAGGGAGGTTCCTTTCTCTGTGATAACTCCAGTCTGTGTCAAGTTGACACAAAACCAGCCAGTACAGGATCAAATTATACTCCCGTATGGGAGCTCATCAAAATTGCCATGGATACTGGATCCACCAGACAGGAAAATTTGCATGCCAAGTTATTGGGAAAGAATTGGCTGATTGCCCTCCAAGGGTCAATGAATTTGCCATCCAAAAAACCCTCAGAACTCATTTCCCCTGTGTTTCGTTGTCTGGACATCAGGAGATACTTCAAAACATTTCGGATTGCTGCTTAACCTGTGCTCAGGTAAATGCCAACAAGGACACAATACCTGGTAGATTCTAGGAATTGGACTTCACTGAAGTTAAACAAGGGCCATTGGATATAAATACTTGCTGATCTTTGTTGACACTGTTTCAGGCTGGGTAGAGACCTTTCCAATTTGTACAGAAATGGTTCGGATAGTACTGAAAGAATAAGTAATAGAAATTATTTCAAGATTCGGCCTTCCCTTAACTCATGGGTCCAATGATAGCTGGACCTTCACAGCCAAGCTATCTCAATTGATTTCAAAGGCACTCAATATAAATTGGAAAATTAGCCGGGCAGTGGTGGCCCACGCCTTTAATCCCAGCAATCCCAGCACTTGGGAGGCAGAGACAGGTGGATTTCTGAGTTTGAGGCCAGCCTGGTCTACAGAGTGAGTTCCAAGACAGCCAGGGCTATACAGAGAAACCCTGTCTTGAAAAACAAACAAACAAACAAACAAAAAATATGGAAACTATGCTGTATGCATCACCCTCAGCATTCAGAAACGGTAGAAAGGATAAATAAAGGAGGTCATAAATATAATTTCAAGACTGATAGTAACTGGGTTGGTCTCCTGTCTTTTGTCCTATTGAGGGTCCATTTTACCCCTTACCATGAAAAATTTACCCATATAAAATAGTCTATAGACACCCACCACCACCACCTCCTACAGGTACATCAAAAGCTGTTGGAGATCTTTCCTCAGGTCCAGGGAATTCAACCTGGTGATACCACAGTGGTCTGCCACTTCAAAACTGACTGCCTTGAACCTAGATGGAAGGATCCTTACATCATGAGTCTCTGGATGCCCATTAAGGTTGTTGGTATTCCTGCCTGGATTCACCATTTGAAAGACCCTAAAAGAAAAATGCCCCTAGACTCAGCACTAGAGCCCTAGGCCACCCAGGGGCCTGAGATGGGCTAAACTCACCCCCCTTAGACAGTTCTGAGAATGGTTGTTTTACCTTGTTCCAAGAACAGGCCCACCTTGAAATGTCATGATGAACTCTGCTCTGAAAATTGTTTTGGGAAAGTAGATGTTTTGACTTGACTCCTATCCTGTTGATCAACCAAAATGTCACAGTGACCTCTGTTTTGAGCCCCTCTGCTCTTTCCCATGACGCATGTTCCCCCTGCTCCCCCTTTTGCTTTGTGGTTTTTCCCTACAAATACCCCTAACTTCAGCTGCTCGGGGTCGATCTCCTCTGCCTCATGTGGGTTATGAGCTCGGCCCAGTGCACTGCCTCCCTGAATAAACCTCGTGCGCTTGCAGCAAGTTCGGTTTCTTGTGAGTCATTGGGGGGTTGTGTCTTCCCGTGGCTTGAGTGAGGGTCTCCCCAATTCGGGGGTCTTTCATGTGGGGGCTCGTCCGGGATTTTGGGACCACCCTAGTCTCCGAGAACCCACTTGGAGGTGAGATTCTGTCCGTGTCTGTGTGTCTCTGTGTTCATGTCTGTGTTGGGTAAAGTTTGAATCTGTCTGAAAAGCGCTTTTGGTTTTTACGGCTGCTCTTTGTTTCGTAAGGAACTGAGTTTGTGGTCGACAGACGTGTCAGGAAAGACTACAGGTCGTAGCCTGGAGGACGCTCCAGGAGTGAAGGAGTGGGGACGCCCGAACAGAGGACGCCGGAACTCCTTTCGGGTAGGGCTCCGGTCAAGCCCTTCTGGTGGGCTCTAGTCGAGCCCTTCTGTTTCCTGCTTGCCGAAGCTGTCCGCTGCACTTTCACTTTTGTGGGGGACGCGCCCGGGGTGATTCGGATTGTGTCTTTTGTCTATTTGTGTTGTTTGTGTGTCTGACTTTCTGAATGACGATGGGACAGACTGTGGCAACTCCCCTGACTCTGACCTTAGACCACTGGAGAGAGATCAAAGATAGGGCACATAATTTGTCAGTAGAGGTTAAGAAAGGACCGTGGCAGACTTTCTGTTCTTCAGAGTGGCCGACCTTTGATGTCGGCTGGCCACCAGAGGGCACTTTTGATCTGTCTGTTATTTCTACAGTGAAAGCCATCGTCCTCCAAGAAGGACCAGAAGGCCATCCCGACCAGGCTCCCTACATCATTGTCTGGGGGAATCTTGCACAAAACCCCCCTCCATGGCTTAAGCTGTGGGCTCAGAAACAAAAGCCAGGCTCCCGAGTCCTGGTTCTCAGCGAGACGGAACGCAAACCAAAAGCAAAAACTTCAAAGCCTGAGGCTCAACCAGAGAGCCAGCCCTCAGCTCCTCCTAAGATCTACCCCTAGACGAGGAGCCCCCCGAATGGCCTCTTCCTCCTCCTCCTCCTCCACCTCTTCCGCCTTACCCCCTTCCCCAAGTGCCGGATCCCGGTGCGGTTGGTGGCATGGAGGACGGACCAGCCGCAGGAACTCGAAGCCGGCGTGCCCAGAGTCCTGCTCAGGGTCCCGGGAAACCAGACTCCACCACTGCGCTGCCGCTTCGCATATACGGGCACCTAGTCGACCCGCCTCAGCTCCAGCCCCTCCAATACTGGCCATTTTCCTCTGCTGACCTCTATAATTGGAAGACTAACCACCCCTCTTTTTCAGAGAATCCGGCCAGCCTGACAGGACTGGTGGAATCCCTAATGTTCTCCCATCAACCTACTTGGGATGATTGTCAGCAACTCTTGCAGGTTTTCTTCACTACAGAAGAAAAGGAGCGGATGCTCCTGGAAGCTCGTAAAAATGTACCAGGAGCGGATGGGGCACCGACCAGCCTCCCGAATGAGATAGATGCTGGATTTCCTCTGAACCGCCCTAATTGGGATTTTAATACGGCTGAAGGTAGGGAGCGGCTGACAGTCTATCGCCGGGCTCTGGTGGCAGGCCTCAAAGGGGCGGCTGGGCGCCCTACCAATTTGGCTAAGGTAAGAGAGGTCCTACAGGGCCCAACTGAGCCACCATCTGAGTTCTTAGAACGCCTAATGGAAGCCTACCGCTGATATACTCCTTTCGACCCAACTTCTGAGGGTCAGCAGGCGGCAGTGGCCATGGCCTTCATAGGACAGTCAGTAACGGATATTAAGAAAAAATTACAGCGTTTAGAAGGATTGCAGAACCTGTCCTTGCAGGATTTAGTTAAGGAAGCTGAGAAAGTGTTTCATAAGAGGGAGACTGAGGAAGAAAGAAGAGAGAGAGAGGTGGGAAGCAGAAGAAAGGGAGAATCGGAGGGATCGTAGGCAGGAGAGGAATTTGACCAGGATTTTGGCCGCAGTAGTAGGAGATAAGGACAAGACAGGATTCAGCCAGACAGGGAACCTGGCAACCGGAGGCCACGGATGAGGGGAAACGAGCAGAGACCTCCTCTGGGGAAGGACCAATGTGCCTACTGCAAGGAAAAAGGACATTGGGCAAGAGAGTGCCCAAAGAAACGGGCCCCCAAGGTCTTGGCCCTAAAAGATGATGATTAGGGCGAACAGGGCTTGGATCCCCTCCCCAAGCCTAGGGTAACCTTGACTGTGGAGGGGACTCCCATGGACTTTCTGGTAGATACCGGAGCTGAGTTTTCCGTCTTAAAGCAACCATTAGGCAAGCTAAAAAACAAAAAGACTGTTGTCATTGGGGCCACGGGACAGGAACAGTATCATTGGACCACTTCACGCCAGGTGGACTTGGGGAGAGGGCAGGTGACTCATTCTTTCTTGGTTATTCCTGAGTGCCCTATGCCCCTACTGGGAAGGGACTTGTTGACTAAATTAAAAGCTCAGATCAAATTTTCCCCAGAGGGACCCGAGGTGACTTGGCAAACCCCTACCTCCATGATTTTAGCACTAAAGTTGGATGAAGAGTATCGGCTCCATGAGTCCCCGCAGACAGCCGCAACTTTTAATCTAGGAGAATGGTTGACTAAATTTCCACAAGCATGGGCAGAGACCGGAGGTATGGGGATGGCCATTCGGGTCCCTCCCGTGGTAGTGGGGCTAAAAACCGATGGGGGTGCGACAATACCCCATGAGCAAAGAAGCACGAGAAGGAATTAGGCCCCATATCCAGAGGTTCCTACAGCAGGGCCTCCTGATTCCTTGTCAGTCACCCTGGAACACACCACTGTTACCAGTAAGAAACCCGGTACTAATGATTACTGGCTGGTTCAAGACTTAAGGGAAGTCAACAAAAGGGTGCAGGACATACATCCCACGGTGCCCAATCCCTACAATCTCCTCAGCTCCCTCCCCCCTGATCGGAAGTGGTACACTGTGCTGGACTTGAAGGATGCTTTCTTCTGCCTCCGATTACACCCCTCTAGCCAGCCCATCTTTGCCTTTGAATGGAGAGACCCAGAATCAGGGCAGGTGGGGCAGCTGACCTGGACCAGACTGCCTCAAGGGTTCAAAAATTCACCCACTCTTTTTGATGAGGCTCTCCATCGGGATTTGGCCTCATTCAGGTCTACAAACCCAATGATTACCTTGGTCCAGTATGTTGATGATTTGCTCCTAGCAGCCCCCACTGAGTCTGAATGTCGACAAGGAACCGAAAAACTCCTGTCTGAATTGGGTGAGTTGGGGTATCGGGCATCAGCGAAGAAGGCTCAGCTGTGCCAGACGGAAGTCACCTATCTGGGGTATATTCTCAAGGATGGGAAACGGTGGCTTACGGAAGCCAGGAAAAGGACTGTGACCCAGATCCCCACCCCAACAACCCCCCCGACAAGTCAGGGAGTTTCTGGGAACTGCGGGTTTTTGTAGACTATGGATACCGGGGTTTGCAACGCTAGCCACCCCACTATACCCCCTCACTAGGGAAGAGGGAATGTTCATATGGACTCCAGAGCATCAGAGGGCTTTTGAAGAAATCAAAAAGGCCCTTTTGACTGCACCCGCCTTAGCCCTACCTGACTTGACCAAGCCTTTCACTCTGTATGTAGATGAAAGGTCTGGGGTGGCTAGAGGAGTCCTGACTCAGACACTGGGACCTTGGAAGAGGCCTGTAGCTTATCTGTCAAAAAAACTGGACCCAGTTGCTAGTGGGTGGCCTTCCTGCCTTAAAGCTATTGCTGTGGTGGCCCTGCTCCTCAAGGATGCAGATAAGCTCACCCTGGGACAGCAGACCACTGTAGTAGCGCCCCATGCTCTCGAAAGCATCATTAGGCAACCCCCCGATCGGTGGATGACCAACGCCCGGATGACACACTACCAGAGCCTTCTGCTGACTGAACGAGTGATCTTTGCGCCCCCTGCTGTCCTCAACCCCGCCACCCTGTTACTAGAGGCTGATGAATCCTTGCCTACTCATCACTGTGTTGACATCCTGGCTGAAGAGACTGGTATCCGGAGTGACCTCAAGGATCAGCCCTGGCCTGGAAGCCCCAACTGGTATACTGATGGTAGCAACTTTGTGGTAGAAGGTAAGTGGAAGGCGGGGGCAGCAGTGGTAGATGGAAAACAAGTGATCTGGGCCAGTAGCTTTCCCGAAGGGACCTCAGCCCAAAAAGCTGAACTTGTGGCTCTGATTCAAGCTCTAAGGATGGCAGAGGGGAAGTCTATCAACATCTACACGGATAGCAGGTATGCTTTTGCGACTGCTCATATACATGGGGCGATCTACAGACAGAGAGGGCTGCTGACATCCACAGGAAAGGACATTAAAAATAAAGAGGAGATTCTGAGCCTCCTGGAGGCCATACACTTACCAAAAAAGATAGCCATCATACATTGTCCAGGGCACCAGAAGGGCCAAGATGCGGTGGTCCGTGGAAACCAGATGGCAGATTTGACTGCTAAGCAAGCAGCACAAGGAGCCATGATAATGACAGTTAAGAAATCCAAAGATTATTATAATAACAGAGAGACCAGTTTTAGATATGCTCCTGAAGATTATCAGGCTATGGACAAATTAGGCATAGTTCAGGGGTACACCCCTTATGGGGTAGCTGAAACTAAAGACGGTAAACAAGTTCTTCCTCAAGAAGAAGGACGTAAATATGTCACCAACCTACATCATTTGACCCACCTAGGGACAAAGAAACTGAAAGACATTTTAAGATCCTCTAATTACTACATTATTGGACTTTCAGATTTGGCACAAGAAGCGGTCAAAAATTGTCAGGCATGTGCCCTGACCAATGCGGGACACTCCGTACACTGCCAGGGCAGAAGACTCAGGGGCGACCGCCCCGGGACATATTGGGAAGTGGATTTTACAGAGATTAAGCCAGCCAAATATGGTAACAAATATTTGCTAGTTTTCATAGACACTTTTTCAGGACGGGTAGAAGCTTTTCCCACCAGGACTGAAACCGCCAATGTGGTAGCGAAGAAGATCCTTGAAGAAATCTTCCCAAGGTTTAGGATTCCCAAGGTAATCGGGTCTGATAATGGACCTGCCTTTGTTGCCCAGGTAAGTCAGGGACTGGCCACCCAACTGGGGATTAACTGGAAATTACATTGTGCTTACAGACCCCAGAGTTCAGGTCAGATAGAAAGGATGAACAGAACTCTAAAAGAGACCTTGACCAAATTAGCCTTGGAGACTGGCGGGAAGGACTGGACAGCCCTCCTTCCCTTTGCCCTGTTCCGAGTCTGGAACACCCCAGGAAGGTTTAAACTCACCCCGTATGAGATTCTATGTGGGGGGCCCCCACCACTTACGGAGGCTAGAGGAGTGTTTGACCCAGATGCTTCTCTCTCCCAACCCCTGTTCACCCGATTAAAGGCCCTGGAATTGGTCAGGCTGATGCCTGGGAACAGCTGAAAGGAGCCTACGAGACTGAAAGCCCAGATGTGCCCCACCAGTTCCAGGTCGGAGATACAGTCCTGATCCGACACGCCATCGATTGGGCAACCTTGAACCTCGCTGGAAAGGACCGTACTTAGTGCTTCTAACCACCCCCACGGCAGTCAAGGTTGAGGGCATTTCAGCCTGGATTCACGCATCCCATGTCAAGAGAGCACCGGAGTCAGCTCAGGATGAATGGAAATTGGAGAAGACTGCTAATCCTCTTAAACTGCGCTTGCTGCATGGAACTGCTTCAGGGGCCGGGTGAAAATCCCCACGTCCCCCTAAAACTAACCTGGCAAGTACTGTCGGCCCTTTGGGAGGAGGTATGGTTGGTAAGCCAGACTACCTCCTCCTCATCTTGGTGGCCAGATTTATACACAGATCTTTGCAAATTGGCTACCGGGGTCCCAAACGCAGGGATCTGGGACATGGAAGGACAAGACCCAAACCAGCAGCCTCTGGATAAGGGGAGGGGCCCCGGGAAGGATGTTCTACCTTTTTCCAGAGGATTGCCCTAAGACCTATCCCCTTTTATGTCTGTCCAGGCTACCATCGCAATCGGGCACTGGGGCCGAGCTGTGGGTATAAGCCTGACTTCTTTTGCAAAAACTGGGGTTGTGAGACTACTGGAGACACTCATTGGAAACCCTCTTCTTCTTGGGACTATATCACTGTCACGGCCAACTATTCCCACGCACTCCGTCAGGACTGGAGTGTCTGCCATAGCAAATGGTGCCATCCGCTCAGTATCAGGTTTACTCCCCAAGGAAAGCAGGCGAAGGGGTGGGCCAAGGGATATCAATGGGGCATCAGACTATACAGGGACGGATATGACGATGGTCTCCTTTTCACCATCCGGTTAAAAACCGAACTCCCCAAAACCTTTCCCGTGGGGCCCAATCCCATCTTAGCAGAACAGGGAGGCTTCCAGGTACTGCCTCCCCCTCCCACTCTCCCGCCTCAGCCCGTACCAACCTCCATTCCCTCACCGAGGCCTACTCTGGCTCCCTCTGCAACCTTCTCTACCCCCCCAGTAAAGACGGGACAAAGGCTGTTTAACCTAATCCAAGGAGCCTTTCAGGCCCTCAATACCACAAACCCCAATGCTACTTCTTCCTGTTGGCTTTGTCTGTCCTCAGGGCCCCCATACTAAGAGGGGCTGGCTACAGAAGGGTTCTTTAATTCCACCACCCAAACCACCCGATGTTCATGGGGCTCTAAAAACAAGCTCACCCTGACTGAAGTGGTGGGGACGGGACTCTGCATAGGCAAGGTACCCTCTACCCACCAGCCTCTCTGTAATTCCACTGCAACCGTCAGTCAGGGTACAACAGAACAATACTTGGTACCGGAGCCAAATAGGTGGTGGGCTTGTAACACCGGGTTAACCCCTTGTGTTTCCACCTCGGTTTTCAATCCGTCTCAAGATTTCTGTGTGATGGTTCAGCTTGTCCCTCGGGTTTATTACCATCCAGCAGAGGTAGTCATTGACGAATACGACCAACGCCTCTCTAGATATAGGAGGGAGCCAATATCTGTGACCCTGGCGGTCATGCTGGGTCTAGGAGTGGCTGCCGGGGTGGGGACAGGGACTGCCGCTTTAGAATCGGGACCACAACAATTAGAGAGGGGGCTCAATGAGCTCCATGTGGCCATAACCGAGGATCTTCAAGCTTTGGAAAAATCTGTTAGTAATCTAGAAGAATCCTTGACATCCCTGTCAGAGGTAGTTTTGCAGAACAGAAGAGGATTAGATTTATTATTTCTAAAAGAAGGTGGATTATGTGCGGCCTTAAGAGAAGAATGTTGCTTCTATGTAGACCACTCAGGAGCCATTAGGGACTCCATGAGCCAGCTTAGAGAAAGACTAGAGAAACGCAGGAAGAAAAGAGAGGCTGGACAGGGATGGTTCGAAGGATGGTTCAGCAAGTCTCCTTGGATGACAACTTTGCTTTCTGCCTTAGTGGGGTCTCTGATGATTTTGCTCCTCTTACTCACTGTAAGACCCTGTTTAATCAATAGACTAATGACCTTTGTCAGAGAACGAGTAAGTTCTGTACAGATCCTGATGTTAAGACAACAGTACCAGGCGTTGGGAGAACTGGCTCATGATAAACAAGACTATAGTTCTAGGATTAGAACTATGCCCTAGAAGAAGTGGGGAATGAAAGACCCTGGAAGAAAAATGCCCCTAGACTCAGCACTAGAGCCCTAGGTCACCCAGGGGCCTGAGATGGGCTAAACTCACCCCCCTTAGACAGTTCTGAGAATGGTTGTTTTACCTTGTTCCAAGAACAGGCCTACCATGAAATGTCATGATGAACTCTGCTCTGAAAATTGTTTTGGGAAAGTAGATGTTTTGACTTGACTCCTATCCTGTTGATCAACCAAAATGTCACAGTGACCTCTGTTTTGAGCCCCTCTGCTCTTTCCCATGACGCATGTTCCCCCTGCTCCCCCTTTTGCTTGTGGTTTTTCCCTACAAATACCCCTAACTTCAGCTGCTCGGGGTCGATCTCCTCTGCCCTGTGTGGGTTATGAGCTCAGCCCAGTGCACTGCCTCCCCGAATAAACCTCGTGCGCTTGCAGCAAGTTCGGTTTCTCGTGAGTCATTGGGGGGTTGTGTCTTCCCGTGGCTTGAGTGAGGGTCTCCCCAATTCGGGGGTCTTTCACATTCATATCCCAAAAAGGCACCAGAGGACTCCGTGGAAGTATAGATGGGCCACCAGAGATAGATAGCGACTGAATGGGATTCCCTTAAGATTAAGATTTCCTAGCTGGGCAGTGGTGGTGCACACCTTTAATCCCAGCACTTGGGAGTCAGAGGCAGGTGGATTTCTGAGTTTAAGGCCAGCCTGGTCTACAGAGTGAGTCCCAGGACAGCCAGGGCTACACAGAGAAACCCTGTCTCGAAAAAAACCAAAATAAAGAAAGACATAAATAAATAATAAAATAATAATTTTAAGAAGATTGAGATTTCCAAGGTTTAATATTTTATCACTACCCTGAGCTCCCGCTCTTGATCCCAATTTATTCTACAGAAGTCATAATATCAGCCTTACCCTATTAGATTACATCCACGCCTTTACCTGGGTAGACCCCCACCTAGAAATGGGTACTTTGACTGACACTGGCAACATCTTAGCTATCATTACAACTGACAAACAATCCCAGCTAAAGACAGATCTTTGCAAACTCTTCTTCCTTCAGGGAGAAGGAACTAAACTGAAGAATGAAAACTTCATTTGGGCACTGTTGGGGAAGGTTGTGGCATGTTAAAACTGGAGAAAAACTTACAAGGTACCAAAATCTACAATCAACCTGGACTTAAACTCTAATTCCTGCCAGGGGGATGGTGCCTATCATTGTACCTTGTGAAGCTGTGTATCTACTGCCCCCTGGGAATAGTCCAACAAAGATAATCTACATATCTCCCAACTCCACAGGAATTAATCCCAGTTGTAAACAGGGATCTTGAAACCCCGTAACCTTCACACTTAACTCTAGAACCTCTAAAGTTCCCCAGCCAAATTATTCTGGGATACACAAAGAAGACTGAGAAACTGGCACAGAGTTGATCTCTTAATGCCATCTTAAAAGCCACTGTGCTGTGCACAGAATAAAGATTGCTTTGATTTGGCCATAATTTGTGGTTGGTGGTCTTTCTCCTCAAATCTGTGGGATTAATAGTAGTACCTGCTCTTGGATGGAAACTCCCAGAATCTCAGGTATCTCTCACTGTATTAACACAAAGCTGACCAATTCAGACACCTAAAGATTAGAAAATTATGGTTTTGTAAACTGGTAGATACAAAGAATCACTATCTTTAGTTTTCTACATGAATTGCTACCTTAGATACTAGGAGAGGTTCTTTCTTTGTAGAAGTCTAGCTGACACCTGAGAAAACTGGGTCAGAACTTTAACACAACTATAGTTTCTGCAAAGAAAGAAGTCTGACTGTAGATATCTTTAGGTGCACACCAGTAACTGCCAATCAAAATAAGATAACCAGACATGGGACTATGGCTGTTTTATTGCTGTTTTTGTTTTTGACAGTGTCTTACTAGGAAGCACAGATTGGCCTCAATGCTTTGATTCTCCTGCCTCAGCCTAAGTGCTAAGAATACAGCTGTATGTCACTACGCCTGACTCTGAGTTGCTTCTTTAATTGTTTTCAATTATGTATGTATGTGTCTCTCTCTCTCTCTCTGTGTATGTACAGATATCAGATCCTTTGGACTGGAGCTACAGGTGGTTGGTTGATTGTGAACTGCTTGCTACAGGTCCTGGGAACAGAACAATCGTACACCTCTCTGTGAGGTGCTTCTTGTACTTGAACCCGAAACATCTTTGAAAAGGAAACTTGTGTGAAGTCCAATTTGAATTTGATCAGGCCTCTAGACCTACCTACCAATTTACAAAAAGCCAGAAAACAGAGGAAGAGTAAAGCTCAGAGGAATACCTATACCAAAATCTAGACTGGAAGAAACACAAGGGGTAGCTACCACAGGAGGCAGACTATGAGTACAACCTGTACAAGAATGAGTTGTCATTTAAAAAGTCCAAACTTGACAAATACTTAGAGGCGCTCAATTCAGCCATAAAACAAACAAACAGTCTATCTATCCTTCTGTCCGCCCACCCACCCACCTACCTATGTGTAGGTACTGCCATAGAATTCAGGCCAGCGGGTACTTTCACTTCAAGGCAGGCCGTGAGTCAAGGCCAGACTAAATGCCAGGTATGAATGTGTTCATCATAGAGCAACCCACTGAGACACACCTATTTAACGTCAGCATCTGCACTATACTTTAAAACAGTTTAGGAATATACATACAGAGTATAGTGGCCTATATTTGTAATATTAGTACTTAGAAACTGAGGCAGGAGGATTGCCATGAGTTTGAGGTCAGCCTGGGCTATAAAGTGAGACTTTATCGTAATAAAATAAAAATACACAGGCCTACAAATTAGCTCATCAGGTAAAGACAGTTTTCACTAAGTCTGATGGCCTGAGTTTGATCCCTGAAACCCACACGGTGGAGGTTATTTTCTGATTTCCACACGCACATAGTGACACATTCATACTCATATACAATTGTTTAACAAGAATGCATATGTAAAACTACACATGTATAGTAATGGTACATGTATATAAACACACGCACAGCGACAGGACCCTGTGGCACTGCAGCTAATAGACTGATGGTCTCAAGGGTAAGGCAGAAGAATAGACAGGATATACATGTCCTTCTCATTTCTATAAAGGTGATGCTCCAACTGTCCTGCCAGGAATAGTTTTCCAAAAGAATAATCCTATCAGATTATTGAAATAATAGTCCCCAAGAAACTAGAATTTCTCCCAGTAATTTCATGCTGGGAGAATTAAAAGCTGAAGTCTGGTGCCAACAAAGAAAAGCAATCTGTCTCCAAGAATAGATGACACAGTTCTGACTTGTTGAATCACCTTGCAAGAGACTAGAGCATACATAATGGCAGCTCAATGATGGGCAGGTCCACACATTGACTAGGACTCAGGTATATCTCTTGCTTTCCCCCTAAACTTTAGCCTCATGTCAGGAACCCAGGGATGGACTGGCGGAGGGGAGGGTGTCTGGTCACTGGACCTCTCCTTTTCCCAATGTGTCCTTAAGTCTTTTTCTGCTTTTTACCACTGTGTTTAGATGGCCTACTGTAGGGAGATGGCTAAGCTTAGGTTGTTAGGACTGACAGGGTCAGGTTCTGATCCTAACAACTCTGGTAACAATTTGAGCCATGGTCGGGGGAAGAAAAGACATATTTGTCCATTAGTCACTCACACCATGGGACTCCAGAAGGAAAGAGCTAGCAGTGTCACACTGCTGTGGGGACAATTTATTCCAGAGATCCATCTTCCCATTTCAGCCAGCACTAGGTCCTGCTTAATTATACTGTGTGAAGCAGAGAATGAGTAAGTTCCTCCCAGACCAGTGCATCTCATGTTTTGCCTTCTTGTTAGCTCCCTTGACCTGTCTGGGCTCTTCCTGAGCCATCTCAGCAACTGCCACTTGGTGACTGGCTTTATCTTTTGGAGACCCTTGGAGTCACTGAAATTCTGCCGATTTAGCTAGTGTGTGATTTCTATGACAGGCCTTTTCAATTTGGAAGAACTTGTGAGAAAATTTGGAATTCTGTTGAATGACTTGGGACAGTATCTGTCAAGTGAAAAGGAACATGGAAATACATTAGTCTTTTGGAGCTCTGAGTTATTGGGTTTCTACTGAGCCATTTGGAACAGATGAACAGGGTGCTGATGAAATCTCTACTGTGACTGACATAATCACAGAAAATACTGCCATACTGTCTTGATGCCCCTAAGGAGAACTCTAGTTAACCAGTCTCTTGTAACTTATTATGGGAAAAACTTAATTGGCCCAGAGAGTTCCTGAAAATAACTGAGCAGCAAATCCTTGCCCACTTCCTTTCCCATTTTTCTGAAACTTATCACACACTGAAATCACTGTTCCTGGCATGCCTGATTTAATGTAGTTCTGAGTGCACGAGGGCATCTGGGAATGATTTCTGGACTATGTTAATACATGAGAGCCTTTGCCTCTATTTGTTTTCCTCTCCCTTTGAAAATAATTAACAGCTAACTATAGATTTGGGGACTACAGAAAACTGGCTATGTCGGACTTTACCAGAGATAGGCCTAACTAAAATATTAACAGAAATGTTAATTTTCAGCTTTCTTCCAGATGGAATAGTTTGAGTCTGGTGCTTTCAAATGTTAATTCTGAAAATTGAGGATGGGAAAAAAACCTGTTCCAAGATTCAAAAGATATAAATGCTCTTCTAAAACAATTGTTTTAGAGTCACAAACATCTAAAGTATTTATTTAAAAAACATTCATTGGCACCAAGATAAAAGCTTCGTTAAGTTATAAAATATATAGTATTGGTTATAGAGATTTTGAGTAAGATTTTCTTCCAAAACAGATTCTGCAAAGAAACTAAGTTTTGTTTATTTCCTAAGAGTGAAGACTATCAGAAAATTAGGCTATAAAAATGCCCATGAGGTGGTTTAGCAGTTAATACCTAGTGCTTGCTGCCAAACTTCACACCTTGAGTTCTATTCCCCACCTCAACCACAGGATGAAAGGAGAAAAACAACCCCACAAGTTGTTCTCTGACCTTTACAAGTGCAGTGTGCTCCCACACATGCATACAGAGAAGTAATAAAAATTGTAATGCTTTTTTGCTAAATGCACAAAACGTGTACTTTTTGCTAAGCATACTTAAAACGAAATATTTTAAAATTAATTTTTGGATTAATTTGTATGTAAATACTGTGGTCCATAGAAATATATGCATATATGTGTATACATGTCAATGTAGAGATGGAATAATTTTGGGAAAATTGCTAACAGATAATATTTTGTTGTAATATTATGTACTAATACAACAAAACATTTTGCTGTAATATTATGAGATTACATATCTTAATCATTTGTATATATGTTGAAAATCATCAAGACTTTATATATTATAAATAACTGCTTGTTTTCTGCAGATATTTAAAAAATTATTTTGTGTTCATGGGTGTTTTGCCTGCATATATGTCTGTGTACCATATGTGTGCAGTGCCCCTGAGGCCACAAGCAAGCTTTGGAGCCTCTGGGAGTGAAGCTACAGACAGTTGTGAGCCACCATATGGGCGGTAGGGGTCAAACCCAGCCCTCTGGAAAAACAGCCGACACTTTTAACCCCTGAGCTACCGTCCCAGCCTCATTTCCTGCTGAGTCTTAAAAAACTGACTGCTTAGATACATTTCTTTACAAAATCAAGGTTCAGCTAAGTATCTGTTTATATTAAATATTTTATTTTACTTATTTAGTTTTAGACAGGGTCTTACAATGTAGCCCTGACTGCCCTGGAATTCCCTTTGTAGACTAACCGGGCTATCTTTGAAGCACCTGTCTCTACACCCCAAATACTGAGATTAAAAGCATGTATCTCCACAGCCAGCAATCTTTTTTAACCCTGTGTGTCTATGTGGGGTATGTGCATGTGAGTGGAGTAGACCATGGAGGCCAGAAGATGGCATCAGATCCCCTGAAGTTAGAATTACAGGCAACTGTGAAAAGCCTGCGTTGGTGATGGGAGCTAAACTCACAAGCTATTTACAAAAACAGTACGTTCTCTTAACAGCAGAGCTATCTCGACACTTTCTTATTTTCTTTTTAAAATTAGTATTTTATAGTCATTCGTGTTTTACTTCCATGTATGTCTGTATGAGGTGTTGGATCCACTGAAACTGGAGTTACAGTTAGTTGTAAGATGCCAGGTGAGTGCTGTGAATTAAACCTGGGTCCTCCAGAAGAGCAGCCAGTGCTCTTATTTGATGAGCCATCTCTTAGCTCCTACCTCTACAGCTTTATGTTTGTTTGTTTAGATGGGGTTTCTCTGTGTAGTCCTGGCTGTCCTGGAACTCACTCTGTAGACCAGAGATCCGCATGACTCTACCTCCCTAGTGCTGGGATTAAAGGCATGTGCTGCTATGCCTGGCTTTATGAATTTAAATGACACTTATAAGCAACTAGTCTTATATGAACTTGGTATATTTAATGTGAATATGGTATATATAGTACCATATATATCTATGATTAGACATGTATGGAGCTGTGAGTCTGAACTTTATATATTATGTAAATACTTGCAGGCTGGGGAGAAGGGCCTGCCATACAAACATGAGGACCTGAATTTGAATTTCCAGAACCCATGTAAAAAGCTGGGGCACAGCAATGCATACTCTGGGGGAATATGGGGATTGGTGGGATATACATTATGTTTCTGAAGCTTATTTGTGAGCCAGACTAGCCAAATTGACAGGGTCAGGTCAAGGGAAAGAGCCTATTTACAAAAAAAAAAAAAAAAAAAAAAGGGAATGAGAACAACTGTGGAAAAACAAGGTCTACTGGGCGTACATAAAGGCGCGCACGCGTGCGCACACACACACACACACACTGCAGAGCTAACAACATATAACTCTGGCACATGAAAAAGTGACCATAAATATTCTTTTGTATATAAAATATACTATGACTAATGAAATTCTTTTTATCTTTTTGGTATTTTACCTCAGTACCACTGAGATGAAAAAAAATCTTCCATTTGGGCAATCCTGCAATCAGAAGCTTGCCTTGAGAAATATTTTGTTACTGTGTACATGAGATACCCTACACACCAGAATCAGTCTGTCTGTAGCCACGAGCTCTGTTCCCTAAACTTGTAAGGTCTAATATTTCAAGTTCTGTCAGTGCTGTAGACTTATCAAACAACATACTGGGCCAAAGGTTCCAAATTTTGCTTCAAAAGGAACCGAGTTACAGTACAGACCACTTCTGAACAGTGCTGCTAGTTATTGTATTTAAGTGTGTTTGTTATACAACTCTTAAAGCTTAAGAGAATATTTTACAAAGCTGTTAGAATTCTTAGTGGTGCTAATATTTCCCAGGCCTGTTCATGTATTCATTATTGTGTCATGACTAAGAAAGATAACTAGGGGCTGGAGAGATGGATCAGCAGTTAAGAGCACTGATTGCTCTTCTAGAAATCCTGAGTTCAATTCCCAGCAACCACATGGTGGCTCACAACCGTCTGTAATGGGATCTGATGCCCTCTTCTGGTGTGTCTGAAGACAGCTACAGTGTACTCATATACATAAAATAAATAAATCTTAAAAAAAAGAAAAGAAAGATAACTAGACATGTCCTAATGCCGTACCCTGCCTAATCATTTTAAAGGAATTGGATACCTGCTAAGAAGCACATCTCCTATAGAACTTAATTTTCAAACTAGTTTTCTTTAAATGTTTGCTCTCACCGGTTGTGTTCTGTAAATTTTTCTAACTGCTGTCTATTAACATTCTACAGAGGTACAACTTCTAACAAAAGTACCCGAGCAATTTTTTTTTTAAGTTTAATTTTACACTTATTTGCATGTATACACATGCATCCACATAGGTCAGAAGACAATTTGCAGGAGTTGGTCCTCTTCTATCACAGCTTCTAGGAATGAACTCCGACTCTCAGACTTGGTGGCAAGCATCCTTACTTAATGAGCCATCTCACTGGCCCCTTAAAAAGATTTTTTTTATTACATATATTGTGTATACACTGAATATGTATGGAGGTCAGAAGACAACTTTCAGGAGGCAGTTCTCTCCTTCCAACATATGGGTTCCAGGAAAGTGCCTTCACTAGTGAGCAATCTCACCAGCCTGAGTGGTATTTTTGAGATAACAGAACATCACCCACAGAATTTAAGTAAAAGAATGGACTCTAAGACAACTTGACCTAAAAACCAATCCTTTTAAGTCTTAGTTGCTTAAAATTGAACATGGAGGATTTTTTGGGGGGGGGGGGCACTAACTCATTGACATTAATCACGTATTCCTTACTCTACAACATGGGTACAGATGAGACCAACCAGGACAGACCTCAACCTGGCAATGAGGGGCAGCTGAAATAAAACCACTGGATGGTTAAGCAGTGATGTTTTCGGAGTATTTTTCAGAAACAAGGTAGGGAAGATGTCAGAATAAACTAAAGTCTGCTGAGCATGATGGTGCTTGCCTATAATCTCAGCATTCTGGGGTCTGAAGCAGAATCTCAAGTTTGAGGTCAGCCTAAGCCCCATACAGAAACCCTATTTCAAAGCCAACAACAAAAGGAACCACCTCCAAAATTGACTAAAGCCACATCACAGAAGCTGGGCACAGCAATACATGCCTTTAAACTCAGCACCTGGAAGGTCTAGGCAGATGGAGTTCCAAGTTAGCTTAGTCTACACAGTGAGTTCTAAACTAGCCATGGCATGGCTGCACAGTAAGGTGCCTCCTCAAAAGAAAAAAGAAAGAAAGACAAAAGAAAGTTTGTCTTTGGAGAAACAGTTCTTACACAGGGTTACCTGACACCCCAACTGTGGATACTACTTACACTGTATTTATACCTGTGTCAAACACAGACATATTCTACCATGAGACAGGTCCTTCTAAATCAGTGGGAGGGACTCTGCTGTTCCTTTGTAAATTTTTTTTCCTTATGTGCCCTAGGCATGAAACAGCTTTGGCCCCCAAGCCAGGCATCCAGCTAGGGTGAGCAAAGGACTGCCGTTTGCTCTGCCCCTGACTGATGTAAGAATACCACCACAGACAAGGTGTCTCTTTGCCCACTGTCAGGAGGAGAAATTTTTTATTTTTAACACACACATATATATGCCAACATATTTTAACGTGTGTGTGTGTGTGTGTGTGTGTGTGTGTGAAGATTAAGCCAGGGAAGGTGGTGCATACATTTAATCCCAGTACCCAGGAAGCAGAGGCAGGTGGATCTCTGTGAATTTGAGATTCCAGGACAATCAGAGCTACCCAAAGAGAGACCCCATCTCGGAGGGGGGGTGGGGGGTAGGGAGGGGGGAGATTATAACCTAACTATGTCATTTCCCCTCTTTCCTTCGTCAACTCCTCCCATGTACACACAGCCCCTCATGCTCCCATTCAAATTCGTGGCCTTTTTCTTTTTAAAAGTTGTTATTAATTGATTGATTTTATGTGTATAAGTGTTTTTGTCTTCTTGTATGTCTGTGCACCACATGCATGCCTGGTGCCCATGGAGGCCAGAGGAGGGTGTTAGACACACTGGGATTAGAATTACAGAAGGCTATGAACCACTCTTTAGGTCCTAGGAATTGAACCCAAGTCCTCTGCAAGAGCAGTCAGTGCTTTTAACCTTTGAGACATCTCTCCAGCCCCTAAGCCCTCTTTTTATGTATGTGTGGGGGTGGTGGGTGGGAGGTTATTTGTATGTTTTGAGGGCTGACCATTTGATATTAGATATCCAGCTCTCAGCAGCCCTTAATTTTCTGTAGTTCTTTGTCTACAATTAAGGCCTCATGACCTTTCTCCCTCCCCTATTAGTGTTAGCATGGCTACTGATGGTGTCCTTGTTCAGATCATGATGGTTATTCTTCATTATATCAACACTCACGTTTGAATCTCTTCCTCATTACGTCTATTAAGAAGTTGAGACCAGCCGGGCAGTGGTGGCGCACGCCTTTGATCCCAGCACTTGGGAGGCAGAGGCAGGCGGATTTCTGAGTTCGAGGCCAATCTGGTCTACAGAGTGAGTTCTAGTACAGCCAGGTCCGCACAGAGAAACCCTGTCTCGAAAAACCAAAAATAAATAAATAAATAAATAAATAAAAAAGTAGTTGAGACCAGGACTGGAGAGGTGACTCAGCAGTTAAGAGCACTGTCTGCTCTTCTAGCAACCACATGGTGGCTTGTAACTATGTATAATGTGATCTGATGCCCTCTTCTGAGATGCAGATGTACACACACAGAGAGCACTCAGACATAAAACCTTTAAAAAAAAAAAAAAAAAAGAGATCAGGTGGTCCCTGTGAGGTGATATGGACTTTGCAATAATGAATGGCTTAATAACATTCATGGGACCGATGGGTTAATGAGTTGTCTGCAGCTGTCTGCTATAAGAGACAAGTCTGGGGCTGGAGAGATGGCTCAGCAGTTAAGAGCACTGAGTGCTCTTCCAGAGGTCCTGAGTTCAAATCCCAGCAACCACATGGTGGTTCATACCACCTATAATGGGATCTGATGCCCTCTTCTGGTGTGTCTGAAGACAGCTGCAAGTGTACTTGTCATATACATATACACATACATATATATATATAAAATCTTGGGGGGGGGAGGCCTGGCTATGACTCTGTGGTACCATGCTCGATAGTGCTCTGTCAACAGAAGGCTATCACAAGACTTTGAAGCAGAGCTTGGAACCAAAACAAATCTCTTGCCAGCATGGTGACACATTCTTATATTCCAGCTACTGGACAAACTGAAGCAGAACAATCACTTAAAGAAAAAGGTATGTGGACAAAGTTATTAGTCCATTAGATCTTTCTGGAAACTATGACCCTTTACGCTATGGCTCATATCAGTCTAGAACTTAAATCCATGTGAGCAGCAGAGAAAAAGACAAAACAGTAAAGGATATAGTATAGGGAACGTCCTTACGTACATAAGTTAGAGCAAAACAGAAAATACCAATTGTAAGGAGATGGATAAAACTGGCCACATTACAATTAAGGAAAAAAGAAAAACAAAAACAAAACCTGGGAAGCTGGGCAGTAGTGGCACAAACCTTTAATCCCAGTGCTTGGGAGGCAGAGGTAGGCAGATCTCTGGGAGTTCAAGGCCAGCCTGGTCTACAAAGAAAGTTCCAGGACAGTCAAGGCTACACAGAGAAACCCTATCTCACCCTCCTCCCCCAAAAAGCTCCAACACCAAAATTTAAAGCGGTTATCTTTTCCATAGTTTGGAGAGCACGGTATGGAACTGTCTCAATTTAAGACATATGTTCTGATTTGGGAGAAAACGTTCCTTTCCATTTAAAGCTTTGCTATTCAGTACTCAGCGAGGATGATACTCTCCCTTACAGTGGGGATCATGCAGAGATTTCCCACCACATCCGCCCACTTGCACTGTTAATTCAAATGCTTTAACGTCCTGACATATACCCAACACAGGGAATTGGAAGCATTAACTTTTCCTTTTTTCACATTCAAACTGTAACACATTAAATGAAGTCCATTTTAAAATACCACTTCTCAACAGTAGCAGCCTGGCAAAACTCCAAACACACTACGTGCCCTTTATGGCTAAGGTTCTTATATAGATCAAACAAGCCTACAGGAGGGGACAGTGATGCTCTGACCAGAGTGACATTTACCTTCCCATCTAGCAGCCCCACACTAGGATGAATTAGACCTAGAAGACTATGTTCCTCAAATAAAGAGCACACAGATCTTCATCCACAAGAGCTTCCTCACAAGGAAGGCCTGCTACCTTCAAGGGTGTGCTAACAACTACACAGACTATATGCTGCACGGACAAGGAGTGATGAGGGGCAGGGGCAGGCTGTCATCAAGGTTGGACTCTTTCCTGTGGGCTGGCTACCAAAGTATATTCCTTCACCCATGCAACTGTGTCCATCCTACACATGCTACCTACAGTGACCCACCCATTCCAAAGCTGAACTCTAAAGAGTAAAGTACAAAGAGTTAAACTCAGAAATCTGGAAGCGGAGTTATTTCCATCATACTGAGAAACCCCGATAAGGCTACCCTGGAAACAAAGCACATTCCACAGTGAGCAAACAGCCCACACTAAGGTCACTTGGTCCCTATTCAGTCCCTGTAATGTTCTGGGTCACATACCACAAGCCTGGATTTTTCTAGTTGCTCATTTTGTGTTTCCCCTGAACTTAACACTAGCATTTTCACCAACCACCCTGTCCTCTGTGGGATAAGAAGTCACCACTGACAGGCCTAAGCCACAGTTTCAGCTGAACGTTGCTTAAGTCTTTAAATGTCCTTCACAGGATGTGAGACGTGGCCTTCATGAGACAGGAGCCAAACAGAGCCACATTCCTGTAGCTGGCGGGGAGAGCAGAAACAAGGTGAGCTTTAGATGAAATTCAGATGCCCACAGTATCTGTCTGCAGAGGTAAGGCAGTTGAACAAGGCAAATCTGGGTTTGCTGGTTCATCAGGCCAAGAGACCCAGATCAGGGAATAGGTGGCTACATCAATCACATGACAGCACATTCGTAGGGCAGCAGAGCAGGATAGCCCTACCACAGCCTTACTAATGCTGGTAGTTGACTTTGTACAAAAGAAAAAAAGAGAAACTTGGGCCACAGCTGCTGGGAGGCCCTTACATGCTAAAAAGCACCAACTCCTCACCAGGGACCACACAGTAACTAAAAGCAGACAAAAGCCTGGCATTCCCAGGCTCTTTCTGCATTTTTCCATTGTCTTAAGGCTCTGGGTCCCTCACCTGTTTAGTTCTGAGTGTAGATATTTAACTATGAAGGCAGAGAGCAACTGAGCCACCTCACTGCCCGCTCTGACAGTGCCCGCTCTGACAGTGTCCGCTCTGACAGTGCCCCGCTCTGACAGTGCCCGCTCTGACAGTGCCCCGCTCTGACAGTGCCCTGCTCCAAACCCGCAGAAGGCACCTTAGGTTTCCAGTTCTCCTAAACCCCACGGACAGATCACCCTCCCAGCAGGACTATCACCTCAGGGTAACTCTGAGACTGTCTTCTCATCACCTTACAGAACCAGAACTAAGATAATGGTCAGCCAGACCACAGGGGACCAAGACTACTTAATCACACACACCTCTTGCCCCTAGCTACCTCGGTTTGCGCCTAAGGCTCACACCAGTGCCCTGAAGAAGGGCTTAAATGCCCACTTTCAGTTCCTCTAATGGTCCTTTGGTAATAGTCCTCCTCTCATGTCCTCTCTGACTTCTGTTTGAACCCCCACCCCAGACAGAATTGCTCGGTGTAGCCCTGGCTGTCCTGGAACTAGCTCTGTAGACTAAGCTGGCCTCAAACTAGACACCTGCTTGTCTCTGCCCCGAGTGTTGGGATTAAAGAATCAAAGGCATACGCCACCATGCCTGGCTTGTTTGCTTTCTTTCTTTTCTTTTCTTTTAAAGATTTATTTTATTTATATGAGCACATTGCAGCTGTCTTCAGAAGAGGGCATCGGATTCCATTACAGATAGTTGTGAGTGAGCCACCATGTGGTTGCTAGGAACTGAACTCAAGACCTCTGGAAGAGAAGTCAGTGCTCTTAATGGCTGAGCCATCTCTCCAGCCCTTATTTGCTCTCTTCTTAAAGGCTAAGTGGCTGGAAAACTGGAGTTGAACCTCTTGGCTAGGACCCTGATTACAGGCATATCTAGGATAAAGAAAAGCCTATACATTAAAGAGTGGGGCATGCTCACTTCGCCAGCACATATACTAAAATGGGGCTGGAGAGATGGCTCAGTGGTTAAGAGCACTGGCTGCTCTTCCGAAGGTCATGAGTTCAAATCCTAGCATCCACATGGTGGCTTACAACCATTTGTAATGAGATTTGATGCCCTCTTCTGGGGTGTCTGAAGACAGCTACAGCAAACAAGTGAGACCAGAGCAAACGGGCCTGAGTGAAAAGAAAAAAGCGTCTGAAGCTACAGTGTACTTACTTACATATAATAAATAAATCTTAAAAAAAAAAACAGTGGGGCTAGGAGTATCTGAAAGACAGGGGTGCAACAGCTGGCAAGCTGCTACACTTTCCAGATGTAAGTGAAGGCCAGAACTGAGACTCTTGCAGCTAGATTCAGTGACATACAAGACATCTGCAGGAACGACAAACACCTGCAACAGTATCCTCAAAGTCACTCTGAAGAGTGACAGAGCTGACTCTGAACTGGTCTGTTCAGAAGGAAACTATGCTGGTTGGAGGAGCGTCTGGTCAGTGACTGTTCCTCTAGCCCAGATGGCTCTACCACAGGGTTAAACAAGTCTGTGGCCAAGAAGAGTCACTTACTTACCTATGCCCTCCACTCAGCAGGTCAACCAGAAGTAGAAACTAAAGTATTTGAAGCCAGGTGCATAAAAAGCGCAGACAGGGAGTGAAGTGACCATGGCCACTTATGGCCTCCATGCTTCTAGAGCTCCACTTCTCAGTTCTCGCTCCAAACTCTAGGCCCATCAGAGACCTAAAACACACATATGCATTTCTTTCACCGAACAAATACTACACACCAGCTCATGTACACATACACAAAATCAACCAATTCCCCTAATTTCCTAAAAACCTTTTCAAAAGTGTTTGGGACTTTCTGTGTAAGTACTGTATCAACCTCAAAGAGTTTTCACTTATAAAAAACATCAGTTACCCAAATCAGGAATTAACTGGTTGGGACACACTCAAGTAATCGCTGTCAAATGAACTAAGTGTTTTCTTTCTTTTTCACCTTATTTTTACTTGTGTTTATTGGTATTTTGCTTGTCTGTGTGTCTGTGTAAAGATGTCAGAAGTCCTGGAACTGGAGTTACAAACAGGTGTGAGCTGCCATGTGATTGGTGGGAATTAAACCCAGGTCCTCTGGAAGAACAGCCCTGCTCTTACCCAATAAACCATCTCTCCAGCACTGGGCTTTCTTTCAACATAAGAGTCTGCATACCTGCCTAAAAGACTGTCTGAGGCTTTCTGTTGCTATGACAAACACCATGACCAAAAGTAACTTAAGGAAGAAAGGGCTTATTTCATCTTACACTTCCAGGTAAGAGTCTACCAACAAGGGAGGGAGGTCAGGGAAGGAATGCAGAGGCAAGAATCTGAAGCAGAAGCAATAAGCAGGAACACTGCTTATTGGCTAGCTTTTTTATATCATTAAAAACCACCTGCCTAGGGGGTCCCATAACATACCACTCTCCAGCCCCCTGGCTGGACTTGCCTACATCGAGCATTAATTTAAAAAAAAAAAAAAAAAAAAAAAAAAAGCTTAACAAGCCAATTTTATGGAGGCATTTTTCTCAATTAAGAATTCTTCCCTTTAGTCCACACAGGATCCATTTTTAGCCAGGCAGTGGTGGCGCATGCCTTTAATCCCAGCACTTGGGAGGCAGAGGCAGGTGGATCTCTGAGTTCAAGGCCAGCCTGGTCTACAGAATGAGTTCCAGGACAGCCAGGGCTACACAGAGAAACCCTGTCTCGAAAAAAAAAAAGAATTCTTCACAGGAGCTGGAAAGATGGCTCAGAGGTTGAGAGCACTGACTGCTCTTCCAGAAGACTGGGGTTCAATTCCCATCACCCACATGACAGCTTACAACTGTCTGTAACTCCAATATCTGACACCCTCGCAAAGACACACATGCAGGCAAAATACCAACACACATAAAATAAATATATTATTTAGAAAAAAAAAATTCCTATTCTGGGACCTGGAGAGAAGGCTCCACAGTTAAGAGCACTGGTGCTCTTTCAAAGGACCTGGGTTCAACTCCCAGCAGCCACATGGCAGCTCACAGCTGTCTATAATTCTAGTTCCAGGAGGATCTGATGCCCTCACACAGACATAAATGTAAGCAGAACACCAATGAACATAAAATAAGTAAATAATTTTCAAAAATTATTTTGAAGAAGAAAACCAGAGTCCCTCTTCTGGGGCTAGGGAGATGGTTCAGTGATTAAGAACACTTCAAGAAGACCTGGATTCGATTCCATTTAGCCACAGGCAGCTTACAACTGAAACTGTAACTCCAGTTTCAGGGGATCCAACATTTCCTCAGAGACATACTTGTAGGCAAAACACCAATGAACATTAAAAATAAATAAAACATTAAAAAAATTCCCTCTTTCAAGATATGTCTAGGTTTGTGTAAGTTGACAAAAACCAATCAGCACACTAAGACTCTGAAACTTCCTAAAGATTCATAAAACATTTTAACTTATACTAGATCTTCTCATGAAAATAAAAGTCACATAAAAAAGTCTATATAAAAGTTTATATAGATCACAGAAAGCACGCATCAACGCATTCATGGGCATGCCACTAAAACCCTCAGGGTGTACAGCCAAACTTGTAGCTTCTCAATTCTGCTTAGCGTGGAATTGATTCATGCTTTGCAACTATGCTTATTCAGAGGACTTTTTTTTAAAAACTCAAAAACTAAAGTTTCTCTAGTCTTATTATTTTTATCACCACGATATAAAAGGGAAAAATTCTTTTTTCTTACAAAGTCACAAGAATGTACTTGCCTTGGTCGACTAGCTTTACGAAGCCAGAAGGCAGAAGTGTCTTTTTAAAAACTGCACTTAATCTTATTCTAATTAACTTCAAAAACAAATGACTTCCCTTTTTACAAACACGAGAACAGCGACAGCAGCTCCTCCGGAGGCTCGGAGCTGCAGGGACTAGAAAAGACGCGCTGGAGCCTCGTGAGAACCTCCAGACACAGAGCGAGGACCCGCAGCCATCCCAGCAGAGGCGAGTGGGTCGCACCAAAAAGGACAAAAGGAACAAAAATGACGGCAGGTACTGCAAGCATGAAGACTCTGCGGAGCCAAGGTGTGAGTTAAGTTTCTTTAATCCTTTGCGGTCAGACCCAGAAGCACACGCTGCAGCCAGGCACCAAGAAGCGTGACACTGACCCGTGTCACCGCCGCGCAGCCTGCCGGAGCCCCTTCCTAAACACCCGCGCCCACCGGCACCAGCTTGGGGGCGCCACGACGTGGCGGGAGCCGGGCACCTGACGAAAGACCCCACGGAGCGTCCCGCTGCCTCTCTCCTCCGCGGCCTGGGCCCGCCAGCGGCGCGAGGCGCAGCTGTCAGAGGCCGGGCCGGGCGCACTCACGGGACGCAGCCTCCGCCCGGCCCGCCGCGCACGGACAATGGCGCGGTCCCCGACCCCTGAGCGGCGCCGGCCGTCGAAGACGCTACTGAAGCGTCCCGCGCGCACTCACCTGAGGCGCCGGCTCCGCGCTGCGCAGCGCGGGCCCGCGGGCTGAGGACAGCGCGACGGGCGCGCCCATTCATTAGCTGCTTTGTCTGCCCCCGCCGCCCCTCCCGCCGCCCCAGCCCCGCCGCCTGCGACGCCGCCGGACGCTGCGCCCCTCCCAGGGCCCCGCGCGGGTCGGGGGCGGGGCCCGGGGCGGGGCTGGCGCGCGCAAGCGCAGTCCGTGCGCACCTGCCCCGCCTTGGGGGGGGGTGCCCTGCGGACGGCTGGTTGGGCCCGGGCTAGGCAAATGGGGCGGAGCCGCGAAAACTACGCAGGCGCAGTTTCCCCTCGCCCCATCTCCGGAGGTCAGGTTACTCCGGCGCAGTCTCACACACGAGGTCTGGTCGCTGGCCTCCTCCGTCAAACTACGCAAGCGCGGTCTGGCGCACCTGCCCTGTCAGGATTTTTGTCCGAAGACTACGCAGGCGCAGTCGCCGCGGCGGTTGGTTGGAATAGCTGCGAGTTTGGGAGCGCGCGTTCTCCGTGGTTTCTTCTTAGTGCTTGGCCGTTAGGGTGGTCCTGCGCTCTCCCAACGGCTGGCCGCGAAGCTTCCGGGCTTGTGGTCAAGGCGGGTGCCCTCTTAGGGGCGTGCGCACAACCTCTTTCTGTAGCCCTTGGGTAGAGGCTAGACGCAGCAGGTGCTAGCTGCGCAGGGTTTGGAGCCATATTTAGGTAGAAGAAATAAGGAGCTTAACGTAGAACGCCCTAATTCAAGTGCCTGTGCGGACCACTTAATTTCTGCAGGTGGAACTTGTCCCAGAGGCCCTTCTCTGGTGACACTTTAGACCACAGCTTGTTCTTTTAAGCGGAAGTTCTATCCCACGCCCATCTCCTGTTTCGCACGTTTGGGAGTTTTCTTCTGTGATTGAAAAATATGAGCCCAGCGGTGATGGGGGCTTGGGGGGTGGGAGGAGGCGGCTAGTGGCTGATGTCACAGGTTGAAACATCTTGCTTACCCTAATTTACCATCACTGGTCAGAGGACATGGTTTGGGGTTTTCTGTCTAAAGTTCAAGGGAAGGTGGTTGGGCTGCCAGTGCGCTGTAGATGGAACCTTTGGTCATCATTGGTATGGAACCCCGAGCCTGTCTATCTTTTGTCTTCTCTGCCTTCCATTCAGGGAAGCTGATGTTTGTGGTTGGTGGTGGTGGCTCCATATCAGTCTCGATGGGGAACACCAGACAGGCCTGGGTGGATGTCCTCAGCTAGCGGTTCCTGTAGGGTACAGAAGTGTCTTCCTAGTAATCTTCCTTTCAGTGCTACCCCCCTCTTACACATCACCCTACACCTCAGAGGAAATGAACAGGGATTCATCTAGCTTCATGAAGGAACTTCCGACGCCCCAGGAGAACTGTTCAGACGTGGATTCTTGAGGTGTAGAGCTAAGGGGTAGGGACTGGAACAAGTAAAATAGGAAAGTGTATGGGATTTAGCCTAGGGTGTCTCAGCCCAGCTGGCGGTCTGGACTGGCTTGTTTGTGTCGGTTTATACTGAAGCACCTGCACAAACTCTTAACCTGGAGATGGCCCTTCAGGGCCAGGCTGAGCACCCTCAGTGCTCCTGGCCCTGGCCAAGCTGTGCAGAGGAAGAAGGAAAACGGGAAGTAGAAAGCAACGAGGCTGCTTGCCTGGTGTGCAAGGAGCGGGCTTCCCCTTCTGTGACTTGCATAGTGTCAAGATGTCCAGAGGTTTTGGAGGGTTAGGAAATATTTGCATGTCCACTGGGACCGTGTGGCTCCATATCAACCACCATCATAGACAAAAGATGGTAACACTTGAAATCCTACCTGGCTCTTAAAATAAGATTGGCCGTGTTAGAGTAAGGCAGTGAGTGGATCTAGCAACGGAGACGTGGATGCTACAGGCAGATAAAGGGCAGAAGTCTAGTCCCTTGGTTCTAGGTATGAAGGAGCCCCCCTGCACCAAGGATAATCAGACAAAAGGCACAAGGGCCTTCACAGTCTGCTCCAGAATGGCTGTCCTGAGTCTTGGGATCTTGGAGCTACACCAATAGTCACTAAACACTATGAGTTTATCAATGGCCTTTGGGTGTTATGCAGATGCTGTATTAGTTGCTCTTCTCATTGCTGTAATCAAGACTCAGACAAAACCATGGCAGGAAGAATTTATTCTTAGTGTACAGTCCTCCCTGTCAGGGAAGGTATGGCAAGGATCTTGAGGTAGCTGGTCACTTTGCATCTGCCTTCAGAAAGAAGAGACAAAGGAATTCGGATATTTAGCTAGCTTCTTTTTACATAGTCTGAGACCTAACCCTAGAAATGCCACCCCCTCTTTCAGGAGGGTCTTCCTACTCAATTAGCTTAATCATAATAAACCCTCACAGGTGTGCCCGGAGGCTATTGTAAATTACTCCTCAGTGTTCCTGGAGGCTTCTGTCATGGCGGTGTAGATCCTGTCAAGTTGACCGACACTAACCATCACAGGTTAATTTAACAGGCAGGTGCAGGCACCAATCAAAAGGTGTGCATTGAATTCTGGCCTGGATGTTGACCTATGTTGGGTACATGGTTCTAGTTCACTCGCTCCCTGACCCAGTCCTGCTGAGATTCAGTGAGGCCTCTGTTTCCCACCTGAGAAATGAAGCAGCTCCCTGCCTTGATTGTACACCAACCTTGTCCAAATGGGCATCCAGAGATGAGCCACACATATGATCAAACCGTGTAAACGGTCAGTTTTCCTAAATGTAGGGGTGAGAAGCCAGGATAACAGGAAGGAGTGCAGGTATTCCTATTAGAGAGGGTCTTGGACTAGGTGTTTCCAGGTTCTTGACCCCTCCTTCAAGAGTAAAATGAGGCTGGAGACCTCTTTCAGAGGTCCTGAGTTCAATTCCCAGTAACCTCATGGTGACTCAACCATCTATAATGTGATATGATGCCCTCTTCTGGCATGTGGCTGTACATGCAGATAGAACACTCATACATAACATATATTAATAAATCTTTAAGACCGAAATAAACTATTCAAAGAATGGAACAATTTAGAACACATTCCAAGAGAATAGTAGGCCATGTGAGTGAAGATACTCATTTGAAAATATGTGTTGATTGCCTGCATGTTTGTCTGTGCACCACCTGCATGCAGTGCTCATAAAGGCCAGAAGACCTCCAATCCTTTAGAAGGTCGTGAGCTACCATGTGGTTACTGAGAATCAAAATGACATCGTTTGCAAGACCAGTACATGCCCTTAACTTCTAAGTTCTGTCTCCAGCCCTAGGGCTTCCTTTACGGAGCTCAAGAGGAGTTTGATTCCTAGGGTTCCGTAGCGTGGTTCTTCATCTTGACAGATTGAGTCCAAACTTTAATGCTACACACATTCTTTCTCACAGTACATTTGGTTTTGATTATACACACCAAATTTTGCATAGACATTAGATCATAAATAGATTCCCCTTAAAAGTTCATTTAGAGGGGACAGTTTGCTTTGTTGTGCGTGTACACACAAACCAGTCAAGGTTAGATCAATTCTCTACTGCTGTTCCCACATGTTGCGAATATGTTTGACAAGTTTAATGGTCCTTTAAGAGGAAGAGAAACTTATTCCATTGTTCAGAGTGAAGTGTGAGTGTAGCTGGGTACAAAATAACAGTCCTGGGTGGCTAACAAGTTGCTAGATACAGAGCTCAGAGAGGTGTAGGTGTTGTGATGGTCGAGCATCTCCAGAAACCACACCTGGCAAAACAGTTCCATGTGGGGCTTATTGAGGGGGGCAAAGTGGTAGCGAAAGGAAAAGGGGGAAGAGAGAGACAGACAGAGAGACAGACAGACAGAGAGCAAGAGAGGCAAAAGAAGCAAGAGAGGAGGCAGGAGAGAGAGGAGGGGGCAAGCAACCCCTTTTATAGTGGGCCAGGCCCACCTGGCTGTTGCCAGGTAACTGTGGGGTGGAGTTTAGACGAAATGCTAACAGTGATGGTGCTCGCCTTTAATCCTAGAACTTGGGAGGAAGAGGCAGGTGGATATCTGAGTTAGAGGCCAACCTGATCTACAGAGCAAGTTCTAGGACGGAGAAATCCTGTGTTAAAAAAACAAATAAGGGACCCTTGAACTTGGTAAATGCTACACATGGTTGTGTGCATTCCTACAGCAAGATTTGAAGTGGAGCAGGGAGAATCATCCAGAAACTCCTGGGCCAGGTAACCTGGAGCATGCCATAGAGCAGCAGAAACAACATGAGAGACCTGAACAAGTTGTAAGGCAAGAACAAACTATAGAAAGTTGCCCTTTGACCTTCACACATATACTAACACACACACATATATACAAAATAAAAAAAAAGTCATTTGTGTCTTGAGAACTTGCTGAGGTCACTTATTCTATGAGACTTTTTAAAAGATGTAACTTTTTTTATATATGTGTATGAGTCTGCACACGTGTGTGTTTTTCCTGGAAGCAAAGAAAAGGTGTTGAGTTCCCAACTGCTTGTTACAAGCATGGCAAGCTGCCTGACTTGTGAATTCCTGCCTGGAACTGTTCCTCTGAAGAACAGCAGGCACTCTAACCGCCGAGTGAATGAGAAAGAGGACAGGACCTCTCCTAGTTATAACGGAGGAGAGGGTTTTATTGTAGTAGCTATTCAGAAGAATACAGCCAGGGGCATCTGGAAGGTTCCAGACTGAACCAGGCCCTGAGAGGAGAGAGAGAAGGAGAACAAGAGTGCTTGTGAGAACCAAAAGAGGACCAAAAGAGCCAGTAGTAGCCAGTGGCTGATTTTGGGGGGGGAAAGAGAAGCTGGGGAAGGGAAGGGAAGCTTAGGGGCTGGAGAGGTTTTGAGTGGGGGGCAGGGTGTGTCAGCCCCCAGGAAGATTCTAGCAGGTACTTGTTAGTGGGGGCTGAGGGAACCTAGAGGTTCGCTAAGACCTTGATATGCTAATAGCCATGGCTGGCCTAGGTTAAAGGAGAAGTCATCGATCTCTTTTTGCCCCAGATAAGGGAAATGACTCCTTTCAGCAAGTAAGAATTATCTTAAGTCCCTGAGGGAATGCTGGCTTTTGTCTAAAAAGTGGTCTTTGGGAAGGAATTTCTAAAGACCTAACACTGAGCCATCTCTCCAGCCCCTTCTTCTAGAAGGGTTTTTGTTGATGTTGGTCGCAGTGGCTGTTTGTTTGTTTGTTTTTGAGACAGGATTTCTCTATGTAGCCTTGGCTGTCCTGGAACTCTGAGGCTGATCTTGAACAGAGAGATCGGCCTGCCTCTGTTTCCTGGGTGCTGGAGCAAACATACAGTACACCACTGAGTCAGCCAGAGGTATTTTAAGGAATTGATCTATGCTATTATGGAGATTTGGTGAGTCTAAGATCCAATAGAAGCCGGGCAGTGGTGGTGCACGCCTTTAATCCCAGCACTCAGGAGGCAGAGGCAGGTGGATTTGTAAGTTCTAGGCCAGCCTGGTCTACAGAGTGAGTTCCAGGACAGCCAGGGCTACACAGAAAAACCCTGACTTGAAAAACCAAAAAAAAAAAAAAAAAAAATCTAATTGAGGGAGGCAATGATGCTGGAGGCTAAGGAAGAAGCCGGTAAAGTTCCAGTCCAAAGGCCATCTGCTTGACAACCAGAAGGAACTGATGCTGCAGAATGAGTTCTGCTCCCTTCTTGCTCTACAGATCCTGCCTTTGGCTGTGTTCAGGCCTTCAGTGGATTGGCCGAGGCCTTCCCACACTATGGAGGACAACCTGCATTACTCAAAGCTCACTGATTAACATGTAACTCTCATTCAGAAACATACTGAATGATGTACGGTGACCCAAAGTCTTAGTCACTATTCTATTGCTGTGAGGAGACAGACACTGTGACCGAAGCGACTCATAGAAAAGACAGCATTCAATTGAGGGCATGCTTACAGCATCAGAGGGTGAGTTCATCACCATCATGGTGGGGAGCATGGTGGCAGGCAGGCAGACATGATACTGGAGAAGTAGCTGAGAGCTTTAATCCTGATCAGTAGGCAGTGGACAGGGGTGTGGTGGGGGGAGAAGAAGGGCGATGCATGAGGGGGGATGGGGGAGAGAGAAGGTTGGGAACTGAGAGAGCAGCAGCGCTGAGAGTGAGGGTGGGTGCACTCAAGATGCAAACAAAACACAGACTGGGTGGGCCTGGTCTGGGCTTTGGAAACCTCAAACCCCATTCCCAGTGACAGGATTCCTCCAAGCCTACACCTCCTAATCCTTTCCAAAAGCTTCATCTACTGGGGACTGAGCATGCCAATATATGAGCCCGCAGGAAACATTCTCCCCCAAACCGCCACACCCAGGGACGTTGATACCTACTAGCCATCATAATTTTCTTCTGATTCACAACATCTGGGTGCTCCAGAATTTGACTTCCTATGTCTCCCCTGTATCAGTACTATACTCGATCCCCTTTTCTTGACTGAATGTTATCAATTTTATTGATCACTTTTAAGACCAAACTTTTTATTTCATTGATTTTTCTCATTTTCAATCCCATTGATTTCTACTTTATATTATTTCCTTCCAGTCGTTTTGGGTTTATATTACTCATCTTGGTCCAGGTTTTCAAGATGGAAGCTGGAATCCTGCACGATTGCTTTGAGGTTCTGTTTCTTTTCTTTTTGAGACATATTTTTGCTATGTAACTCTACCTAATCTGGAACTCACTATGTAGACCACGCTGGTATTGAACTTGGAACAATGTCTTGGATTACAGACATACATAACTAAGCCTGGCCATGTTGCTTTTTTTCTTAGATATGTGTTTAGCATCTAGATTTCCCTATGTCCAGAGTTTTTGATACATTATATCTTTTTCACTTAAATCAATAGATTTCAATTTCCTAATGCTACTTTTTTGTTTTATTTTGGTTTTTAACTTTGGGTTGTAGAGAGGTGGCTCCTGGTTAAAAGCACTTGTTGCTCTTACAGAGGACCTGAGTACAGTTCCCAGCACCCACATAGTGGCTCACAAACAAAACTCCAGTTCCAAGGGATTTGACCCTCCCTCTTCTGACCACCACAGGCACTGCACATGGTACATATACATGCATTCAGGCAAAAACTCATACACATAAAATATAAATATAAATTTAAAAATTTTGGTTTTAATGTTAATGTGTGGGTAAGTACATGCAAATTCAGCTATCTAAGAAGATCAGAAGAGGATTCCTGGACATAGAGTTTTAGGCAGTTGTGAACCATCTGACATAGGTGTTGGAAAGCAAACTCGGGCCTCTTGAGAACTGGGATTAAAGGTGTGCACAATCGACACCATAGATAAGACATATATATATATTTTCCTATGTGTACATTTAGTAACATATCAGACAGTGGTTTTTTTTGTTGTTTTGTTTTTTTTGCTTTGTTTTGTTTTGTTTTGTTTTTTGAGACAGGGTTTCTCTATGTAGCCATGGCTATCCTGGAACTCACTCTGTAGACCAGGCTGGCCTCTGCCTCCCAAGTGCTGGGATTAAAGGTGTGTGCCACCACTGCCCAGCTCGACAGTGTTAATTTGTTGCTTCAACAATTCAGTGTGGTTTAAGAAACACAGTGAGGGTGTCCCCTCTCACTCACCTGTCTTGTCATTGTCACACTATTCTTTTCTCCTTGCTAAAGTTGTCTTCTGTTATCATTACATTCCTCCTTGAGTTTCCTTCAGCTAGTCTTCCTGTTGTGACATACATGTGCACATGCATGGGCCCGTGCATACAGGTGCACACACACACACACACACACACACACACACATGCACACACGAATGCACACATGCACATGTACATGGTCATGTTGTTAGTGTCCAAGAATTGCTGAAGGAAGACTTCAGACTCAAATATGACAGGCGGATTTCTCAGTTTGAGGCCAGCCTGGTCTGCAGAGTGAGTTCCAGGAAAGCCAGGGCTATACAGAGAAACCCTGTCTCGAAAAACCAAAAAAAAAAAAAAAAGAATGGTTTATTCTGCAGAAATTGCCAGCATGCAGGGGTCGACTATTCATCAAAATGGTGATAAACTGAGGGGCTGATAGGCCCCCTTTTCTACAGGGTTAGGGGAATTTTCCAGAAGAATTAAGTACCCTCTAATAGGATTGGTAGGAGCAATGCAGTGACACTGGTACAGTTTTGAGTAGTTGCTAAGTTAGTTTTATTCCGATTGGTGAGCCTTGAAGAATTTCAGAACCAGCTCAGTTCTGGCCTTGATATCTCCTTCAGCCAGGTGTCCCAGGAGCTGACTCAGCTCCAGACTTATCCCCCCTAAGTCAGTGTTGTCACTGATTAAAGGCCCGTTGTCAATGGCTCCTTCTGAGGAGCCCAGTTTTCTACCTGGGGGAATTGAAACTTTTATTCCCAAGGTTTTTGGATCTCTCAATGTATGTGTGCCCACAGGTGCAAATGCATCTGTGCCCTTGCACGGAGACCAGAAAATGGTATCAGTATTCTCTACCAATCTCTGTCTATTCCTCGGAGGCAGGTTTTTTGTTTTTTTTTTGTTTTTGTTTTTGTTTTTTTTTTCTGAGAACCTGGAGCTCTTGGTTGTTTGTTTTGATTTAATTTGATTTTCTGGGCTAGACTGGAAGCCAAAAAGCCTCAATAATCTTCCTGTCTGCCCTCAGAGCCATGATTTTATAGGCATTTCACAGGATGCAGGGTTGTTGTATGTGGGTGCTGAAATCCTGGGTCTCCTGATTACTCAGCAAGCACCCTAACTCCTAAGTCATTGCTCCCACTCATGTCTAGTGTAGCTCTGCTCATGGTGCGCTGTTCTCACAATCTTCCCATTGTTCCTACATAATTAGAGATTCTCTTTATTTATTTTCATTCAATCTGAAGGACTTTCATTAAGTAGAGGACTCCTGGTGGACTGTTCTTTGCTTGAGAAGCAGTGTCCACATCTTCCTGGTCTCAGTGGCTTCTGCAGAGAAGTGCAGTCACTGAGATTGCTCTTCACTGCAGGCAGGGTATCATCTTCCTGAGTCTACTTTGTAGATGCTTGGTCTCCAGTTCAGAAGTTTATCTATGACACATACATGGGTAGGGATTGTTCTCTTCGGACCTCACTAACCTTGAGTGTGCAGGTTCACGTCTTTGCTGTTTTTGTGAAGTTTCTGCTATTGGGTCTTCAAATATTTTTTCAGCTGCATTTTTCTTCTTGGTCTCCAGTGACACAAAGCCTAACAAAAACTAGATTTATGTTTAATTGTTCTATAAATCCCTAAGGTTATGTTCAATTTCTTTCTGTCTATTTTCTCTCTATTGTGAAGCTGGGCTCTTTTTTATGACCTTATCTTCCAATTCAGAATCTAGAATCATTCCTATGCCATGTTTAATTTGCTATTGAATTTATCCAGTAAGTTTTCAAAAATGCCAAATTTCAGTTCATTGTATTTTTTTAGTTCTGTAATTTCCTTTTTGTTCTCTGGATAAAGAATTTTTCCTGAGCTTTTCTTTTTGTTCATCTATCTCAAGATAATTTGTAATGACTATTGGAAGTATTTTTGCAACAGCTACTTGACAGTCCCTGTAAGACAATTCCACATCTGATTCCTTTGTGCAGTCACTGGTTGGTGACCTCTTCCCGTTCAAATTATGAGTTTTGATTTGAGTAATCTAACTGTGATTGGGCAGTTTGGATTAGTGTTATGAGACTGACTCCTAGTTAAACCTTCCCTGTCACTTAGCCAGGCAGTTGTGTTGTGTAGGTTAAGCTTCCTCGGCCACTCCTCTGGGCTGTGGTTTCCATGGCAGTGTGGCTTTCAGAGCCCTTGCCATGTTTTTCTGGCCTATTTTATTCAACTGGTGCCACCGAAGCATGGAGTTAATTCTTTGGCGTTGCCTGGGATAGAGGCACTTCTCATGCTGCCCAGAGTTGCTGGATGGGAGAAGGAAAGACCAGCTAAGGTAGACTCGATACTCACAGGTTTCTGCCTCATCTCTGATGAATCCACGGAAGGCACTCAAGCTTCTCTCTACTGGGCAGGGATGCAGGGAAACACAGATGTATTGGAACATCTGCCATGATTGGAGGTTCAAAAGATACCAGGAATGGGCTCCTACTTGAGGAGGGGTGGAGGACTGCAAGCTGTGTGTTTCCTAGGCCCCTGGCCCTCCTGCCTTCCCTCCTACTGTGGAGACTTACTTCTATAATCATCTATTGTGTCATCTAAAGGTTGTATTTGGCTGGAAGGAGCAGGAAGAGATTAACCTACACCTTTAGTCTTGACTGGAAGCCTCTGGTTATTTATGGCTTTGAGATAGGGTCTTGCGTTGGATAGCCCCTCATTTCGGTTTCTCAGGTGCTGGTTTGTAGGTGGGGACCCCATGCCAGGTTCCAGGGGTACTTCTAGAGCAGTTTTATGCCCACTGGCAGTCACTCTCAATTTGCTTCTTCCAGTGTCCCCGACAGCTAAATCTGGTTTGTAGACTTGTCTAGACTGGACATTTTCTCTAAGTGGAGAGCTATGGCTTATGTCCTGTTGTCCCTGGCTTCTTTTGCTCAACTTATTTTCCAGATTCAACTACATTATAATATCTCAGTACTACATCTTTTTTATCTCAAATAATGTCCTATTTATGGAAGTACATTCTATTTATCTGTTCACCAGTCACTTTCCCCTTTTATGCCTATTGTAAATAATATTGCTTTTAATATTTCATACAAGACATGTATTTTCAGGCTAGAGAGATGGCTCAGTGGGTTACAAACATGTACTGTTCTTGCAGAGCACCCCAGTTCAACTCCCAGCACCCGTAACAGGCAGCTAAAACAACCACTTGTAACTCCAGTATCCAAGGGATGCCTCTAACTTCGGGCACACACACACACACATATATACATATACGTGTAAATAAATAATAAGAAAATATGTTTTTTAAAAAATTAAGACCTATTTTCATTTCTTTTGAGCATGAACTTAGAGTGGAGTTGTAGTGACAGAGTTAACTCTAGGCCTAGCTTTTTGAGTCCGAAGAAGTCACAGATGAGCGTCTCAATTTTTCTACATCCCTGTCGACACTTATCCTACAACTTTTGGGTTGTAGCTACCTTGGTGCATGTGCAGTAGCATTGTGTGGATTGCATTTACAGTTCCTTGATGGCTGATGATATGAAGTATCTCCCTGTGCTCATTGGTACGTCTTCTTTGCAGGAGGGTTTGCTCAAGGCTTAGGCCTACATTTGAATGTTTTTGTTTGGTTCTTTTGAGTTGAGGACCTTGGCTTTCATGCTGAGGGACATGGGATCCATGACATTCTCAGTTTGGGAGGTACACGGCAGATCTGAGTGATGAGTCAGACACAGGTCAGCAGGTGAGGGATGCAGGGCTGGTTCTGGGTACGCTGTGAAGAGGAACTCACAGAATTTGCTGATGGGATGTTTTTCTTTCCTTTTCTTTTTTCTTTTTTTTCCGAGACAGGGTTTCTCTGTGTAGCCCTGGCTGTCCTGGAACTCACTCTGTAGACCAGGCTGGCCTTGAACTCAGAAATCCGCCTGCCTCTGCCTCCCAAGTGCTGGGATGAAAGGCGTGCGCCACTATGCGAAGCTCCTGATGGATCTTATGGATCCTGATGGATCTGAGCAGTTGAGGCATTTATCATTCAGAAGTACAAAGGTCCCAGTAATTGAGACTGCCTTCATGCCATACAGCTTCTGAAACATAGAGTAGACAGCTTCATTGAAGGAAACTTGTCCCACAGTCTGGAGGCCACTCCCTCTCAAACCTCCAGTGTCTTCTGGTCCTGGTGGCTGGCAGTCCTTCAGCATACTTGGCCTTGTGGTAACATCGCTGCAATCGTTGTCCCACCATGCCTGTGTCTTAATTTCCCCCTCCCACAGGGCATTGGGCACAGGAGTGGGGCCTGCCTTAATGATATGACCCTGATTATACCCATGAAACCTGTTCTCACACCAGCTCACGGCTCAGTACTTCGAGGACTTCGATGGATTAAATCAGCTCTCTATAAGACACACTTTTCCACAGTGGAGGGAGACAACAGAGCAATTTGGGGATGAAGGCTGAAGCCAAGCCTCAGAGGGCTTCTTAGAGAAGATGCCGAGGAGACTGCTGAAGAATGCTTTTCAAAAACTTACAAACATGACTCATACAACAAAAGCAAAGAAGTGTCAGATATTTGTTTAATCATCACTGAGCAAAGCCAGCATGATGGTAAAACCATCTCACGAGACTGGAGAGCGGCATTTACAATGACTGACACAGAGCTTGTATGAGTAGGCTGCTAGCCTCGATTACAAAATAAAATTATTAAAGCTCTTCAGGACCATCAAATTGCCACTTCTTCTATCATCTTTTCCCCTAGGCAAAAATAATTTTCCATGTTTCATTATTGAATTTATTTGCACCCAGACAAGAATCATTTAACTTAGCCATCTGTTTTCTGCCAAGTTAAAAAAAAAAAATTCTACCTTTACTGACTTGTAAAAAGACTGTAATTAATGGTCCAGCAAGATATATAACTTAGGAGTCAGAAAATTCCCTTGGCAAGTCCACTGGACAACACTCAACTTGCTGTTGAAAAGACATATGCCACTTGTTTGCCTAATCGTAAATTCTAGAAAAGCTTTATTAGTTCCTACTTGTGATGATAATCTTCAAGGGTTATTGTTGTCCTGGGAAAGTCAGTTTCCTTGTATGCTGACCTGATTCATGCACACGAGCCCTGTAAGAAGAGGTGGCAATTAATGTGCTAAACCTCCTTGTTAAGTGGTATATCGAAGCCATGAATTACACAAGATCAAGGCCGGAATATCAGCTCTGTCTGAAGATGTCATCATGAGGAATGTAGGACTGAGCTTCATTTATGCCCAAGGTATGCTCTCATTTGCCTTTCTATCCCTTGATTAGGAAACGGAGCCAAACTGATCTTCAAGCTTGCTTATAGCCCCTGTGCAGGTAGGTGAGTTTTCATCTTCTCTCTAGCCTCAGTGGCTACCATGGTCCCTGGCTGTCAGACCATGTCTTTCTTTGTGTCGGGCTGGGCCTTTGTATGTCAGAGTACAGGTGCCTGGCTAGCTTGGGTCTGAGGGTGGTGTATGGTGGGCACGCCATGTGGCTCATGAGGAAGTTAAGACCTTAAAAGTCTTAATGTAAGGTAAGGAATTGGTTACATACATAATTTGACTTTCAAGTGAAGAGGATGACCGATTTCTATTATCGTTACGTAAATCATTCGATTTTCGTTAAGAAGAAAGGTTATAAACCAGACAGGGTATCAAATACTTCTGATCTCAACACTTTGGAGGCAGAAGCAGGAGGGCTAAGTTAAAGGCTAGTCTAGGCTACACATAGTATAGATTCTGCCCAAAAGCAAACAAAAGAGTAAGCATCTGTGCTGGTCAGTATTATCAACTTTCCAGGATCTATCATTACCTAGGAGACAAACCTCTGGGAATGTCAGTGAGAGAGAGAGAGAGAGAGAGAGAGAGAGAGAGAGAGAGAGAGAGACTAGATCAGGGTAATTAAGGTGGGAAGACCCACCCCTAACTGTAGGTGGCATTGGTCAATTGGCTGGAGGCACTCAATAAAACTGTCCTAACTTCTTGACTATTGGTGTAGTATGATCCCTGATGTTCTGCAATTTTAAACAGTGAGCCCAAGTAAGCTTTCATCCTTAAATTGCTTTTGTTATTTTGTCACAGCAGCAAAAAAGGAAGCCAATGCAACACTGTAACAAACATCTGAGGAAAAATACCCCAGACGCTAAGGAAAAGTACTATGCTGCTACTTAAGGCATTCTTTTTGTTTTGTGAGAACACAGTTAAAGATTTTATTTGTACCAGAGAACAGAACTTTGAAAAACACACTAATGCTCTGTTGCTTGCTCTTTGTTATGTCTCCTAGCAGGGGACAGCATTCTGGGGAACAGTGATGCCTCCAAAGCCAAGCTTTTGAATGGTGCATACATGGAGGTAAATGATGTGTCAAGGTCAGGTTTCTGCCTGATGGAGGTCAGAGATGGCCCCCAAAGGGGACTGAGATAGGTGCAGTCTAGATGTTTCTTACAGTTAAGCTATAGAAGGGAGGACGGGTGGAATGAACCATCTGCTCTATTAGAATGGGAGGTTAACCCAGTTCCCAGCACACACATCCCACATCTCATCCCAGCTCCAGGCTATCCAAAGCTCTTTTCTGGCCTCCATGGGTCCTGGGCTCATATGTGCAAACCCACACATACACACAGAATTTAATCAATGAAAAAGTCACTAGTTATTGTAAAAAATGAAAGTTAAAGAATTTAAAAAAGATAACAGGAGAAGGTTGAGCATGGTCACATGTGCCTGTGATCTCTCTCCACACTGCAAAGGCTGAAGCAGGAGGATTTTTAGCTTAAGACCAGCCTGTGCTATACAGTGAGTTCCAGGCTAGCTAGATACTGAGACCCTATCTCAAAAAATACAAAGTGGACAATAATAACCAACCAACCAACCAGCCAGATTAAAAAGCTCCTGACAGACGAATCTAATACAGTCATCATCCTTTATTTGAACCTATTCATGCCATCACTTGTTCCACCTCCTCCCCAGAAGGGCCTCTTTGTAGCCCAGTCTACTCTGAAACTCACACTATCTCTGCTTTACTCCTCATAGTTCTAGGAGTATGTGAACATAACACAATGGCCAGCTCATGTCTTGTTCCTTACTGGCCATGCTTCAGTCTCTACTGTTGCTATTGTTTTTCCATACAAGGTTTCTCTGCGTAGCCCTGGCTGTCCTGGCACTTGCTCTGTGAACCAGGCTAGCTTAGAGGCTCTGTGAGGCTCAGTGAAGGTGTGAGCACAGTCCTTTAGTCTTTTTTTTTTTTTTTTGGTTTTTCAAGACAGGGTTTCTCTGTAGCCCTGGCTGTCCTGGAACTCACTCTGCAGACCAGGTTAGCCTTGAACTCAGAAATCCGCCTGCCTCTGCTTCCCAAGGGCTGGGATTAAAGGTGTGCACCACCACTGCCCGGCTGTGTCTTTTCATCTTTTGTTTTATGAGACAGTATCTTACTTTTGCTCTGTGTTGTGGGAGGTACTTCCCTTGATGGTTTGCTTAAGTTTTCCTAAGGTAGAGAGAAGGTTGCTGGCTCATCTGGTTCTTCCTGGCATGCTTAGATTCAGGTAAATGGACATCTATAGAAGAGGCAGCTGCGTGTGCAGTTCCTGGCTTTGTGGCAGATGTGTCCAGGCCTCATGGAGTGCTCCTACCATGGCTCACTGGTATGATTGAAAGGAGTACTAGCTAAACATGGGGCTTTGCTTGGGACTGGCTCCAGAATGAACTCACCCCTAAAGACTATTTTCTAGCAGGGTAATCGCCTTTAATCCTAGGACTCTGGAGGCAGAGGTAGGTACATCTCTTGAGTTCAAGGCCAGTCTGGTCTACAGAGGAAGTTCAGGGATACTGAGAGGCCTTGTATTAAAAGCAAATCAACAAGAAGAAGACTATTTTCCAGTCCACAGTTCGGCTACAATGGGATATGAGCGCTGGCCAGCAAAAAGCTCATGGGGCTCTAGCCCCAACCTGTGATGCATAAATGAGCAAGACTGCCTTGTCCCAATAACTTTGGTGCTATATCCTGTGTAGTGAGCTTGTCATGTGGAGGGAAGAAGTCTGCTCTTGAGTGAAAAGCTTGTTTGTTTACCTTAGGGGTCCACCCTAATGTCACAGGCGCATGACTAGTGGTTCCTTTTATTACCATGACACTTGCCACAAGCCTTCCAAGACAACCAAAGAACCACCCAGTCTTTACCTCCATTTCAAAATATTTAGAGATTAATCTCATAATGAAAATTCTAAAGAAACCACTAACTTTTAAACTAAAGCCTAAAGTAGAAGAAACAAACTGGAGATAAGATCAGTGTCCATAAGCACCAACCCACAGGGCCCTGATCTTGAAACCTTCAAGCCTTTACAGCAGAGTTTCTCAACCTGTGGTCACCACTGCCTTGGTGGTCCTGCCTATCAGATATTTACATTGATAACAGTAGAAAAATTATAATTATGAAGTAGAAATGAATTTTTTTTTTTTTTTTGGTTTTTTGAGACAGGGTTTCTCTGTGTAGCCCTGGCTGTCCTGGAACTCACTCTGTAGACCAGGCTGGCCTCAAACTCAGAAATCCACCTGCCTCTGCCTCCCAAGTGCTGGGATTAAAGGCGTGCGCCACCACTGCCCGGCTTAAATGAAATAATTTTATGGCTGGGGGTCACCCCAGCATTCAACAGCAATAGGAAGATTGAGAACCACTCCTCTATAGTATCACCAGGGGGGACATCAATGCTGCTTATAAGAGGAAGGCCTAAGTCCGGTGTGGTGGCCCATGCCTTTAGGGAGTCAGATCTCTATCTATATAGTGAGCTCCAGACAGTCAGAATTACGTAGTGAGAGTCAGTCTCAAAACAACAAAATCAAAACCCAACCAACAAACCAAACCAAAAAGAAAAGAAAAAAAAAAAAGGAAGGCCTGAGTTGGGGGCATGCCCCCAGACCTGGCTGCCCCACAGTTTCTAGTCACTAGTTATCCCCAATTCCTTTCCATACCTTCCCCTACCCAACCGCTGACCTCACCTGTGCCCTTTTTAGTGCCACCTTAGGGTTCCCCAGTCCTGCCATTTATTCCTCAGAGGGATCCACCCGTTTGGTGACCCTCCATCAGGGCCCGTATTTCCATTCCCTCCTAACTCATCCTTCATGAACCACCTTGGTCACCAGACACTATCAGAACCACACTTACTCCCCTTTGGATGCATCTCTTGATTCTCTCAAGAACCACTCCCAAGGAAAGCACGCACACTCAGGAAACTCCGCCTGGCTCTTTAGGGTCAGCATTCTCGCTCTACTCAGTGCCACTGACCCCATGGTAAATATCTGGCTACCCTACTCTAATAGCAGTCCTTCGCTCTTCAGGAGCCCTACCTGTCTCCCCCAGAACTCTCCTCCTAGTCACCCCAATCTTGCAGCACTTCTTCCCCTCCCCCCTCCGGATCCCCACCCTAACTCCCCGAGAGCCACCCTTCCTGGTCACCCCACTCTCTCCTTCGCGTCCCGCCCCGCCCCCTTATCCCGGCTTGGCGCGGCGCGCGTCATGGCGGCGGCGGGCGGGGCGCGTCTCGCACGCAGCGCGCCGGGCGGAGCGCTCGCCGCATTGTTTGCTTCGCTGGGGAGCGAGCAGCGCCTCGGCAGGCGTCCGAGCAGCTCCGCGTCCGCGTCCTCCGCCCGGCCGGGCCCCGAGCCGGCCTTAGCCGGCCGTGCCGGCGCCGCCGACCCCGCCCGAGCCGCGGCGCCCTGCGGGCCCGGAGCCGCTGGCCGA
>JADRCH010000028.1:5527031-5573411 GCA_019843965.1 Rhynchomys soricoides | reverse complement strand
TTAGCGCCGCCTCGGCCGCGCCGGCCCCCGCGCCCGCCCGCCCGCCGGGCTCCCGCGGCCGCGGCGCCCCGAAGGTGAGTGTCTGACGGTCGCTGTTTGCCGCCCGCCTCGCCGACCGGGGCGGAGGTGCAGGCGCCATGTTTGGAGGCGGCAGCGGCGGCTCCGCATTGTCCGCGGGCGGGGAGGCCGGAGAGTGGAGAGTCAGGGCGGCGAGGCCCGAAGGCCGTGAGGCCTGGAGGGCGCGGAAGCCGGAGGAACTGAGAAGGCCAAGCGAGCGTGTGCCGCCGTGAGCCGGCGCGGCCGGGGACGCCGAGATCGGTGCCGGCGGCTTGCCCAAGAGGCCGGGTCCGGGAGGCGAGGCCGCGGCGAGACCGCGGAGGCGGAGGCCGCAGCCGGGTGGGGGCGGAGAGGGACACGGAGGCCACGGCGGGGTCGGGGAGACAGAGGAGTAGGAGGCCGCCGCGGCGCGGGAGGCGCGGCCAAGAGAATGGAGCGGGCGGCAGGGCTCAGGAGGCGGGGAAGCCGCCGGGCCGGGCGGGTTCTGGGCGGCCCGGCTGTCTGTGCGGCTGGGACAACTGCAGGGCTGGGCGTCGGACAGCAGAGGAGGCGGAAGGCCTGGGGTCTCGTGGCGTCTGCCCACGTCCTCACCCGTAGCCTTGGCGGTACGGAGCGGGTCGCATTATGTAACAGATAGGTCCGATCTATTTTGCCAAGACAGGAAACTCCCTTGAAGAGGGACGGGCTCGGAAGATTTCCTAAGTCGAGCGGGGCCTGGTATCTCCGGAGCAAGCCCGAAGCTCCGCCAAACTCCGTGGATGTGTGCAGGAAACGCCGAGAAACGAACGCGCGTGCGCGGCTTTCTTGGGCCTTTAGGAGAGAAGCAACTTTCCTGTGCTTAATTTGCAGGAAACACTGTTCCTCATCGTGCACTGCAATTGTGACACACTTACACACACCTAGGAAACCGCCCCCTTAATGGAGGACATTCACTTCAAGCTGCAACTGTTTTAGAGTATCTGTCATATGGTAACATAGTTACAGAATTTCGATATTATTTAGTTACTGTTTTATCACTTGTTGGGTCTAGCACTGTCCTGGGTCTGTGTTTACTCCTCGGATGGTCACCTTAGAGTAAGGTGTGTCTCTTTCCTGTGTGCTTTTACAGTGAGTTTAAATGGCTTGTCTACTCCTCGGATGGTCACCTTAGAGTAAGGTGTGTCTCTTTCCTGTGTGCTTTTACAGTGAGTTTAAATGGCTTGTCTACAAACCAGGCAGGAAATGAACTGAGCTGATTGTGAGCATGGAATCTTTTCCTCTTTTTGCCAGCAAAGCTTTTTAGGATGCGTTTAGCACAGTTATTTCTGGAGAAGCATGCTTATTGCCTTTGCTGATTCCTCAATGGAAATGCTTGTTCCTGCATAGAGCCAGGGGGTCAAAGTGCTGGGTATATGAAAATGAGGAAGCAGATGAGATTGTTGGTCACTGTGCTGGGCACTGTGCTGCTAAATGCCCTCTTTCCCCTGGTCACAATTGCATTTTCAAATTACAGAGTAGCTGTGGCTATTAAGTATTAGGTTCAGTTCTTGTAGAAAAGTGGTTTAAAGACCTTCAGTGCTCACTAGAAGAATGTAGGATTTGACAGGCTGGTTACAGTACTTTACTGTAGAGGAGAAAATTATATGTTATCTTTAATCTGGGAGCTGTTGCTTCTGCCTGCCTTGGTAGTGAATTATGAAGCATCCGGAGAGCACCATGGTTTTTTCTGTGCAGAATATGGTGCTGACACCTGGACTTGCACCTATCTCACCTCAGGGATGCTTCTAGAGGCCTAGGGCTGGCTAGGGTTGCTTTGATGACAGCTCCCTGAGAATCCAGTGTTGTAGGTACCTGGAAGCACCTCAGATGCAGGTACAGGGTCTGGCTGACTACAGTGTCTTCATGTTCATAGATAGTATCTACAGAATGTGGGTTTCTGCCTCCTGTAAGGTCTGTCTTTAAAATGCATAGATTTGCAGAGATTTCCTTTCTTTGAGGGCTTTCCCAAAGACTAGTAAGATGACCATGAGCTGTGAATTTAGGCTTCGAGAGTCCTGCTTCTGGGCTATCCTGACATTTCAACTTGGTGTATTTGGGAGTCAGTCTTACTCCTTGTCAGTAAAGTGAGCTTGTTCAGCAGGAGACCTGTGCATGGTCCTGGCCCTTGTTACTCCATGTGCTCATTCTGCTTGACTAGTGGTCCAGAGTTGACTAGTGGTCCAGAGTGGGCATGTCTGCTCATAAAGTACACAGACACCAAGTCATATCAGAAAACTAAAAGTCTTCTGCAAGGAGTGGGAATATAGGCCGTTATCTCCCTGGTTTGTCCATACTGGAAATGAGCAAATCTCTGCATTGAAGTTTTCAGGCATGTGAACCAGAGATAAGGGGTTGGGGAGACGGCAAGCTGTGGTTTGAGGGAGCCCATCCTTTCTTTGGAACAAGAGCTGAGCATTTTCAAGTGTATCGGGAAGAGAGCAGATTTCTACTTGCTATCTTGCCCACAGCTAGGTTTGCTTGAAGAGTGTATGGCCAAGCACATAGCCAGGCCCTGCCTGAGTGAAAGGGTGGTCACTGCTGGGGCATCCTGAAAGTTACATTGGGCTATTGGGGCAAAGGTATCCCCCAGACTAGCTCAGCGTTCCCTTCACAGTCCTGTGTGGGATGTGTTTGTGGAAAGAATGGACTACTTTATGCTGTTGCGTTATGGAAGTTTCTGGCTCCCAGCAGGAAAGTTCACAGGAGCACTCTGCTGGGCAGTAGTGAGAAAGGAGACCTGAGGGAGCTCAGGGTAGGTGGCCACAGCATGGCTGCTTTGTGGCCACAGGTCCTAGTCTTTGTGCTGTGAAGTCTGTCAGAAAAACAGTCTGTTTATGGGGAGAGTCCAAGCTCTTCACTCTGGCGACTATGTTGCTGTTTGTAGGTTACTTTTGTCTTGGTCTAGAGAGGTGACTTGTGGGTGGAAGGCACCTGCGCCCTAGCTAGTGCAGCAGGAATCCTGAGGGCTGCAGCTTCCTGCTGTCTGCCCGCCTATCAGTACCTTTACCTGGGCGTGGTTCTGTTGGAGGCTTGTTGACATGTGAGACATTGTGGGGTGATTTGTTAGTGCTACCCAAGAATATTTTGTAGTTTTCTGAAGTCTTTAGTCATCCTGCATGGAGTTAACTTTTTCTTTGACTTTATTTTAGGTAATCATTGCCAAATGAGGAGGAAAGGACGATGTCATCGAGGTTCTGCAGCGAGGCATCCTTCCTCCCCATGCAGTATTAAACACTCCCCCACTCGAGAAACATTGACATACGCACAAGCTCAAAGGATGGTGGAGATAGAAATCGAAGGGCGCTTGCATCGGATCAGTATTTTTGATCCCTTGGAGATCATACTAGAAGATGACCTCACTGCTCAAGAAATGAGTGAATGCAACAGTAATAAAGAAAACAGTGAGAGGCCGCCTGTTTGCTTAAGAACTAAGCGTCACAAAAACAACAGAGTCAAAAAGAAAAATGAAGTCCTGCCTAGCACCCATGGCACGCCGGCTTCAGCCAGTGCCCTTCCTGAGCCCAGGGTGCGGATCGTGGAGTACAGCCCTCCGTCTGCACCCAGGAGGCCTCCTGTCTACTACAAGTTCATCGAGAAGTCAGCCGAGGAGCTGGACGATGAGGTGGAATATGACATGGATGAGGAAGACTACGCCTGGTTAGAGATCATCAATGAGAAGCGGAAGGGCGACTGTGTGTCTGCCGTGTCGCAGAGCATGTTTGAGTTCCTGATGGATCGCTTTGAGAAGGAGTCCTACTGCGAGAACCAGAAGCAGGGTGAGCAGCAGTCCTTGATAGACGAGGATGCCGTGTGCTGCATCTGCATGGACGGCGAGTGCCAGAACAGCAATGTTATCCTCTTCTGTGACATGTGCAACCTGGCTGTGCACCAGGAGTGCTATGGGGTGCCCTACATCCCCGAGGGCCAGTGGCTTTGCCGCCACTGCCTGCAGTCTCGGGCCCGCCCTGCAGATTGCGTGCTGTGCCCGAATAAGGGCGGTGCCTTCAAAAAGACGGACGATGACCGCTGGGGCCATGTGGTATGTGCCCTGTGGATCCCAGAGGTTGGCTTTGCCAACACGGTATTCATTGAGCCCATCGATGGTGTGAGGAACATACCTCCTGCCCGGTGGAAACTGACATGCTACCTCTGTAAGCAGAAAGGCGTGGGTGCCTGCATTCAGTGCCACAAAGCAAATTGCTACACAGCATTCCATGTGACATGTGCCCAGAAGGCTGGCCTGTACATGAAGATGGAGCCTGTGAAGGAGCTGACTGGAGGCAGCACCACGTTCTCTGTCAGAAAGACTGCTTACTGTGATGTCCACACACCTCCAGGCTGTACCCGGAGGCCTCTGAACATTTATGGAGATGTTGAAATGAAAAATGGTGTGTGTCGAAAAGAAAGCTCAGTCAAAACGGTTAGGTCTACATCCAAGGTCAGGAAAAAAGCAAAAAAGGCTAAGAAAACACTGGCTGAGCCCTGCGCGGTCCTGCCGACCGTGTGTGCTCCATATATCCCCCCTCAGAGGTAAGTGCATCTGAGCTGCTGCTCAGATGGGCCTGGAGGGAAGGACTTGATGGAGGACAGAAATCAGGGCCTGTGGGAGTCCTGCCACATCACTGTCTCACCTCCTGATAGTCTGTGTCCTAAGCCATAGCCATTCAGTTGCTACTATCCAGTGGGGCATAAGTGTGAGAGAAGTTACAGATTGGGATAATTCACAGTTGTTTGTCACCCGTTGGCCTTGAATATAAGGTAGGTATGCTCGTGGGAGCCATAGCCACACTGGTATTCACCCAACCCTGGGTTTCAGGATTTCATACATCCTAAGTTTTGTTTCTATAGTGCCGTTAAACTCCCTTATTACCAGATTTTAAGACCTTGTAGAAAAGCATCTGGCTGGAAAAGTGAGCCACCATCTTCAGTAAGATGACCATTGAGGTGAGGTTAGAACAGGAGCTGCTGTCAGCAGGGAGATGGTGTTCTGTCTTCCTGCTCTCCTTGAACTTACAGGGATCCTCTGCCTGTCTCCCGAGTGCTGGGATTCAGGGTGCTCCAACCATATTTGACTTCTTCTTTTGTTGCCTATTATATCTCAGTAGTGTACTGTTGCCTGATCTGCAGAAGGGTTGCTGTCCCAAGGCCTGCATTGTGTGTCCCTTGTGGGAAGACCTGTCCTCTGTGTGCAATTTAGGATTGTTTCAGCTTCTCCAGTCTGCTTTGGGCTGCCCTCTCTCCTTGTGTCTTCTGGACTTAGCCTGTGGCATGCTGTTTTTGTTCGATTATTTCAAAAAATATTCTTTTTTCACATCATAGCCTGTGGATGTCAAGTGAACCCACTCTTTTTGCATCTATTTGAACCCTCTTTTTCCTCATTAAGGAAGTCATTTTCTGTGAAGGGGTGTGGGCTTTTAGTCTGGTCAGGTTTGTAAAGCCCCAAGATGATGAAGTTCCTGAGAGGCAGGCAGCTGCTCTAAAGCAACTGCCTTGGGTTTGTTAGCAGGGACTGCTCTGTAGAAACACTCATTCTTCAGCAAACAGGTGGACAGTAGGTCTCAAAGGTTTTTGGGGGAGGGGGCGTGGTGTTGAGATCAGGTCTCTTTGTATTCTTGGCTGTACTAGAACTGCCATCCGCCTGCCTCTGCCTCCTTAGTGCTAGGATTAAAGACATGAGCCACCACCGCCTGGCTCAGAAGCTATCTTTAACATAGTGAACATTAGTTGTTGTGTGTGTGTGTGTGTGTTATTATGAGTGTCTGGTTTGAAGAAATTAATCATTTTTTTTTTTAAAGATTTATGTATGTGAGTACACTGTAGCTGTCTTCAGACACACCAGAAGAGGGCATCAGATCCTATTACAGATGGTTGTGAGCCACCATGTGGTTGCTGGGAATTGAACTCAGGACCTCTGGAAGAGCAGTCAGTGTTCTTAACCGCTGAGCCATCTCTCCAGCTCAACATGAATCATTCTTACTAGCATGTTTGATTATGCTATGGAGTTGGGCATTGTTGTGCCATAGTGAGCTTACTGGTTGTGCTGGGAGCACAAACATAAAAGAGCTAGCAACTGCCTTTGTCTTAGAGTTTAAAATGGGTAAATGCTGTTTGTTTTTGTAGTCATATACCTACTTCTTATAGTCAGTAAATCAAAAACAGACCTCATAACCCCTTGTTCAGAGAAGGGTCCTGTTACACATGCCTGTAAAATGTTAAGCCTGACTTAAAAGACGGCACCTCTGGGATTTCTACATCTGTGGAGGCAGAAAGGGTAGGGTTATATGGACACCTGCTGCTCGAGAAAGTTCTGCTTCACCAGAAGTGAAGTGAGTAAAACATCAGTCTGTCAGTGCTTTCTCTGCCCAGCGCCAACTGTTCTGTGTTCTAGGTGATGGGTGCGATCCTTCACCCTGTCTGTCCCGTGGTTCCTCCTGTCCTGTGGTTCTTGATGTTCAGGTTTTGGAACTTGGAAGCTGCCAGGTGGGTGGGACCGTTGAAAGGAGGATCTGCAGATGAGAACAAAGACTTCAGAGCCACCGAGGACAGACCGTGAAGCTTTAAACTTCAATCTTCTAGGGTCTGTTGTAGAATTCGACAGATAGAGGTGCATTGTGGCCTGTGGGTTTTTTCCCCCAAACAAGGTCTTGTTTGTAGGCCAAGGGCTACCTGGGGCTTATGGAGCACATTCCAGGTGTACACAGGCCTCAGACTTGTGAGTCTCTTGCTTCAGCCTGTCAAGTACTCACTGTCCTGTCCTGGCTTGCCTTACTTTGTTTTGTTCTGTTTTGTGACAAGGTCTCATTATATAGCCCAGGCAGGTTTCAAACTGCCAGCCTCAGCCTCTTGGTTGATGAAATTACAGGTGTAAGCCACCATGCATAGCTGCTTGCTACTGCTGCTGCTGCTTTTTAAAGATTGATTCATTTCGTGTGTGTGATTGTTTGGCCTGTATGTATATATGTGCACTGTGTGTATAACTGCTTCCCTCCAGTCAGAATGGGGCTTCTTTCCCCTGGAACTAAAGTTACAGATGGGTTTTTGTGAGTCACCAGTGAGGTGGGACTGAATCTGGTTGGATAGCTCCATGGCACCAGCTGTAACCAGTAAACTGAGGGCAGGCGCCATTTCTGTTCAGAGTTCAAGGCCGTCCTGGTCTACTCGGTGAGCTCTAGGACAGCCAAGGAGGGCTGTATAGAGAGACTATGTCTCCAAAAGGAAAAATAAATAAATTTGGGGAAGGTTGAAGAAGGAAGGTCTAAAGAAGACAATTTTTGGTTTTGTTTTGTTTTGCTGCAGGGTTTATATGGTCCTAGAACTCACTCTGTAGACCAGGTTTGCCTTGAACTTGACATCTGCCTGTCCCTGCCTCCCAAAGGTGGGCAGTACCACTTCCCTGCCAACTTCTTTCCCAAAGAACACATTTTGGTGTGCTTTTCTGTGCTCTTACGGGATTTGCTGTTACCCTGCTCATCTACCTCATTCTGTCTGACAGAGGAGGAAAGAGGAGGGACAGGTAAAGGGCAAAGCTTTGTAGTTCCCTCCCTTGAAGTACCAAGCCTGGTAACTTTACTTCTCTGGCCGGCCATAGTCTTTATTTCCAGAACAGCGGCTGCTGGTGAGGGCGAAGCTGTCTGTCCAGATCTGGAACTTGACTCAGATAGCCTCGATGCACTTGGATAATTGGTGTGCAGTCTGTTCAGTACTGATGCCTAAGTAGTGACTTGGTACTGGGATAGCAGTGAGACTGAGGCTCCTTCTATTTGGTGCTCACACTGCCAGGCCTTGCTCTGACTTTTGGAAAAGACCAAGTGGCATGTGAATACTCGATGCACTTCATTAGGTAGACTAGGTCTTGCTTTTGCATACAGTATTCTGGCTTGGATTTTCTATACACCCTTCCTCCGTGCTTCTGGTGGTTAACTGTATATATAGCCAGTCCCTGACTTATGGTTTGACTTGCTAGCTTTTTTTCCTCTCTTTTTTTGTTAATGGCACAGCTGTTTGTTTGTTTATTTTGAGTTTTAGAAAAAGGGCTTTTTCTCCTCTGTGGTCCTGACTATACTAGAACTCACTCTGTAGATCCTGCTGGCCTCCAACTCAGAGATTTGTCTTGTCTTCCCCCCAAGTGTTGGAATTAAAGATGTTTACCAACACACCTGACTTTTCTCCCTCCTCCTTCCCTACCCCTCCTCTCTCCCTGTCTGTCTTGTCTGTCTGTCTAAATTTTTGAGACAGGATCTCATTATGTAACCTTGGCTGACCTGGAGCATGCTACGTGGACTAGGCTAGCCTCAGACTCCCTCCACTTGCCTCTGCCTCCTGAGTGTTGGCTTAGTTACCAGTTTTGAAAAAACGGTACATGCAAAAATACTATGTATTCAGTAAAAAATAGGCTAGTGGTATGTATCACACTCCCTGGGGGTGCTGGACATTGCACTGCTGTGAGCCACAGCTTCAGTGAATTGCACAGAGAAGATGACTGAGAGCACTTGGTGGGGAGCTGCATTGTTCAACTGGGCTTTCAGGTAGCATAGCTGCAAGAAATGAACCTTTGACTTGTGTGAGGTGATCAGCATGTAGCCTCCTCCTGTCAAAGAGCATCTGTATTTGAGAAACATTTCCATCTGCCATGGTTGGCTCCATCCCTTCCAGGTGGAAGCCCTACCCTGCATGTCCTGAGAACAGTGTAGGGAGGGCCTGCTGCTGTGCCAGGGCCTTGGAAAGCAGGCAGTGATGCTGGGGAAGAAGCATTTAAACAACCAACTGAAAAGTACAAAATGACACACTCTGGTGTGGAAGGCAGAGCCCACCTGATAGCCGGCACGTGGAAAGAGTGAGGAACTCAGTCTGGGAGGTGAGTGGGTCTGCCTACTCATTGCAGCAGCGTGCCCTTAGAAAACTGGGTCATTATCGAGCTGAAATCACTGTACTGACTCTACCCACCATCTGGACACCTTCCCCTAGCGGGTCTGGGTCTGTTGTCCCTGGACCCTCAGCAGAGAGGGTATGGCTGATTTCCTCCTCTTAATTCCTACCATAGTTGCTTTGGCATAGTTAGAAGTAGATACTGTAGAAGTTTATTGCTGGGGGCAGGCTGTTCTTTGGTCTCACTACTGCTGTTGTGAATCAGTCTACTTGAAGCTAACAGTGGGATGGACCTGGTGCCAGAGCTGCCCAGAGTTCCTTCCTGTGGGACCCTGAGGTCAGCAGGACTCCCAAGTTTGGCTTGTTCTAATTTTTTTCAGTGATACATTTTCAAAACATAAAAATAAAGGGAACAAAAAGGACCACATTAGAAAAAGGGACTGCATTAGATCATCCAGTTACTTGTTGCTGATGTTCTGCTGTGAATTGTGTATACCCTTATATATGGGTGTGGGAGGTCTTACATGGTCATGTGCCCTCAGGACATAGGTTCTAAGTTACCCTTTGCAGTGGGGAAGGGCACCTGCATGTCCTGTTCTGTACATGCCCACCCACCTTCTAGAGGTAATCTTGATGCCTGGTTGTTGCTCCATACCCTATGCCTTCAGCTCCATGCCCCTAACCCAGGCTGCCTCACACAATACACCCTATGAGTTATAGGAAGATCATTCTGATACCTGCTTTGTTCTGAGGTGCCAGAGAATTGGGCCAAATGGGAGGTAAAGGGGCCCGAGGGCCTGAAGGTAGGCACGCCAGTCACTGGCAGGACGTAGGGTTGGGGTGTTATCTCTCCTGACACAATTCCAGTTGCTGCTCTAGCTGTTGAGTCTCTTCAGCTTTCCTGGGTTTGGATAGTTTGTCTTTGTCTTCTGTGATACATGGAAGAATGTTCTTCCTTTTGAGTTTGGTGTTTCCTTTTGGCTCATTCAAGTTAATGCCTGAATATGGAGTGATTCTTCCTCCTGTGGTTGTCTTAGAGCAGTGGGTCTCAACTTTCTTAATGCTGTGACCTTTTAATATACTTCTTCATGTTATGGTGACCCTCAACCATAAATTATTTTTGTTGCTATCTTAAAACTGTAATTTTGCTATTGTTATGAATCATAATGTCAATATTTTTGGAGATAGAGGTTTGCCAAAGGGGTCATAACTTAACAGGTTGAGAACTACTGGTCTACAGTATTGCATGTCTTTTTTGTTTGTTTGAGACGGGTCTGTGTTGTCCAGGCTGACCTAGAACTCAGATCCACCTGCCTCTGCCTCCCAACTGTTGGGATTAAAGGTGTGCGCCACCACTGCCTTGATGTTTCAGAGGGTGTTGTTTCCTAGCATCCAGATTGACTTCTTTGGTGAGACTTCAAAACAAGTGCAGACTGAGGGTTGCTTCTGCTTGGTCAGTCTTTCCTATGATGATTAGAATAAGTGTCCGTCCTCAAGTGTCCTCAGGTACCTTCCTTCTCTGTAGGACTTTTCTCCTTCTACGTTTGTGCTGGTTTGTCAGTTACCTGAGTAGGCTGGGAAGTTACCCACTACATAGGACATGGACATGGCGAGGAGAGGAGGCCTTGGAGCGTCTGAGAGGAGTTGTTCTTCACTACCTCATGGGAGGTGAATAGTCAACCATATGATAGTATTTATAATACAGTTGGCTTCTCACAGATGGCCCGTCACCTCTGAGATATTGGCCCCTGCTCATTTTCTGTGTGGCAAGTGTCTTCTTATAGGCAGCCAATGAAGATGCCAACTTGCCAGGTCTCTTGGTGATTAACTGGTTTTTGGCAGTTCCAGGTTTCACATGGCCATCTATTGACCAGATAGTGGGGTGTATGGTCTGTGTCTAGAGGTAAATTGTAGACTTTTGAGTCCTTGGAGGCAAAAACCCTAGACTTTAAAATCTTTAAAATGATGCTTGTTTTTTGTTTTTTTTTTTTTTGTTTTTTTTTTTTCCCATGACATAATGATTCTATTCATTGATACTGTAAGGTTAGAGACTCTTGCCAGCCTGACCATGGGGCTGTCCTAAACATGGAGTTCATTACAAAGATGTAGAATGTGTAGGAAATGTTGCATTAAGAAAGGAGGCTGGTATCTAAAATTTCACTCTCCAGAAGTGACTCTTGAGGGATTGTGGATCTGTGCACATGTATGGGTAAAAGTTATGTTCTTTTCCTACTTTTCAATGAGTTTTGCCCAGGAAACTCTTAAGTAAGGGAAAACCAGAGGCTAACATCATCTGCATTATCAAGTATAGCAGAGAACCACAGTTGCCTTTGGAGGCCTGCAGTCCTGGGTCCATTCTTACTCACACGGATCTGGAATTGGTGTGCACCAGGCATCTTCAAAAGTTCCTGTGACTCGTTAGTCCTCCCTTGCTTGTTCCTGCCTTTGTCCCAGCCATGTGACTCTGTCCATGACTCTGCAGTATATAAAGATCCTTCTCAGAACTGTAGATACTGATGAAGTGAGTGTTGGTTGGTCCTTTTCTGTGTAGAGTGTCCCCAGAGGTCAGAGTTTTCCATGGTTCCCGCTGGAGCCTTTGGGGTCCTGGAATTGTTTGGTGGGGATGGTGTGAGGGGCCTAAGTGCCTGTTCCCTATACTGCTGGTTGTGCCTGCTGGAGACCTCCCTGCTGGCTCCCAGCCCCACAGTGTTCTTGGTCTGGTTCCACAGCATTGCTGAGCATAGAGATAGCTTATAACCCTTGGCTTTTTACTGGCTGTCTCATGACTGCACGGCTGTCCCCTGACAGCAGTGCTTTATGGGATACCGGTGAGGACTGACTGCCTCACCACTCATATAGGGTTTTCTTTCTTTCTTTCTTTTTTTTTTGAGGTAGGGTCTCTTTATAGGTCTGGCTGTGCTGGAACTCACAATGTAAACCAGAAGCCTTGCCTCTGCCTCCTTAGTACTGGAATTAGGGGTTCGTAGCACCACACCTGGCTGATAGGAGAGGGGTTAACTGGGTTACCTGGTGAGGCCCTGTCTCAACAATAACCACAACTCCACCCACTTCAAAATAAAATTAGCCTTTTCTGACTTTGCTAGGATACAGGATTTTTGTTTTTACATAGATATATTATGAATTTTAGGTTATCTTTGTAGATAGTATCTGTGAAAATGGCAGTTTAGGTGGGCTTTTCTGATTTTTCAGCCTTTTTACTCAAATTCAGCCAAGGCCTGCCTATTGAGCTGCTCAGAAGGGGATTGACTCGGATGCTATACTGTGTACTGTGCTGTATATAGATTTTTTTTTTTTTCTTTTTAAAGCAGTCTTATTGTGTAGCCCTAGCTGGCCTGGAACTTGTATGTAGACCAGGCTGGCTTCCAGCCCACAGAGATCCATCTGCCTCTGCATCTTGAGTGCTGGGGAGAATTCTTAACAATAAGTAATATTTAATTTGTAATTGAGTCACTAGGTTTTTAAAAAGCCTGGTTATGATTTCCATGGGTGAATGTTAGTATTATACAGAGATGGAGTTAGCCCTATTTTTCTTGCTGTTCTTTTCCTTTTTTGAGACAGCCTCTCTGCAGCTTAGATGGCCTCAACTTCATCCTTCTGCCTCAGATTCTGGAGTGCTGGGTGACAGGTATGTGTTGCCATGCCCAGCTTCTTCCTTGTTTGTTCTTCCTGACTGAGGTGCTAGCAGTCCTGGCCATATGTATAAGTAGGCTGTGTAAAAGCGGTTTTGTTGTGGCAGTGTATGTGCAAAGTGACAGGTTAGCTATAAGCAGTGACTTCCACTTTAGACCAAGGATTTTTTCTAGCTAAAAGTGGGCAAGACTAGGCCTCTAAAGGTTAGAATGACCTGACAGTGTGAGTCACTTACACCCTCATTTTGTAAACATCTCTTCGCACTCTTCAGCAAAGTGGTCCAGTTAATTTTTCTCTTGTATTTTTGTTTTTATTAGCTGTATTTAGGAAGGCTTGAGAAACTTTTGAGTGTATTCTTGCCAACATGTAAAATTTTTAAATAGTCTATAATATCAAAAAAATTGACAAGACAGATGTGTGGTCCATAAGTTACAATGGACTAATTGTACCTGTGGTTTGTGTCAGATGAGCCCTTGCTTGTTGCAGCCCTTCATGGTCCCTTCCCATCGCTAGGGGCTGTAAGTGGTCTGGCTTCTGTAGGGCTTGCTTCATGGACTTTTCCCCTAGGTAATCTTGGTTTATTTGTGCCTTCAACATAAAACCCGTATCAGATTTTAGTTACAATAACTAGACAAATTTGGGAAGTTTATAAAGAAAACTTTTTTGAGCTCACAATTTGGGGAGCTGAGAGCACAAGACTGAGCATCACATCAACTTATTCTGTGGCTGAATCACATCGGGGCAGTGGCATCGTAGCGGGAGCATGTGTGGGAAGTAGAAATGACGTGGCGAAATAGGGAGCCACGCCAGGGAGGCCAAGCCAGCCTTTGGTCTTCCTGCTGGGCACAAGTATCACTCACTCCAGGGTCTGGGGCAGACTATCCAGACTAGAGTAGTAGCCTCTGCTTCCCTCTACCCGTCTATTTTGGTCACATCTACTTCTAGGTTCCTGTGTATAGTGGGTCTCATGTCTGGCTTGTGTTCGTTGCCTGACAGTGGTAAGGTTTGACTTGTTCTGTGTTTTCTCTGAGTTGGTAGTTGGCCTGACCATTGGGTGTGGGATGAACTAGTTAGACATGCTTGCTTTTGGCTGGTCTGCTTCTGGGGACCTACAGTATTGGTGCCTGTTGTCCACCTTTCTCCATTGCTCACCAGGGGTGAGTCAGGCTCTGCATATTGTGTTTGGACACATACTTGTAGGACACATTTTAAATGTATTTTTATGTAAGTCTTGTTTACAACTTGAAAGCTATTCACAATTTCCCAAGTTCTTGCCCTGGAGAAGGGGGCTGAGGACTAATATGAAATTGGAATCTTTATTAAAGTGAATTGCTAACCATTATTTCTTTGGACTTTTAAATTGTTAAAAAATCTTGTATCTGGCTGGGTGTGGTGGTACACACTGCTAATCTCAGCACCTGGGAGGGAGGCAGAGGCAGAACTGGGAGCTCATGGCTAGCCTGGGCTAAAAGCTAGTTCTGGGACAGCTATGGCTCCATTGTATCTCTGTACTGCCATTAAAATAACCATCAGTGTAGTGTTAAACATGTTTGCACGCATGTGGTCGGGGTGTGTACAGATTACTGTGCAGATGTCACACCTCAGTCAGAAGTGGTGAAAACACAAGCTGTTGCAACGTTGCAACTAGTGAAGTGGCCAGGCCTTTTGACCTGTGGACAGAGTTTCCTGTGGGACTTTGGTCCATCCTCAGGCGTCTTGATTGCCTTTCGTTGCAGCCTGGTTTCCTGCCTTCATCTAAGTGTCTTTTGGGTTTGTCCTGGGAGATAATGCTTCATGGTCTTGGTGTGTGACCCATCCACAGTGAACACTGCAGAGCCACAAAGGGCAATGCATCATCTAGCGGAGCTCAGCCAGGAGGCTTGACAGCCTCAAGGTTTGAAGCATTCTCAAGAGCAAGCTAGCCTTGGCAGAGCTGGGCCTTCAACCTGGTGCTGGTGTGTTTTGATTGTTCTGTAAAATTTAGATTTGCATTCTTTTTTTAAAAAAATCAGTGAACTTAGAAAATGTTAAAGCCTGTTCTGAAATTTTGATGTGTGGTACAATGAAGGAACATCTTCTTGTAGCCTTTTGTAGTTTTGTTCTTTTGAGTTTGTGGGATTTGGTGGAGTTTGTCTCTCAGTGTCTTTGTGAGGCACACAGCTCTTCTGTGGCTGTGGGTGGTATAAAGCAGCACAGAAGTTCTCTGGCCAGCATTCACAGGCCTGGGGGCTTTGAGCACCCCTTCTGCAGAGGTTTTTACAGCTTGGCACTGCTAGTCCCCAATGGATGAAGTTTCTCAGAAGATGGTTGTCATTTACTAAGAGCAGACCATGTTCCCAGCCTGAGCTGAGTGGGTTGGCTGCTCTGCTTCCGCAGTTTCTTCAAGGTTGAGTGTGACCAGGGCTGGTGATGACACCTGGGAGAACAGGCTATGACCTCATAGTCCAGTCAGCAACATCTCAGCTGACAGTGATCAATAGTGCTCACAGTGTGTGTAGACAGGAGCAAGATGTTTAAATTTTTATTCAGCTATGTTTCTTTCAGACATTTACCCTGATGACTGTTTTGGTGGATGAAATCTTTAGTTAGTTGAACTGTTTTCATAGTAAGTACCAGGGACAGGCTCAGGGAGAAAACTGCAGTGTTAGGAAGGTAACATTGTCCTGTCTTGTTTTCTAAATGCAAACACTTCTTAATATGCTTTTCAAAGCTAAACTCTCAGTTTTTCCATGTTTTAGATTAAATAGGATTGCGAATCAGGTGGCCATTCAGCGGAAGAAGCAGTTTGTGGAGCGAGCCCACAGCTACTGGTTACTCAAAAGGCTTTCTAGGAATGGTGCTCCCCTGCTGCGGCGGCTCCAGTCTAGCCTGCAGTCCCAGAGAAACACACAGCAGGTATGTGTACATGCTCATCTGCCTTTCAGTGTTGCTTGCCTCCAAACAGGTTGCCCCCTCAGGCTGGATGTGGTGTTGACCCTCATCCCTGACCCCTGGGCCTTGAACTAAGCTGTAGATTATTCAGGTGGCTCCTGTATTTTCAAGGTTTACTGTCACTCAAGGTTGAGTTGTGCTTCCTTCTTTACTGACAAGTGTCTGCTCTGTGCCCAGTATTCTGTCAGTTCCAGGGAAAGAAGGGAATGCTCAGAGAACCTAGTTCAACTTCAGCCACATGCATAGTCAAGGCAGAGAGGGAGGCCTGATGAGGTATGTGCAGTTCCTCTACGAATTGCCCCAAATTACATGTCTGGTGGTTTCTACTGGTTCCAGTGGGTGGAGCTAATTATTTCATCTATAAAATATCAACCAACTTTAATGGAAGTTTAAGTCTGTAGAATTTTGTTGAGTCCCTCTGACTGTCACAGGTATGGCTGTCACAGGCACGGTTGTAGAATGAGCTCAGCCTGTATTCTGGCTGTTAGATGCTCAGTGGTCCTGGAGCCCTGTTGTGTGCATTAGACACCTATGTCTACAAGTTACCAAGTATTGCTCTTCTGGGATCTAACAACTTGCTGAACTCTGGGTCTGATCTGAGTGGAAGGGGCAATCCAGGGCCTCCCTAGTGTCAGCTCTTCCCTGTTGCCTTCTGTAAGCCAATGTTGTCTATTCACTGGGGACACATACCTTCTTGGAGGCCTCTGGGTGTCTTAGTTAGGGTTTCCATTGCTGAGAAGAGACACAGTGACCAAGACAACTCTTATAAGGACAACATTCAATTGTGGCTGGCTTACAGGTTCAGAGGTTCAGTCCATTATCATCATGGTAAGAAGCATGGCAGTGTCCAGGCAGACAAAGTGCTTGAGAAGGAACAGAGTTCTACATCTTGATCCAAAGGCAGTTAGGAGAAGACTCCTGTCTGCCAGGCAGCTAAGAGGGGGCGTCTCAAAGCCTGCCTCCACAGTGACACACTTCCTCCAAAAAAAGGCCACACCTCCTAATAGTGCCACTCCCTGGGCCAAGCGTATTTGAACCCCACATGGGGCATATGAAGCAGCCCCATCTGGGGAGTGTCGTCGTATAGGCAGGCTTTGACATGTCTAGAACAGTAGAGGCTGTTTTGGTTGTTGAGTGAATCATCCATGTTTTTTACGTCATATGTTGTGAGATGTTGCTGTTCTCTCTATTATACTTAACTCTTGGAGCACAGCCCCCCTGTGGGTTCCCAGAATGGCTGCTTGTTCCTGGTACCGGAGGAGAAAAAGATTCTAGGGCAAGAGGGTCTTAGGGATGTTGGTCACGAAGTGGGGAAGTGTTTGGTAACACTGGGCACTGGTAGGAATGATGCTTTGGTTCTTTGCTTATGTGATGGTAGCAGTGTTGGAAAGAAAAGATATGGAGAAAAAAGTGGAGAATCCAGACCACATGTCTTGTCTTGGGCTAGAGGAGACTCTTCTTATAAGCTGGGGCGTGAACCACTGAGGAGGAATATTTTGGTAAATGGTCAGTAAGAATAGGATGCCATTAGTACAGTGATGGGACATTCAGTTCTTGGCTTCCTCTCTCTGCATACATAGAAGCACAGAACAAAGGGCATGGGATGCCAAATGGCCCGTGGGTAGCATCCCTAGAAAGATGGAGCTGGGAGGAAGAAGAGGTTACAAGGAAGGAAGATAGGCAGCAAGGCGAGCCCCCCTGATGGTTGTACCGTCTACTCCCAAAAAACTGTCCAGTGCTGCACACTGAATTGTGAGGATGCAAAATCTGTGGTTCTGGGCTGGGTCATTGTAAAATTACCCAAAAGGGAAGTAGAAAGCTTTGTCCATGGCAGAGAGGTCTGCTCTGCTGTGTTGGACCATGCAGGACATGACACTGAAGGTTGTAAACTGTACCCACATTGTCTTAGTAAGGCTTGATGTAATGGCCCTGAGCCTTGCCATTGGACGAAGCTTCTGTTCCATCTCAGCCCCGATGAGTTTTTAGACAGAAATACCGGATTTAGAATTTGACCCCCTTGGCTTCGGTTGTCTCTACTCAGCCCAGCTTTGGGAGAAGGCTGTGAGATTTCTCTACTGTGACTGACCTTGTGGAGGATGAGGCTTAGGGATGGTGGGGCAGGATGAGCTGCCCTGAGAGAGGGCGTCACTGAGGTTGGTGGTGCTGTACGGAGTCTTTCACTGTGGTTACAGAGCCTTCCCAGCTGTGTGTTTGGGTTTCTATAGGCCCTAATCTGGTAGGAAAGCAGGCATGCTGTCTTGTGCCATCTGCTGAAATGGTGCTATGGTAGGAGGTGGCTTGGCGTGGCTCCTTTGATTTGGTCAATTTGCAATGTTTAGGTCTCCACCCCTTCTGTTCTTTGTTTCCTGTTTTCCTTTTCCTCTAGCCCTGAGCCTCTACTTTCACCTTTTGTACATAGAGTCCTGGAAATCTTGGGTCTTACATGGCTGAGCCTAGCTGCCTTTAGGGTCATGGTTGAAGCCTATGGGAGCCATTGCTGCCGAACTGCTGTGTGCTTCACAGATGAACTGACCAGGCCTCCCAGTACAGGGGACCTTGGCCTGACAGCTGAACTGGTCCTTGTTACAGGGTTGGGTTTTGCCATCCTCCTTTATCCCAACACCTAGATGTCCACATGTGTTAGGAATGGAAACTGAATGCACGTGTTTCTTCTTGGGAGTGCGTGACTACTTCTGAGCTTCTCCTCAGAAGTCTCTTCTTCTCAGAAGTCTGAGAAGACTTCCAGCATTGATTTCTATGTAGCAAAGTAGACTGCTTCAGAGTAGTACCGGGAAAGCTGGTTTATAGATGGGATGATTTGTGTACAGGGTTCTTTCATGAGCCTGTAGCATGTTGGAGTGCAAACAGTGGCTCAATTAACCCATGACTTTTTTTTTTTTAATTTTTTTTTTTTTTTCCTTCTTGGTCTGGCCCTGCTCACTCCAGCCCAAAGATCGATTGATTGATTGATTATGTAAGTACACTGTAGCTGTCTTCAGATGCACCAGAAGAGGGCATCAGATCTCATTACAGATGGGTTATGAGCCACCATGTGGTTGCTGGGATTTGAACTCAGGATCTCCGTAGAGCAGTCAGTGCTCTTAACCCCTGAGCCATCTCTCCAGCCCACCCTATGACCTTTTAAAGATTCAAACCAGGCCATGAGCAAACCACTGAGTTTTGCCTATCGCTAAATACACAAGCACAGGCCTATTGGTAATCTGGAACTTTCCTTTGCTTCATGGGAGTAACCCTGTGAGTAACCAAAATGTCCTTTTGGTTACTCAAAATCTAAGTAGCAGGTGGGGAGTCGTCCAGATGTTGTTAGGGTATTTGGTTTCTTTTGTTTGTTTGTTTGTTTATTTTGAGACAGGGTTGATCTGGAGCTTGCTATATGCTGGCTTATGCTGGCCTTGAACTCACAGAACTCAGTCTCTGCCTCCTGAGTTGAACTTAGAGGTGTACATAGCCACACCTGGTGGTGTTTGGTTTCTGAACTCCCCTTTCCATGTGATACTGTCATCAATCCCAACTAAATGCTTAAGAATTGTCAATAATATCCGGTACCCCCTGCACTACTGTGGGTGGGCGCTGAAGTGTGTGCTTCGAGACAGACAGATCATACCCATCCTGTGCTGTTGTTTTCATACCATGAAGCGTGGCTGTCCATACAGTTTGGTTGGTGGCACTTTGCCCTGAGACTCTCCATCCTTGACCAGTCTGCTGGTAGCTTGGTAGTTGCAGTCTCTACTGTGGTGTCAATGGGCCATGAGAGGCAAAGCTGTCCAGAGAGAGAGAGAGAGAGAGAGAGAGAAGGGTCTCATGCCTGTGTTCTACAGCTGGATGGCAGTACTTTGTTCATGGTTGGCAGATGCGGATATTTAGGTTACAGTCCAGCAGTGGTGCAGAAGGACAAACTTTTGGGTAGGCCATTCTCCATCCCTTTATCATAGGGACGGGACAAGGGTTACTGTGAGGAGGTAATCCCATACTTTCCCACAGAATAGAGAGTGGAGGATAGCTTTGGATGACTTGTGGTGTTGGGTGAGGACCCAGGTCTTGGACAGGTTCATCTGGGGAGGCAGACATTGGAAGTATGGGGTGGCAGGAAAGTCAGATCTGGGTTAGGGGAGCAGAGCTCAGGGGAACTTGGTTGAATAAGATGCATGGACTACTGAGAGACTGTGACATGTTGAATTTCTTGGAAAGTGGCTGGAAATATGGTCCTTTGTAGATAGGGCTCTGGTCTTGTTTGGTGTTCCTTGGTTGCTATCGAGGGATGTATGCTATCCCTGTGGCAGTGGCTCTTGTCCCTGTGAGGTAGTAAGAGTATCCTTTGGACATTTTTTAGCCTTGAGGGGCTCTGCTAGTCTTCTGGCTTCTTACCCTGCTTAGAATTCTGAGCAGCTCAAGGATCCACCTCCATGTGGCCAGGCAGAGCCCGACTGCTTTCCTGCTACTGGCTGTGTCTCTTGGCTTCCCAGTGCTGCACTTCCATTTTGATGGCTAGGGTAGAGATGGGGCTGGTGCAGGATGCTGACCAAGTTAGGAGAGGTGCTAGCTGGTATACTGCTCTGTCACTTGAGAAGGTAGCTGTGACTGGCAAATACAGTGCCCATACTAGTCTCTACGGGGTTAGAAGTGATCGCTACACCTTACCTGCCGAGCCCAGAACTGAGCCTGTGTAATATAATGTTCTGCTGCCAGTAAGGATCGCTTAGGGTTGTACCTCTTGTCTACCTCCTTTCTCGTACTCCATCCCTTCCTACCTCCTGGAGTCAAGCCAAGACCCCGTTGTGCCGTGGATCTACTAGACCCTCCTGTCCTTCTGTCACAGTACATTTATAGGTCTCAGGTCCTGTCGCCCTTTCAGTCTCACCTGTTGTGTGAACTTGTTATATCCCTGGCAGGAGAACTTCTGGGTGTGGCTGATGGAAAGTTTCATTTAATTTTCTCAGAGAGAAAATGATGAAGAGATGAAAGCTGCCAAAGAGAAACTGAAGTACTGGCAGCGGCTGCGACACGACCTGGAACGTGCACGCCTGCTAATTGAGCTGCTGCGCAAGCGGGAGAAGCTAAAGCGGGAGCAGGTGAGGGAGGGAGGCCTTGGGTCTGCGCCCCCCCCCCCCCCCGGGCGGTATCTGGACGGACATCTTGCTGCTGTCATGGAGTACTCTGGAGTGGCCCCTGTGTACCTGCTGGCTCTGTGTGCTGTCCGTGCTCACCTTACAGCGTATTCCTACCTTGTAGTTGGTTCTGTGGCACCTCTGTGTTGTCCCTTTTGGGTAGCCACCCTCTGAGTGTACAAGGGTCTTAAAGGAGACCCCTGCCTTTGAAGTACATGTCCTTGCACAGAGAAGGCTGCTTTGTGGTGGGGTGTAGCCTGGGTAGGCTGCTCTGTGCTGCTGGTTGGAATGTTGCTTCTGTGATTGTGCAGTACATGGAGGTGCCATGATCTCCATGAGAGGTGTCCCTACACTCCTCTAGAGACAGTGTATGCTCTTGTTGCCAGGTGAAGGTGGAGCAGATGGCTATGGAGCTCCGGTTGACCCCGCTGACTGTGCTGCTGCGCTCAGTCCTGGAGCAGCTACAGGAGAAGGACCCTGCAAAGATCTTTGCCCAGCCCGTGAGTCTCAAGGAGGTTCGTATCGCTGTTGTGCACTCTTGTTGAGGCTCACTGTTGCGTCTCGTGTGATTGCATCTATAGTGTTGCTAAGAAGCATGGAACGGGAGAGAGCAGGCTACCCGCGTTCTTAATTGTCATTATTTAATATTTAGTGAATGTTTAGTGAATAGTATTTTAATTATAAAAGATTGCTCCTCACTGTAAAGCATTGGCAGTGCCTAGGTGAAAGTTTCTACTTGGGCCCTGCTGGTACCCCGTCTGATGTATGCTAAAGGAAGTAGGCTGGGAGGGTCCCTGCAGTGACTGGGCTTAGTTTGTTTGGGCTTGGTGGTGTTATGTGAAATTAGTCTCAGGCGTTGTTGATTTTATAGAAAGCGTGAAATAAATTTTGATCTTTCTTTGGTTTGTAAATGTTTATTTTCCTTCCTATAATTAGGTACCAGACTATTTGGATCACATCAAACACCCCATGGACTTTGCTACAATGAGGAAACGGCTAGAAGCTCAAGGGTATAAAAACCTCCATGCGTTTGAGGAGGATTTTAATCTCATTGTAGATAACTGCATGAAGTACAATGCCAAGGACACCGTGTTTTATAGAGCTGCAGTGAGGCTGCGAGATCAGGGAGGTGTTGTCTTGAGGCAGGCCCGGCGTGAGGTGGAGAGCATCGGCCTGGAAGAGGCCTCGGGAATGCACCTGCCTGAGCGACCCATTGCAGCCCCTCGGCGGCCCTTCTCCTGGGAAGAGGGTAAGAACCCAGCACTGTATCCAGGAGGACAGCGGATGCTTTTGCTCTCTGACTGCACTCACTAAGATTCCAGCATGCAGGCAGCCTGAGTGCTGAGGTGCATGTGTGTTGTGTACGCACTTGCCCACTGCGAGAAACAGATGTCTAGGAGGTGAAGGCCACGAAGACACCATAGTTGAGGATTCATCCCTGAAGGCTCTGGCCTTGCTTCTAAGGAGGTCTTGCAGTGAGAAGGCAGTTATTAGTCATCGTACTTCAGCTGAGAAACAAAAGCAGGGGCTAACAGTGGTTGTGCCCCTGGGATGCGTGCAGGTGTTCATAGAGGGCCCAGTCTTAGCCGGTTTCTAGGACACGACCTAAGCCTCCTAATCTTCCAGGGTGAGCTTGTCCTCTGGGCCCCACCCAACTATACAACAGGCACATGAAATTATTAATTTCTTCCAAGGTGGTGTTTTTGGAGATAAGGTCTCCATGGGTAGGCTGGCCTGCAACTCAGTATGTGGATCAGGCTGGCTTGGAATTGACAGACATCGACCTGGCTTCTGCCTCCTGAGTACTGTGGTTAAAGATGCACACCACCACATCTGGCCGCCAATCAGTTCTTGTAAACTTCTTGCCCCTTAACTGTTTATTCTGTAGGTGAATGTCTACAGTAGGTGGATGGGGCTTGGTGGTCTACCTTGGAGCATGAAGTTTGCTTGTATTCACAGTTGTTACCCAAACCCAAGATACTGTGTTCCTGTTTTGATCTACTTTTCTCCCACTGTTGACTGTCCAGGAAAATGGTGGAACTGTACTGACTTATGTTTTATCTGGTACTTTTCCTTCTCCTGAATGACCAGCTAGCTGGTCACTGTGTCCTGACCCTTGCCTTTGTTTTCCCATTGTGTTATTTTTGTGGCTTAGTGAGGTCAGGGTCCTCAAAGACTCCCTCACTTCTGGCCTCCTGTGTATCTGGCCCAGAGAAACTATCTGTTTAGTACTCAGACATCTGCGGGGCATACAGGACAGGTAGAAATCTTTTTTTTTTTTTTTTTCCCTTCTTCAAGATAGGATGTAGTGCCACACTTAGGAAGCTACGTCAGGAAGTTTGCCACAAGTTCAAGGCCAGTCTACACTATTGTGATTTCCAGGCTAATGTGAGTTACACCCTGAGACCCTGCCTAAAAACCAAAACTGATCCAAAGAGTATAATTAGAAAGTAAACACAAGCAGGCCAGAGTGTGGTTTAGTAGTGTTTCCTTGCATGCACAAAATCTTGGGTTCAATGTCAACACAGTGTAAACTGGGCATGTTGATACAAAGATTAGAATTTAAAGATTATATTTGCTACATAGTGAATTAAGGCTGGCCTGGATAACACAAGACCTTGTTTTGAAAAATAGATATACATGCACACATACAGGCGACAGATTTCTGCAATCCTAGATAGGTCCAGTGTGGTTAGATGGGAGCCATCTTGTGCTGAGATGTCTCCCTAGCAGGATCTGAGTCTGGTAGCCACCAAGATTAGAGTAACTCTCAGTCCTTCATGTACATCCCTGTTCTTTCTCCAGCCTGTGTGGGAGGCTCCAGTCTCATCTGTTGTGGCTGTGACTGCTGTGGCTGGTATTGGCTGCCCTTAGAAGCAGAAGAGCCCAATGACATCTGGGAGTCTTTGACCCCACAGCTTCTGATTCTCATGCTCAGTAGATGGATAAGGCTTGGAAGCCTCAAAGTTGATGCTTCCAGGAAACTTAACTTTGCCATTGCTAAATAAACTTCTATGCCTGCTTTTTTGCCAAAGAGGAAAGTAATAATGAAAAATACAAATTTATTTCTTCCTCAGTGATTGGAGTAGCAAGAAAGGGTGATCCGTGACAGGGTGAGCTCTGGGTGTCTCTGCCACTGTCTGACCCTGCTGTAATGAAGATGCTTGTCTTAGGTAGGGTCTTACTGCTGTGAACAGACACCATGACCAAGGCAACTCTTATAAGGACAACAGTTAATTGGGGCTGGCTTACAGGTTCCAAAGTCAGTCCATTATCAAGGCAGAAACAAAGCAGTATTCGGGCAGGCATGGTACCAGAGGAGCTAAGGATTCTACATCTTCATCTGAAGGCTGCTACCTGAATACTGGCTCCCTGGCAGCTAGAAGCCTACACCCACAAGGCCACCTCCCTCCCCCACCAGCGCCACTCCCTGGGCCAAGCATATACAAACCATCACATTCCACTCCTTGGCCCCCATAGGCTTGTTCAAACATAAGTCTATGGGGTGGGGGTGGGGCATACCTAAACATAGCTTCATGCAAAAAACATTTAGTCCAACTTCAAAAGTCCCCATCGTCTATAGCAGTCTCAACAAGGTTAAAAATCCAAAGTGCAAAGTCTCTTCTGAGATTCATTCAATCATTTAACTGTAATCCCCAAAGCAAGACAAGAAACCAGCTGGGCAGACTCCTAACTCTGCCTCTCTGAGGCTGATGCCAAAGCATTTGATCATTTAGATCTTCGGCTCCTTTTTCATCTTCTTGACTGCCACAAACTTCTTTCTCCTGGGCTGGTTCCACTCCCTGGTAGCAGCTTTCCTTATCAGATAGCCCACAGCTCTAGTATGTCAACCATCTTGGAGTCTCCAAGGCAACTTCTATTTTACAGCTTCTTGTTTCAATGTCTGGGATCCACACGTGATCCTCTGGGCTCCTCTAAAGGGCTTGGGTCACTTCTCCACTCTGCCCCCTGTAGCACTTTAAACTCAGGTTGATCCACTCCACTGATGCTGCTCTTCTTGGTGATCATCCCGTGGTACTGGCATCCCCAGTACACTGGGGTCTTTTGATGCAGTCTCTCATAGGCCCTCTTCATGGTGCCAAGCCTCAACTTTGCATGACCCCTTCATGCCTTCAAAACCAGTACCACCTGGGTGACTCTTACACATTACCAAGTCCAGCTGCAGCACGAGGTATAACCTTGACTATCCCTGGAACACAGCTTCCTTGTGCTCTCAGAAAATACTTCCCAGAAGATTTCATCTCAGTGATGATGGTCATCGTCTTTTTTAAAAGATCTATTTTATTTATATGAGTACACTATAGCTGTCTTCAGACACACCAGAACAAGAGTATTGGGTCCCTGTTAACAGGTGGTTGTGAGCCACCATGTTGCCGGGAATTGAACTCAAGACCTCTGGAAGAGCAGTCAGTGCTCTTAACCCCTGAGCCATCTCTTCAGCCCTGCTGGTCTCTTCTTAATCATCACTAATTTCTTAGCTCCAGCTAACCAGCATCCATTGTCCCAGAAGTCTCTTTCTCCCCTTGACTGTAAAGCCAGAGACACATGGCTGAAGCTGCAGAGTTCTGCTGCCGGCAGGAGCTGGAACTTGGCCCCCTTGTTCTATTGCATTATCATTAGCTTCCTGTTTTCAAACTGCCTAAGCTGGATCTTGCTCTGTAGACTGACCTTGAACTCCACTATGCATGCCTGTCTCCAGGGATTAAAGGTGTGGTCCACCAGGCCTGGATTTAAGCTTTCACCTACATTTTGCTGTTTTTGGTTGGCCTTGAATTTAGAGATCTGCTTGCCTTTACCTCCTGGGATTAAAGGCTTGTTCTACCTAGTCTGAACCTAAATTTAGCTGACTGGGATCTTGCCCCAAGGTCGCCACTCCCTTAATTCAATTCAATGTCTTAGAATGCTCAGCTCCATTTAACTTCCTGGTTTCCTCTCTAACCTTGCTATTCTGATTCAAAACGCTCTCAACTGAGAACAAAGTCTATGATGGGCGTTTCTGAGATTTCCTTTGTCATGCAATTAATCTGAGTCTCTTCACCTTAGCTTCAGGCTGACTCTTTAGACTTGGGGGCGGGGGTAAGCCATGTTCTTCACTAAATTACAAAAACAAGTCTCTAGGCCTTATACTGAAATTCTTCTCTGAAACCTCTTGGGCTGGGTCTACACAGTTCAAATCCCTCTCAGCAACAAAGTCTTCCATATTTCTACTAGGATAGCCCATTAGGCCCCACTTAAAACATTCCAAATCCAAAGTCCCCAAATACACATTCCTCCAAGCAAAAAAAAAAACATGGTCAGGTCTATCACAGCAATACCCCAGTCCCTGTCTTAGTTAGGGTTTTACTGCTGTGAACAGACACCATGACCAAGGCAACTCTTATAAGAACAACATTTAATTGGGGCTGGCTTACAGGTTCCAAGGTTCAGTCCATTATCATCAAGCTGGAAACATGGCAGGCATGGTGCAGGCAGAGCTGAGAATTCTATGTCTTCATCTGAAGGCTGCTAGCAGAATACTGGCTCCCAGGCTGCTAGGAGCCCACACCCACATCTAGATGTGGAGCCACATCTACTCCAACAGGACCACACCCCCCAACAGTGCCACTCCCTGGGCCCAGCATATACAAACCACAATACTGGTCCTGTTGAAAATGAAGCAGACAAACAGGGCATGCAGGTCTAGCACTCAGAAGGCTGAGGAAGGAGGGTTACAAGTTTGAGGGCTGCTTGAGCTGTATAGGAAACCCTTTCTCAGCAAGCAAAGAGCAGAGAGAAATGAACCTTGAAAAGTTGAGGGATGGATGTGTTTGTTTGTTTTTTATTTATTTTTGGTGTTTAAAATTAAAAGGATTTTGTTTACTTGAACTCATTTGAGGTGTTAACGTCTAAGATTTTGTTAGAAATAGTGTGACTATAAGCCTTGAGTTAGCCAATTGGGCAGTTTTTCCCAGTGCTAGTTAGTGCTGTTCTTTAGATGGGGCGCTTGTGATTCTCACGGGCCAGCTACCAAGTCTGGGCAGGTTTCCCTTATGCTATGTCTCTCTGTTGTCCCTGCTGTTCCTTTGGTTTTATCTTCACAAAAATTAAAGAGTTTTTTTTTTTTTTTTTCCTCTATTTCACTAATTTAAGTTTAGTCGATGTTCTTAGAGTTTGGGGAGACCTGCAGACTGCAGCCTAGTACTCCTGGACACAGTGATGCATGTGCAAGTACTTCAGCTAGGATGATGTTCGTGGTGTGTAAACAGTCCACGTGTGCACTTGCACACTCAGCGTCTGTCAGTAGTCATCTTGTGTCTATGCTGGTGGTCTCACACATTTCTGCTGTGGTCACACTCGTCTTTTGTGTCATACTGACTGAAGGAGTGTCTTTGTTTCTCCTTGTGGCAACCGCCTTGTCATGGGTTCAGAATCAGAGTAGAGGGGACTATGTATGGTGCCACATGGTGACATTGGAACACTTGGGAAGCAGGGGCAGGTGGATCTCTGAGTTCAAGGTCAGCCTGTTACAAAATGAGTTCCAGGACAGCCAAGGTTACCCAGAGAAACACTGTCTCAAAAACAAACAAAACAAAAACAACCCCCCAAAAAACCAACCAAACAAACAAAAAAATAATAAATGGTGAAGCTTGCACTTTGGTTGTGGGCCGAAGAATAGTTAGGATCAATGTGTTATTCTTAGAGGTGCCCAGGAATCAAGTGACTGATGATGCATATTCTTTGGTTCAGTGGACAGGTTGCTGGACCCAGCCAACAGGGCCCACATGAGCTTGGAGGAGCAGCTGAGAGAACTACTGGACAAGTTGGACCTGACCTGCTCCATGAAGTCCAGCGGTTCACGGAGTAAACGGGCAAAGCTACTCAAAAAAGAGATTGCTCTTCTTCGAAACAAGCTGAGCCAGCAGCACAGCCAGTCCCCATCCATAGGGGCAGGCCCAGGGGGCTTTGAAGACGACACTGCTCCACAGGCGCCGGACACAAGGGAGGAAGGTAAGCATGACGGGGTCGGAGGGCCATACCTCATGGACATGGGTGTCTCCTGACAGGCGAAAGTGGTGTTCTGTGGTAATCATGAGCTTGTAAGTTTTGAAGGTCACAGGACTCTTGGTCACTGGGTTTTCCTACTAGATTTTTCATGCCCTTTGAGGGGGTTCAAGTGTGTGCTGTCTGTGCTGTGTTTGGCACTTAGTTTGCAAGCTTAATGGCGTGGAATGAGATTTTTCTTTTAACTTGAGCCTGAAAGACTTTACAAGGGATAGTTTAGATCTGATACTGTGTTGAAGGTGGCTTCCATGGTGGGAATAAGAAATAGCTTAGTTGTATTTTGTAAATTAAGGCAGAGTATTAGATGGTTAGACACCCTGAAATTGTTTTGACCTCATGTGTGTAGGTCAGAGGACAACTAGTTTGAGTTGGTTTTCCTGTCATCTTGATCAAGTTCAGGTGGTTAGGCCTTGTAAGCACCTCTTCCCCTGTCCTCCTGCTGGCCGAATGACAGCTTTGTGAAAGGAATCGTTATTGCTAGAGCAACCCAGCCCCGGGCTGTAGAGGGCGGGGAGGAGACTGGGGAGGAGACTTGGGTACTTCTAGCACAGGCCTGTTCCCAGGCTCTTCCTCTGTGTCAGGGCTTGTGGTCACCTTCAGTGGACACTGCCTTGTTCTGGCAGCAAGGAGTGACATCTGGGGAGCGAGCTGGATAGCTGAGATGTTAGAGAGGAAGGGAGGGATTACAGAAGAGGCTGGGTATCCAGTGGGATCCACACCTGATAAGCAGGTCATCTAACTGTGGCGTTTGGAGAAGCACAGTGCCCTTTAATCCACTTGCTTGCCGGCACTGGCACTACATTCCGGTTCCATAAAATGGAAAAAAATAACATGACTTACTTCTGCTACTGGTGCTAGCAGTTTGACTTAGGATCTCCCTGTGTATTTTTTTCTGCCTCATCCAAATAAGAATATGAAAACATTAACCCAAGACAGGTGTGACTGTAGTTTGCATTTTGATCTGTATGGCTGTCTGTGTTATAGTAGATGTGGCTCTGACTTATTCCTCAGAATGACATGGTTTCAGTATGCTTGTGCCATGTTAAATTTAGTCTTACAACTTTAACAGTTGGTGACAATCTTCTAGCCCACTTTCCCCTTCTCTGGTTGCTTCTCTTATATGGTTATGCTAGGCAACCAGCAGAAACTAGGGCTAGCACTACTGAGTTCTGGCCTTACATCCGTCCAATGTGTCCACTTGTAAATTTCACAAACACCCTTCGCCTTGCCATTAGGTAACAAGTTTGATTGGTCCACACGGTAAAGGTTTTATTCCACTCACTGTGTGACGCATTTTCTCCTCATTTTCTGAAACCCTAATGATCTGCACATGGCAATTTTCTGCCTGTGTTGGGGGCTCTATGCTTTCTTTAAGGAACATTTATTCATGGGACCTTTGACAAACAGATGCATCCAGGATACTGTTATTGTTTGCATTCTGTGGTGAATCCCATATCGTGCCATTGCCTGGTTCTCATGGGAACCTTCCTCTTCCCACAGCTAGAACTGGCTGAGTAGGACCCTTGGTCTAGCCACCCAGTGAGTGATCTGTGTACTATTTGTCCTGAAGAGTCAGCTGGGAAGGTTTAGGCAGGACAGCTCACCGACATTGGCAGTAGTTGCTTTTTTTTTTTTTTAAAGATTTATTTTATTTATGAGTACACTGTAGCTGTCAGACACACCAGAAAAGGGCATCAGATCCTTTTACAGATGGTTGTGAGCTACCATGTGGTTGCTGGGAACTGAACTTAGGACCTCTGGAAGAACAGTCAGTGCTCATAACCTCTGAGCCATCTCTCCAGCCCCAGTAGCTTGCTCTTGAAAGAGAAACCTGACTTCTTTCTTCACAGCTGTGGGCAGGTGTGCAGAATACCCCTCTTCCCCCCCACCCCCCAAAGTTCCCTCACCAGTCTGGTTTTACGGACCTGAGAAACTCAATTCTAGGAAGAGCAGCTCTATTGGAAGAGCAGACCTGGTGCTTTGTATGGCTGCAGCCACTTTAAAGGAAGCATATTGGTGCTACCTGAGACAGATGCCTAGAATTGCTATTGGCCAGTGTTTAAAATTCAGGAAAGGAGCATTTTCCTTTTAGCTGAGAGGAAAGATGAGTGGAGAAGGAAACAGCCTGACAGTTCGTCCTGAGGCAGAACTCTGAGGGTGGAATTTAGGGCCCTTTAAAGAGATTGAATTCCAGACAGGCAACAGAGGAGTACATAAATTCTGGTGTGAGCAACAGAGGCAGAATTGTGAAATTGCTATATGCATGTTGGAACAGAACCCTGAACTCAAGACATTACGTAGTTCAGCATATTCTTCCTAAAGAGGATGCTTTGGTTGGGTGCAGTCACATATCCCAGAGACAGAGGCAGAGGCAGGTAGAGCTCTATGTGTTTAGAGGCCAGTCTGATCTATAGAGCAAGTTCCAGACTAGCTAGGGCCCTGAGACCTTATGACCAATTAAAAAAAATTTTTTTTGTTATTTTTTTTGAGAATGATCATAGATTTTTCACACCTAGGAAGGCATATCTTAATATAAAATAAGCAGTTTTACTTAAATTGTAATTAAACAACATTTTTGTGTATTGTAACATTTAGGGTGTTTGCATTAGAGGAAACATCCCCAAAAGGCTAACGTCTGAGGAACAAAATAGGTACTAGCTGTCTTGGACAGTGGACATGCCCTGGTTTGCTTGTGCAAGGGGCAGGCTGTTTGTCAGGAGGCCTTCCATGCTGACCTTAAGGTTGAAGAGTTCCATCAGTTGAAGTCTGAGAGACACATGCAATGGGGCCATGATAAACCTGCAGGATAGGCTTGAGACCTTTTTATTCATTCATTTTTAACTAGGAGCTTTGGGGAACCCAGAGTCTATTATATGTTGGTGATTATGGGTAGGTTGTGGGGTGTGTGTCTCTCTTGCCAAAGACTCTGGGCCAGATCAGCACTGCCGTGGGACATCACTGTTCCTGCAGCAGCTATGTGCTAGTCCCGCTGTCTGTACCCCATGTTAAAACTCGGCATTGAATACAGTGCGAAGTGTTCCTTCAGCGCTGGCAGAAGACGGGAGCGGGAGAGACAGCTGGTGGGGATGGTGCAATTTCTAGCTAGTGAATGTCTCTACACACTCTGCTGTGGTATCCAGAGTTGTCTGTGGCTTTGGTGGAAGCATTCAATTGACTTGGTGGCCTTGTGTGTAGAGAATCATGGTCAAAGGGGATAACTTTATGGTCCTGAGTAGATGTCTGTGATCCGCTTGTGGAAAGGGTGAGCTGCTTGGCCTTGCTGCTCTGTGGTAGAATCTGGTTGGGGTTTTGAGTACTGGTGTTCACATATTCATGTTTAAGTCACGGGGCATTGATTCTGGACGTTAACAGAACATGCAGTGAAAGTAATGTCCACTTGTTAGAAGTCAGTGAAATTTTGAAAATGAAAATGTTTTATGTTTGTGTATTAACTGCCAGTAAGATTTCTTTCTGCCTAAGAGACCTGATGGGGGAGTGTTAGCCATGGCACTGGTGCTGCCCAGTGTGCTGGAGTGAGAGAGAGTTCACTCATCAAGGAACCTGACTGCCTCAGGTGTCGCTAGATCTCAGTGTGGTGAGCAGACTGAGGAGCACAGAGTTTTAGTGGTCCATGTAGCCCTATGGCTACTGAAGATGGTGCTTCACTTGGGCCTGTTCAAAGCCTTCTGGATCTAGTGTGATTGTTTTTGTAACACCCAGGAGTATGCCAGTGAACTATGTGGCAGTGGTTGGGAACCTGGCTTCCTCCTCAAGGGTTGCCACAGAGCAAGGAGAATGATGGCTTGAGAGTAGAGGGGACCATACATAGATGAGTGTGCCTGGCTATGCAGTCCCTTGTGGACAAACAGCTCTTGATTAGACAATGGTTTCAGGGAAAGGAATGTGATGGCGGACTTGTGGGAAGGGACAGGCATGTTCACTTGTTGTCGTAGCAGTAGTGACTGAATCTGATAGTTATGCAGGAGGCAGAAAATGGGTCTTTGGTACCTCCCACCCATGGAGAGAACTATAGTACCTAGAGCCCCAGGCAGGCCATTCTCTGGTGCCCTTCTCTGGTGGTCTTGTACTGGTTGGGGCTGCTCTTTACCCTTGGCCTTGAAGAGGCCATAGGGACTGGATTGGACGTTTTGGAAGCCTCAGTTAGGATAAGCTGCTTGGACTCAGGTAAGAGGTACAGACCTGTGAAGGAGGAGGAGGAGGCAGGAGGCACACTGAAGTACACATTGTAAGTGAGCACAATAGTAGTGGTCATCTACCCTAGCCATGTGCTCTTTGCCTAACATACCAGCCAGTGACTTCTGTTTTCATCTTTATGTGCACCAACAGTGCCATGCATGGCTCTGCACTGTTCCTAGTCCCATCTTCTCAGTGTTCCTGTGTGCTTTGTAAATATACTGTCCTTCCAAAGCAGTTAATGAACCTAACCCAAGTGGGCAGGAAGAATTTTGTCATATCCAGTATGTCTGTGATTCAAGATTGAGCATTTCCACTTCATTGGAGGTTTTATCTCCAAATACAGAGTTTTTGGTTCTTTTGGCTTGAGTCTGCACTCCTTACCAAAGGCCTCTTAACAGGCTGTTTGTTGAGATTGTGTTTCCACTGCTTGGTGGTGGTGTCATCTCTAACAAGCTCCACATGCACACGGTTAGCCCAAAGCCACCTGACTTGCTAGAGTGGCTGTTTCCAGTCTGGTGTTGCTGAGTGGGGGTCCCGAGGAGAACGTCTTGGCGTAGAGCCTTTGTTCTGAGTTAATCAAGTGACTCCGGGACGTATGTGAGGCATTTAAGTTGTGTAGCCTTTTATTGTCAGAGTGACTTTTGAATGTAAAGTATTGTGCCACAGTGTAAATGTTTTGTGGGAAATGTTTAGTTTGAATGAAATAGAAACCGTACCTAGTGATGACACATGCATGCTACTTTGGAATGTTGAAATTGATGCTCTTGAATTTTCTGTCATATGTCCTGGAATGAGAGTCTCAGAAAGAACCCTTAGCAGTTTAGCCCAGCAGGGCCTAACCTTACAGGCTGGGCTTTACTGCTATTCTGTTGCTTGAGCTTTTAGTGTGAGGAAACAGGAAGATACCTCTCCTTGGGGTTGAATTTATGATTAAGATGTCAGGTCCATATTGATTTTATTTTTATTTTATTGTATGAGTGTTTTGCCTCTATGTAAGTGTGCCAGGTGCACATGCCTTGTGCCACAGAGGCCAGGAGAGGGCATTGGATTTCTTGGAGCTGGGGTTATAGAGAGTTGTTGACTGCCACGTGGATGCTGGGAATCGAACCTATGTCCCTTGCAGGAGCAGCAAGTGCTCTTAACCACTGAGCCAGCTCTTCAGCCCCCGTGTTGGTAATCTGTAAATACCTGCTAAAGAGGCTGAAATGATTTGGGGGGGTCTTTTTTTTTTTTTAAAAGATATGAGGGTCGAGTGGGGGAACTCACTGACTGGTCTGTGTATTATTCTAAGGGAGTAGAAGATCATCCTGCCTCTGTTAGTCTTCCCCAGCCACTCACCACCCCCAAAGTTGGGCTCTGGCTTAGAGAGCCCTTCTCTTCGTCACTGTGTGGTGCAGCATAAATTGCTCTGGGACCTTTTAAGGCTCCCTTACTTAGTGTTGTGACTGTTTCACCTTCCTCAAGGTAAGTAAATATTGATGCAGAGATTGTCCTGGACTCAGATGAGATTTTTAATATTGCTGTGTGTTAAATGCCTTTTCACAGTTTTTTCCAGAAAGTAACATGTGCACCTGGGCTTAGGACACCAGGCCCGAAATCTTTTGTTAGGGAAACACACAGTGTTACCTGACAGCCCTGGCTGCACACTGCTCAGCAGACCATTGTGTGTGATGCTGTGTCCTTAATTGAATTAGTGTTTTGGTGGACTTCACATTTATATAAGTTTTATAATAGATTTTATAATCTTCAGTTTTCAAAATCACTTTATTTATAATTTTTTCAGGAGATAAATCTCCCCCTAAACTTGAACCATCAGATGCATTACCTCTTCCTTCAAACTCGGAGACTAATTCAGAACCACCAACCCTCAAACCAGTAGAACTCAACCCCGAGCAGAGTAAACTATTCAAAAGAGTCACATTTGATAATGAATCACATAGCACTTGCCCTCAGAGCGCACTGGTAAGCGGACACCCTCCAGAGCCCACCCTCGCCAGTAGTGGCGATGTGCCGGAGCCATCAAGCGATGTAAACAGACGCACTTCTGTTCTCTTCTGCAAATCGAAAAGTGTAAGCCCCCCAAAGTCTGCCAAGAACACTGAAACCCAGCCAACTTCTCCTCAGCTAGGGACCAAAACCTTTTTGTCTGTAGTCCTTCCGAGGTTGGAGACTCTACTGCAGCCAAGGAAAAGGTCGAGGAGCACATGTGGAGACTCCGAAGTGGAGGAGGAGTCCCCGGGAAAGCGCCTGGACACAGGTAAATGTCAGGGGCAGCTCTCCAGGGATCTCTTAATTTGGTGCTGAGCTTTGGCTTCTGCAGGCATCCTTCCTCTCAGTTCTAAAGCTGTAAACTGTTTTCAGGCAGTGGCCACTCAGCCTCTGCAGCCCAGCAGCTGGTCATACAGCAGTGGGCATGTCGGCCCACCCCTCCTTTGTTCCTTTTCTCCTTTCTCTGAGGCTTTTCATACATTAACTTTGAGTGTGGTTTGATTGAGTACCTTGATTATTGTGTGCATGTGTGTGTGTAAACTGGGACCTGTGAATGGCCACACCTGACAGTAGGTGCCGTGGGGGTAGGTGTCTCCTTAAGAGCAGTTCCCACAAACTCAGAGCCACCGATTTGAACCTGAACTTTAATGAAAGCTGCTTCTTCCCTAAACTCTCTGAAAATATTCTGTCATCTCATTACTTGTAACATTTCATAATTGTCTTAAGGAATGTTGTAATGTTCCCTCAATGGTTTTTGCACACATGTACTTGACTGGTAAGTACATGTCAAGGTACATGTACTACTAATGCCTGGTAAAATCATACTCAAAAACGTTTCTCTTTTACTGGTAAGCTTTTTTCTTTTTAATAGAGGTAGTCTTTTTTCTTTTTTAAATGCTAAATTTGCTGAGTAGTGGTGACTCATGCCTTTAATTCTAGCACTGGGGGTTGGGTAGGGAGGAAAGGCAGGCAGAGCTGTATGAGACTGAGGCCAGCCTGGTCTACAGAGTGAGTTCCAGGACAGCCAGGGCTACATACAGAGGGATCCCGTCTTTTAAAACAAAACAAAACAGAACAAAAACAAACCAAAAAAGCTAAATGAGTTCAGTTGGGTACTACAGTGTGCATACATGTGGGGTGGGGGTGGGGAATAAATCTTCAGAGAACTGGGAAGTCAGTTGTCTCCTTTCACTCTGGGGCTGAACTCAGGTCATCAGCTTGGCCGCACATGAATTTCTGCTGAGCCATCACCTAGGCCCACTATTAACCTGAGATGTCGCCCATATTCCTGTACCTTTAGCCCCTCCATGGAAAGTCCCTGTGCTGTGCCTGGCGAGCACTGGCTTGGCTTTCTCACAGCCTCCTCCTGTCGAATCCCTAGGTAAACACAGTGGGGAGGGGTGCTTGTGTTCTTAAAGAAGATTACCAGCATCAGAAGTGATGTTCAATGTCTGCTTTCTGTGTGAGGCAGGTTTTCACTTTTGTTTTTGGTCCTAGATACCTATATTAGTGTCTTAGTTACTTTTCTATAGCTGTGAAGAGACACCATGACAAAGGCAACCTATAAGAGAAATGATTGAATTTGTGGCTCGTGGTTCATGAGGGTTAGAGTCCATCCCCATCATGGCAGGAAGCATGCCAGGCATTCTGGCAGGCATGGTGCTAGAGAGTTAGCTGAGAGCCTACATCTGCTCCATAAGCTTGGGATGGTAGAGAGATCCCACAAGCAGGAGAGAACGCTAACTAGAAATGGCTTGGGTTTTGAAACCTTAAAACTGGTGACACTCCACTCCTCCTTCAATAAGGTCTTCTTGCCTAATCTTTCCCAAACAGTTACACTGACTGGGGACAGACATTCAGGTGTATGATCCTGTGAGGGACAGTTTCATTCGAAGTACTGTGTTCCAATCCATGGGCCCCTGTAGGCTTGTGGCTAGATCACAATGCAAAGTGTATTTATTTAGTCCAACTTCGAAAGCCCCCATTGTCTCATAATTTCACCAGTTTAAAAGTTCAAAGTCTTCTGAGACTCCTAATTTTAACCCCTTGTAAAAGCAAAATAAAAAAAACAAATCACATACTTCCAACATACAGTGGCACAGAAAATAAGTTAGCATTCGAAAGGGAAGGGAAGGGAGCACAGTGAGGAAATACCAGACCACTGCAAGGCTTTAACCCAGCAAGGCAAACTCCCAACCTTACAGCTCTTTGTCAATATCAAAGGACTGAGATGGCTCTTCCTTCCCTTCCAGCTTTGCTGACTGTAAAACATCTCTCTGGTGAACTGGTTCCATGCTGTGTTTGTAGCTCTCCTTGGTAGACATCCCATGACTGGCTACTTCAACATCTTGACGTCTCCAACACAGTCAGTCTTTACTTTGACAGCTCACGCAGTAGCCTTTTGGACTTCCCCATGCAGGGTTGACCCGCCAGGAACCTGGTTTCAGTGGCTTTCCCTAACAGACAGGAAGATTCAACAGCTCCTTCAAGACTCTAAAGTCAGAACCATGGCCTGAAGAGCTGCATTAGGCTGCCAGATTGGGATGGAACTCAGCTCTGCTTGAATTACATTGGCATAAGCTTTGATTTGTCGTTGCTCCAGTTGGTTCCTTAGCCCTGTTCTTCTCACAAGGGTTAGTTGACTCGAGTCTCATCCTAAGGAAACCACCACCTTTATTCCATTCCTCCTATCTGTCAGCACAAGCCTTGGCTCCAACATTAAATTTTGTGGTGTTTCTTTTCTCCTTAAATTCTGTATTTTGTGTTTTCTTTTTTCCAACTTGTTCTTTTCCATTGTAGATATACATAAGTAATTACTAATAACTGTACAACAGTTTTATTAGGTTAACCCCTTCCCCCAATTCTAATTTAGTTTCGGACTGATTTGTTGTTGTTGTTTCTCTTTGTAATCCTGGCTGTCCTGTGTCTGTAGACCAGGCTGACCTGGAACTTGGAGATCCGCCAGTCTTTGCCTCCCAAGTGCTGGGATTAAAGGTGTGCACCACCACCTCCTGGCATCTCTGGCTGATTCTTAGGTTAAGGACAAAAGAATGCATCCACATTCTTTGCAAAAATATCACAAGAATGGTCTTTAGCCCGGTTGCTAATGTTGTTTCCCTCTGAAACCTGTTGAACTGGGTCTCCCTAGTTTACGTTGCTTTCAGGATTGTCTTCCAAACCTCCTATTAGGATGGCTCATTAAGCCCCACTTAAAGTGTTCAACCACCTTTCTAGTCCAAAGTCCCAAAGTTTTCCAAAAAGCACCATCGTCAGGCCTGTCACTCAATACAATACTTCCTGGTACCAGCTTCTGCCTTAGTTACCGTTGTGTTGCTGTGAAGAGTAACTCATGAAAACAAGCCTTTAATTTATGGCTCATGGTTCCATAGAGTTAGAGGCCATCACCATTGTGGTGCTGGAGACTTAGCTGAGAGTATGTATCTCATCCACAAGCGTGAGTCAGGGAAAGGGAATGCTAGCCTAAGTGGCCTGGGCTTTGGAACCTGAAAAGGCCATCCCCAGGGACACAATTCTTGCAACAAGGTCACACCTCCAAATGTTCCCAAACAGTTTCACCAACCGGGGACCAAGCATTCAAATGTGTGATCGGATGGAGGCCACTCTCATGCAAACCACCGCAGTAAGGAAAGTTGCATTCCTGTCCAGGCAGGCTTGCAGTGAACAACACATAGGTCTTGCTGATGAGGAAATTCTGTTTCCTGGAACCTTGCCAGGTGCTCCAGTCACAGTTGGGGGGACAAGGCTGGCCTGGTAGTGACAGTGGACTGTTGACACCTCTTCATCTTTCTTTCTCCATCTCACCACACCCTGAAGAGTATTTCTGGTCAAAGTTAATAAATTGTGATTATTTTTTTTTTGTTGTTGTTAGCAAAACAATTTCTTCAGATTTTATTTCTTTTGTGTGGGTATGATACTAGGGGACATGAACACACAAATTTCTTATCTGTCGGTCTGTCTGTCTGTCTGTTTGTCTATCTAAATATGAGATTGACTCTGGCACCTCGTGGAAAGTTGTGTACTATGGAGCCCCTTTTAATTTTTTTTTTAATTAGGTGTGTGTGTTGGTGTTTGCATGCATGCCACAGTGTGTGTGTGTGGTGGTGGGGGTGGGGGGTCAAAAGATTGTCTCTACCATGTGGGTCCCAGCATGCACTAGACTTGTGTAGCAAGAACCTTTACACTGACCCATCTTGGTGACCCTTTCAAAAAAATTTGAGACAAGCTGGTCTTGAACCTTTTCTATAACAAGGACCTTAACTCGTTAGCCTCTTACCTCAGTCTCTGAAGTAGCTAAAATCACAGACTTGTACTAGAAGGCCCAGCTAATTTCACTTTTATTTTGCACTCAGTAATTTTACAGAAATTTCTCTCAATGCCCTCTTATTTTGATGAGTTGATAGTAGCACTTTAAAATCCAATAATACTTGCTTTTGATGAAGCAATTATGCCACAGGAAGTAAATTGAAACTGAAGTTATTTCAGTTCTTGGGAGTTTCTGAAACTATATAGCTTTAGCTTTTTTTAGCCACATTTAGTGAAAGACTTTGATGTCTTTTTGAGCTCTCCGAAAGTCCTTTGTCTCTGAACTGGTCATGGTATGCTGTGCTCTGCTGCTAGGAGATTGCTCAGTGAGTGTCTCAGTACCAGGTGACTTGCATGCACAGGATGGCTTTCTACCTCCTTAGGGTTCATATCTATCAGCAACAGAAAGTTTATTGATCCTGTAAGACACTGTAGAGAAAGCTTTCACCATGTAGCTGCTGTCTATAGCCCCTGCTGTATACCTGGCAGCTTCTGGCAAGTAGCCTAGTTAGCCATATGTGCTGCTCAGCTAGACCATTTGTCACCTGTGGGCTACTAATCATTAGTTCATAAAATGTTGTGTGTTTGTACATCTCAGTTCTTTTTTGAGTTCTCAGTGATAACAGTGAGTCCCAAGGAGTCTTAACCATAGACCTTTAGAGTGTGTGATTCCCAGTGCCTTTGATCCTGACTGAAATGGAGATTTCTGCTTTCTTATTCCAGAATGGCAGTAGATTTCAGTGGATGCATGATGAATTCCTAATCGCACTCCTGAGCAGCCGGGAGCCTTATTAGCACTAAGATCTGACCCTCAGGAACAGGAGGCGTCCACTGCTGCATCGGTCTGGCCCGTGGTGGGCCAGGCCTGGGCTGAATGGGCCCATCCTACCATCGGTGCTGGCTGTGCCTCCACTTGAACCTTCTGGTGCTCTCTGCGCACCTGGATTTCTTGTTTCAAGTTGCAGTTCTTCGCTGTCTGAGGACTTGGAGTATTCAGAACCTTCTGATCTTTTCCAGGTTCATCTGGCACTGAACTTTTAGGGGAATTCTCTGGTGCTCTCCAGTGCACTGCAAGATTCCAAGTTAGATTAAGTATGGACTTACTTATTGTAAAACTGCCCACCCACTGGCCTCAGCTTGCTCATGCCTGCGGGACAGGCAGGCCATGTGGGCAGTGCAGAGCATGGTGTGACTGCTTTTATGGTTATCATACTTTTTTGGAGCTGGCTCTGTTTCGTAGATATTTTACTCTGCCTGTTTATTTCCATCAATGGACCATCAGGCCAGGCCATGTGTCACCTCTTACTTATACTCTGTGGTGTGGAAATTCTCAATGAAATGTGTGGTGTGGTGGTGGTGAGCAAGTGAAATGTCTTCCATGGCCACAGACTGTTGAGGGAGGAGATGGTTCCTGCCCTTGGAGTCAGACTAAATGGCTACTCACTGTTTTCCAGGTTCTCAGTTAACCACTAATGTGCCTGGGTTGCTCACTCTTTGGATCCTAATCTTTTTCTCTTAACCTCGACTTGGACTGGAGCTCTGCTAAATGGCCCCTTGGAATGCAAAGCCTTCGCTGCCTCCTTACCTTGCTCCTAGTTCTTGAGGATCACATTGGAATCATCTGCTGAGCCATCCTCTAAACAGACACTCAGACACCTACCCTTGGAGGAGATCTGCCCTGGGCCAGCGTACCCCTCTCTAAGCCCAGCAGTTGAGAGGAGCCTGGTTTCTGAGCAGATGTCTCGGTGCCTCAGGTCTTCCTGGTGCTATAGCAGAACCTGCGGTAGCTTGGACAACACAATCCAACAGTTTGAGCCTCATCCTGAGCACGTCCAAAACTGACCTATGATGACTGGGGGCTCTGGTTAGGGCGTCTTGGTCTAGGACTTGAAAGGACTGTACATACACATTGCTCTAATGGGCCTAAATAGAGCTCCTTACTTGGTTATTAGCATCTTTTATTTCTTTGTTCTCTATCTGATTTCCCTTCTTTCTTCTTTATCAATGTTTCTTGGATTATTAAGCATTGCTAGTCTAGTTGGTAGCTGTGCAAATATCTGTTGAGCCACCTGAGAAGTCCTTCTGCAATGGCCCTGGAGAAGGCATTTTGGCGTGGCCTCTGGCCTGTTTTGGCCATGTGCAGCTGTGTCTTCATAGGCTGTACTCAGGAAAAGCAGAGTGATGGGTGGGGTGAGACCGTTCACTGTGCTTTTATTGAAAGGTGGAGAGATGCACCCAACACGAAGTTCTTTTGGAGACAACAAAGTAAAATGTTCTCAGAAGACAATAGATGCTTCTGCTGCCATCCTTAAATGGTTGCATTCCTAGCCTAGGGCACAGGGTCCAGCCTGGGACACAAACTTGCTGATGTGCAGTAGGTGAAAAGAAGCTGGAGCTTTGGGCAACATGACCCTGTGCTGTTTTAGATGAGTCAGTGGACCCTGGTGAGGTATCTCCAGTGGTGGGCGTATCAGCAAGGGTATGTACTCAGTGGCTACAATCTCAGGCCACCTCATAGGCCGTGAAGGTTCTGTAGAGGGTGAGAGCCTGGTTACTGTAGCTTACCAGGCCCTGATATCCCCACGTGCTGCAGCCTGTGAGCTCTTGGCATTGTGCAGGTTGGGAGCCCAGGGTAGAAAGAATCATGTCCCTACTTTTCCCACCTCAAGTGCTTCTCAGCTTTGCAAGTAGACCACCTGGGATTTCTCCTTGGCCTGTGGTGAGAGCTGGAGACCTGAGCCCCTCGGGGGACCCTTTATTGGCCACTCTGTATACCCCAGTTGGGCTGTAGAAGACCTGGGCCCAGGGGGAGCTCTTAGGGATGCTGTGGTAGTTAGAAGGCTGGGGCCGGGCCCACCTTGGGACATAGTTGCAGTGGTACTTTTTTGGATTCTTTTGGGCCTGAGTAAGGTGTTTGAACTTTGCCTTAGTCCTTGGAGACCTCAGGACCCTCTGTGACAGATGCTTGGAGTCGTTGGCTTTGTGTAGGAGCCATCTCATCTTTTTGTTAGGTTGTCTAGAGTGGGTGAATGTGTGATCACCTACAGTAAGCTTCAGTGCTAAGAGGGCACTTTGCTCTCCTTCCTGCAGTTAATGGGAGAGTCACTGTAGGAAGTGGATCACAAAGAGCAGGCAAAGACCTCATTACCTGGCTTTGTGTCAAAGCCCTGTCTTCTCCAGACAGTGGCTGCAAGAGCTTTTCAAGCCTGTGTCTCTGGCCCTTGTTGCCTCTCAGGGTGTGTCCAGGGCCTTGGAAGCCCACAAGAATCTGATTGGGCCATGCATGCACTGGAGTCCTGTTTGGGCTCTTGCACCCTCTGAAAAGCAGGCCTGGAGAACTGCTTGGCTCAGCAGGCCCCAGGGGTCTTTCCTGGAAGCTTCTCAGGTTTCACAGTGGCTCTGCCAGCTTTTCAAGGTGTTAAGTGTTTATGTAATGGGTGAAAACTTTCTGTAAACTTAGAAGCCCAGAAGCAGTGTGCATCTGGTAATTAAACACTTGGGAAATGAGACATTTAATTATATTTTTTTCCCTTTTCAAAGTTATAAACTTTCTCTTCGTTTTTCTAAACCCCTCCCCACAAGGTGCTGTTTAGGCCCTGACAGTGCACCTTGCTGTGGGTAAAGCTGTTGCCATCCGTGTGGGGAACATCAAGCATGTGTGTGAACTGTAGTTCTGGCTCCTTTCCTGGGGTTTCTTCCTAGCAGAGAGATGCCAGTGATGGGGACCGTTACACTGTGCAGATCTGCCTGTAGCTGCCTGCTCTGCCTAGCCATGGCATATGATTCTGGGCTTGTAGTCTTCTAAGATCTTGGGTCCTGGAGCAAGGGCTCTGCCTGTCTGTCCATGCCGGTGGCAGGGCCATCTTGGTTGACTTTGCCAACCTAAGTCAGCAGGTGTCCATATTTGAGTTGGGTGTAAACCCCCCCTACCCAAAGGCAGCACCACGCTCTCCTGCCTCCTAAGGATTCTTGGGCCTGAGGCCCTTTAGGAGAGGGGTGTGGTTCCTCCCGTTTGTACCTTACCTTCTGCTTTGCCAGCGGGCAAGCTTCTCAGAAGCCTTTTAGCACAGGCAGGCCCCTTTCACAGGTGTGATGTGGAGAATGCACCGAAGACCTTGTAATCGAGACCATCACCTCATATCAAGAAAATGTTTTTTAAAAATAAGTTTACATGTTTTACTTTGGAAAATAGTTTTTTACATTTTTAAGGTTATATGGGGAAGCTGGGTATATGTGAACAAAAAGTGTTGTCTGTTTGCTGTTCCTGACCCCTTCCCTTAAGCTGGTGCAGCCAGAAGGAGCCAGGCAAGCACACAGCTTGGGGACACGATCCTTCTGATTCAGGGAGGTCTGCAGGGACCATGGGTAGATGTGCCTTTTCCTACTTACTGACTTAAATTCAGGGTCAAACTTGCTTGGGAGGAATATGGTGGTTGCCTTGACTCATATTTGTCTTTATTAAAATACTTTACAAATACCCAGATGCTGTGGTTGCATTTGTGCAGACATTATACCTGATGTATACCTTGGCAGCATGGCTCAGCTTCCTGCCAAGTTCCATATTCTTTGGTGCTCGGGGACCTGACATTGCTCAGACAAATTGGGCCCACACTTGCTAGTTTAAAGTGTTTTATCCATATTTTTAAAAAGTTCTCATTAACATTGATGTTTCTTTTTTTTTTTCTTTTTTTTTTCTGGTGGTCAGACCCAGGGCCCACATGCATGCTAGGCAGGTACTCTACCACTGACTGGGCTGTACTGCTCTGCTTTTTATTCGCGCTTTCTCTTTCTCTCCCTCCTTTCCTCCCTCCTCTCCTCCTTCCTTCCTTTTTTATTTGTTTGTTTTTGTCTTTAAAACTTAATTTTCTCCACTAGTCCCTAAAGTTCTGCGTGCTCAGTGTTTTGTGGAGTGTGGTGGTATCCACCGCTCTGGGGCACTGGAGGGCTCTCGTCTAGACACTGTTTATTCCTTGTCTAGTGGACAGTCTAGTTTTGTTGTAAGCTCACAGACCTTAGAACATGTGATATGTTAACTTGGGAAGTGGTAACAGTTTCTTTTTGCTTTGCACTCATGGGACTTGTTGAGCATGTGCAGGACTGCTCTGACTTTACTGTGGTCTGCTATGCTCACTTTACTCCGCAGGGCCTCTGCCTCTGCCCACTGAGGGCACGGGAGTGAGACCAGACACTGGCTTTTGTGTATAGAATGTTCTTTGTGGGGCCAGTGATGTAGCTTAGGTGGTAGAGTGCTTAACTAGCATGTACAAAACGTTGGGCTTGAGCCCCAGCACCACACAAACCAGGGATGGAGGCAAGAAGATCGAAACTCAAGAGCAACCTGGGCTCAGTGAGACCCTGTCTTACAAATCGCAGTTCTGTGGGAACGTTTCAGTGTTTAAGGGAAGAGGCGGGTAAGAGTAAGTCGGCTTAGAGCTACTGCTCTGGCGCGCTGTGGCCGCGCTGTGACCGTGCGTCTGTGCTTCTTGTGTTCCAGGTCTCACCAATGGCTTTGGGGGTGCTAGGAGCGAGCAGGAGCCAGGCGGCCCAGGAAGGAAAGCTGCGCCCCGACGGCGCTGTGCATCTGAATCCAGTATTTGTTCCAGCAACAGCCCACTCTGTGACTCAAGGTAGGTTCTGGCTTCTGGAGCTGGGGGCTTAACTTTCTTCTGAAGATCCAGAAAGACTGCCCCAGAGTTAGTTCATGTGTGTGCTCTGCCATTCAGAGACAGTTTCTCATGGGATAAATTGATCTGCTTAGTAGAATTTAACTGAAGTCAGCAGTTAAGTTAATATCTAATTAAACTTGCACTTTGTACCCCCCACTCCCCAGTCTTTTATTAGGATTGTGGTGTTCAGTGTCCTGCCTATCTGTACTGTAGTGGCCACTCTGTCAAGTGGGTAAGGGTGATCCAAGTGGCCTCTTGGGGACAGGCTTACTTTTCTTGGGTCTCCACACCACATTGTCCCTTGACAGCCTGGCACCTGGAATAGGATGAAGCCACAGGCAGGGGACTCTAAACTGTGGTCTCAGTTTGACTCATCTCTGCTTTCTTCCTGAAGCTTTAGTCCACCCAAGTGTGGGCGAGGGAAGCCTGCCCTTGTGCGAAGACACACACTGGAAGACCGAAGTGAGCTGATATCTTGTATTGAAAATGGAAACTACGCTAAGGCAGCCAGGATTGCAGCTGGTAAGTTAGGATACAGACAAAGGATGGAAAGGCCAGGTCTGGTTTTGGTGGCTTGGGGCTATGAGTCAAGCCCCTCCACATTTGAGGAAAGGAGTAAGCTCATGCTTAACTCACGGACAGGAGGATCGCTGTATGGGGTTTCAGGCCTGTCCTGAGCTGCATTGTACTTGACTCTGAGTAGTTCCTGGTCATCAGATTTGTCCAGGACAGGATCTGTCTAGGAGATCTGCTTTATAACTGAATGTGTTACAGCAGGGTGGTCATTCCTAGCTTCAGGCCACAGTGTAAGGGAGGGGTGCCTGTTGGGCTGATGCTGTTTAGATTTTCCTGTTAGTAGATCAAGCCAACTCTAGGGATAGAAATACTTGCTGTTGATTGAGGCTTGTCAGGGCACAGACCTGAGATTGAGAATGGCCGGAGACGGCGGGGAATCTGCTGTGGCCATAGAGGCTACAGTGAGGTGTGATAGGAGTGCTGGAGGTCCTGCGTTAGGGAGAAGCTGATACATTCTACTGCTGTGAGGTGGGACACCATGTACCAGCAGTAGTCAGTGAGAGCCTGTACACAGTGTACTCTTGAGGTGTGTCCTGGGCTGCTAGATGTACTTACCGAGGCTCAGAAGAGCGAGGTGGTGGTGGTTTGGAGCAAGCCAGGACTTGTATTTGGCTGTGTGGTTGTGTAATAGGCATCTGGTACATGCTAACGATCCCATCTTTAGAATAGAGGTTCAAGTATGGTGAGGTACAGGGGACCTGAAGTCATAGGCCTTAGAACTCGGGATAGTGGGAAGCAGGGAGGCCTTTGACAGTTTTCTAGACCTCTCTTCCACAGGAGGACCAGTGAGGTAATCTGCTTCTCCTAGACTGAGGCAGTGCTATAGAACTGTCCTGCTCCAGCAGCTAGGGAAGCCGGGGCCTGAGAGGAGTGGGGCTTTTTCCAGCCCCAGGCTTAGTGGCTGTGCTGGGTGTGTTAGCGGTTCTCCTGCATGGTCTGACTCTGGTGTTCCTTTTTCCTAGAGGTGGGACAGAACAGCATGTGGATTTCCACTGACGCTGCTGCCTCCATCCTGGAGCCCCTGAAGGTGGTATGGGCCAAGTGCAGCGGCTATCCTTCCTACCCAGCACTGGTGAGTCTGGAGGCAGTGAGTAGGGTGTTCTAGTGGGACCTGGGGTGCGGCCCCAGTGCATGCTCTGTACCTTGCAAAAGTATGATTGTCATAGCTCTGGAGGCCGGTGTGTGGATGGCTGTGAGCTTATAAGGCATGTGGCTCTGAGTTTGAGAGTACTCTGAGTCACTGGAGCATGTCCTTGGCAGATTATTGACCCCAAGATGCCACGAGTGCCTGGCCACCACAATGGTGTCACCATCCCCGCCCCACCCCTGGATGTGCTGAAGATCGGTGAACACATGCAAACCAAGTCTGAGGAGAAGCTGTTCCTTGTTTTGTTTTTCGATAATAAGAGAAGCTGGTGAGTGTGGTGTCTGGAACTCTGCAGCAGGCAGAGCTGGGCTTCTATTAGTCCTGGGGCTTAGCTTAACCCGTGCTGAGTCAGGGTGTCTCCAAGTAGTTTTTTTCCTGGTCCGTGTCTGCTGCTGACACCTGGGGACCGTGGCGTGCTGGTCACTTGTGACAGCTTCCATCACTTCCTAGATCCCGGCGTGGCTCAGGCTGTCTTCAGTTCTTGCTCCAGGCTCTCTTGCAATGGGCTTTCTGATCTCATTGCTCTGCCAGGACACAAGTTCCACCCCTCTCCACCCTGTCCTTCTTCCTGTCCGCTCTCCACCCAGAGCTACGGGAGCTCCCCTTAGTCAGGGTCCAGGTCCTTGTGCTCCCTGAGGGTGTTTCTTGGTGACATCTTGACCATGCTTAGTTGAACCTGGCCCCTCCTGTGAGGACCATCATAGCTGTGTCCTTTCAGCTGGCCGCTCCGGGACTGAGAGGGACTTCAGCGGTGTGGGGTGGCCACTCCGGG
>JADRCH010000028.1:5500262-5527021 GCA_019843965.1 Rhynchomys soricoides | reverse complement strand
CTCCGGGACTGAGAGGGACTTCAGCGGTGTGGGGTGGCCACTCCGGGGGGCTACCAGGTCCCTGGGGTCCTCTTTCTCACTGCCCGACTCTGGCTCCTGACAGTTGGTGTTCGTCATTGAGGCTTACACTGGCCTTGCCCACTTGATGGTTCTGTTTGTAGTCTTCTCACCCATCCTAGGATGCCACCTTCCTCTGCTCCAGGGTTCGCTGACCTATGTTACGTGCACACACACATTCTTGTTTGTCCCTTGTGTGCATATGTGTATGTACCTGGGCTCACCTAGTGGTCACACACTTGTGATACCTTGGGCAGGCCTGTTCTGTGCACACAGCTGTATATTCCAGGTTTATCTCCATAGCCACTTGCATATGTTTGAGAAGGAGGGTTGTATTATGTATTCATGCCTTACCTGAGTCCAGAGAGGGCTGGCTAGGTGGATGCCCTGTGCACCCAAACCATCCTGCATGAGGCCCAGCATGCGGAGAACTTGGGTTGGGTACTACCAGGTTCCTTCTTGTGCATATGGGCTGATGGTTAGTGGGCCATCCTGAGGATGGGCTGGTGGTTCTTATGCTCTGTCTTCTCTTTAAAAGGCAGTGGCTTCCCAAGTCTAAGATGGTTCCTCTTGGTGTCGACGAGACCATCGACAAGCTGAAAATGATGGAGGGGAGGAACTCTAGCATCCGGAAGGCTGTGCGGATTGCATTTGATCGAGCCATGAATCATCTGAGCCGGGTCCATGGGGAGCCAGCCAGTGACCTCAGTGACATTGACTGAGGTGGCTTCCAGCAAAAGGCAGTGGCCAAAGCCGCAGCCAGCCCTGTCCATAGTGTTGATAAGCTGTACATATTTGTATATTGTTCAGAACTTAACTTATTCTGATTTTCTAGGTGTAGTTCTTTAATTCTTTTTCCCCTGGGGAGGGGAGGTTTCACTTCCAAGTTTTCTATGAAACCATCTGGTCTTGGCTTTGCAAGTGAGGAGGATCTGTTGGGAGCAGTGTGGTGTGGGGTCCCACTGCAGGTGCCGAGGGCCAAGGCCTCACTTACTCTAATCTGTAGGGGTTTTTTTTGTTTTTTTTTTTTTTTTTAAAGACTTTTGAATGTTTAATAATTTTGTAGATCATGCTCTTTACACAGAGTACCGCTTATTTAATAAGACGGGATGTAAATTTACAATGACAAATGTGTATTTTAAGAAAGAAAATGACATTATTTTGAATGGTACTTTGTGCAAAGAGGGAATAAATTTATGCTGTGTGCATCACTTGCAAATCACCAAAAAATGTCCCGCCAGCTGCTGCCGGACAGGGCCCGTTCTCATCGATCTGACTGCCCTGAGTCTCCTGCTCCGCCCTGGCTCCTGCAGGCGTGCCTCCCAGCGGGTTATTTATTGTAGAAAGTATACTCATTTGCTTTATAATGAAAAATAAATTTGCAAAGGTATATTGATATGCATTTTTATACAGGCGCATAAAAATTCAACTTGGTGTGGGAGCAGAATGAGTTGCGAGGTTATATACATGACTGGCTGTGTACTTTGATTTTGTAACTTGTAATCTTTTGTTTACAATGAGCAGCTTTCTGTAACTGGTTTTAATTTAGAACACTTTGGTAGCAATAGACCTTTGGATACATTTTTGTATGGTACATGTGATGTATATAGAACTAGTACTTTATTTTTATTTCTAAGAGGTAAAAGCATTATGTTAGGGGAAAAGGCAGGGTGGGTTTCCAAATTTGCATTTTTATATTAAAAATAAAGTGAAGATTTGGACAGTGTGGCCCTCTCATTCCTGCATCACTAGGAGGCTGGGTGAGCTGTAGCCTGAGGTACAGGGGAGCACTGGGGCCTTGAGTGGGTGGTGTGACCAGATGTGACACACTTGATCTAACAGCTGACCTGGGATGGCATTATTTATTATTTTGCCTAATCATATTTTTATTTTAAAGCTAAATAGTTACTAAAAATTTTAAATGTTCTTTTAAGTCTACATGTTTGTAATATCTCCATAGAAACTTGAAAATAAAAAGTCTTCCTTTGGTAGTTTTTGTCCCGTGTTTGGCAGATGGTCATGAACCCAGTATCCATTTCCAGCTCTCTGAGGAAGCCCAGGGTGGACTGAGGCAGTTGAACTGTGTGCTGGTGGTGTGCACACACTGTTGACTTTCCCCCTGCTGTTCCTCCTCCGCTTCCCACTCGGCCCCCTGCTGTTGATACTAGTTTGAGTTGTGGTTGACTTTTGCCCTGGGACAACCAGTGGGGTGAAGATGGTGCATGTGTGGGCTATGGGTGTGAGCTGCTACAGGAGTGGCTTGGTGTGTCCTGAGATTGGCAAGGACACAGGTAGCTAACATGGGTTGAAGCCCGTTGTCATCCCTGCTTCCTGGGAAGCCAGGGCTGGGTATCCCCACCTGAGAGATCACCTGAAATCTTCCAGAACTAGCAGAGTATTTCTTAGTTTTCATTCCTGTCTCTTCAACTCCCTGATCCAGATCTCATCCTGTACCCACTCTGGTGTAGGACCACTTATTCCAATCTGTCCAGAACTTCCCCCGACAATTTAGAAGGTACCAAATAGACTAGGTGACTAGTCACCCTGGAGCCCACTAAGCAGCATCAGCCCTGGAGGCAGGAATGTGAGCACCCTCCTAGGTGAGTGGCAAGTCTTAGTGCTGACTATCTGGCCTTTTGTTGGAATGGCCTGGTCAGAGAGTGTGACATCAGCCTAGAGTGGTACCCTGGTTGGGCCGTCGTGGTCCTGGCCGGACTCTCATGCTGGGAGTGTGTCTGTGTCTCAGGAGATCCCCACTGTCCTCTCAGACTTACAGCCTCAGTCCTGGGACTGCGGCTTAAGCTGCTGGTTTTTGTTGTTGGTTTTTTGTTTTGTTTTCTGTTTTTCTTTTTCTTTTTGGTTTTTCAAGGCAGGGTTTCTCTGTGTAGCCCTGGCTGTCCTGGAACTCCCTCTGTAGACCAGGCTGGCCTCGAACTCAGAAATCCACCTGCCTCGTTTGTTTTTTTTTTTTAAGTTTTTGAATTAAAAATTTTTAAAGAATCTTGAATTCCATATGTGTATACAAAGAACTGATCATATCATACCCACTTCCAGTTCCCAATTCTAACTCCTGCTGTGTCCCCCAGGCATGCCTGTGTCCCTCTTCCAGCTTGCTGTCATTTTTCCTTCCTAGCCCACTAATTCCAATTAATGTTGTCCATGTGGGTATGGGGCCGGCCATCCACGGAAACCTTACTGTGGGAGCACTAGGAAGTCTGCTCCAGCAGCCATCAATGCCAACAGCAAGAACTCACCAGTAAGGAGTGGGGCCCTGGACATCATGGGCCTCATCTGTACTGGGAATTTGATGGTTCAGTCTTGGGTTGGTTTTGTCAGCTAACCACAGCTGGCTTCCATGAGTTTGTGACTCTCCATCGTGTCCGGACGAAGCATTTCACAGCACAGGCTTCTAGCCTTTAGAGTCCTCACCTCTTCCGTGACATTCCCTGAGCTCTGGGGTGTGAGATATTGGTATCCTACTTAAGGCTGAGCACTCCGTTTCTTCTCAGTGCTTTGACCAGCTGGTTGTGTTTTTCCATAGACAGTTGCCCACTTTAAGAACTGCCTCTGATTAAAGTTGAGAGCAGCCAAGGTCCTGGGTCAGCTCTGGTTCCCATGCTGGCTGTGACATGAGTTGTTTGGGTGTCTCTCTTGGATTCATGTTGAGATGGAGCTGGTCCAAGCCAGCACCTCCTCTTGAAGATGCAGGTTGTTCTCCATCGTTTGTGTACTTCCTTGATTCTGTGAAAATGGAATCATGACACTTAGCACTTTGTTGCCTCCTGAATAAGCAAAATTTCAGACCCAAGACACCAAAGTTGATGTGTATGTATGGAAATTGTACAGTGGAACTCACTGTGTGCTAGCTTGGAAGAAAAGAAAAATTGAGAGATGTAAGGTAGACCATATATAAGACTTAAAGCTCACTCAGCTCACAGACATCAAATATGGCCTGGCAGTGGTGGTGCATGCCTCTAATCCCAGGACTTAGAAGGCAGAGGCCAAGACCAGCATAGTCTACACAGCGAGTTCTTTGACAGCCAAGGCTACATAAACCCTGTCTTGAACTGTACCTCCCCCTACTGTATTTACTGCGTTATATAAATGCAGTATGATATGAATACTGCATTTGATATGAATACTTTGCCTTCATGTGTGTATGTGTGCCTGATACTTGTGGAGGTCAGAAGAGTGTCTTGGACCCCAGGTTGTAAGCTGCCATATGGTAGCTGGGAATCAAACCCAAGTCTCTGCAAGAACAATTGTTCTTAGCCTCTGAGGCACCCCGCCAGCCCTTTGTACCACGATCTTCAAAAACTCCCAAGTGCTGGGATTAAAGGCATCCACCGCCACCATCTGCTGTAAAAATGTCCTTTTAAAAATTATGGTAAAAATGTAAAACCAACACCGTGGAAAACAACAACAACAAAATCAGAGTGCCTACAAACAAAATCAGTTCCTGTGACCTGACTCCACCTGGCTTCACCACAACTATGGTTGCAGAGCCCCACCTGAAAGCCTCTTTTCTATGCCCCTTTTCCTCTGCAGCTGGAGGCCAGACAGGAAATCAAGGTCAAGCCAGTAAGGAATTGGTGGGGGTGAGGTGACATCAGGAAATATCCAGAGTTGAGTTGTTTTTCTTTATGGCTACTGGGGTGTAGGTTTGATAGATGGTCTGGAGCAGCCTTTTTGGACCATGCTGAACCTGACAGCCACAAGACAGATGAGACCTGTGGCTGCAGTCCTAATGCAGAACTTCCCTGTGGGTCTGAACATTGGTTGTAGGATAGAAACATTTGTACTTTAAACTTAGCTACTTTCTTTACAGCTGGTACATTTCAAATCATTCAAAAACAGGATCGAACAAAGACTTTGAGGCCAGAAACCTGTGGCCCAGGTCAGTTTTCTTTAGGTTGCTTTTGGTATTAGATGTAGTTCGTAGTGAGGTAGGGTTTTGGATTCTTGTAGTTCTGGGGACTTTCCTCCCTCCTTGCTGGTCAGTGGGCTTTTAGAAAGCTCACAAGGCACCCACCAAAGCTGCTTAGAAGTTCTCAGACCCTGCCATTTTCTGACTCTCTGGGGCAACGCCTTATGACTTGGTCACTTCAGCTACTCTCCTCCCTGCAGACTACTGGCCAGTGGTCCCTGGATGGTGACATATGGGCATTTGAGAACATGAAGTGGTAGGATACTCAGTCTAGGGTGCTAGGCCTCGTGAGTGAGGAACCCCCAGAGCAATGAGAAGAGAAGGCTGCCAGAGATGGAGCCCAGTGGGCCCAGGGCCAATGCTACTCTGGGCTTGAGGCCCCACCACCTAAACACCCCTATTATCATTGCAGGAGTATCAGGGGTATTAATGGCTCCAAACAAAATGCTCAGCCTTGGTCACAACAATAGAGATGAGCAAGGCCTGTGAAGAGGAAGTGGGAGGAATGGGGTGGTCATTGCCCTACCACAGAGAAAGCAAGTAGATCACCTCATGAGACCTGGGTCCAAGGGGATCACATAGTGCCAGAGTTAGGTTGGATATGTCTGCCCAATGGGCGTATACACCACTTTGAGGTCATATATGCTTAAACTATGCCCAGTGAGTTGCTTCTGCTGCTTGTGGACCATGTCTGCCTGCATGCTGCCATGATGATAATGGTCTAACCCTCTGAAATGTAAGCCAGCCCCAATTAACTGTTTTCCATTATCAGAGTTGCCCTGGTCATGATGTCTCTTCATAGCAATGAAACTCTTAACCAAGATGACTTGCTTTAAGCAACATGCCATTTAAGTAGTCAGAACTTGGGCTCACGGAGCTGTAGCCTCATTGCCACATCTGCCTATTTACCCAGGAGACTCAAAGAAAATCTCTGATTCCCCGACTATGCCGGCCAAAGCTCCACCAATGCTGTGGTGATGTCCCCCTGGTCAAAATTTAATGAGAAGACCCAAGGGATAAAGGCTTGAGATAGAGCACTCAGGTGCAGGTAGGTACCCGGGTGAGCATCTAGCTAGCCAGACCCCTTCCTCGTCAATAGTGGCACCAACTTCCTTTGGAGATACAGTAGATATCTTTATTTGGTCTAGTCATTCCTAAAGGGCTGAGATGTTGCCCCAGTTTCAGATGAGACCGTGGGCAACTGGCTTGCTTCCCATTTCTGAGCTCTTGTGCTTGCTTTGTTACATGGCTAGCTGGCAAGGCTGCATGGTGATGCTCGGCAAGGGTAAGTACCTTTAGGTGGAGTGTTGCTGCAGAGGTCCAGGGGAGGAATTCTATGTGTCTTGCACCCTTGCCATACGGGCCCCATGTTGCTCCTTCCCCCAAGAACCCGTTCCTGGTTGGCTCTGTAGCCTGCCTGATCATTCCACTGGGTAGGGGTTCTCCCCAGCTTCAAGAAGATGAAACAGCTCTCTTTATGGTGGTATGAGTCATAGAGAAAATCAGGGATTCAGGGACCTTCGGACTGACCAGGGAGGGAGAACCTTTTGATTGTGCTGGGAGAGGTCTGGAGGCAGGAAAGGCCCTTCTCATGGGTCCTGCTCTGGGCAGCATGGTCAGCAAGCCCGGGTGGATGACAGTATCTTCCTGTTTCAGTGTGGAAGGCTTGATGAATGATCCTTGGCTGAGTAGATAGTTCCCCTAGGAAACCTAGTAATGTGAGGACAGCTGTGACCAAGTCCCCTGAACGAACAATATGCATTCCTAACAGCTACATCATATATCCTGGGCCTGTTTTCTTTTTTAGACAGGTTCTTATTATACTTAGCCCTGGATAGCCTGCAAACTGCTATGTAGACCAGGTTGGCCTTAAACTTGGTGAGATCTCCCTGCCTCCCATGTACTAAAGCGTATTCCACCATGCTTTAAAACATGTTTTCATTGGGCTGGAGAGATGGATGGTGGCATGGCGAAGAGCACTGGCTTCTCAAGGACCTGGATTTGATTCCCAGCATCTACATTGTAGCTTAGAACCATCTGTAACTCCTGTTCTAGGGGGTCTGACACCCTCTTTTGGCTTCCATAGGCATTAGCACACAGGTGGTAGACATGCGTACATGCAGGCAAATACTTATAAAATAATGAACTTAAAATGTTTTGTTTAACTTCATTGCTTATGAAATTAACATTTGGACATGTAACTAGATTTTATGCTGGCCAGAACACCTTGTGTTTCAAGAACAGGACATATGTTGAGGTTGTCATCATTCATGTAATGTATAATTTGTGAAAAAAACCAACACCCCCCACCCAAAAAAACAAAACAAAACAAAACAAAACAACAAACCCACACATCATGCAGGTGTTTGGCAAATATTGAGCGAAAGTCTGCTAACAACTTGGGAGAGATTTTGGCCACACCATTGTTTTGTTTAGATCTACCTGTCTCTGCCTCTCCAATGCTGGGATTAGAAGTGTGTGCTGCCACACTTGGCTCACAGCATGCTTTTGGAGGGATATAGTTAAATGTTACTAAGTAGAAAGTCTCACTTCTTTCTGTGTGAGACTATGAGCCAAATGCAGGGTGATGGAAAGCCCTGCCTGAGTCTACCCTTGCCCCACAGCTATTGAGCTGATATAATAGCCAGGGTAACACACAGGCGCTTATGAACCTCTGCTGCTGACTGCTTGGTTATGGAGTCCATGCCCACTTGGAACCTGATCACAAGCAGGTAGGGCTAGAAGCTGGGTCAGGCTCTACTGGCCAGCATCTATTGCCCGGGGGAATCCCGTGGCATGTGCTGTGTGGCCAAAGGCTGTGGGCCTGCTCCCCAGATTCTGTAAAGGGTGATTCCATCTCCCTGAAGTTCCTTGGTATTCTCCCAGATTATTCTTTGTGGGTGCTTTGTGGTTCTTGGGGCCTATTCTGCTCTTGGCCACCACTGACTTTGGGAAAGACCTAAGTGGGTGTTCCGAATAGCCCTTGCGGGGCCACCCAATGAATTCTGGTATAGGAGGTGTTGCTGATGCTAAGGTCCTGTTCCCCAATTGGTTCTTGATCTATCAGTAAAGATGCCAGGGGTCAATTGCTTGGTGGAAGGAAAGAGGAGGGTCTTCCAGGTCTCCAGAGGAGGGGGTGAGGAGACACAGAAGAGGAAGGGAGTTTTTCCAACATGCTTTGGAGGAAGAAAAGGTGGCCAGCTATGTGAGTTCTCGGGCAGAGCGGCCATAGGTCGCTTCCTCAGGAGGGAGGTTAGGGTGTTGAGCTAGGACTAAAGGTAACTGAGCAACTGAAGCTGAGGGCAGATTGAGAGGTGCTGAGCAAAGAGCATTGGGAAGGGCATGTTAGCTTCGGGAGATTGGAAGTGCCCAGCAATTGAGCCAAGAAGGCAGGCTGAAAGTATACTAATGAGTGTGTGTGTGTTTCATCTGAATATCTGAGGGAACCTGGGTGGGGCTGGTAGCGTGATCCACCCGGAGCTTAAATTGGGGTAGCACAAACTATACGCTATATTCTGGTGATGCTCTCTCCATGAGCTATGGCCGGTTCTGGTCTCTGGGAAGAAGTGTCAAGAGCTAGAATTTGACCCCTATGTGGGCAAATGCAAGCATTTTCTAGAATGCTCAGCTGCCCTGGGGATCTAGCCTCCTGGTGGGAGGGAAAGAAAAGATTCTGATGATGTAGGCCCCTAGCACAGCAGTTCTCAACCTGTGGGTTGTGACCCCTCTGGGGGTTGAGTATCAGATTACATTACATATCAAATTACAACTTGTAACAGGAGCAAAATTACAGTTATGAAGTAGCAACGAGATAATTTTATGGTTGGAGGTCACCACAACATGAGGAGCTATATTAAAGGGTCGAAGCATTAGGGACATTGAGAAGCACTGAGAGGGACAGGCCTTGGTTAGGGTGGACCACCACAGAGGTCTGGGTGGAGAAGCAGAAAGATCTAACCAGGCTCCCTAGGCTCCCCCAGCCCATTCTCCCTCTCTAGATCCTTTAAGCATTATTGAGGCAGCAGACACGTGACAAAATTGATGTCCTCAATATGGAATTAGATGTCTGTGAACATTAGCTCACTGGGAATTGACTTGTACCTCTGGTTGGCAGGACTCTCTCTAAAGAGACCTCAAGGCACAGGCTAAGGCCCTTAGTAGGTTGGGCACAGGTGGCAGAGGGCTGGGGGAACCCTGGCCAGCAGCAGGCAACTCTTATTTTTAGTGCTAATAATTTTCTTAAGATCCTCTTACATTGTCTAGGACTGAAGCAAACCTTGAGCCCTGAAAAGGAAGTGCTGGGGTGTGTTTGCCCCATCTGGGTGGGCACTCTGAGCAGTGGTTCTCTGTGGGCAGGTGCTGCTGGCCAGAACTGAAGTTTGACCCGAAACCCAGGCTGCCTCCTTCCCATAAGGTGCTGTTCTGGCCTCTGAGGAACTTACCAGAAACATGCCCTCTTCCCCTTTCACTACTGATGTGCTGACCAGCTGAGCCTGGGCAGAAAACCAACTTATGATGAGGAAAAGCTGTTAGAAAAGGTTTTTTTTAGCTGAGTAGTGGCGCCACTCGGGAATGCCAGCACTCTGGAGAAGGCAGAGGCAGGCTGATCTCTGTGAGTCTGAGGCCAGTCTGGTATACAGAGGGACTTCAAAGACAGCAGCCATGGTTCCATAGAGAAGCCCTGTCTTAAAAAACCAAAAAACCAAAAACAACAAAACCAACCAACAACAAGAAAGAAAGAAAAAGGACAAAGTAAAGATTGTTATCTATTCAATGGCAGACACCTACTCTTTCCTAGGATCAGCTGTGCCCAGTCACAATCAGCATCAGGAGCTTGGGAGACTGTCCAGACAGCACCAGGTCAGGCCATTGGTACTGACCATCTGTTCCAGGATCCTGGAGTCATTCTTCTGGGAAGATGGAGTTCCTCAGAGGTCTCCCAGTCCTGCTAGGTCCAAGAGGCATGTGTAGGCTAGACCTTGTGGATGTAGTTCTTGCAGGCCTTGGGAGCTGCTTTAGGGTAGAAAGTAGCTCGAACTGTGCCCTAACCAGGTAGACCCATGGGGTTAGCTGAACCCCATCATCACTTCTTGCCAGGACCGGTAGACTGAGCAGAGGATTCTAAACACCAGGCGCTTAGCACCTAGGTTGGAAGTGTTGAAAGAGACTGCACCTATGCACTGGCTCTCCTGAGTTGGGATAAAGAATCCCCAGCCTTGATATAGCCCTCTGGGTGCCCCAGTTAGCAAGAGGCCATGCCTACCCTGGGCCACCCACCACTCCAAGCTAGGGATGGAAGCCAGAGGTAGAGTACTTCCTACCCTGGGCCACCCACCACTCCAAGCTAGGGATGGAGCCAGAGGTAGAGGCCAGAGTGCACTTTGACCCTCGTCGCTGACAGGAGAAAGAGGAGGAGGAGGAAGAGGAGAAGGAGGAGGAGGAGGAGGAGGAGGAGGAGGAGGAGGAAGAAGAAAAGGAGGGGGAAGGAGAAGAGGGAGGGAGGAGAAAGGGAGAAATTGGTTTGTGAATGATGAAGTACGTTTAGACTTTTCTCCTGATAGATTTCTTCAAGTTAATTGAAAATAAAATGCATGATCTTTTCTTTTATGAGAAAAGGCAGATTTAGCCGGGACTAATCAGCAACGGGGGCCAGAAAAAACTCAGAGACCGTGCAAGGAGAATAAAAGTCTGAAGACGTTTGAAAGATATTGTAATTCTCTCAAAACAATGTGCAGGATGATACATTAATATCCAAGCCTGGAGTTACCATGTGCTCCTCTGGGCTACCCAAGTCATTATCCCAGCTCTGCTGCTCTCAATCTCACTGTCATTATCTCTTAATTAAATCATGTTATTGATGGTGCTGGCTGTCACATTTATACTGACTGCTTCTGATGGGCTACTGTGAGAGCCAGGGGCTGGATGGAGCCCATAGGTATCTGCCTTGATTGAAGGATGCTTCTGGGTCCTGGCCCCCTGCCATTTCTCCTTGTAGAGATGGTCCTGCCTGTTTCTGTCCCTCTTTCCTTGCAGAAACCTGTGGCTTTTGGTACTGTGGGTGCTGAGAGGCTGGTGATCTACCTCCCCAGGACCTTTAGTTATACTATCTTTTGAACTCAGCCAGAAGACCCCCCAAAGGTCCCAGAGACCTGAAGGAGCCTGATAACAGTGGCCACAGACACTCCCACTTAAAGTACCCACTTCTCATCTCACTGTCTCTGGACAGAGACTGGATGTGATGTGATTGGGGGGCCTGTCTTAGCTTTCTTTAACTGTCAACTTGCTACAGTCCAGTAATCACCCGAGAGGAAAACCCCAATTGAGGAATTTCCTAGATCAGATTGACCTGTGGACACGACTGTAGGGGATTGTCTTGATTGTTAATTAACACAGAAGGTCCCCTCTATTTTAGGGTTTCTGTTGCTGTGAAGAGACACTGTGACTATGGCAACTCTTATAAAGGAAAACATTTAATTGGGGATGGCTTACAAGCAGTTTCAGAGGTTTAGTCTATCATTGTTATGGCAGGAAGTATGGCGGCCCACATGCAGACATGGTGCTGCAGAGGTAGCTGAGAATTCTACATCCAGATGGACAGGCAGTAGGAAGAGAAAGACACTGGGCCTGGCTTGAGCATTTGAAACCTCAAAGCCCACTCCCAGTGACACACTTCCTCTGACAAGTCCACTCTTACCCCAGTAAGGCCACGATTCCTAATAGTGCCACTCCTTATGAGTCTAAGGGGAGCATTTTCATTCAAACCACCTCACCTGCCTACTATGGGCAACACTAATCCTCAAGCAGGTGGTCCTGGGCTCCTTAAAGAAGCTAGCTGGGCATAGGCTTGGGAGTAAGCCAGCAAGCAACTTTCTTTCATGGATTCTGGAGTATTTTCATGTCTGTGAGTGAATTCCCTGGTTAGAGAAGACACTGTATGGAACAGCAAGCAGCTTACCTTCAAGTTACTGGTTGAGTTCCTGCCTTGACTTCCTTCAGTGAAGGGCTGTGACCTCCAGGTGTAAGGCAAATAAATCTTTCCCTCTTCTCAGCAGAGCAACAGAAATGAAACTAAGAACAGGGTCCCTGCCATTGATCTGACACATGGAAGGTATTTTGGGGAAACCACACTTAGCTCAACATGTGACTTCTACTTGTTGTTCTTTTTGGTGGTGGGATTGAGGGTGTCCTTGTCTCTGGCTGTAGTCCTGAGGCTGCTCTTAGGTCTCCAAGGCCACCTGTAGATTCCTAGGATATATAGTTTGAAAAGGCTGCTTTGCTCTCAGTGCAAGGTAAAGGGATCCCAGTAGGAATGTGTGCACCTTCACCTTCATCCCATCTTATGGTGAGAGTCAAGTGGGTTTCACAACATTCAGGAGCAGTATATACCAGGAGCTCCCCAGGCTGGGGTTACCCTTCAGATGAGTGCTGCTGCTCAGTGGTCTGAGAGCCTCAACATAGACTCCATGTGTGTCTTTGGGATGGGAAAGGCTGAGTTCCTTGCCCCCTCAAGGTATAAGATATTGTTTTGCACCCTTACCAGCCCTGCATTTTGGATGGCCCATATGTGTCAAATCACAGAACATCTGTGAGTTTGCTTCACCCAGTAGCAGACAAATGTATTCTTCTCATGCTCCTAGGGAACATTCACCACAGTAGACCACTTCATGGACCAGAAAACACACCTTACACATTAAGAACACATACACACACACACACACACACACACACACATCATCATCATCATCATCATACCATGATGTGATCTCAGCATACCACGGTGTTGTTAAAATCTAGCATTTGATACTGGGCAGTGGTAGTGCACGCCTTTAATCCCAGCACTTGGGAGGCAGAGACAGGTGGATTTCTGAGTTTGAGGCCAGCCTGATCTACAGAGTGAGTTTCAGGACAGTCAGGGCTATACAGAGAAACCCTGTCTGGAAAAACAAAAACAAAACCAAAACCAAAAAAAAAAAAAAATCTAGGATTTGATACCTGATCATCCCAAAACACTTGGAGAGTAAGCAACAAGTGGGTCAAAAACAACTAGGAGAAAACTGAAAGAATATTTTGAACTCAATGACTATAATGTAATTTATCTGAAATTGTTGGATGTGTGAAAGTAGTACTTGGTGGAAATTTTTAGCATTTAATGCTTGTGTTAGAAAGAAGAGAGTTCTAAAATCACCCACACCCTCACCCAAGGACTCTAGAAAAGCAATATCAAAGTGAATCTAAAACAATCCGAAATCATAAGACAGAACTGCAACCCACAAAATTGGGAAGGTTCAGTAAGACTGATAAACCTCTAGCTAGACCAACTAAGAATAAGGTCAGGAGAGCTCAGAGGAGCCATCAGTACAGATCTTAGAGACACTGGCAAGGTAACAAGGAGATATAGCCCACTGACCACCTTGGATAATCTCTGTGCGTGGGACAAAACATCACAACAGAAGCAGACAATCTGAACTAGGCCTGCATCTATGAAAGAGATCAAGTCAGTCATCATTTACCTTCAAAATAGGATGCACAGGCCAGATGGTCTCCTCATTGCTGAATGCTACCAAACAACAAAGAGTCATGCCGGGCCTTTACAGCCCACTCTAGCGAAACAAAACAACTATACAAGCAAACAAAACCACAACAAAAGACCTAGAGGGACAGCTCATAATTCACTCTGAGGACAGTAGAACCCTAACTCTGAACCAAACAGAAGCATAAAAAACACAACGACAACAACAACACCCCAAAACTAACTAAACAAACAAAATCCCACCACACCATGATCTGGGTGTGGTGACTCATGCCTGTAATGACAACATTTAGGAGGCTCAGACAGGAAAATTGCTGTGAGTTTAAAGCCATCTATTGCTGTGAAGAGACACCATGACCAAGGCAACTCTTATAAAAAGAAAGGATTTAATTGGGGCTGGCTTATAGTTTCAGAGACTTGGTCCATTATCATTGTGGTGGAGAGCATGGCCCTGGAGCAGTAGCTGAGAGCTACATCCTGACTCACAGGTAGAAAGAGAGGAGAGAAGCCTGAGTGTGTGTGTGTTTGTGTGTGTGTGAGAGAGAGAGAGCACTCAAAGCCCACACCCTCAGTGACATACTTCCTTCAACAAGGCCACACCTACTCCAACAAGGCCACACCTACTCCAACAAGGCCACACCTACTCCAACAAGACCACACCTCCTAACCCTTGTAATCCTTTCAAAGAGTTCCACTCCCTAGTGACTAAGCATTTAAATATATGAACCTATGGGGCCATACTACAAAGGAAGTTCCAGGCTAGCCAGGGCTACTCAGTAAGACTCTGTTTCAATAAATAAATACATTTATAAAAAACCAATTGTAATATAATAATTGTATAAATTCATGTAATACAGTGCAGTGATCAAATTGGGGGTGATTATCATCCTCCTTACCTCAAACACGTTGTTTGGTTTCTTTGTTGTGAAACTCATCAAGCTTTCCTTTTTAACCATGAGCTTCCTCCTGAGCAAGGGGATAAAAAAGTAGTTTTTCTTTTCATTCTGCCTCTTAAGCCATTGTCTTTACTTTCTCTTATTCTGTCATACTGTATTGGTCTATTTTTTGTATGTGGGAGACTTTTTTTTTTTTTTTTTTTTTGGCAAACCTGACAGAGGCTGTTTTAGATATCTTCCTATGCTCTATGTAGACCCATGATAATGTTCAGTAAAATGCTTGTTGCAGTGTCTTTATTCATTTTATTTTTCATATGATTTAAAAAAAATTATTAATGTTGTTCTTTCACAACTAAAACAAAGGAGAAAAGGAAAGGGAGGAGTGGGGCTGGAGAGATAGCTCAGCAGTAAAGAGCACTGGCTGCTCTTCCAAAGGACTCATGTTCAATTCCCAGCACCCACATGGCAGCTCAGAGCTGTCTGCAGCTCCAGTTCTGGGGGATCCAATGCCCTCACACAGACACACATGCAATGCACATTTTTTTTTTTTTTGAAAAAGAAAAAAAAGGGAAGAGGCCTTATCTTTCATAAACAGAATAAGGACGCATTAGATACAGGTATAAAATTGTCAAAGAACAAATTAAATCAATAAAATAATCTGTTTCTTTTTTCCTTAAACCTTCCACAAAACACTTAGGAATAGAGTCCAAGAATGAGTATAAAGATCTCACTTATCATGACCAGGTGGGATTCTTCCTAGGTATGGAAAGCTGGTTCAATACTCAAAGATCAATTACACAACCAATCACATCACCAGGCTAAAGAAGAAAATGGCAAAGATTATGCCAATTAAAAAAAAAGATTTGACAAAATCCAACTCCAATCTGCTAAACACTCTGAGTAAACTAGGAATAAAACAGAACTCGCCTAATTTGACTATCTATGAACCATCATGGTCAATGATAAACCACTAGATGTTTTCTTGTTCTTTTTCAGAAGACTCAGTTTATGGAATCTCCTCCAGGCAGCTTCCTGGCTTTCATTTCCTTCCCACCCCTGAGGAAAGACTTCTTCTCTGTGCATTTCGGTTCCCTGAGCAGCTACAGCATAGCATCTGTGTCTGTTGCCCCTCTCAAGGAAGGGTGGGTGTCATTGTCTCCAAACCTGACAGAATACAGGAGGAACAACTGGCTGAAGGAAGGATGAGCCTTAGGAGGAGAAACACATAGAGCACTGCCAGTTCAGAGCACTCCGGGGGTGGTGGTGGTGGTGGAGGGGGGCATATTTCTCAGAGGTGACCACCAAACATGCAGAGGCAGGCTGCTAAGTGGTTCTGCTCTGCTGCCCCCTGCTTGTGATCACATCTCAGGCAGCCGATGTTGGTTGAGTCTTCCAGTGAGTGAGCAGTTCTTCAGGAGCTTCATGATCCATCTGAACACAGATCTTCTGGTGATGACAGGCTGTGTCATCTACCCGTGCCTCTAGCCACACACCTACCCCTCCCTCCACGCTATTCACATCTGCTCATCCATCTGCTCATCCACCCTTCTCTCCATCCATCACCTGTTCCTATAGCCATCCACCTAGGTCTTCATCCATCACTCATCCCTCCAACCATTCAGCCCTTCCTGCATCCACTCACCCATCTCTCTGTCTACCTATGAATCCTTCCTCTCTTCCACCCACCCCACCTACCACCCCTCCATGCATCTACCCATGCCTCTGACCTCCCAGTGAATTCCCATACCTCCACCTACGGATCATGGGTCTGTGGATCCATCTGTTCACTGGATGTTATGAACTGAATTTGGGGAGCCATTCTAACCTGTTAAGACTTGAAGGCTATACAGGAAGGTAGTTCTCACACATAAGATACCAGCATAGGGGCCCACTTACTTAAGCCCACCCTTCCGTCCTTCCTTCCTTCCTTCCTTCCTTCTTTTCCCTTCCTTCCCTTCTCCTCCCTCCCTCCCTCCCTCCCTCCCTCCCTCCCTCCCTCCCTCCATCTCTTCCTTTTTCCTTCCATGAGGGATCTGGAGAATATTTCAACTCTCAAGGAGATTAATTTGAAAAAACAAAAACAAAAACAACCAAGCAAACTCCAGTGCTAAGTAAAGGATGGCCACAGAAATGCCATTTGGACAGAGAACTCCAGGCTTCTTGGTCACCAAAGAGAGGTTTACACTGAAAACTAAGAATGGCTTTGGAAGTGAGCCCTGAAATGGGCTGTGAGCTCCTGGAGCCTCTGTCCTGCAGGGCTCAGTAAAGGCCAGGCCTAGAGAGTACACCATTGACAAGTAAGGCCTGGGACCTGTCCTTGGTTCTGGTTCTGCTCTCTCCCTGGCCCTGGTTCCTGGGCAGGTTTTTGCTCCTGAGTTCTTGCTTCAGCCCATGTTATTCTGTGTTATTCACCTCCTGATCTCTCTTATTTTGGGGTCATATTTTTCTTCCAAGACCCCATTTCTCTTACACATGTAGATGAGTCTTTGCTGTTTCAGTTTGCTTAACCACTTACTTAGGCTGGGATGGAGTGGGTGCCAGCCAGCCTCTCACATGCAGAAGTGGGAGCTGGAAGTTGAAGCTTCTTTGGAAGTCAGACTTATGGAGGTAAAGCGTAGAATAGACCTGGTCTCTTCTCTTCACAGGTCAACAGGCTTGGGTGTGTACAATTACAGCCAAACACACGTTTGCACCATACTGCACACTTTCTGGGAAGTTCGTCGTCTCAGGATTTGTCTGTCTCCGACACCTCAGCATTGGCTTTTATTTGGATGCCGAGGTGCTGAATTCTAGGTCTGTACTTGTACAGCAAGCCCTTTACCCACTGAGCATCTCACTGACCCCGTTCTTACCTTTTATTTAATTAAATTGTTTCTCATGTAGTGTAGTTAGGTTGGCCTTTAACTAGCTATGTGGCTGAGGATGACCTTGAACTTCTGACCCTCCTACCTCTATGTCCCCAGACTGGGTACAGGCATGTGCCATCACATCTGGCATTTCTTCTACTGCTGAGAAGTATTCTAATTCGTTATGCTATAATTTATCTACTCTCTACTTTGGGTATTTGACTATTTTAAACAAAATGTTTATATCCACTTATAAGTCATTGTATGGGACATAACATTTCATTTTTCTTGGGTTATTATATAACACGATAGGTCTAAATTTGACTTCATAAAACCTACTGATCTTTTACAAATTTGTTTTATTTTGCATTCCCAATAGCAATGCAACAGACTTCTTTGCCAGCATTTGTTATTTTCATTTTTAAAGAAATAACACCCACCCCTCTGCTCCATCAAATCTGATGATTACAGCAAACTCAAATTTCTAAGAAGCTCAGTTTCAGTACATGATGAAAACCACACCCACACATTATAAGCAAATCTCTGCAAACTAGCACTAAAAAATTAAAAGCAGACAGGGGAACACAGGCAAAATGACAGCTGACTTCTCGCACCTTCAAATGTTGCACGAAAAAAATATTGCCAACCTAGCATACCATCTGTGAAAGCATCTTTGAAAACTGAAGGGAAAATGCAGGCTTTTGGGCATACAGAAGCCAAGAGCATGTATCTTAGTCTGTTTTCTGTCACCAACAATAGCACAATACCATAGCGTGGATTATATAAAGATGCATATTTAGCCCATGGTGATTTTATTTTATTTATTTATTTTTTTGGATGACGGAATAAACTTTAATGAGAGGATAGCAGACACGCACATGGGGGCGTGGTGGGGAAGACACGTCACGGGCGGGGCGGGCGCTTCCCCCAGGGTCGCTGTGGAATCGGACAGGGGAATCCCCGTGAGGTAGCCCACGGTTCTTGCTTGCTTTCTCAGAGCTGACATAGTGCTGGTTTTCCTGTTAGCGGGGTCCCGAGAGAGTTTTCAGGCCATCACAGAGGGAGTTTCTGTTCTCGCCCCCTTTTCTTTTATTTAAAGCACCTGGACTGAATCCTAGGGTTCCACCCTGGTGACTTGGTCTACTAATTATCTCCCAAAGGGTCGACCTCTAAACACCTTAGTCAGATTAAATTTCCATCCTCCTGATGCCTCACAGGAGGAGTTAAACTTCAGACAGGAAGCCTGGAAATGCTCCAACTACCATCTAAACCACAGGAGTGTTTGTTAGAAGACACTCCACAGGGTTAGGTGAGTCTCACAGCAGAGAGAAAAGCACGCTCCAGGCATGGATTGGCCAAGCTACTTGAAAAATGCAGACCAAGCAATAGCATGAATAAATTGTTATTTAACAATATCTCTAGCTGTTAAAAACAACAACAACAACAACAACAAAAACGTAATTGAAATGTATCAGGGGGATTATAACCGATGTAGTGTGTGCTCGGATCGTAGCAGACAGGTGAAGTTGATGATGGGTAACTGTTCAAACACTTTATATAATGTGTGAACTGGTGTCATTTGCTGGAGGCGGACTGTTTTTTTTTTTTTTTTCCTGCCTGGATGTAGAGCATCCATCTGGATTTTCTGATAAAGCAACCCTGAGCTAATAAAACTTGTAGCTCATAAGTTGTCAGTTAAAGGTAAGATAGAATAATGGAAATATTATTGATATAAACGAAGGCAAGAGAGTGAAAATATGGATAACAGATGGTACAAACAGGTGGATAGGTTTAAACTCACACATCGCAATTGTCACTCAAAAGTCACAGACGACAGCTTGTGGGAGCACACGCCTGTAAGCCCGGTGCTTGGGAAGCTGAGGCCAGAGAATTGAGAGTTTGAGACTGGTCTGGGCTACACAGTGAAACCATCTCAAAACAAAACAAAAGTTAGAGACTGTAAGATTATATAAAAAGGAAGGCCAATTAAAGGCTTCTTATAACAAACACATTTTTTTTTTTTTTTTTTTTAGCCACAAACGGTGGGGCAGGCACATCCCTTTAATCCCAGCACTTAAGAGGCAGAGACACATGGATCTCTGTGGGTTTGGGACCAGCCTGGTCTACGGAGTGAGTTCCAGGACAGCCAGGACTACAACCGAGAGACCTTGTTTTGAAAAACCAACCCAACCCAACCCAACCCAACCCAACCCAACCTACCAAATCCCCCACCCCTGCCAAGAAAAAACCAAATCAAAAGCAACAAACAAGCCAACCAAATAACCAATCAACACCCTCCCTCCCCCAACCCCACATTTTAAAGGAGCAGGGACCTTAAGAGGATGGAAAGAGATATATTCTAACAGTAATCAGTATACTGTTGGGTGGTTGCATTAATCTCAGTAACAGATTTCTAAGTAAAGATTGTGTGTGGACAAAGAAGGTCTTCTCATGATGATGGAGGGGTTAATTCACTTAAGAATGATGCTCACATTAAAGTAACAATGGGAATAACTGCATGAATAAATGGGGAAATCCAGGACTGGACAGAGACTCAGGGCCCTGTTCTCAGTAATTGATGGGACGAAGAGGCAGAACCCAGCTAGGACACAGAGAGCATTTATAGACTAGCCACCCAACATCAGTAAGATGCACATTCCTTCTGAGCAAATGTGGACTACTTACAATGACAGGCTATATTATGGACAAAACCCAAATCTTTATCATTTTAAACAATTACAAATTAAGCACATTCTCTGGATACAATGGGATACAAACAAAGCAAGACACAAGCAAACAAATTACTTAACAAAAGCTGAATGATCTGGGGAAAATCTCCAAGTATTTGGAAATGGCACAATACACTTTTAAATAAAAATTGGGTCAGAGAAGAAATCAAAGTAAATTCGAAAAATATTTAAATTGTTGATTGGCTGATTGTGTGTGTGTGTGTGTGTGTGTGTGTGTGTGTATGTGTGTATGCAGATGAATCTGATCATGTTGTTGGATGATCGGTGAGTGCTCTTTTCTGCTGAGCCATCTCTCCAGCCTCTTGTGTGTTGTTGTTGTTGTTGTTATTATTATTATTATGTTGAGACAAGGTTTCTCTGGGTAGCCTGGAGTTCCAGGCTGTTCTGGAACTCTGTAGACCAGGCTGGACTCTAACTCAGAGATTCACCTGCCTCTGCCTCCTGAGTGCTGGGATCATTACCTGTGCACCATTGTTACCTGGCTTCCTTATTTATTTATATATTGAGACAGAGTCTTACTAGGTAGCCCTGAGTATCCTGGAACATGCTCTGTAGACCAGACCTGGAACTCATAGAGATCTTGCCTGTCTCTGCCTCCCAAGTGCTGTGATTAAAGGCATGTACACTCTAACAAACTCCATTTTTAAAATGCAACAGAGAACTGGGGACAGGAGAGAACTTGAGTAACTCAGCACGGACATTTACATCCTTGTGCCTTGGAGAGAAAGATCAAGAGTAGACACTACTTTAACCCAGGGATGGCTCCCCAGGCAGTTAGACAAGGAGCTTGACTAACCATGCAGCAGCCTGGAAGATGAGAAGAGTCACCATTTTCATGCACAGACAGCCTGGCCATCTACACAGATGGTGGGAAAAGCCACTAGGAAAGATGTGAGTTTAGTCAGATGATGAATGAATCTAGTAGATAAATGCACCCCTTCCTGAGGTTAGCAAGTTCCTCTACCTTTGGTGTGTGCAGAAATTGATTGATTCTAAACCCAAAATCTTTAACCAAAATACCTTCCGTGGGAGGACACAGCTGGAAGACTAGTACTATGTGTTTGGGCTTGGAGTCCCCTAGGAAGCACACCTCTGACCTATGTGTTGAGGGTGTTTCCAGACAGGTTTAATTGAGGAGCAGGACCATCCTAGAGGCTGGCAATAAAAGGGAGGGGGGGGGGGGGGGAAAAAGCCAGCTGAGCACTGGCTCACTTTCTCTGCCCACAGGCTACCCCTGGGAGGAAGGAACAGCCCACCGAGGAACCCTAGTCTTCACCTCCCTCTGCAGGGTGCTCTTTGTCCTTCCCGCTCAGATGCAGTAGCCAGCGCTTCTGTTCAAGTCTGTTCTTCATATTCCAATCAGTAAGGAAGAGGTGGGGGTGCAGCAAGCATCTGGGTCAGGGCAGTATGGACAGCGCAGGTCTGTCCATCACTGGAGCTGTGGCCTCACCTCGGCTCAACCCTCCAGAGTCCCCTGCGGCGTAGTCCCGTGGAAGGAAGTGCGCAGCAGTGTGGAAGCAAGCTTCCCAGGCATTCGTTTAAGTGTAAAGCTGAACAGCTCGGTGTGTGGTGTGGGTCTCTGTGCCAAGCTCTCCGTGACCAGCTTGTGAGTTCTCCGTGGTGGCTTCTAAGCCTCACAGACTGGAGACCCTTCAGGATGGGCCGGGCAGCTCTGGGATGCAGCGCCCAAAAGCATTACTTAAACGGCCTACTGTGTGTTGGGAGAGATTGTGTGGATGTGGGTGGAGTCTCTTTGTGTTACCTCTTCCATCGGAACCTGAACAGTGTCCTAGGTTACAGGTGCCGTTAGCATCCAGCCATATGATTCTTAAGATTATCAGAAACTGCTTAGCATCTTTCAGAGGTCTCTGTAGTAGATACGCAGTGATTTTTATTAGTGGGATTTAATTCTACTTAAAAGAAAGTTTGACTTAAAAGATACTGAATTTCGATTTTTTTCTTTTCCAGTGCTGGTCTTAAAGTGACTAGGGAAAGCGGTGCGCTCGCAGGGACCACACAACTCTTCACACCCGAGGCTATCAGAACTGACACGGTGTGTGTGTGTGTGTGTGTGTGTGTGTGTGTGTGTGTGTGTGTAGCTGTTCTTCCCTCTCTCCCGCGCTTCACTCCGCATGACCCCTGCGTCACCTCATCACACGACTCTTTCCTCCTATTCCCGGGGTCATTGTGGGCCTGGGGACCTGCAGGGCGCAGGTGGTGCTCTTGCATTTTTCACCGCTGATTGGCAGTTTCCCAACCCTCTGCTGTCCCCACCCCATCTCCCCCACTCTCTGCCCCTCTTCCCTCCGTTCTTCTCCCACTTTCTCCGATCCCCCTCTCCTCTCCCCCTCATCTCTCCTCTCCTTTTCCGACACTGTCCCGCTTCCCTCTCCTCTATCCCTGCCCCCACCCACTTTCCTAGTTCACTTTAATCCTCTCTGCACCACCTCTAACTCTCATCTTTTCGCCCTTTCTAGTTATCGAAACTTCTTTCGGTGAAGTCCACTCAGTCTTGCGCCGCCAGGGGGCTCTGTTGCCCTCCAAGCGCGAAAATGGGACGTGTCAAACTTAACAGGAAAAGTTCAATAGCAATTTCAGGCAGAATCTTGAGGAGTCTTGGAACTGGAACTGGCTCTAAAGGTGGGTATGGGGTCCCACTGCACACTATGGATCCTACTGTACCGGACCTGACTGTCAGGAAGGACCTGTCTGTCAAGGAGTTTGAGTCTGCGGGATTTCTTGGGGGTGGGGGTGGGGTATGGGAAAAACCCTGGGGTGGATATCTTTCTACAGCCAGGGGGTGAGGATGGGTGTGGGTTGAGGGACCCCACTTCTGGAGGGCATTGAGTGTGGGCATAGGTCCTCAGGACATCCTGGTTTCATGTGGAGTCCTGGGAAGGACACTGATCTGCCTCCAGTCCTGGCTTTGTACTGCTGACCCTCTGGTGCTTGTCTGCCTAGTCAGGATGGGGACACAGGGACCAGACAGGTCATATGCATAGATGACAAGGTGGCTGTGCTCTCATTTGCCTGCTTGTCTTAGACAAAGTACAGTTAAAGGAAGACTTTAGGAGGATGCTAGGGAGGGAAGATGGGAGTGGGCAGGTGGGGCTTTCCGAAGGGGAGACCTGGAAAGGGGAAAACATTTGGAATGTAAATAAAGTAAATATCCAAGCGGGCAGTGGTGGTGCACGCCTTTAATCCTAGCACTTGGGAGGCAGAGACAGGCGGATTTCTGAGTTCGAGGCCAGCCTGGTCTACAGAGTGAGTTCCAGGGACAGCACACCTGGTTGCCAAGTAATACAGAAATGAAGCTAGAACTGAGGGGGAAAAAGGAAGACTTTTTTTTAGATTTATTTATTTTTATTTATATAGTACCCTGTCGCTGTCTTCAGACACACCAGAAGAGGGCATCAGATCCTATTACAGATGGCTGTGAGCCACCGTGTGGTTGCTAGGAACTGAACTCGGGACCTCTGGAAAAGCAGTCAGTGCTCTTAACCACTGAGCCATCTCTCAAGCTCAAAAGGAAGACTTTGTTAGTAAGTTTTTTTTTTTTTTTTTTCTGAGAGCAATGTATGCTCCTTTGAGATCTGAAAGTCAGATTTTTAAAAGGGAGGCTGTAAGATAGTTTCACTGGCCTGCACTTGGTGTTAGGGCTCCAGGATGCCCTATTCTTACAGTCAGTGGACCGTTTGGCACTATGGCCCTGACACTGGCCAGGAACTCTTCTGTCTTGGGCAGTCCTCAGCAGGTGCCCTTGAGTTGTAGATCTTGAAGCTCCTGGGCGGGATGAGCAACTGGCATTATAGAGTGGCATCATCCATATCAGACACACAGCCTGGGTATGTGGCTCTCCCTGTCCTGTACCAGAGATAGGAAGGGCCTGGAATGCTTGTGCGTACACTTCCAGCCTTGGCTCTCACTATGCACCCTGGTACTCCCTTGTGACCCTGGTTCCTTATCTCCACCCTGGTCCCCCATCTTCCCCCTGCATCCCTTGTACAGGACTGTCCAACAGCCTTCTTGAGGAGCTCAATAATGGGCTTGCTGACTCTTTACAGTCCATCACAGAAAGACAGGGAGACCCTCACCTTCATTGTAGGCAACTCTACCCTGATAGCAGGTGGCCTGAGGGAGGGGCTAAAGCAGATGGGGCCAGGAAGACTAGGGGAAGAAGCTCCATTTATGCACCTATGGAAGGCCACCAAACTTCTGGTTGAAGACTTTCTAGTGAAACCTTTGGAGGGGCACCCAGACTCTAGTAAGTAATCCTTTACCTATGCTCCTCGAGAAAGTCCAATAAACTAATTGGTTCCCCAGAGGGAGCTTTGGTGTAATCCTATCTCAGTTTGTTGTTGAGACCTTAGGAGAAGGGATAGATACCTCCCCATGGGAAGGAGTTTTAGCAGCACCCTCATCTCCCACCCTGATCTTCCATCTGCACCTTGGGCCCTCATCCTCATCCTGACCCAGTATCCCTATTCTAGCCCCTCAACTCCACCCTGGTTCTTCATCCCTTTACTGCTTCCCCCCATTCTCACCCTGGTCCCCCACTTTTGTCTCTGCCCTCCTGGGAGTATCCAGAGCCTGTTGCTCTGATTTTCTCGTCAGAGAAGCAATGGCAACCTTCCACTCTTGTCAGAGTAAACCGAGTTGTCTCCCACATGTTTGTAAAGGCCAGTTGAGCATTTGGGGAGCTGAGGGTGTTTCTATTAAATGTGCTAGTCTACAGTTCTGGGCCTACTGTGAGATCCCTACTGGTCTGCACTTAATTGAAGTCAAGGAATATCCAGAGGGCTGTGTTCTATGCTTGGGAGGTATAGGCTAGCCTCAGTGCAGAGGAGGCTAACCCTAGAGCTCCGGATGTGGTGGTTGAGTCAGATATTCCCATTTCCCTGGGGTGAACACTGGAGGCAAAGCCTCAACCCATCGTCCAACTACTTTCCTGTGTATTGACTGCCCTTCTGAGGTGGCGTGTCCTTCTCTGCATGCCTTTTTGAGGTGTGGATTGATCCATAAATAATATATAATGTTGTTTTGTGTGCTATAAAAATTTGCATAAGTGGGATCACATTGCCCGGTTTCTTCCTTACCTTCTTTCCCTCCGCACAGTGTGATGATTTGGGGATTCATCCGTGTTAATAAATGTGCCTCTCGTTTATTCATTAATGGTTGTGTGAGGAGAACGAGCTGTGGCTTATGTCTCTACTTGCTTGTGGAGATGATTTATGGGCTCACAGGTCCCAGCTAAGCCAAAACCTGCCCTTGGGTGCTTTGTCCCCCTGCTTTATTCTCCAGGGGCACCCAGTTAGTCACACTCTGCCCTTCAGTCAGTACTTCTAAGTGAGATGCGGAACATATCCAGTTGTTCATATCTGTGCTTTGGTCAGGAAGTATCCCTCCACCTGACCCTCCAATGTGACAGCTTGCCTGGGCATGTATGTGTGTGTGTGTGTGTGTGTGTGTGTGTGTGTGTGTGTGTTCAGGGTACCCACAGATTCCAGGTGCATGCTCAGCTGAGAGGTGTGGGTGACTGTTGGAGGGCATGGTCTGAGCTTGTGGTTTGAAGCATGGTCCACTCCTGGGGTTCAGGAGGGGACAGCTGGTGCCCTGAGAGGCCTTGCCAGTACTTCGTGGGACTTCACGAGTGTATGTGGGTGGAGTTAATGGCCAGAGGTGACTCACAGACTGACAGTGAGGTGGCAGGTGCCTGAGAGGCTTGAGAGGGTGTACTGGGAGGGGACTCAGGATGATGCCACACTCTGACATGGTCTGTGTGAGGGAGCGTGGCAGAGATCATGGTGGAGCTATGGGTTCACTCTTGGATTATAAATTTTAGAGGAGTGAGCAGATTACTTCAAGGTGGGAGTGCCTGAGCCAGAAGGAAATTTTTTTCTTGTGTTTGAGATCAACTCCAGAGCCTCACATATGCTAAGCAAGCACCCTACTCCTGACCTGTACTCCTAGCCCCCAGATATTTGTGCACAGAGGTAGAGTTTTAAACAGTGAGATTAACTAGAGACTCTTCTGAGAAGTCTTCTTCACAAGGCCCCTGATAACTCCCAGCTAAACAGGAAAGTTGGCAAAGCTATATAAAAAAAACCTCCACTGTTGAATCTCCAGAAGTTATCTTGAGGGCACGCAGCAAGTAAAAAATGATCCAGGAAAGTCTGTGAAGACTCAGGACAGTGAGAGCTGGTGACACTGGAGCTGAGCCTCTCCTCCCCCCCCCCCCTTCTCACCACAGCTCAGCTTATGGATACCCCTTCCAGGGGGATGTGACCAGGGCGACTGGACTGGTCCTCCCCTCAGCTCCTGTGTCTCAATGAACACATCTTTCTCCATCATTCTTGTCCTTCTAACTCCAATTGAGGAACCCTCAGAGTATTGAAGACATTCAGAATAAAATTACAGATTACGATGAACTGAAATTTAATATCACAAACGAGCTGTTGAGATGGCTCAGCGAGTAAGGGCTCTTGCCTCCAAGCTGAAGACCCAAGTCCCACCTCCAGAACCTACATGGTGGAAAGAGAGAACCGACTCTGCAGGTTGTCCTCTGACCCGAATAACCAAGTGGAGCTCAAGAAGGAAACACTTGAGACAAGGGAAGATGGAGACAGAATGCCCAGATGCACAGCATGCGGCCACAGCAGTGCTTCAGCAGAAGACGATGACAGAGACAGGGAGGACGATGACAGAGACAGGGAGGACGATGACAGACACAGGGAGGACGATGACAGACACAGG
>JADRCH010000028.1:5458864-5500252 GCA_019843965.1 Rhynchomys soricoides | reverse complement strand
ACAGGGAGGACGATGACAGACACAGGGAGGACGATGACAGACACAGGGAGGACGATGACAGACACAGGGAGGACGATGACAGACACAAGGAGGACGATGACAGACACAGGGAGGAACAATAAGGCCCAGGAGGAAAGAAAACAGGAAGCAATAGAAAAAAGTTCTTCACAGGGCTCATAGAATCAACAGGAAGCCTTTAGCCAGACTGCCTAAGAAAGGGGAGCGCTTCGATGCCTGCACTATGGAATGAAAGGTGGGATTTAACTGGGTATAAGTTCAGCAAAAGAAGTGTGAAGTGTCTACCCCCGAAAACTTCAAAGCAGCGTTGAAACAAATTAAATTCCACCTAAGTAGTCGGAAAGACGTCCTAAGGTCATGGGTGAGAAGCTTAAATGTTGTCTATATTGTTTAATACTCTCCCAGTTGGCTCTGCACAGTCAGTGTAGTTCCTATTGAAACCAAAGTTTTGCTTCACCGGCATAGAAAAATCCACTCTGAAATTAATACGTGGTCTGGAGAGATGGCTCAGAGATTAAAGCACTTGCCATCTAAGCATGAGGACCGAAATTTTGATCCCTAGAAGCCCATGTGTATGCAAATTCCATCTTGGGGAGATGGAGAGAAGGGACTCTAAGAGCGAGCTGACTAAAGAGAGTAGCTGCATCAGTGAGTTCTGGGTTTGATTGAGAGTCCTGCCTCAGTGAATAAGGCTGAGGAGCAAATGAGAAAGATTCCTGACATGGATCTCACTCCTCCACATGCATACACACAGACCTGCACTTGCACCCCATAGACACACAGGCACTCATGCACATAGAAAAACTTGGATACACACATGTACACCATACACACAAAAAAGAAGAAATAAAAAACTTTAACTTGAGAGCCAAGGCAATCTCAGAAAAAGAGCCTAGTTGAAGGTTTCACACTTCCTTACTTCATAATGTACTACATGGCAGCACGTGCCCATGCATGCACTTGAGGAGGTCAGAGGATGGCATTGGGGCTCTGTCTGTCTGTCTGTCTGTCTACCTATTCTCTTAAGACAGAGCCTTTCATGAATCTGGAGCTTGCAGATGTCTTTGGCTAGCCCCAACGATCCTCCTGTCTCTAGTTCACTCAGCTCTGGGGTTACAGGTACAAGTGGCCATGGCAGACTTTTTTACATAGGTGCCGGGATCCAAATTCAGATCCTCACGATTATGCATGAAGTGTTCCCATCCATGAACCCATCTCCCAAGATCCTCAATTGCTTTTTTTTCTTTTTTTAAAATTGTATTGTTTGTGTGTATTTGGTTTATGTGTGTATGTGTCCATGTGTACTTTTGTGTGGTGTCCAGAGGTGGATCTTGGGTGTTTTCCTCAATTGCTTTCCATATTTTAAAACATTTCATGTGTTCGTGTATTTTGCCTACATGTATGTCTACACACCTTATGCGTGTCTGGTGCCCACAGAGGCCAGAAGAGAGAATTGGATCTTGGATCCCTGGAACTGGAGTTACAAATAGCTGTGAGCCATCAGGTGGGTGCTGGGAATTGAACCTGGGTCCTCTGGAAGAACAGCCAGTGCTCCTAACCATCTCATCATCTCCCCAGCTCCTCAGTTGCATATTTTTATTTAAAAAAGATTTATTTATTTTATTTATATGAGTACACTTGTAGCTGTCTTTAGACACACCAGAAGAGGGCATCAGATCCCGTTACAGATCGAACTCAGGACCTCTGGAAGAACAGTCAGTGCCCTTAACCACTGAGCCATCTCTCCAGCCTTCCTCAGTTTTTTGGTTTTTTTTTGTTTTTTTTTCCATAAAGTTGCCAAGACCACTACTGGGGGAAAATAATTACTTTTCACCAGATACTATTGATACAATTGGATATTCACCTACAAAAAAAGTAAATTTGGATCTTTCTCTCACAACAGATAAACAGTAAATCAAGGAAAATCAAAGGTCTGACTGAAAGAAGTAAAACTCTGAAAAACTGGAGAAGAAAACATAGATCTTCATGGCCTTGGATTAGGTAGTGGTTTCTTGAATACAATGGCCAAATCACAAGCAACATGTGGGAAAGAGAGTATGGTCTCATTTAAAAGTAAAGCATCTTGCGAAGAAGACATTGTCAAGAAAGTGAATCCATATTAACAGGAGAACGTGTTTGTATATTATAATTTTATAGTGGGTTATTTAGAAGCATGGGCTGGAGAGATGGTGGCTGAGGAGTTAAGAATGCTTGCTACACAGCCATGAGCACTTGAGTTCGGATCCCAGCACCCATGTAAGAAGCTGGGCATCTAGCACATGTTTGTAATTCTAGCTCTGACAGGGATGGAGGCAGGGGGATCTCTGGGGCTTGTTAGCTTCTCACCTAGCCAAGAAAATATGAGCCTAAGGTTCCGGGAGAGAGGAGGCCATTTCACATCTTTGTGTGCATGCATAGCTGAGTGCATCTGCACACATATATGTACACACAAATAAATAAGTAAATAAGAATTATATAAAGTATCTCATTCAATACTAGAAAGATTGATTTAACAATGAGCAAAGGATCCTAATTGAGTTCTCTTCAAAGGAGATATGTTAATGGCAAGTAAGGACATGAAGATGTATTCAACATGACTACCTACCAAGGGTGGTCAAATCAAAACCGCAAAGAGATAGCACTTCGACCCCTCAACTTCAGAGATGACAGCTGACTCCAGTTGGCACACAGTGACAGGTGCTTTAAGGATATGGAGATTGTCAAATAATGCAGCCAGCTTGGGGACATTCTAGAAGATCCGGAATGGTCAAAGCAGAATTACTGGATGTGATGGTTAATCTTTTATTTTTCACGATTTATTTAAAGTTTATGTGTATGGTTGTTTTTGCCTGGATGTTTGTACAGCATGTGAAGTGTCTGCCTGGGCCAGAAGAGGGCATTTTTCTCTTGGAGCTGGAGTTACAGACAGTTGTGAGCCATCAAGTGGGTGCTGGGAACTGAATCCAGGTCCTCTGGAAGAGTAGCCTGTTTCAGCTAGGCTGGCTGGTTAACGAGCTCTTCACCCCTGTGGTGGGGTCACACCTACACAAAGCCTTTTCTGGCTTAATTTTTTCTGTTTTTCTATGAGAATTACATGCATATAATTACTTTTTAAAAATAATTATTTTTGAGACTTTTATATATAAGTACTGAATTTATATCATTCTCTTTCCGTTTCTTTCCCATTCTTTTTATTCAGCCCAGGATTTTATCAGTGGTATGGTGCTGCCCACATTTCGGGTTGGCCTTCCCACCTCAGTTAATCCAGTTTAGATGCTTCCTCACAGACATGCCCAGAAGTTTGTCTCTCAGGTGATTCTAGATTCTGCCACACTGACAATCAAATCAACTATCTCAGTGCTTCTTGGTGGGGAGGCCCAGGAGGATGAGGCGAGGGTATGAATTCTCTGTTCTGACCTGAGAGGGGAGGGAGAGAGGCTTCAGTCCCTGCATGTTTTAGGACTAAAAAGTGTATGGTAACAGTAGTCAGAACACCATACAGATCTCAGTCATGGGCCTGGAGGGGAGAGGGCGTGGAAGCTGGGCTGGGGATGGGTAGGGGTGATCAAGTTCGCTCAGAAGAGCTGATTAGAGGGTTCAGTTTCAGACCCTGACCTGGACAAAGATGGCCTCATGGCCTTGGGTAGGCAACTTGTTTCTCTCTGAATATTGGTTCTATCTATCCAAAGGCAATTGAATGGCCACTACTGTCTTCTCGTTTGGTGTAGTAACCGCTCTGGTTCTGACGGTCCTTGCCTCTGGGAGGTCTTTCTTGGGCTTCTGGCCCTCCTCAGGGCTTTCTGGACACTGATGGGCACAGGGCTAGCAGTAGGGTCCATAGTTCAGGACAGAGTGGAAGCAAGACATAGACCTTGTAAAGCAGACGGTGGTGTATGTGAGGTTTCAGGATCCCAGTGAGGAGCCTGGAAGGTTCGGGCCTTCTGGTGAGAGTAAAGGCAAAAGGGTCACTGGTCAGCAGGGACATGTTCTCCTAGCCTCTGAAGAGTGGCTGGAGGCTAAAACAGAGGTGGATAAGCTGAATGGCAGGGGCACTTTCCTGGGGACTGAGACTGGCTCCTGAGTTTTCAGGAGCCCAAAGAAGAGGGCAAGGCTTGCTATAGGAGCCCCTTCACCCTGAACTTCTCCCCAACAGTGGCTGCTCAGAATTACGGCTGTAATTCTGCCTACTTACTGTGACCTTGGGATCCACCTGTATCATGCCTCAGGATCAGGGAATGTTCCAGTGAGAGGCAAGTGCTTCCTGCAGGTGGGGTACCCACCACTCGTTTGAGGTGAAGAGATTTATCAACACGCAGTGTCTTTTGACAAAACAAGGCATTTTCTCTAAGTGATATTTGCAGCTGAAAGAGAACTCAACTTTTCAGATCTGTAATCTGAGTCTATTCAGAAACCCACCCCCATGTGGCCTCATCCTGTGTTTTATGAAATAAAGTCAAAATTACCAACACACTTCCTTGTATCTCTGTTTGGGAAGAGGATATGTATAACTAGGCTTGGTGTAAGCTGCTTGCTGACATAGAAACACAGCTGTGAACTATTCCCAGTAGAAGCAGCGGCAGCAGCAGCCCCCAGGTGCTGGGACTAGTTTCAGATGTGTGACCATGGGGCTGCCCAGGAGGGACCAGGGTTGCTCTGCAGGGCCCAGGGACATGGTGTTCATTCCCAGTGTGCTTGCGTATGGCCTGATATGTATAACTATCAACCTAGGGAAGGGGGAGCTGTCTGAATCTCTGCCTCACGGGGATGCCTGCTGTTTATGGCAATTCTTGGGTCCAGGAAATGTTTCTCTCATGGGAATCAGGCCTGCAGCTTTCTTCTCTTAGGCTACTGTCATGGATTTATTCTGCCTGTTCTAAGGTGCCTGCCTCACAGCCTTCCTCGCTCTTTCTCTGAGGAGCTGGGATTCTGTACTTTAGAAGTACAGGCTTCTCTGCTCAGGTTCTCTTAGCCTCTGTTGGTAATATCTAGAGCACTGTGCCCAAGGAAGAAAGCACACAGTATCCAGGAAGTGTGTTGAGCACTTAGCAGAGATAGCTTAGAGACCATCAGACCCCTGCTAGGGTAGGATCCCTGAACCCAGGCTGACCCTATGGTCTTTGGACACCAGAATGCTCAGGAGCCTAAAGTTTGTGTGACAGATGGTGCTGTAAGCCCTGTCCACATACCCTGGCCTATGCAGAATCCTCAGCTTACAACCTTAGCATATCCTCCACATCCAAGTCCACTGTGAGCCTGCCTTAAGATTACACCACAGCGTTGAGCAAATTGTCTGTCGGTGTCTCCTAGTCACACCTGAACAGGTCCAGTCAGCACTATGGACAGCGTCCCTTGATGCTGCCAATAGATCTGGTTTCTGATTCCAGAATCAGTCACTTGACTCTTTTTAAATTTAATTAATTTTTTTTTACTTACTCACTGTGCATCACACTCATGGCCCCCTCCCAGTCACCCCCTCCCACAATCCTTCCCCTGTCCCCTTCTCCTCTGAGGGGGTGGGATCCTCCTTGGGTATAGTCCCTACCTAGTACTTCAATCTCTGAGAGGCTAGGTGCTTCCTCTCCCACTGAGTCCACACAAGGCAGCCCAGCTAGTAGAACATATCTCAAGCACAGGCAACATTTTTTGGGATAGCCCCTTCTAGTTGTTTGGGACCCACATGAAGACCAAGCTGCACATCTGCCACATGTACGCGGGGAGGCCTAGGTCCAGCCCATGTGTGTTCTTTGGTTCAGACTCCGAGCGCCCCAAGAGTCCAGGTTACTTGACTCTGTTGGTCTTCCTGTGGAGTTCCTATCCCCTTTGGGGCCCGAAGGGGGCTTTTATGGACAAATAGGAGTCACTTGATTCTTGCAAGTGCTGTGCCCTTCCATCCCTCCCTACCTCCTTCCTTTGAGAACCTCAAGTCTGGACACTCTTCACCTAGTTCTGATCTCTGGAGGCCTTCCCTGTCATAGGCAGTGGGCCTGGCTCCATGTATTGCACTGGTTGTCCCCCCCACCCCTTTTTGCAACGAAATTATCAGGGATGGGGTGGGTAGTGGATGGACAAAGGTCAAGAATCCTGTCGTCATGGCTGGTGGCAGAAAGACAATTGTCTCCAAAGAGGGTCAACAGCACAGATCTAAGTGGTGGCTCTGGAATCATGGTGGTGATGCAGTACTGTGGAGGACACACCTCTGTTCTTACACCCACCCATCCTTTCCTGCCTAGGCCTGAGTGTTATCTGGATGTCCATCCTTCAAGAAGCTGTACCTTCCAGGCCTTAGGGACCACCCTGAGGTTACCATAGGGAGAGACTTGGTCATCTCTTGCCTGAAATACACACAGACCAGCAGAGGGCAGGCCTTTCTCAGCAATGAGCTGCATTTCTCCAATGTGGACATGGCTTCTGATGACTGCAAATGAGCATGTGCACCTGAAGGCTCACAGCTGGGACTCTGAGAGTTATCACACAGAGAAGGCTGTGTGGGTGTTGTAAGGCAGAGCAAGATGTGTGTGGGGACCCACAGAGTCTTTAGGTCGCCCTGACAGTAAGGATATCAGTTGTGGGATCCCCCAGGCTTCTGAGGTAGAAATCATTGCATACCTCTGGTCAGCTCTGCAAGCTTCTTCCCACAGCAGACCCTCCTCTGAAGCACAGCTACCCATGGTGAAGATCTGTCCTTGTGGATAAGCAGCTGCTGGACTTTCTTGAGGCTCTGCAAGTTCCTGCCACAGCAGGTGTACACCCTCATGGCCATCTGCAGTAGGCAGGGGGTGGCACCAGGTCTGCAGTGGGTTCCAGGAATCTTGAAATGAGTGCTTGGCATCACTCTTGCTTCTCCCAAGATGTAAGGTCCCCCTCCTCCTGATGACCATTCCTCATGTAGGATGCAGGGTCCATTCTTCCCTGACAAATGTATCTGCTTCCCATGCCTGGTTATCTCTGCTCCAGTTAGATTTCTCTTTTGAGGTCTGGGGGCTTCAGGAACATCTAAGCTCCCCCATGCCTGGCCCAAAGTCAGCAGTTAACTTTGCTTAGACTGAGCAGTTTCAGAGGACTGATGGGCAGCTTGGCTGAAGGGCTAGGGAGTTCCTGAGGAAAGCTCAGTGCCATATTTGGGCAGAGAGCATGTGTGTGTGGGGCTCATTAAGGAAGTCTACCAGTTTCAGAGCTGCCTGGGCTCTGCTTCACTTCCTGACTGGACCACTGGACACAGTGAGGTCTTCTCTGCTGAGCTGCCACCCTGGCACCTGGACTGACTTCTGCCCTATCATTTCTCAGCTGGACTCTTAGTGCTGATATTTCTCTTCTTTTCACCTTGAGACTGTCACTCAGCCATGTTGGCAGTGTGCAAAAACATTTACTTTTTGGGAAAAAAAAAAAGAGTGACAGCCTTGCAATACTGTCCCCTGTGTGTGGCCAGGATGGTAACACTGAGACTGAGTGTTACCATCTTTGAGATAGTACTTACTGACCAAGGTTCCTTCAGCCCTTGATATAGAAGAGTTGGCACACAAGGCTGAGTCACTCATGAGAGTTCAACCATCTTTGGAACAGGGGCCTAGCTGGGAGAAGACAACTTCTCCCTGCTCACATAGGGCTCAAGGGCTGGCTGAGAAAGCAGGTGAGCAGATGTCTAGTCCTGGTCCTGAGTCAAGGGCTGCAGTGCTGAGTGCAAAGGGGCCAGGAGGAAGACAGCAACTCAGCTGACAGCTCTGGGAGGGACACTCCCTAAACTGAGGCTTCAAACATAAGCGTCAAGTTGGTCCTGTCCAGGGGATCAGGACAGAGGGTTTCTGAAGGAGGGATTAGTATGTACCAGGCTCTGGAGATGGATGATTCTGAACACATTTCTCAATAACTCCAGTGACCACACTAGAGAAGCCTCCCAAATCCCATGTGTGTAAGCTCTCAGAGCACAGCACAGGGCCTGATTGTTCTGTCCATTATGAGTCAGGAGCCTAGTTTCTTCTGTCTGTGATTCTTCTATCTTTTACAAGGTTCTAAAGTTGAGCTGAGATTGCCTCTGACCAGACAGAGAGGAAAGGGGTCCAGAACGCTATGTACAGAGTTCAAGGATCAGTATGGAAGTGGTGCTCTCAACGCCTGTGAGACCCCTCTACCAGAACCCTAGGCATCGCTATACCATAGGAGGCTAGGAGATGCCACGTATCTGTGTCCAGGTATGATAAGAAGTGGGATTGGGGACCTGTTGGCCTGCTGAAACCATATGATGCTCTCCTAACTAGCACACCATGGCTTTACTGTCATGCTTCCTGCACCCCAAAAGTCCTCATTAGACCACACATGGATCTAAGTCCCAGGCCTCTGAGATAGCTCTCTTTGATATACATAAAATGAAAATCTTCTTGCAATTACACATAATTATGAATAGCCCAATGCATAAATGGAATAGAGGATATATATATATATATATATATATATATATATATATATATATATATGTATATATACAGGAGACTCACACAGCAAATCTAGCAGTGTGTTCAAAGAATGCTATACATCAAGACCTAGTGGAATTTATGCCTGAATGCAAGGATGGTTTGACATATGAACTTTGATCAATGCGATAGACCCTTTTAACAGAATGAAGGAAAGAAGCCAGATGATAGAGGAGAAGCCCTTTATAAAACACAAAATCTGATCCAAAAACAAACAAACCCACAAACTAGGAGCAAAATGAAACTACCTCAGCATGATCAAAGCCATCTCTGAAAAGCCTACAGCACACATCATACTCAGTGGCCAAAAGCACATAAACCCAGCTACTTTCTGTATACAGACAGTAGACAATCAGAAACAAATTTCTTTTTGTAATAACATGATAAAAAATAAAATTCTTAGATTTTTTTTAACTGTACCAAAGAAATGAAAAACTTGCTTGTACTGTGAGAAACTCAAAGCACTTTAAAAAAATAAGTAAATATGGGCGGAGGGATGTCTCAGCTGTTAAAGGCTAGCCTCATACAAAACAGAAACAAACAACCCGGAAAGCTACCCCATGCTTCTTGACATCTTAGCTAAATTAGGTGCAGTAGTTAAGAGATAGTTGATGGGACGTTAATGTATAATCCAAGGCATTTGGATCCAAGGTCTGCAGATTTGGTGCCGTCCCTCTTAAAATCTCAATGGATTATTATTATTATTATTATTATTATTATTATTATTATTATTATACTAAAAACCAAAACCCCAAACCAACGAACCAACTAACTAAATAAATGAAAAACCTAACCTAACTAGAAAAGAGAAAATCCATTTTAAACTTTATTTGGAATCTCACCTCTGAAGAGCCAAACGAAACACCCAATAAAGCATCGAGGTAGCCCCACACACAGGTTTTGCTATATCCGGAATGTCTTGGAAGCCCCCAGCTTGGCACTATTGCAGTGGTAGAACCTGTTAAGAGGTAGCACCTGTTGGAAGGACCTTAGGTCACTGGGCCCCTTGAAGATGTCCTTGTCCCCTCATGAGGTCTCCTGCCTTACTTCTCAGCTGCCACAGGGAACTTCCTGCCTTGATGAGCTGTTTTATCACAGGTTCAGGAGCAGTGGTGTCGGTGAAGCATGAACTGAATGCTTAGACTGTTAATCAAGACAAGCCCTATCTCAGGCACGTTGTGACAGTAACAGAAAGCGGACTAACACATGCTAAAGACAGAGGCATAGCACTAAAGGAATGGAGCAGAGAGCCCCAGAAGACAGCTTCATATCCATGATCAACTGGCTTTTGATAGGGGTGTGTAGACCTCTGAGATATCAAAAGGGAAGTTTGTTCAACAGTCCTTTGGGGACACTAGCTATCTGAATGGAAAAGAATGAAACACAGCCCTCACTTAGAGCCATATGTAAACATTTACCAAAATGAATCACAGACCAAGCAGGAGAACCAAGACTCTTGGAAGGAAACAGAGGTGAAAATCTGTGTGGTTTATTTGGACTGTGAGTTCCTAACCGGGATGCAAAGAACAGCAAAAGGAAGAGCAGGTAAATTAGACATCATTGGAAAAAAAAAAAAAAAAGACCTTCTGTGTGTTGAGAAACACTTTTAAACGAGTGAGAAGGGGGATCTACGTGCTGGGAGATAGCTGATGGGAGATTAACGTTCTGAATATACAAAAAACTACAACTCGACAACAGAAAAACCCACACAATTAAAGCACAGGCAAAGGAGTTGGCCAGGCAGTTCCCTGGAGGAGACAAACAAATGTCCAATAAATAACAGAAGATGCTCAGTATCATGGCTCACCAGGGAAACAGAAACCAAAGCTAGAGTTGTAGTGGGGGAAGGAGGTGATGGAGGCTTCTGTGCACTTCGCCAAACTCACAGTTCACACCTGTTGTGGGAACAGTGCGTGGAAGTCACCAACATCACCGGGAAGCCCATTTCTAGCTTCACACCATCCTCAAAATAATTGAAAGCAGAGACTTAAACAGCCTGGGTGCTCACGGTCACTGCGGCAGAATCCACAGCCCATTGAGTGAGTGTATGGCAGAGCATCACACAGCCTCAGGAAGGCAGAGAGTCTGATACGTGCTGCTCGAAGATGTGCAGAGTGAAATCGGCAGACGGGAAGGAATCCATGCAGCATGGCTCCGAGTAAAGAACATTTAAAAAGAAGAATGTTAATGTCAAATAAAATGTACTAAACTTTTCTTCTTTTCAGAGGTATTTTAAAGTGCGTGTGTGTTACACAGATATACCCACATGTGTCCCAGTGCCCATGTAGGCCAGTAATATCAGATTTCCCTGGAGCTAGAGTCGTAGATGGAGTTTCCAGTCCACCTGATGTGGAGCTGGAAACCAAACTTGGGTCCTCTTGAAGAACAGCACATGCTTTTAACCTCTGCTCTCTCCAGCACCTATAAAATTCTTAAAGGCAACTTATATATTGAATGATGCAACTTTTTTTGTTTGTTTATTTATTTGTTTTTGGAAACAGAGTCTCAGGTGCCTGGGCTGGCCTTGAACTCATTATGTAGTTGAAGGTGACTTTGAACTTCTGACTTTCCTGTACTTGCCTCTTGAGTGTTGGAATCACAGGAGTGGACCACCAGGCTAGGTAAACACTGTACCAACTAAATCCCACCCATGAGGAGACAGAATCTGAGTTGCATTTGCTATTTTTTCCTTTTCTCAGGAGGCATCTGGAATAGTGTTCATCAGATGTGAGCAAATATTAAGTTATTTTTTCTTTGTTTTTGCTCAGAGAGACTTTATAGTTTAATTCCTTCTTTTTGCCTATATTGCCTTAAGATTTTTATACTGAGCAATGTCCTATTTTAAAAATTTAGGTAACCTATTTTTAAGAATTAGGGTAACTCCTAGAAATTGGATGGATAACTTTCAAAATGGAAAAAACAGAATAAAGAAAGCTCAACTCACAACTGCCAGGAAAAAGTCAGGGGAAACGTCATTCAGGGGCGGAAAGTGGGCCACATGGAGAAGAGCTGAAGGGTCCTCGGGGAATCTGCTATCTTACGAGAAAGAGGTAAGAACTGGGTGGACTTGAAGCTGAGTACTGAAACTACGTCACTCCGCTAATGTTTTCTTTTTACTTTTTCATTTTAAAATTTTATTTTTAGCTCTCATTTATGTGTATCTGTCTCAGTGTGTATGCCCATGTGTGTGCAGTGCCAGCAGAGGCCAGAAGGGGGTGTCATGCCCTCTGGAGATTGAGTTGTCAGAGGTTGTAAGCTGCATGGCATGGTAGTAGGAGCTAAACTCAAGTCCTATGCAAGAGCAGCAAGTGCTTTTCACTGCTGAGCCATCTCTCCAGAAGTTCTGCCAGTATTTAGAAGGAGACTCCAATGAAGGGGAGTGAAACACAGAATAAAATAGCATTCATTAACAGCCCAGCCCATGCTCCGGTCCCATCCTGTGAGCAGCCACCTGCTTTCTGTGGGTCAGTGTGGCTGTGTCTACACAGAGCCGGAGCCCCTTGGAGGCAAGGGGGTGGGGGTGGGAACACTGTTCTGAAGGTGGCAGACAGTTGTTTATGTTGCTGTGGTGGATGTTCAAACAGCCACAGGGATGGAGATATGAGTTAGCTTCATCCTTCCACAGCGTGAACAGAGTAGTCTCTTTATACATACCTGTTACTTATCAGTGAAAAAGAAAACATGCTGATATTAGTATCGGATGAAATAAAATTCAAGACAGAAAGCAGCAAAATGGGACACAGTTTTTGTTTTTTTTTTTTTTCATCCCTGATAATTTAAAAACCCAGAACATGTAATTTAAGGCAATGGTTGTTAGTAGACAGACAATTCTACTGGCCTGCTCTCCGGGACCCTAGCAGCTGCTTACGTCATTACCTGAGGCTGGCTAGGTGCGCTGAGTGTGTGCTGGCTGAGTGTGCGCTGCGGATAGAAGGGCTCCCAGCCACCCCAGATTTCTTTCTGCATTCTCTCTCTCACTGCCTTCACCCCTCTTTCTCTGTCCCTCTTTCTGGCTTTGTCCCCCCCCCGCCCTCTCTCTCTCTCTCTCTCTCTTTCTGCCCTCTCTCTCCCTGCTTCTTCTGTCTCCCTGTCTCCCTGTCTGCTTGTCTGTCTCTATCTCCCTCGCAGGTCCCTACTCTTCTCCTCTTCCCCAATAAACCTCTTACACCAGATTTGTTGCGTGGCATAATTTCTCAGGGGTACACCTTGGCACAAACCGCCAAAAGTACCCTCTGGCATTTTATTATCATGACAATGGTGATAGTCTGTTTAGCATGCTCTCTCAAGATCCTGCCTCTGCCAAAGTTGCAGACAATAGCAAAAAAGTGATGACAAGTACGATCCTCTCTTGCTGTTGCTAGGCACAGTGTGAGCAGAATCCAGAAGAGGTTGTTGGATCACTCAGGTTACTGGGCGTGGCAGCAAGAGCTGAGACATTTTAGCCCTATTTTTAGGCTATTTTGGAGGCTTTCCACCCTGATTCTCACAGTGGCTGCACTCATTTACATTTCTAGAGCAGTGTGCAGCTCCCACACCATTGCCAGTATCTGCGGCTGTCTTAATGTCATTATTTCTGATTGGAGTGAGATGGGATCTCAGTATCTCACTTGCTTTAAGTTCCTGAGCTATGGTACTTTTCAAATACTTCTTGCTTAACAGGGTTTCTCTGTGTAGCCCTGGCTATCCTGGAACTCACTCTATAGACCAGGCTGGCCTCGAACTCAGAAATCCACCTGCCTCTGCCTCATGAGTGCTGGGATTAAAGGCGTGCGCTGCCACTGCCTGGCTTTTTTCATGTTTTTATTTAACATTTTTGGAGTGTCGGTTCTTACATTAAGGGGTTTGATCCATTTTGAATTGATTTTTTCTTTTTTTTGTACAAGATCCAGTTTTGTTCTTCTATATGTGGATATTTGGTCTTCCCAGCACTGTTGGTTAAAGAAGTGGGCTTCTCTCCAGCGTACGCTTTTGGAGATGGTTTAGTGGGTAAAGTGCTTGCTATTGAATTCAGATCCCTAGCCCTTTCACTAGATATCAAGTGGGTGTGGCTGTGTGAGCTTATTTCTGGGTCTTCCATGCCATTGGCTATGTGTGTGTTTTGGTACCAGTACCTCCTCCTCAACTTCTTCCTGCCTTTCCCTAATTCAACCATAGGCGTCTCTGACTTCAGTCTGTTGGTTGGATGTAAGTATCTGCATCTGGCTTTTTTAGCTGCTTGTTGGGCCTCTCAGAGGGCTGCCATGCTAGGGTCCTGTCCATAGCATCAGTAATAGTGTCAGGTGTTGGAGCTTCTCCTTGAGATGGATCCCAAGTTGGGCCAGTTGCTGGACCTCCTTTCCCTCAGTCTCTTTTCCATTTTTGTCCCTGCAGTTCTTTTAGACAGGACAATTCTGGGTCAGAGTTTTTGACTGTGGGATGGCAACCCCATCCCTCTACTTGATGTCCTGTATTTCTACTGGAGGTAGACTCTACAAGTTTCCTCTCCCCACTGTTGGGCATTTCATCCAAGGTCCCTCCCTTAGAGTCCTGAGAGTCTCTCACCTCCCAAGTCTCTGGTACATTCTAGAGCCCCCCCCAACTCCCACCTCCTGAAGTTGCCTGTTTCTGTTCATTCTGCAAATACACCGCGGCTGTCCCCTCTCAGGACCTTCACTTTATGAGACTGACGAGTGCCTACTGCGCTAAAGAGGCAGCAGTCATTGGAATTTTGATGGGGATTGCATTGAATCTGGAGATTGCTTTTGGTAACATAGGCATCCTTGCAGAATTACCTTTAATTTTGTCTATTCGTTAGGTCATCATCAGCTTGATTCTTCACCATTTAAACATTTTTATTGTAATGTCTTTCATCTTCCTGGTTAGGCTTATTCTAAAGTACTATTTTTTACTCTATTGTGAAAGGATTCTTTTCCTGATTTTTTTTCCCTCAGTGTGCTCATTATTGGCATATAGGAAGGTTACTGATTTTTGTGTGTTGATTTTGTGTCCAGCTGCTTTGCTAAAGTTGTTTATCAGTTTTCAGAGCTTCCTGGGGGGAGTCTCCAGGACCCGTTACCTCTTCTAGTCTTATTCATTTTATTTATTTAGTATGAGTGTTTTACTGCATGTATGATTTTTGTAGCACGTGCGTGCCTGGTACCTGTGTAATCAGAGGAAAGCATTGAATTCCCTAGAACTGGGAGTTATGAATGGCTGTGAGTTACCTTGTGGGTGCTGGGAACTAATCCCAAATCCTCTGCGAGAGCAACCGGTGTTCTTAATTCCTGGGCCATCTTTCCATGCCCAGGGTCTCTTGTTTATAGAATCATGTCTTCTACAAATAGGAATTATGCGACTTCCTTTCCCATTTGTATATCTTTCTTCCTTCCCTTCTTTCCCTCCCTCTTTTTATCCTTCCTTCCTTCCTTCCTTCCTTCCTTTCTTTCATTCATCTTATTGTTCTTGTTAACACTTCAAATACTATACCGAATAAGAGTGGAGAAACTGGGTACCCTTATCTTGTTCCTAATTTCAGTGGGTGTGCTTTGAGTTTTCTCCCCTTAGTGTAAATGTTGGAGAGAAGTTTGTTGTCTGTAGCCCTGATTGGATTGAGGTACGTTCCTTCTAGTCATAGTTTCTTCAGAGATTTTATCATGAGGGGATGCTGGACTTTGTTAAAAGCCTTTTTATGTCTTGTGACTTCTGTCCTAAGGTCTATTTGTGATGTGTGATGTATTACATCAATTGGCATATATTGAACCATCCTTGCATTCTTGAAATGAAAACCAACTTGATTGCGGTGAATGAGCTTTTGGATGTGTTATTGAGTTAGGTTTGCTATTTATTTTATTGAAGATCTGTTTTTGTGTGTATTTATCCATGTGTGTGAGAGGAGAGGAGGTTCCCAGAAACCTATTGAATGATGAAGTTCCAAAAGTCTTCCAGAATTCTTGACATAGTCACCACTAGGAGAGTTGAAGAATGAATCTTATTCAAGAAACCCATACCTGCCTAGGCAGTGGTGGTGCACACCTTTAATCCCAGCACTCAGGAGGCAGAGGCAGGCAGATCTTTGAGTTCGAGGCCAGAATGGTCTACAGAGCACATTCCAGGACAGCCAGGGCTACACAGAGAAACCCTGTCTCAAAAAAAGACAAAAACATAGAAGAAGAAGAAGAAGGAGAAGGAGAAGGAGAAGGAGAAGGAGACCACACCTGTAGTTCTGGGCCTGGTTTGTTGTTTATTGAATGCCTTTCCCCTCAATTTTTAATAAACTCCAACCCTGCTTTATACTGGCTCATCTTGAAATTTTTTCTGTATCAAAACAAACAAACAAACAAAAACAAACAAACAAACAAAACCCCACAGTTTTGTCTGAGTGGAGATTTCTTCAAAGAAGTTCTCAGGCTGCTGCCAGGGGCAGTATCACATGCCTTGGTCTTCACCACATCTGACATCACACACTGGTGTCTACTATGACAGGCTGGTGGGCAGAGGCTCATGAAGAATGGGATCTGCAGCCAAAGAATATGGGGTCACTTATGTAGACTTTCCAGCCAATTGCAGATATGCGCTGCATTGCTATACTGAGACCTAGTGAGCCAGTCACTATAGTCTGGACTTTGAAGCTCATGGCTGCACCCAGGCCCACTGTTGCATTTGGTGGCTGGAAGGACCTTCTGCATACATGTGATCTTGGACCTGTCTGAGACCTTGAAGCACCCTGCCTTGATTATTTTAAAAAACATTGTCCCAAGAAGCTATGTGGAGCTTCCAAATGTCAACACCCTTTAGTAAACAGTATTGAAACTCACTTTATGTCAATCTGGTCATCATAAGGGTTATTTTTAGCTCTCAAAATCTAACAAGTATTGATACAGATCCTTAAAGATTTTTACTTTTGCCTGAAAATTTAAATTAACTCCATCATTGTTTTTCTTGGGGTGATGGCCACCTTGCACCCTTGGGAAAATGTCTGCCAGATACCTGCATCACAGAATCAGTTATGTTCATCTGTCTAGAGAGATGATGTCTTGGAAGGAAGTGGCCAGCTGCTGCTGGTGAGTCTGAGCACACACTTCCTGAGGATGCTGCTGCCCCTCAGCACAGGAAGATGGCTCCATACATGCCCATTTGTTGTATGTCCCATGAAGATACACAATCAAATGCAGCCACAATCATTTAGGTGACAGCTGGTAGAGCTGACATCCTCATCCTGAGTAGAGTCAGGCTCCATAGTCACACCATTAGACTCAGTGCCAGCCAATGACAGGACAGACTGTGCTGAGGGATCAGTGAGGACCAGTATGGACACTGGAGGAGGCAAGAAAACCATCTCTTGAGGAGGTGGTAGGCACAAAGGGGTACCCGCTCTTGGGGAAGAAGGTAGTGGCTATGAAGCAGGGGTATAGGTTGGGAGAGTCTTTCTGGCTTCTGAGAAGCCTCTGCTGCTCAAGGGGCTTGCTGTGGTCACATGACAAGACTGATGTGGAATGAGTGGGATTGGGGTACCTGGGAGCTGCATCAATTCTCACAATTTCCACTCAAAGACAACATTCTCTGATCTCAATAGAGATCAATAGAGCAGAGGCAGTCAAACCCTTGTGGTGGCGAGCAAGAGTGAGAATGGACCTCTAGTTACTGACTCTGGGATGTGGAGGTATCTTGTCCAGTAGACACTTCAGAGCTCAACCTGGGGAAGAATCATCCCCACTGGGGGCTGCGCCTTCTCTGGAGATGGCTCAGTTTGTGCCATTTTGAATGGGCAGGTGAGTCCCCACACATTCAGTCAAATGTGGTCTAGGTGTGTCTGTGAGACAGATGAACGAAAACCACCCTCCACAAAAGAACAGTGTATTAGGAAGCGCAAACATTGGACTAGACATGGAACTAAGTATAAAACAAAATTAAAAATAACACAGTAATTGAAATTACAGTTCAATAATTGGGTTAAGTGGGATTAGTGTTGGCTGAAGGGAATTTGCATTCTAATGTTGAAAAATCAGGAAGAAAGACACAGACAGCACAAGTCACTGTGTTGTGTGTTTGAGGTACCGTTGGGTCTGCTTGGCCAATGTTCTGCATGTGTTTGTGATATTATCTTGTGACGTGTAGACACCATGGTTTTCTGGCATCATACCTGTACTGGGCTTAAACCTCTGAAACTGTGTGGGCCTGGACAGTCTCATTGAGAAAGTTTTAAGTAGAGAATTTTATTTATTTATTATTATTATTATTATTATTATTATTATTATTATTATTCAACTGACAAAAAGCTAGACCTACCTAGGAAAAAGAAATATTAATTGAGGAACTGTCTTCTGTGGACATGCTGTCAGGTATTTTCTTGACTGATGATTGATGTGGATGCCACCCCTGGACAGGTGGTCTGGGTACTATAAGGAAGCAGGCCCAGCAAGGCATGGGGAACAAGCCAAAATGCAGGATTCTCCCATGGCCTCTGCTTCCGTTTCCGACTCTAGGCTCCTGCCTTGGTTCCTGCCCTGACTTCCGTTCACGATGGACTTGGTAAGCTGCCATGGGAAATAAACTCTTTCCTTTTCAAGTGGCCTTTGGCCACAGTGTTTTATTATGCCACAGAAAGCAAAGTAGGTCAGTTAGCTTTTTTTTTTTTAAAGAATTATTTATTTATTTCATGTCTATGAATACATTGTTGCTGTCTTCAGAGACACCAGAAGGGGGCATCGGATCCCATTACAGATGGTTGTGAGCCATGTGGTTGCTGGGAATTGAACTCAGGACCTCTGGAAGAGCAGCCAGTGCTCTTAACTGCTGAGCCATCTCTCCAGCCCAGGCAGTTAGCTTTTACTGTGTGATAAACCAGTTCAAAATCACAATAACAGGTGACAACTATAACAGGGCTCATGGTGTTTTGGGGTCAGACCTGGGGTTGTGGTGACCTGGCAGTTTCTGCTGGTGCCGGGGACAGTGAGGCGGCTATAGTCATGGAAGTTAAGGCCCCGGGCACAACTGAAGATTGAAATTCCTTCTAGACCAACCTATGAAGTGGTGCTCAGTCACCATGATTCTCTTAGAAACTATCAGCTTCAGAAGATGCCTCAGCATCCTGTCAGCCAGACAAAACACTCCTGGTAACTGTCCCGCCACTCCCCAAGGCCGCCCTGCCCTCCAGCAGGAGAAGCCTTGCAGGTTTATGCCTCTGTGTTCTGAAAATCCCTGACTGGAATGTGAAGATTGTTTCCCTCTCGCAGAGGGCCTGTTTCCATGAAAACACCTCCACTTTGCTTTTGTGCTTAAGCCCCCGATGCTAAACACACATTAAAAATATTTATTGGCTTTTAATAGAAGAGCCCTTAACTGTGCAGCCGGAGTGAGTTTGTGGATTAATTTAGCACATTGTCCTCCCAGCGGCTCCGTGTTGGTTGGGAGGCGGCGGCCGCCTTTGCTGTGTAGCTGAGCAGAGCTGATGAAAGGGGTTCTCATGCCCGCTGATTGGATCTGAGCTTGAAATTAAACTGAAGTGTAGGCTTTCTGATCACCTGTCAGAAGGAGGGGCTCACCTGTTCCCTGTAATATGGAGACTGTCCCGATGTACACTGTCGGGAGGCTTTGAAGGTACCACCGTGGACGGCTCTGAGCCCAAAGCGGCCAGCCCTGTTCTTTGGGAGACGTGATCTGCAGACCAATTTGTCAAGAGTGTGGAGGCCTTGATCCAGGCAAGTGGAATATTTAGAAAGACAGATCAGAGGACACCGCGGTTGCTCCCCACTAGACTGTTCTATACTAGCCTTGGGCCGTCTCACTCCGTGGTTCTCCTCAAGTCAGAGAGCTGCCCACTAGCCTCAAACCTGCAGGTCAGGTACACAAGGTCTGCGGAGAAGGAGCTGGGGACAGCTCAAAGGGGTAGTGGTGGCCACTATGATTTTGTAAGTTCCGGATGAGCTCTGTGGGGGATGGTGCGATCTTCTGGGATCTGTCCTCTTTCTGCTTTGACTTGCGGTGGCCACACGGGGCCCATCTCCCTATTCTTCCATGACTTACTTTGGTCTGTAGATGTAGTGACAACAGCTAGGTGCTGGCTGAGAATTCTTGTGGAATTCTGCCTTCTCTCCGGGTGCTGGAGAATATGCTAGAAAGGGCAGATAGGGATGTCCATCATTCTTGCCTAGGATTCCTTCAATGAGCCCACATCTAGCTCACCCCTGAGCACGGAGTTATTTAGAGCAGTCTTCTGGCTCAGACACCTGAGTAAACCAACTGGGATTAGACTCTCTCAGCGGGCCCCCTTGTTCAGGAGCAGATTCCAGGCTCATTTTCAGTTGCTGGGTTTGGGATATTGGGATAGCTGACTGACAGGATTGGGATACTGGGCTGGCTTGCAGTTCACCAGGAATAGAGAGGGGGAACCAGAGAAGCTGAAGGGAGAGGAGGGAAGGGGAGGGGGGGGGGGGGGGGGAAGAAGGGAAAGGTCTGGGGTGAGTGCAGAGTCAGCCACTGGCAACCGCCTCTGCACCACCTGTGACTGTCTCCAGGGGGCGCTCCAGCCCCTGTGGGCGCACACACTAAGGATGAAGAGGAGAGAAGGAGGCTCTCTTTACAGCCTGCTAGCTAGCTTGATTGCTTCCACGTACTGCCGGAAGAGGGGAGAGCCGGAAATGGCAATTTGGAAATTTAATTATAGCTGCCGAAGAAATGTATGCTTCTTAGAATAATTTTATTTAAAAAGCCCTCAAAATATAGAGCCTATTTCCCCCCTCTATCTTGTGATTAATTCAAACCAAATAAAAGAAACCTGTGAACTTGTATTGACACCCTACGGGGAGTTTTCATTTGCAATACCTGTAAACCTTGAAATCTCAATTTGTGTCAAATAAGCTCCTACAGGTACAGTCTCGGCTCTGGCAGTAGCGTGTCACATTCTGTTCCATTTAAATAAATTACATACTCTATCACGGCGGCATTATTCCATCTTCTAATCAAATTGGCAATCTGGCGAGTCCTGGCCGACTGGGCCTGTTGGGGAGGGGCGGGCATGCAGCACTGGGCAGGGAGCAATGTAAATGCTGGCAGCCCCTGGTCAGGAATGAAATCAAGATGTAAATACAGCTATAAATTACTGTGAAGCAGCTGTGGCCCCAGGGTGATGGCTCCCCTCAGCTCTTCAGGGTTTCTTGGCTGTTCCTTCATAGGTGTAGCAGGTTTTTACTAAGGCTTCGATAAGCCATTCCCGTGGTCCCTTGTAATGGTGCGATGGGCAGTGGCCACATGGAGACAAAAGTGTCTGTCAGTGGGAATATCCCTGGGCATAGTGTGCTTCTATCCCTGGTCACAGCTAAATACTAAGGGCTGGAGCCTGTGTGTCCCCAGGAGGTGTGGACACGAGCATGTGTTAAGCTTGTGCATATGTGTGTACTGTGAATGTGGTCATACACGTGCATATATGTATCTGTGTGCATAGATGGGTAGGCTGGTATGTCTTCATGGATACAGGCCTGCATGTGTAAGCTGTGTGTGTATGTGTACTTATATGTGTGCCTGCCTGTGCTTGGATGTTGTGCCACATGCATAGGTGTGAAGGACTAGGGAGTCAAGAAACTTCACACTGAAGATTAAGGTATTGGTGGAGTTGGCTTCTTCTACAGCATTTCTTCACAGCTTGCAGGTGCTATATGCTACTCATGTGCGCACATGGTTCTCATTTATTCATTCACTCATTCATTCTCCCTATCTCTCTGTCTCTCTCTCCTTGTTCTCTTTCTCCCTCCCCCTTAAATCCTAATCTCCTCTTTCTTCTCCTCCTCCTCCTCCTCCTCCTCCTCCTCCTCCTCCTCCTCCTCCTCTTCTTCTTCTTCCCCGAGTCAGGGTTTCTCTGTGTCTCCCTAGCTGGCCTCGAACTTAGAGATCCACCTGCCTCTGTCTGCCAAGTGCTGGGATTAAAGGTGTGCACCACCACTGCCAGACTCAGAATTCAGTATGTTAATTTGATGGTAAGGGCACAGCTTAGCCTATAGCACTTGGTATCAGAGGAAGAAACAATTATCCCTGCTCCCAGATGTTAGTGTAGGTCCTGGAGGCTGTCATCTGTCAGGTTGTTTTCCGTGTCTGTTGGGATGATGGATTCTTATTTTTTAATCTACCAACACAATGAATTGCAGTGACTGATTTTCAAATCATTCTTACCCTGTTGGGACCGGCTTCATTAGCTTATACATTATTACCCTCTTTGGATATTGTTGGAAATACTTTTTAAAGTTTTTTTTTTTGGTTAAAAACTGTTGAATTTATGTTCCCTAGAATATTTGTCAGGAGTTTTCTTGAAATGTCTTTTTCCCATTAGAGCAGCATTGGCCTCTTGGGATTTTGGTGAATTAACTACTCATTCTTTAATTTCCTGGAATTATTTGAGTAAAAATCAGTATTATTTCTGCCTTCAATGTTTGGTCTGAATTCATTAGTAAATTCATATAGGCTTGGACATTTTCCTTGGGACATCTAATACAAATTAAATATAACACCACACACACACACACACACACACACACACACACGCATGAGCATGCGCATATATGCAATACAACTATTCAGTTCTCTCTTCCTGGGTGAGTTTTAGTAGCTGGTTTATTTTCATTTTAGGAATTAGACTGTTTCATCCATCCTGGAGTCAAGCTTACACTTGCTCATTATATTTCTTTCTTTCTTAGGATTCCCTGCAGGGTCGTAGGATCTCTCCTCTCTTCTGCTGCTGCTTGTTTCTTATTTTATTTCTTCGTTAGTTTTTAGAGGTTTTGAGTTTTGCTCACCTCTGAGACCCAGATCTTAGTTTTATTGATTTATTTTTATTTTTTCTGCTTTGTTTATGATTACCTCTCTCACCTTTTCACCTTTTGCTTTGTGAGGCAGGACCATACTCTGTAGCTCAGATTGGCCTCGAGCTCACAGCAATCCTCCTGCTTCCTGAGAGCTTGGATTATAAGCATGAATGTCCACTTTCTACTGTTTTAGATCTTTGTTGTTTCTTTTTCTATGACACCTGTTTAGTTCAATATGCTTGCTTCCACACCCCTTCCTGTTCTTTAGGGTGGGACAAGAGGTCCCTGATTAGGGGTTTTTTATATATTATGATACTGCTGCACGTTGATGGCTGTGGGGACTTCTTTCTTGCCTGGCCTGCAGACAACAGACCACAAACTACTTAGTTCTGGTGGAGGTAGAGCTTAGAGATCCGTTTCACAGTCTCACATGCTTTAAATTCTCCCAACCAGGGATGCAGCATAAATGCTATGCAAATAGCTGCTTAAACACTAGCCATTGTTTGGGAAACAACGAAGAGAAAAGTCTGAAGAAACGGCTGATGACTGGCTGCCAGATCTGCTGATGTAGAACCCGGACATCAGTGCTGACCGTCAGTACTCAGTGCCATGACCATCCCTGATGGTTATCTGAACTGTAACACACACAGTTTGCTGTGCTGTGTTTCCAGGTTAGTTGTCCAAGACAGGGTTTCTCCTTGTAGCCCTAGTTGTTCTGGAACTCACTGTATAGACCAGACTAGTTTGGAACCTACAGAAATCTGCCTGTTTCTGACTCCAGATTAATGCTGGGATTAAAGGCACGTGCCACCACTGCCCGACTCCATTTTTAATTAATTGAAAGTACTCACCTTTGACTCCTAAACCACGTGACTGAGAATTCCTGGAAACCAGCTGTGTCTTCAAAGACCAGCTGACTGACTAACACTGAAATGATGTTGAGGTTGGAATGTTGCCAGTCCAAAGGCTAATTACCTTATCTTGGGCTATTTCTAGCCCCTGGAACAGCCATTCCTCACCCCCTCCTGTAATTCCATGTGGCTAACAGATAAAAACCTTTGTAATCTATGAACTTAGCAGACCACTAGTTTTCACCAACCTACAAGCTAAGAATATTAGGCAGCATCTTAGGTCTATAGAAAAGCTTCTCCCATCTTGCTGGAGACACCAATGTGCTGTAGATTCTTTCTGTGTTTGGTAAAACTATGAAACTTCATGAAAATACCTTCATGTTGAAACATGGAGTTTGGAGTGACCTAAATCTGTTTTCTGGCTATGGTGGCTCAAAATGGTTCCAGAATAAACTCCAATTCTCTTTAAGGTAAAAGCTGCTTTTGTGTATGTCACAGTTATTTAGAAGATGTTTCTTAATTTCCCAGTATTTAATGATTTCCAAGATAGCTTTTGGTTACTGGTTTCTAATTTAATTCATATCATTGGACATTATCTATCTGTCTGTCTGTCTGTCTATCCATCTATCTTTCTACATATTATTATTATCCTTGTTTACACAGGATCTCACTGTGTATCCCTGGCTGGCCTGGAATTCTCTATATAGACCAGGGTGGCCTTAAACTCACAGCTATTCACCTGCCTCTACCTCAGAAGTGCTGGGATTAATGGTGTGTGCTAGCATGCCCAGCTGTTTATATTTTAAAATTACATTTTTACTTTCGGGGAGTTTCATACATGCATATGGTATATTTTGATGGAACCTGCTCTCCAGTCGCTCCTCTCTGATTCACCCTCTTATTCCCCCATCACTTTCCCTCCCAGCCCCATGTGCTCTGTTTTGAAACTGTGTCGACTTAGTGCATGTGAGTGGGACCATCTACCGGAGCATGGGTGGCCTTTCACCACCCCCAGCAGCTATCAATTGATCCTCAGCATTGTCTGTCTTGGTGACAGACACAGTCAGTCACCAGGGAGAATTTGTATTTTGCACATGTGTGTTGTGCTCTACAGCTCTTATTTAGGTTCAGTTGTTTGGCAGAGTTGGCCAAATGTTTGATAGCTTTACCTATTTTATTTACTTATTTATTTATTTTTGGTTTTTCGAGACAGGGTTTCTCTGTGTAGCCCTGGCTGTCCTGGAACTCAGTCTGTAGACCAGGCTGGCCTCGAACTCAGAAATCTGCCTGCCTCTGCCTCCCAAGGGCTGGGATTAAAGGCGTGCGCCACCACTGCCCGGCAGCAGTGTTACCCATTTTAAAGCTTAATTAAATACATACATATACATAGGCATGTCTATATGCATACACATACATTTATATGTGGAGACTCCAGCAGGAGGTTAAGTGACATCTCTTGTTCTCTTCTGCCTTATGCTTTTAAACAGGCTTTCTCCCTGGACCAGAAGCTTATTTTAGCTGGGCAAGGGCTGCCTGTCTTTGCCTTCCCAATGTTGCGGTTGCAGGCATGTGCAGCCATGCCCAGTTTTTTACACTGCTGCTGGGGATTAGAACTCAGGTCCTCATGCTCCCAGAGTACTGCTCTTCTTACTCACTGAGCCACCTCCCCAGCTCTAGATTTGCTGATTAATTTTAGCTCTCTTGTTCACTCAGGTAAGGTGAGGCATGTTGAAATGTATACACTGTGAATTCCACATCTAGATAATGTGAATATGTGTCTGTGTCTGCTTCAGATGTATGACCCTATTGTGCAGAACACAGCTGCTCAGTTATACCCTCCCTAGAAGCTTGTTATGACCCCCCCAAAGAGCTGGCTTCTGTAGTGTCATGAAATGACCCTTGTCTCCCTACAGTGCCAGGAGGCATCCATGGGGAAGAAGGCACTAGAGACCCGTTGTGACTCAGTTTCTATGATCTTACACCTGCAGGCTTGGCGATGGGTAGAATCTTGAGATTGTTTTCTTTCATCTCCACTGAGTGCTGGTAAAGAGGTCTCTTACCTGAATGGAATCATCGGGAAATGTTTAGTCAGGAGTTGCCATATGGTGGAGGCCCAAGGACTCTAACCATGTTGAAGCTGGAAGTTACAGGATGGGTCAGTGGAGGGTCACAACCTCTTTACCAGGGCTCTCCATGGTGTCCAGGAGACTGATGTCTGTCTCTCCTGACCACTCAACCTACAAACCCCAAACTTCCAAATGTAGCCAGTCATTTTCTTTGGTCCCCAAGTGTCTTCGAGTATTGGACACTCTTATTTGTCACCCCGTGGCTATCAGGGGTGCTCTTCAGGGGAGCCTTGTCTCGCATTCTGGACACCTCTGCTTCTGAACAATGGAGTATTTCTCTTTGAAAACAAATAGATTCTCCGTGTGACGGTCGACAGGTATGGACACTCAGTCCCCTAAATGTGGCATTGGTAACTCTTAATAACACTGTGCATTCTGTACCACCATGCCCCACAGCTCAGACTGTCTGCATGGTTCCTGTCTCCAGCATGGACTCTACAATTGAAAACTCCCCCAATTGCAGCAGCTCAGAGGAAGGTGGAGGGAGGGCAGGAGGCCGCCTGGTCTACAGAGGGATGTCAGGATGCCTGGAATGCTGCAGGGCCTGATAAGTGGGATTTATCCTCGGGAGCGTAATGAGAGTTGACACCTATTTCTGACATGACTGTATCATAGATTGCTGGGGGCAGGATAGCATCGCCATTCTGAGCAGGCAGAGATGTATTTGCTGAAGGTGAAAATGTCATTTAAACTGTTGATACCTTTCAAATTGTCTTGGCAAGATGCCACAACTAGCCCAGGCCTTTCCCAAATAAATGTATACAATCTGAAGCTCCTCGCTGAGAATGGCGGCATGGGGTGCTCACGTTACTTCTCTGCCTGTCTGCCTGGTAAATTCATACTCTGTGCTGAGGGACTTTGATGAGCTATGATAATGACGTGCAATCAATGCTGCTACAGGCTTTGTTCCGTACACCCCTTCAGCCCGCCAAGTTGTACTATGGCCCAGCTCTGGAGACATGAGCTGGGAAACTGCGGGATTCACTAGAGAGCCCCTGGGCGTCTCTGGGAGGAAAGGATCCTCCTTGGGAAGACTTTGATCACGGTTATAGGCAATGGACACGTGGCTCAGACCTGCCGGCTCTTCATTATGGTGACAACATGTTGCTCCATTGCCTAAGTTCACGGAGATGTTTGGGAAGAAGCTGCATGGAACAGCCTTCCTTTCATACTGTGTATTAACATCTGTGCTGTAGACAAAATACCTCATAGAAACACCTTCGGAGATGAGGGTTTCTTTTGCTTCAGGATTTCAGAGGGATTTTAGTCCACTGTGGCAGAGAAGGTAGGACAAAGGTCCTCTGCGGCCATGAGGTGGGAGCGTGCTACATTGTAGCAGAACAGGAAGTCAAGTTCTGAGCCAGAGCCAAGGAAAGTTTCAGCCTTCAGCAGCCCGCTTCTGGTGACCTACCCATGTCAGCCATATCTTACCTTTTGAAGGCTGCCACAGGCTAGAAAGAAAATATATAAAACATGAACCGTGGAAGCACATTTCAGACTCTGACTGTAACATGCCACCCCACTCCGACCCATATCCGTCTTCATTTACCCATCTTCTGTTGTTGCCATAGCAAATCACCTGAGCTGGGTCTGGTGGTACAGGCCTGTGATCCCAGCTACTCTGGAGGCAGAAGGAGGGCACATAACAGGTTCATGGATAGTATGGTCAACTCAGTAAGATCATGTCTTAAAGAACAAGGCAGAAGAACTGGAAATGCAGTTCATGCATGCTTTTCTAGCATATTTAAAGCCCTAGGTTCAGTCCCCTATTTTTTAAAAAAGACAAATAAAACTTTGAGCCATGTAATACTTAAAGAAAAGATACTTGTTTGGCTCATGATTCTGCGGTCTGGAGGGTCCAGACAGCATACTTGGTGAGGGTTGGATGGCTGTATCACAACATGGTGGAGGTAGGTGAGATCAGTGAATGAAGACAAAGGAAGTCAGGGACACTCATGAGCCAGGCTTGTTCTTATAGGCCCTGACTGGGCTCCTAGGAGAACTGCACGAATCCCATCGGAGAGTAGCACCATCAGGATCCAACGAACATTAGGAACTAGAGGGTGAAGTTTGTAGCATAGGAGCCGTTTGGAGACAAACTACACTCAAGCCACAGCGCAGTCTGATAAGACTGTTGAGCAGAGGCTGCTTGTCTCAGTGGGGGCTATGGATGGGCAAAGAGAACCTCTGAGTCCAGTTAGATCAGCTTGAGACCTGTGGTGGTTTGAATATTTGTTTGGCCCATGAGAAGCAGCACTATTAGGCGATGTGACCTTGTTGGAACAGGAGTGGCCTTGTTGGAGGAAGTGAGTCACTGTGTAGGTGGGCTTTGAGGGCTCCTAGTGCTTAATCTCTGCCCAGCCTGGACACTTCTCCTAGCTACCAGCAGGAAAGTCTCTTGGCTGCCTACAGATCAAGATGTAGAACTATCTGCTCTTCCAGCACCATGTCTGCCTGCAAGCTGCCATGCTTCCTGATGTGATAACAATGGACTGAATCTTTGAAACTGCAAGTCATCCCCAATCAAATGTTTTACTTTCTGAGAGTTGTGGTGGTCATGGTGTCTCTTCACAGCAATAGAACCTTAACTAAGACAAGACCTCTTGGAGGTTAAAAGAACAACCCTTTTTACTATGGAAAACTTCCAGCATGCTTAACAGGGAAGAGAATTATAAACCCTCTTGGGCCTTTTGTTTTTTGAGGTGTGTATATACATATGCAGTGGCCAGAGGAAGACATTGGGTGTCCTGCTCTATGATTTTCTGACTTATCCTTTTGAGGCAGGGTCTCTCACTGAAGTTGGGGCCAGATTGATGGTCAGCAAGCTTCAATGAGCCTCATGTCTTCACCCTGTCACCATTCTGGAGTATAGGCTGGCATGAGACCATGCCCAGCTTTTTACTTGGGAGCTAGGGATTTGAACTCAGGTCCTTTTGCTTGCACGGCCAGTATTCTTACCCATTGAGCCCTCTCTCCAGCCTGAGACTTTCTCTCATGGACACTCTTCTCAGTGAAAACCTTATCTCTGAGCCCATAGGTGACCTGTTTTCCCAGCCTGACCCCTAGGTGTACTGTTATGACATCTCCAGGCAGGAGCTTTGTCTGTGGTCTTTTAACATAGAAGGGGTTACATTTGCATTCGTAAAAGATGAAGCTTTTTTAATGACTACATTGTCATCACAACTAAAAGTTGTCTGCAGTTGCTCTATACAAAGACAGCTTATCCGGATGCACAAGAGCCATGTTCAGAGTTCATGGTTTCTCCGATAGCTTGCTGGTCCACAGATAGCCCTTGTGGGTTGTTATATCACATTGTATCATGGAAACCATTACTCTGTACTGCTCCCCACCCACTCCACGGAGTCTATTTGTCAAAGAAGCAGAGGCTCTTGACTGGCTGACTTCCCTCCCACTGGATCTTGCTGGTTACATCCTGCAGGGCTGCTGGCATGCTCTCCTGTCCTTAATTCCCTGTGAGATGATAGATCAAACACCTGATAGGCTTTAGCCTTACTTTTTGGGAGAGAACACTTCACGGTTGGTTCTGAGTTCCTTGTCAGGGTGCATGTGATGCTCAGCAGTGTCCTATTGTCAGGCAGCCACTGTTGATGGTTGGACCCAGAGCTGCTTTAAATTAGGAGTTTGCAGCAAAGCCACAATTTGCTTCTGTTAACGTTAATCAGTCAACTGCTCTGTCCGGACAAACACTGAGTGAGGAAAATTTCTGTTGCTATCCTTCAGTGTCGAAGGACTAGGAGCTGGATCTGCAAACCTACAGGCTTCTAGCTGCAAACCCCAAGAGCTCAGAGCCTATTGTTCCAGGAGTTAGAAGCTGAACACACACATGTATTCAGGTCAGAGGCTTATTGCTCTGGGCTTTAGCATGCAGCAGCCTGGCATTTTGAAGCTATTGTAATAATCTGCTGGCTCCCAAATGGGCCTCATATACTGGGATAATTTTTTTTTTTTTTTTTTTAAGTCTCACAGTGACTAGCATTATAGATCTTGGTGGCTAGTGGTACCAGTCTTGGATCTAGAATGCCAGAACCATCATCAGCCATTGACAATGGCTAGTGTTATAGTCTTCAGGACTACTGTATCTGAAACTTTTGGCCCTGAAGGTTTAAAAGCTTCCTGGAACTCTTCCAGTGATGGATGGCACCTGGCAGTTTCTCTTTTCTGGCCTTTCATAGCCTTGTCTTTCTTCAGCCTCTGTTTTCTGCCTTACCTCACCTTCTCTTTACATCTATCACCCCTTCTTGACCCTGTCTCTGTGCGCTGTTACTATGCTCAACCATCTCTGAAGTGCTGGGACCTTTCAGCTGTCTTCTGACACAGGCTTTCTGGACCACAACTGGCTTGCATGCAAATGAAGGGCTGTGCTTGCACTAATCACAGCACTGTCCCTCAAGCAAAGGAAATGCTACAGTTTGTTCCAATCTGCTGAACCACCAGGGGGAAGTTCTTCCCCTGGTTTAGGTGACAGAGTCATCTGGAGTCTAGAGTTCTGGAGTCAAGGCAACAAGGTCTGGCACAAGTTGCCTGAAACAGTTACAGCCAAGGAAATGCTCTTTAGAGCATTGCCTAAAGCTGCTCATCCACAGCAGGCAGCTGTGATTGCAACATAGTTTCCTCAAGGCATTTATACTGTATGCAAAGCAATTTGACTGACATGGAGGCAGTCTCACTGGCTATTTGGCTAATAATCCTCTGCTCAAGGCTACCATACATGAAGGAAGTCCCCATCAAAGTGCCTGTTCTTGAGTTTCAGCCATTCATTGGAAACATTAAAAGGGGGCTTAGAAAAGATGCAATGGAGGCTAAAACACACAAAAACAGTTCTCATAGCATTCCATAGCACTAAACAGTTAATTAATTCACTTTACTGGGAGGGGGATTCTGCTCACTGCTCCCTCCCAGTCACCCCTTCCAGAATCCTTCCCCTGTCCCCCTCTCTTCTCCTCTGTGTCGGTGGGGGCTCCCCCCCCCCCATCAAGCCTCTGTGGAGCTAGGAACATCCTCTCCCACTGAGGCCAGACAAGGCAGCCCAGCTAGAAGAACAGATCCCATGGACAGGCAACAGCTGCTGGGAGATCCGCTGCTCCAGTTGTTGGGGACCCACACGAAGACCAAGCCGCACATCTGCTACATCTGTGTGGGGAGGTTTGTTTGTTTGTTTGTTTGTTTTGGAGACAAGGTCTATGTAGCCCTGGCTGTCTGGAAACTTGCTATATTGACCATTCTGGCCTCAAATAGACAGAGATCTTCCTGCCTCTGCCTCCGGAGTGCTGGGATTAAAGGTGTGTGCAACCACACCTGGCCAATGACAGGCTTTAACAATGTGTGACAGTGCTAAACTCCTGCCATAGCATCCTATGAAAGTTGTCCCTCTACCTGTCTCATGAAGACCAACTTTTCTTTTCTTTTCTTTTGTTTTCTTTTCTTTGGCTTTTCAGCTTTTCGAGACAGGGTTTCTCTGTATAGCCCTGGCTGTCCTGGAACTCACTCTGTAGACCAGGCTGGCCTCGAACTCAGAAATCCACCTGCCTCTGCCTCTTGAGTGCTGGGATTAAAGATGTGCACCACCACTGCCCAGCCTTCTTTTCTTTTCTTTTTTTTAAAGATTTATTTATTTATTTTTTTCATGTATGTGAGTACACTGTCGCTGTCTTCAGACACACCAGAAGAGGGCATCGGATCCCATTACAGATGGTTATGAGCCACCCTGTGGTTGCTGGGAATTGAACTCGACCTCTGGAAGAGCAGTCAGTGCGCTTAACCACTGAGCCATCTCTCCAGCCCGACCCACTTTTCTTCATTCAACTTCCAGATGTAATTCCTAAAAGAATGTCAGATATAAAATGCATGCCTTATTTCCCTTTACCTATGAACCACAGGGCAAGCTTCTGTCTTTCTTTTTAAAGCGGTGCTGGGGATAACTCCCAGTTCACATGCTAGGTGAGCACTCACCACTGAGCTGCATCTGCAGCATGTTCCCATGCTCTTGAACTCTCAGGTTTTATGGGTTAAGGCACTGTACTGTTTTCCTTGATGCTGCTTCTCCTATGGTTAGGGTAGGGCCATTGGAATTGGCTCTGGTTATTGAAATTAAGGCAGAGCTCTTCTTAGATGGAGCAAAGAAATTTAGGACAGACACAGGAGTAGGCAAAAGAGACAAGACCCTTCAGGGGTGCCAACGCTCCTGGAGGATGGAAAACACACCCATACAGCTGAAACTCCCCCAAGTGCATTGACTTTGTGGATCCTCTGCCTTACGGCTCAGCTGGATTTGTTGGAAGAAGCTGCCCTTCTCCTTCCTTGAACCTCTCCTTCTTCCTCCTTTTAAAAGGTCTTTCCTTCTTCTTGAGTAGACTGTGACCCTGAGTGCTTTGATTCTTGACTCCTTGGGATTCTAGGCAGGGACCCTTCCCAGGGCAGGGCTTTAGCAAGTAGAACTGGGGGATGGACCTGCTCTCAGGAAAGAGTGATGCTTACCTTCTCCACAGTCTTTAGCAATCCTAGAACCTGGCTTGTGGTTGAGCTGACTGACAGCAGAGCTCAGAAGTAAGCTGGGTCCTTGACCACCCTGGCCATGTGTGGAGGCACAGTAGCACCTTGGCAGAGGGAGTCAGGGCCATGGACCTGCCTGGATTTTGGTTGTAGAGTTGACACTTCTAGGAGCCTTCCTGCCCTCAAGGCACAGGTGAGCCCCAAAGTCAGATCTTCATTTCCAATTTGCCTACACAAGACCCTTGCTAATGCCATGCTGTCCAGTGTCTCCATGGCCTAAGCCATGTCCTCGATGGGACAACTTAGGGCTGGAGTCCTTTCAAATTTCCCCTTCAGCATGGATACCGCCCTCTCATGAGCCTCAGGGTGATCCCTAAACCAGGTCTCCTGTGGCAGCAGTGGGGAGAAGATACCCCTCAGTTGAGCTGTTCTTGCCCCGGGAGAGCTGACGTGGTGGAGGCCAGGCTGGGAGGGAGCAGCTGCTTTTGTTGATTAGTTTCTTTCAAACCCTCCTCTGGCTTCAGGAACCTGCTGGAAACGAGGCTGGGCTAGGCAGCAGCCGTGAAGAGAAGATAATCAAGACAAATGAGCCGTCTGGAAGCCCATGGACATGACTGCACTCATGCCTGGCACTACTTCCAGACATGATACAGCACCAGTGGCCGTCGAAGAGGGTATCTTAGCTGCTGTACTGCCTAGAGTGGCTCCAGCCTTGGCCACTCCCTCCCATACAGCTGAAGGAGATTGAAGATCCCGTTCATGTTTGACATTGTCATAGTTCTTGCCCTTGGCACCTGGCCCACACATCCCTGGCTGAGCCCGAATTCCTGGATCATTTTCATCCAGGAATTTCTGTGGTCATTTTGCATTTATTTTCTCCTGCTTTCAGATTGAAGACTGGAGATAGTTTTGATAGACTGCGCATCACTGGGCTGACTGCACAAGCCATGCCAAGGTTTACAGGTACTGGTTGGGTCATAACAAAATGGTATTCTAGGGTTCTATGGAGTGCATACCATGTGCTATGTGTTACATAGATCGTGTGGCCTGGCTGGAGAGAACACTGCTGTGGCCACTGGCTCTGGATGAACCATTTGTGTGGGTGTAGGGGGTTAGTCTGTATTCAATGATTTTCTATAGAGGAGGACCAGGACAAATTAGATAGGAAGAAGACTGGGCAGGATCAGGAGGGAGTTTCTTGAATCTGAGATGGACAGGTGGCACATGGGACACTTGGGATGGTCAGTCCTGGGCCAGAGGTGGTTTTTTTCTTGAGGAAATCTTAGGGATAACAAATAATGAATTAATCATGTCCTTAATATTCCAGCAGTTTCTGTACTTGAACCAACTGAAGCTTGGGAAATTCGGGACCCCCCCGCCAAGACCTGATCACTCATCATTAATTAATCAATTTGTTCATTCATGCCATGTGCCAGGAGTTTCTTTCTTGCCCTCTGAACTCAGTGGTAAGTGGAACTCTGTTCTTAGGGGACCTAAGTGCTGGATAGAAACGAGTGTGCTTTGTCCTCTAGCATGATGGTAAGTCCTGGGGCTTCACAGACTCACACAAAGAGCTAGCTGCCTGGACTCCAGGGCATGTCCCTGGGCTCCTAAACTCCTTTGTTTATCACACTCTTGTCTGGAATGATTAATCCTATCAATTTGAGATTAAGAAATACCTAGGGGATTAGTAAGGTGAGTCTCTGGGTATTAGACTAAGAGGGCTCTGACCAAATCAATGGATGGAGCCAGCATTATTGAGAGGTGAGGAAAAGTAGGCGGAGGTGGGCCTTAGTGGAAGGAAGTAGGTCACAGGAGGAAATAGGTCATTGGGGACCTGGCTTTGAGGCTTGTGTGGCACACTTCCTGAATTCCCATTTCTCTGCTTCCTAGCAGAGGAGCTCCCTGACAGCAGCTCAGAGTTCTTTCTGCTATGGACAATAGCCTTTCCATGGGTTCCTCATAGTTCTGTATGTTTCTTTTATGTGTCTTAGGGTTTCTATTCCTGCGCAAACATCATGACCAATAAGAAGTTGGGGAGGAAAGGGTTTATTCAGCTTACACTCCCACATTGCTGTTAATCACCAAAGGAAGTCAGGACAGGAACTCATACAGGTCAGGAAGCAGGAGCTGATGCAGAGGCCATGGAGGGATGTAACTTACTGGCTTGCTTACCCTGGCTTGCTCAGCTTGCTTTCTTATAGAACCCAAGACTACCAGCTCAGGGATGGTACCACCCACAATGGGCCCCCCCCCCATCACTAATGGATAAAATGCCTTACAGGTGGATCTCATGGAGGCATTTCCTCAAGGGAAGTTCCTTTCTCTGTGATAACTCCAGCTTGTGTCAAGTTGACACACAAAACCAGCCAGTACCATATGGCGCTGTTGTCACTGGTCTATGTGGCTTCCTCATAAGGCTTTCCCAGATTTGTGTGGTTACACTGTGCCTTGGAAATGCTCCTAGGCCCAGTGGTTTTTGTTTGTATTAGATTTTAAGACTTGCAATTCTTGGTTTGAATCTTATTTTGTATGACTACATAGGATAGTCACATGCTTCAGAAGTGAAGACTAGACAGAAACGTGTCCAGTGACACGTGCCTATCTTTATGTACTTCCCTCCTTGTCAGCGCATCAATAAATAGCTGTTAGGATAAGTACATTATCTATACAGATCCTTTGGAGAAGGGAAGAGGAACCAAGCCCCATCCTGACATTAGGTGACTGCTTTGAAGCTGGTGTCCTAATTACAGTGAAGGAGCTGCCCTGTTGATTCTCTTCCTGGATTTCAACCCTATAGCCAGCCAACTGCTTAGGGAAGACACATGGTGATCCACCTTGCCTCAGCTCTTAGCTTCAAGGCAGGAGATGAGAGGAAGATGTGTTTCAGGTAGCCTTTAGGGATGATCTGGGTTTGGGATGGCCCTGTAGGTGCCTTGGAGAATGGGTGGTCTCTTACTATCCCATGAAGTCCTTCCATAGGTGTCTGTCTCCGAGGGCCCCAGAGTAGTGCAGGATTCACTACATAAATGAGTGCTGAATACAGTGGTCTTCTTGGTTAACCCCCTTACCCCCTTGTGCCTTGGGTTGCGCATGCCACATCTGCCTTCCAACAGTGACTGCCACAGCAACTGAACAGAAGCGTTCCCATAGGCTGCCCTTCCCATCCAGGACTTCACTGGTTGAAAACAACAACTTAGAAGGATTTCTCCATCTCACTTCTGGCCTTGTCTCCTGGGTTGGAGAAAGGCTGTCATTTTTAGAAACAATTTAGTATTTTCTTTAAGTAAATTGATATGCTTGTTAAAAACTGTATCTTGTTACACTCCAAACAGAGATCACAATTCTCTGTAGAAATACATTTTGTGCATAAACAAAATAAATCACGGTCTGCAACGAGAGTAGCTGGAGGGGAGTCGAGTCGAACTGTGTGCCCGTGATGACATAAAGAGATCCTAATTACTGCACGGTGATTACATTATCCCGGTAAGAAGTTGTGATAGATTATTTGTGAATGCCGACACAGTGACTAATAAAAGGGCTGCATTTCTGAGTTATTTGGTGACACTGATTTATGGGATGACAATTTGCCAATGAGGAGAATTTGGATGTGCTGGTATCTGGGCTCGGGTGAAGGAGGTGAAACTGGTTTGGCAGTCTCTTCAAACCTGCCCTAAGATAGGCTGGTCTCTGCTCGGTGTCAGTTGCCCACCCTGGGCTGTCACAGGCTGTGCAAGCAATCTGGTAGGATGGGAGGAGATCCTGAAGGGAGGTGACGTTATCACCGTTTCCCTGTTCTACTGCCCAAGACTTCAGGCCGCAGCCTCCACTAGGGGGCACTCTAGTGGAGTGCCCTGCTGGTCACTCAGGCATCCTGCTCTGTGGAGCTGGAGTCAGGGCGGCAATCCCAAGACAATCTTGTTTTCAGAAATAATCTCTGCTGGGTCTTAAGAGCTGGATTTGAGACCAAGGAGAATGAGTAGCTGAGCCATGCACTTTCATCTCTGGGCTGGAGGTTCGTCTGGGAAATTTTAAGGTCTAAGGGACTTTTTCACTTCCGTTGGGTTCGGTCCAGCTCTCCCTAGCTCCTACACCCTGTGAGTTTCAGATAATCTACAAAGCAAGATCGCAATTAGCCCTGGGTTTGCCCCTTGGCAATCCGCCTCAGAATACTGAGGTGTTCTCCAGAATACTGTGGAGTCTCAGCACTAACTGTCCCCCACCGGACAGGCCTCTGTGCTGGGCAGACGTCATTTTTGTCAACCCTGGTCATACCGCCCAGCTGTGAAGCAGTGCTGTCTGAACCAAGCAGATGAAAAGGCCGCGGGCTGGGACAACGAGTTATCTTCCCGAGGCGCTCAGTCTGTTTTTTCTTCCTCTCACTTGGGGTCCCTCACACGGCAGCCTCATGACTGAGCGCCAAGGACCTCTTAGTTCACTGCCTGTCGAGGGCAAGTGCAGAATGCTGTACCTGAGCTTACACGGTTTGGCTAACATTTCTTTCCATCAGCTTTCCGCAACCATCGGACTGTTTCTTGGGATCTAGACATTTTCTCAGCCCCTCCCCCTCTGCAGTCTCAACCTGCCACAGACCGGCTTTTAAAGAAGATAAGCTTTCTTCAAGTTGTTTTCTTAAAGGGCCGATTTCCCTTACGCAGCATCTTCTGAGAAGCATGCAAACGAGGCTTGGCGTATAAATTGAGACAGGCTACAGGATAATTGCTAACGATGAAAACGTGCCGCGTTGTTGCCAAGCCCTCAAATTCTAATTTTCTATGAGAATCCGTTCACAAACGTGTAATCCCAACTGCATCGGCCGTCATTTTTATGCCCGTGCAGCTTAGACCTCACCCCAAAGTGATATCCAATCTGTCTTGAGAGAATGTTTACTATGAGTTTGGCAGTGGTTTCTGTGCTCTCCCGAGGGGTGTTTATCAAGTCGCTACCCAGACACAGTTTGTGTAATTTCCTGGGGTTCATTATTGCAGATATCAGCAGTCAATATATTTTTTTACCCCTCTAAAAGGACATTAGTTGGCTTTTAGTAACTCTCAGAACGCTTTGCCCCATCTGAGCGTTCATGGTGTGGGCTGCTGGCTGGTGTTCTGGGGACAGAGGACAGTTAGGTTCTTAGATGTCCAGAGTGAGTGGGTGCTGAAGGTCAGAGAGACGTAGAGAGAGACAGATGGAGAGATAGGTAGATAGACAAGGCGAGGGCAGACAGAAAGATGAAAAAGATGGAGAGAAAGTTGGAAACAGTTGATAGAAATAGAAAGAGAAAAGGATCTCTAGATCCACCAAAGCATCTCACCAGGAGGCAGGGAGGATCATCCTGGGGCTTCCTGTGTGAGTCAGGAATGAACACCTGGGAGGGGAGGATCTCCCCAAGATATCAGGCAGGAGCTGCAAGATAGCTCAGTTGGCAAAGTGCTTACTGTGAACGAGGGCTTGAGTTTCACCCCCTGAAGCCATGTTAAAAATCTGAGCGTGGTGGTGTGCATGTGTGTGTAGTGCTGAGGCACATGGAGTGGTGGATCCCTGTGATTTGCTGGTCAGCCAGCTTGTTGTCACTGAGTTCCTGACCAAGGCTTAGAAGTTTTCTGGAAACATCCTCAGACATGCCTCGAGGTTTCTCCTAGGAGAGTCTAACTTCAGTTGAGTTTACATGGAGATTGACCATGACAGGGAATGAAGAAGGATCCATCAGCACAACATAGAGGGTTGAGTCTACCATGTCTAACTATCCAAGTAGGCATGGATGTGTTGAGAGCTGCAAATGATTGCCTGGGTGCCCAGTACTCTGTCTGAACCAAGTAAGCAAGCAAGTACCCCAAGATTTCTAGACCCCCAGTGGGGTACTGCCAACCTTACTTCTCTCCCACCCTCCTAGGAAGTGTCATTTGAACTTTGGGTTTTCTATGATCTTAAAAAAAAAAAAAAAAGATTCCAGGTATTAAAGGCAGTGATCATGCACGCCTTTAATCCCAGTGTTCTGGAGGCAGAGGCAGGCAGAGCTCAGAGTTCAAGGCCAGCCTGGTCTACAGAGTGAATTCCAGGATGGCCAGGTCCACACAGAGACACCGTGTTTCAAAAAAACTGTCAACCAAACTAAGTAAACAAAACCAACCAACCAACAAACAAACAACCCCCCAAACAAACCAAATCAACTAACCAACCAACCAGAACCATTCCCACAGTAAGATTCACTCCTGGGATAGTGATTGTCCCCATAACACATGAAGTTCATGTTGGAATTTGAATGTGACACAGTTGATGTCCTCAACCTCCTGTTGTCAGGGATTTGGGTTTTTCTATGTCTTGTAAAACTAATTCAATTTTCCTGATGAAAATTCCCCTGTGTGTGTGTGTGTGTGTGTATCTTTGGAAGTTGCTCTGTAGACCAGGCTGACCTCAAATTCAGAGATCTACCTGCCCCTGCCTCTCAAGTTCGAGGGTTCAAGGTGTGAGCCACTACCATCAGGTCTGATGGACATTCTTGACCAGGTCCAGAGAGGGAGCCACACTGAAGTTCCTAAGGTGTGCAGAGGTCTCACTATCTACCCTGTGACCCTCAGGGTGGCTCAGAGAAGCCTGGTGGAGTCTTACCACCAGTGCTCTGGGGTATTGTTTGCATTTTGTCCCCTGATGCTGTGGTGGGAAGACCCTGAAAACTGTTTATAGGGGCACATGTCCCCAGATCACAGGGGACTCTAGGGATACATGTCCCCTGTTAGTTTCACATAGCTCTATGAAAGCTTCCAGGGTAATCTGCACACTCTGGAGGTCAGCCTGCTCACACTGATGCTTGGGAGATTTCAGCTTGTGACAGACTAGCAAAAGTGTTTTAAACGTTACTTTACTTTGCATCCACCTAGATAGATATGGATGCTTCTGAGCTCACCAGCTCCACTCCTCCTCCGTGTTCAGATCTGATGCGCATTTTTTTTTTTTTAAACACAAGTGATTTGTCTGCTTCTTAGTGCTTTGGTGGAGTTATTTATACATTCCGGACACTAATCCGTTGTCAGCCGAGTGCGTTACAAATATCTTCTCCCAGTTGGTGCCCTGAGCCTTCCGTTTGTTTATGCTGTTTGATGAATTTCAATGGCCCAGAATGTGCCATCTCTTCCCTCAGTGTTTGTGATTCTGGGGTTTTAAGAAAGCGTTCCTTGCCCTGCGGCCCTAGGATGCTCTCCTAGGTTGACTTTGTTGTGTTCTATAAATGTTTGTTATCATTAAGCCCCTAGGCCATTTGGAACTGAATTTTGCAATGAGGTAAGAACCTATTTTCTCTCATTCTTTTATTTTTAGATATTAACCAATTTCCCCAGCATTGACAGTGGCAGCTGCAATTTCCTCCCCGCCCCCCAACATTTGATCTTGCTTAGGCTGGTCTTGAACTCGAAGTCCTCCTGTCTCAGTCTCCTCTGAGTGGACAACACCACATTTGGCTCTTCTCTTTAACTGGCAATGCAGAATTTTATTAAAAGCATATTGATGCTTATATATGCACGCCCTGCCTTTTGTACATGGGTAACCATGTGCAAGCGCACATATGTGTATGTCTGCACAGATAGCATTCACATGTACACATCTGTGCAAGGAATGTGTACATCATTTCCTTCAATTTCTATACTGGGAGGACTTGACCTCTGTTCTCCAGGGCTTGACCACCAGGGCTCCTGGTGGCTTCAGGAAGAAGCCTGTGGCCAGTGTAAATCCAGCCCCCAGGATGTCCAGTTGCCCTCTCACACTGGCAGGTGATGGTTTCAGTGGTTTCCACAGGCAGGTAGACATTCAGGACCCCTGACCTAGCACAAACATGTTGCCCACCAGTGACCTGTGACTCGTTTATGGTGTACATGTGGCCCTCAAGTCAAGCCCTGGGTCCTCTGCTCCTTACTCAGCTTTGAGCTCTGGGCCCTGGGAATTCCTCTTCCTTTGTTGCCTGCACATCTTCTTGATGTCACATTCTAGCTGAGATGTCTATGGGCCTGGATAGGAGAATCAGACAGGCATATTTGCTAAAGACTGAGCCACAGCTATTTATCCCAACCTTTCTTTAACTGAAACCTGACCACACCCCCTCCTGGTACCTCCATGAGCTGGCTCCCTTGGCTATTGCCTGGGTAGACAAGCCTTCCTGTTTTCCCTGTGCATTGAAATGTCCTTTCTGCTAGGTAGATTCAGATGTACCCACAGAGTCCTGTGTTCCCAGACTGGGCAGATGAACCTTGCAGGGGCTGCCACACTCATGTGCTGGGCAGGGCTTCAGGTTAGCTCTCAGACTCACATGCCCTTTTGCAAACCAGAACATCTGGGTGGAGAATCATATGATACTTTTTAAGTCTGGAGGGGAATCCTGCAGACTAAGCCACCCTGGGCATGTCATGAGGCCAGGATCCCACTGTCTCATTGTTGTAGAAGGCAGCTTCTCTCCTCACTCTGATGTGTGTCCCCAGAGGTGAGACCCAAAGACCCGATGCTCCAAAGCCATCCTTGTTGCTCATTTGTTTTTACCTGTCATCCACAGCTTCCTGGGCCCTTGATGGGGGGGGGCAGGTGTCAGGTTGCACCCATTGTGTGGTTTCTGCTCCTTATTTCAAGCTGGGCCTAACCTCTGTATTATTTCATGATTAAAATTATAAAACTTCAAGTATTTTGGCATTGAGGCTATAATTTCCAAACATACCTTTGTTTTCAGAACCCCCAGGGGTTCTTTCTCACTAACAGATCTATCTCCCTGTCTGTAATGTCATATCCCCTCTTGGTCTGGCCCTCAGAGGCAGCCTTCATTGGCAAGCACCCCCCACCCCTTTCCTTGTAAGCCCAGCTGCAGCTGGGAAGTTCATGGCTTTGGAACCTAGCGATTTCACCTCCAGGATGATCCTCTGATCTCATTACGTTCTCACTCTGCCGTGCAGAGTTAATGCGGCTTCATCTCTAATCTTCCCAAAGATGGTTTATGGTTCGTTACTGCAGACAATGCTGGCTGGAGCCACATGGGTGTGTGTGTGTGTGGTGGGGGAGTGAGTAAGAGGAGGGGAGGTGTGACTTAACCACTTGCAAAGCTGAGAGGGCTCCTGAGCTAGGTGCTCACTGGACAGTTTCTGGGTGGATGGGAGCAGCTAGCTGCCTTTTCAGAAGGGGCCTCCACCCTGTCCTGTGCATTTCTATTATGAAGGCACAAGCTTACCATGTATGGAGAAGAGCTGCTCATGGGTTTCTCTTGATGGCATGGAACAACATGGGGACAGGCGACAGACTGCAGGACAAGTGACAGACTCCAGGATAGGTGACAGACTCCAGGACAGGTGACAGGGTTGTTGGTTGCTTTTGACTGTCATTGGTCTGCCTCTTGGGACCCTAGCATTTATGTACCTTCTGAAAAGTCTCCAGAATTCCAAACATCACACAATTGCAGACACTATCTGCGGCTGGCAAAATCACGCCCCTGCTGGAGCATGAAGCAAATCATAGCCGTTGTGTACAATCTGAAGAAGCCCTATATCACACTCCTGGTATTAAACCAAAAACATATTCTTATATTTCTGTGTTTTCTTTTTAAAGAAACAAAAATGCCAAAATTGTCACTACACAGGTAATCGCGTATCACACACACATATCACACCACACACCACACACATAC
>JADRCH010000028.1:5426604-5458854 GCA_019843965.1 Rhynchomys soricoides | reverse complement strand
TCGCACACACATATCATGCACATCACACATATTACATATCACACACATCACACATCACAGACACATCACACATCATACATCACACATACACATCATACATCACATATCACACATTACACATACACCATATTACACACACATAATGCACACATATTACATATCACATGTCACACACACAGGTCACCATACATCTCTGGTTTTGTCTCTCTTGGGTCCTTGGGCACCCCAGGCTGATGTGTTCCATCCATAATAGTCTACACTCTGCAGCAAGATCCAAGGATGTTAAAGCAGATGAGACTGAGAAAATAAGGAGGGCAGTTTTGAATTTTGAAAATTATGCTTAACATTACAGTCTGGGAATTCTCAGATGCATGGTGTTGCACTCTCAAACTGAAAATCTTATCTCCAGCCCAAACTGCTTGTTACAGGGTGTTCTTGGATACAAGCTTGGCCCAGGATTGAATCTCCATCAGCTAGGACTGTCCTTATTTGCATGGCAGAGATCACACACCTGCACAGCAAACCACACCAAATTTTCAGAGCTAGACGCTGGCTGATCTGGAATGCCAGTATTCACTTAGGGGTGGACTACACACAGGCCATGGCACACAAAATAATTTACCCAACTGGGCACATCTTTAAGGTGCAGATGTGCTCACCTCAGCCTGCTGCAGCACATCTGCATTTACAGTTAGTTACAGTCAGTCTGCTCTCTGCTTGCAGGGTTCTCAATAGTCTCTTCTTTCCACTCTGGTCTGAGGAGTGAATTCACTCACTGTCAGCAGCTCTCTTCCTCTGCCATGGTGGCCAGTCCACTACAGATGAACAATGCTGTCTGTATTCTGTGACATCCCTAGGACTGTCACTAAAAAGTCACACACAGAGACACAGTCAGCAACAAAATACAAAACATCTGGAAGGGTCAGAGACAGAGTGAATGGAGAAACAGGAAATGCAAAGGAAGCAAATAGAATCGTGGACCCAAATTCATCATGTGAGTTCTACAGTAAACATCAATGGTCTTTATTCACAAGGCCCCAAAGGCAGGAACAACCGGAGCATCTATCAACAGATACATGGAAATAAATGTTTATGTACAATGGAATATTATCTGAGTATAAAAAGGAATGATGTTTCAATACGTGAGAATGTAGTTGCCATTCATGTGCACAGGTTTTAGGTGTAGATGATGGGATCATGTGTGATTAAAATGCTAAGTAGCATATTAGGTGCACTATAATACATGTTCTTTTTTTTAAAGATTTATCTATTATTTATTTATTATATGTAAGTACACTGTAGCTGTCTTCAGACACTTTTCCCGCTTGTTCCACGCCCCGCTTGCTTTAGCTGTCTTCAGACACCCCAGAAGAGGGCATTAGATTTCATTATGGATGGTTGTGAGCCATCATGAAGTTGTTGGGAATTGAACTCACGACCTTTGGAAGAGCAGTCGGTGCTCTTAACCGCTGAGCCATCTCTCCAACCCTAATACATGTTCTTAATCTCATCACTTGGGAGACAGAGGCAAGGTGATCTTTGTTGAGTTTTAGGCCAGCCTGGTCTACATAGCAAGTTCTAGGCCAGCTGGGCTACATAGAATGACCTTGTCTCAAACAAACAAACAAACAAACAAACTAAAATTGATTAGAAAGGAAGAGTCAAGTGTTGAGGAAGTGAAGACAGGGGCGATATGTGGAAGACATGACAAACTCCAGCAGGTGCCATTCTCTTGAAAACTACGGCTTGGTGTTGTAACAAGATTGGGCTTCAAGGAAATTCAGGAGCCATCTGGGATCCAGCTCTGTTTTTCACAGTCACACACATAGTAGCCCAGACAGTTTCTGTTCCTTTAGAATCTATAATCATGACACCAAGACTGCTCTGAGCTGTTTAGCAGACAACACCATGAACTGTGAGGGAATGATCACAATACCATCCAGGGATGTAGGTGTCTACTTACACTACCATCCAGAGATGCAGGTGTGCACCTGCATTACTATCCAAGGGATGCAGGTGTGCACTTACACTACCATCTGAGGGATGCAGGTACGTGCTTACACAGTTTTAAACTTGGACAACTGACCTTGGTAGTCACATTTCATTTAGACATTTGCCAGTTATTAAATGAGTCGAATAAATTCTTATCATGTGCTAAAGATTAAATGGTCATTTCTATTAGACCTCTGTTCTGCCTCAGGCATTCCAGACGCAAGGAATGCTAGGGTTTTGACAGAACAGTCAACAGTTTAGTCAAAGAACAGAAGTTGTCAGAATGAAGGCTGGAAGATGGCTCAGGAGCTAGTGTTTGCAGAGCAAGCATGAAGACTGGAAACCCAAGTAAATGCTAGGGAGATGTGGCAGCTTCCTTTTAATTCCAGCCTTGGAAGGTAGACAGAGCAGATCCCTAGTCAGTTGGCTAGTGAGACTAGCTATATCAATGAGCTTTGGGTTCAACCAAGAGACACTGGCTCAATGAATACCATAAAGGGGCAATTAAGGAAAATTCTTGATGTCAATCTTGGACTCTCCAGCTGCCCATTCACACACATGTGCTCCCACACATGTGCAAAAGCATGCAAACGCTCACACTCACAGCACACCTACACACATGAAAAGTTACCAGACTACTAAGAGAACATGATCCAATCATGCACAATCAGCCAGGCATTCCTCTGACCCTAATATAAATGGGGTCTGAACAAAAGAGAGAGAAATATGTGCAGTGAACAAGGAGAGCTGGGGTCACCCTGTAAAAGTCAGACAGAGTTGTGTTCAGAGCAAAGATGATCACGAGAGACGAAGGAGGTTATGCACGGATCAGAGCTCAGCCCACAGAGGAGGCGATGATCTCAGATGGACACTGAACAACCAAGGTAAGACGTGAAGAAGAAAGAGGAAATCAGAAGCAGATGTACCCACAGTTGTTGGGGGTTTATTGTCCTTGGTGGGATGGATATAAAGCCGGCAGGGGTGTAAAATAATTAACCTTCGTCCTCACTCAGCCAGGCTCAACTCAACGTTTTCAAGAGTGCTTGGAGCATTCCTAAGATAGGCCATATTCTTTTACCTTGTTCTCTAACACCTGTAAGACAGTTGAAATCAAACCATGCCCATTCTTTGGCATGTATTCATTTGAATACAATGAAGCTAAACTAGGAAGCAGCGGAAAGATCAAAGAGAAAATTTTATACACTAGAAAAGTAAACATGACACCTCTAGATAATCCACAGCCGAAGATGTCTCATGGAAAATTAAAACAACAACAACAACAACAACAACAACAACAACAACAACAACAACAACTTTAAATTGAGGAGGGTGTGTAGATCAAGTGTATCCAAAGAGAGGAAGCACTTAAATCAACCATTTAAGCCTCCAGCTTAAAAAGTTAGCTTTCTAAGGGGGTGGAGAAGGGGCTCGGTGGCCAAGATTACATACAGCTCTTGTAGAGCACCGGAGTTCAGTCCAGCATCCAGACGGAGCAGCTCACACTTGTAACTCCAGCTCCAGAGGATCTAACACTCCCTTGTGGCTTCCATGGTCACCTGTACTCATGGGCACGTACTCCTCAACATCCACACATAATTAGGAATAAAAAAAAATTTAAAAAATTAACTTTTCCAGGCTGGGGAAGATGACTTAGAGAGTAAATTGTTTGTTGTGCAAATGTTGGCACTGGAATCTGGGTTCCTGGCACTCACATAAATGCTGGGGCAGGTGTTGTGGTCTACCTGTCATCTTAGCACTCAGGAGGCAGGGGCAGTGGATCTCTGGAGCGAGCTGGCTAGCCAGATCAGATGAATTTGGCAAGCTTTGGATTCAAGCAAGACATTCTTCCTCAATGTATAAGGGAGAGTTATTGAAAAAGACATCTGGAATCAACCTCTGGCCTTCACACGTGTGCGTGCACACATTTGTAAACGTGCACACACACACACACACACACACTTCTATATGCTTCCAATACATACACACATTCATGCACACACATGCACACCCCCATGAATTTCCATAGGAAATTGAAATGATAAAAATGAAAATCATAATTGAGGCTTTGACAAGATAAACAAAATGGTTATGGTTCTGTCAGAACTGACCTATAGAGAAAAGGGCACAGATTGCACATAGCAATGCAAGATGGGTCTTGTTCCAGAGCTTGGGGGCAGAAGGAAAGCAGACATCACAGCCTGAGGCCAACCCTGGGGAGAAAGGAAGCTTCAGACCCTGATTCACAAGGGACAAAGCAGGTGGGAGTGAGAGGTCTGAGATGCTGGAGAAATGGCTCAGTGGTTAAGGGCACTTGCTGTACAAACCACGAGGGCCTGAGTTCAAATCCCAAGTATGCACATAAAAGCCTAGGTGAGGGGGTGCACATCTGTAAATCTAGTAGTAGACAATGAATGTGTGTGGGATGAAGGTGGTGCCTGAGACAGGTGGATACTAAGGCTTCTCTGGCCAGCCAGTTTAGCAAAACACTGAACTCCAGGTTTAGTGAGAGGTGCTGTCTCAAAAGATACAATGAAGAGTGACAGGAAAGATAGCTCATGTCAACCTCTGGCCTCCACAGTGTGTGCATGAGGGATTGCTCCTGACCTCCTGTCTCCCCCACCATGGGATGGGAACATGAAAGAAAAAGCCAAATTTAAGGTTAGAAGTCCTTTGGAGAAAGACTCTCCGGGACAGATGATCTCACTGGAAAATATTTAAAAGCATCATCGTCGTTGTCATCGTCATCGTCGTCGTCATCATCATCATCATCATCACAATCATTACCACCATCACCACCATCATCATCATCAGCAGCAGCAGCAGCAGCAATGGGGATGAGATCATAGGTTGTTTAAGAAGACTGAAAAGCAGAGAACATTTCCCACACACTTAATAAGCAGTGTTACCTTGATTCCAAACCCAGACACTATATCTGGGCTTGCCAATGTTCCTCCTGAGTGTGAAGCCTGTCAGTCACTGTCCAGGTGCTGTGACTGCATTGCCTGAAAGCATCAGTCTGTGGGAGGAAGGATTATTAGCCTTGACTCATGGTCTCAATTCATCGTGGCTCCAAAGGTCTTGCAGTGCCTTCCCTAACTGCAGCAGACAGGGAGTCAGAGAGGGCAGTGGAGCTGTGGGAAACCATAACCTGCAGAAGCCCTCCTCCCTCCTGACCTACTTTTGCTAACCAGGCCCCATCTCCTAGAGATTCAACAGCCTCCCAAAATAGCACTCCTAGCTGGGAAAGAAGTGCTCCAAAGCAGACCCTGTGGGGGACATTTCAGACTGAAATTCTTAGCAAAATATTAACAAATTGTGCAGTATCTCAAATTGCATATATGTACACACACACACGCACGAGAGAGAGAGAGAGAGAGAGAGAGAGAGAGAGAGAGAGGGAGAGATTTAGCCTAAGAATGTAGGATCGATTTAAATATTTAGAAGTATACATATTCACCATAAAACTCTCTAATGAAGAGAAAATATTTGGTGATATCATTTGATACAGAACAAGTAATTTTCTATGCGTGTGTGTATGCATATGGGCAACACTAAGTGTACATGAGGTTAGGGCGGAGATGGCGAAGGGGACTCTAGAGGGGCAGGAGAGAAGTGGTGAGTGTTTATGATGAATTTGCATTTTATAAAAGTATGGAACTTTCAAAAAATAAAACATGTAATAAAGGCTGGACACTTGGCTCCGTGGTTAAGATCACTCGTTGCTTTTACAGAGGACCTGGGTTTGGTTCCTGGCACCCACATCGTGGCTCACGGCCATTCATAAGGTCCAGGGTATGTGCTGAACCTTTTCTGACTTCTGTGGGCACCGGCCATGCATGGGATGCACATACATTCATGCAGGCACAACACTCACACTCATAAAATAAAATAAATAGACTTTAAAAAAATACATGAAATCAAAACCCCAAGAAAAGGATGGGAAATAAAAATTAACTGTGCTGGGAACATGTGAAGGTCAGCTGCAGGCTGTAATTTTGTTACTGAGCCTAGTTTATAAAGATAAAGTTAAAAGTTAATAGAGCAGTGTCTAAAAGAAATATTTAACTGAAAATTGTATATCCTCACAGGGCAAAATATGATGATATAATGCGCTACGCAACATTTAAATCACACTAATTAGGATATCTATCATCTCACAAAATTACCATTTATTGCAGTAGGACCTGTAAAAATTTACTCTTTTAGCAATTTGCAGGTATACAGGACATTGTTGTTAACTATGGTCACTGTGCCTTGCAGTGGTCACTCGAGCTTACTCTTGTCTAGTGGGAACTTGGAACAGTGACCAGGATCTGCCTTTCCCAGCATCTCATAAACGCAGACAGAGGGAAAACATGGCCAAAACAAACAGTGTTGAGTGGAAAGACAAGCCAGAGGCAGCAGAATATTTTCAAATAGTTTATGGAATGTGAGAAGCAAGAGAATTCAAGAAACTAGCAGGAACAAACATTTCCCCCTCTGCAGAAATGGAGGTCAGCCTAGAGAATAGGTGCTGTGCCAATTTGGTGCATTTGGTGGTTTGAATGAGAATGTCCCCCAGAGGGATTTGAAGGTTTGGTCCCCAGTTGGTGGCATTGTTTGGGGGAGGCTCAGAGGGTGTGGCCTTATTTGAGAAAGTCGTCACTGAGGGTGGGCTTCGATAGTTTAAGGACTGCTGCTTGCTGGCATGTTTCATCCCCTACCTCCATGGACTCCTGTTCCACTGGAACCGTAAGCCAAGTAGACCTTTCCTGCTATTAGCTGCCTTGGTCACGGTTATTATCACAGCCATAGAGAAGTAATTAGGACCCAGTGAGACAGTGATCTTTAAGGTTCCAGACTGTGACATTCCTGCCCTCTTTCCCACAGGCTGGTATGCCAGGGATGTACAATCTTCACATGTGTCTAGCTCACCTCCCTCTCCAGATCCTACATCCCCCTGGCTTAGGACACAAAGCCTTATCTAAGGGATCGGATGGGGCTGGAGATGCCCTCCTTTTCTGATACAGGGAGTCAGTCATGTAGCACAGGGCCTGACATATTTCAACTCTAGGATGAACTGAGAGCATAGACGAGGTTGCCAGCGGCCAGCTAGGGAAGATAGAGGCCTAGTGCCCCCTGCTTACCCATGACTCTCAGAGGAATTCTAAGTGCACTTCATACCCAAAACGGATCACATGATTTATCTCTTACACAGGGTAAAGGCTTGTATCTAGAAAAACTCTATGCAGTACAAACAAACAGATGAAAGCTGGTAAAGACAGACATAGATGCTGAGAGGACTCCACTCAGACAGGACAACCATCCACACAGAAAGCCGCAAGGACGCTACGGAAATGAAACCCAAAAACCTTCCAAGATGGAACCTGTGAGCCCGGTAGCGTGGCAGGAGAGGAGTCTGGCGCGCGAAGGCAACCGGACCCTGCATGCTGAGCGTGGAAATTAAACCTAGGCACACTACCACTCAGAGGCGACTGAACACAGGGGGAGACTCGGGTGTAATCACCTGAAAGTACAGCAACAGAACCCCCAAACCCAGAAATAAAAAGAGCAGCACACCAGGCAGCTGAGAGGAAGACTCAGCGGCTCGAGCGTCTCCCCTGAAGCCCCGCAAGGTCCCACCCTCTTCCTCTCTCCTCCTCATTTATTTATTATATTATTATTGCTGTTGTTATTATTACTACTTTGAGACAGAGTCTCTATTATTTGTAGCCATGGCTGTTTTTGAACCCACTCTGTAGACCAGGCTGGCCTCAAACTCAAGCAATCTGCCTGTCTCTGCCTCCCAATAGTTGAGAATAAAGGAGTGCACTGCCACATTTAGCTAATTATTTTGCTGTGACTTTCCAAAAACATTTTTAGATTACTTTATGTGTAGGAGTGTTTTGCTTGTATGCATGTATGTGTCATGCACATCTGAGAACTGGAGTTAATGGACAGTTGTGAACTGTCATGTAGATGGTAGGAATCGAACCCAGGTCCTCTTCAAGAATGAGTGCTCTTAGCCACTGAGCAATCAGTTCAGCTCCAATTTTGTTTATTATGATGTGTATATATGTGTGCGTGTGTGCTTGTGCATATGGATGCATGGGCATACTTGTCATAATGGACATGTGGAAGTCGGGGGACCACCTTTTGGGAGTTAGCTCTCTCCTCACACATTATTGAGGTGGACTCTCTCCTGTTCCTCCTGCACAGCAAGCTTTGGGACAGCTGGCCCAGCATTTCTGCATTTGGGCAATTTTCTTGTCTCTATCCCCTGTCTCGATGGGGATTCCACATGTGAGCTGTTATGCATCCAGCCTCTTATGTAGGTCTCAGGGGTGGAACGTGGATCATCAGGCTAGCCATCTCTCCTTTCATCCCTGCATTTCTCATAGGAATTTTAAGTTCAAAGCAGAATTGAGAAGGCATAGAGGAGTAATGTTTAGCCTCACCCCTGTATGCTATCAACACTTCCTGTAGACCTCTTTACTTACCTAGATCTAGAAACCTTACTCTAAAATGTAAATGAAAAAGATGTAAAGGAGTTACAACATTTTGGGAGGAAAGTTGGAGGAATCATCCCACTTGATGCTACAGCAGCCACAGCCGGTTACTAAAACAGGCGGCTGTGTGCAGAGACCGCTGAGATGCTAGAGAAACCAGAAACAGATCCTCTCAGATCTGAGTGAATTGTGCCAAAGGGAGCCAGTGGGAGAGAAACAGCTCATCAGCACACAGTCTGGAGTGAATGAGCTCACAGAGGCCATGGTGGGCCTTGTATAAATCACAGAGAAATACCCAAGAAATCAATTAGAAAACAGGCAGAAGCCTCAGAGGCACTTCTCTGAAGAGGTGTGTGGGTGGAAAAACAGGCACAGGAAAAGAGGGTTCGCCCCAGTAGCCAGTAGAGAATGAAAACCACACGAGGTATCACCACACAGCCATGAGAATGGCGAAATGAAATGCCTGGGGTTATCACCAAAGGCTGAGAGTGTGGGGGAAAGACACGTCCCTCATCCCTGGTGGCAGTGACATAAGGTGTGAATGACATAGGAAACAGGCACTGCAGGATTTAAACGTGTCCCATTCTGTGACCGGCAAGTGCAATCTTGGGTGTTGGTGCCTGAGAAATGGAAATGCACACACACACACACACACAACCACTACACAATGTCCATAGCAGCCTCATCTATAACAGGTCTGAACTGGCCAGATACTACAGTAGATCCATACCATTGATCATACTTATCAATAAAAGACAATGACCAACTCAGGTAAACCTTAGCTGAATCTTCAGGACAATACAGTGAATAACAACAACAACAACAACAACAACAACAACAACAACAACAATAACAATAGTAATAATCCCTTGAACAATGGCATGCTGCATAACTCCATTTATGTAGTGTTTTTGAAATGATAAAACCACAGAGATGCAGAAGGTCTTAGGTGAGAGGGGGATGGGCACTTATAAAAGGGCAGGTCTGTGCTGGTGTGGTGCTAGATGCATGAGCACTCACGAGTTACGTGTGTGCACATTTGTACCGTGGTGACATCTGCTCAGGGTTGGTAGGTGGCATCGATATAGACTTCCTGCTGTTGGCATGGTACCTCAGTCATAAGAGGTGCCATGTGATGGCAGAGCAGGTAGACTGGCTGGTTTTATGTCAATTTGATACAAGCTAGAGTCATCAGAGAGGAAGCAGCCTCAACTGAGAAAATGCCACCATAAGATCCATCTGTAAGTGATCAGTGGGTGAGGGCCCAGTCCATTGTGGTTGGTGCCATCCCTGGGCTGGTGGTCCTGGGTTCTATAGGAAAGCAAACCGAGCAAGCCATGGGAAGCAAGACAGTAAGCAGCACTCCTCCATAGCTTCTGCATCAGCTCCTGCCTCCAGGTTCCTGCCCTGTGTGAGTTCCTGTCCTGACTTCCTTTGGTGATGAACAGCAGTGTCTACGTGTAAGCTGAGTAAAAACCCTTTCTTCCCCAACTTGCTTTTTGGTCATGGTGTTTTGTTGCAACAATTGAAAACCCTAAGACAGCAGGTTAAGGCACTAGGAGCCCCCTGCTGTGTCTTGCAGGAGGGACCTCCTGCATCCTTACCTTAAGCCAGAAGTTATAGCTGGCGATTTCTACACTCTGTTCTAAGGAACTTCTGGCCAATCTTGTACAGCTTGATCAAAAAGTAAAATCCCAGATATCCCAGTCATTTCCCATGTCCAGTGAGATCTTGAGTGAAATATGAATAGACACAGCCAATGAAAGACTCAAAGTCAGGCCACCAAGATGGTTCATCAGGTAAAGGTATTTGTCATTATGCCTGATCATCCGTGTGATACTCAGCATCCACATGATAGAAGAGAACAGACTCCTACCAGCTTTTCCCTTGACTTCAACACAAGCACTATAGCATGTGTATATCTACCAAATAAATAAATGTAACAGAACAATTAAAAAAAAAAAAACCCAAACCAAAGCTAGGGATATTGGCAAACCACAAAGCAAAGACCCTAATTAAAATCAAATCCACCAATATGAAAAAAAAAATGAGAAAGAAAAAATCCCACCATTGCAGTGGAATTGGACTTGTGAGAGAAATGCAAAGACCGTGCAGAACCAGATGGTGCTCTTTGAGCTCCCTGCAGAAAGCAGGTTATCATCTCGTGATTATGTTAGAGTGTACAGTTGGCATTAAACAATAGTGGGTACCAATTCAGGACAGGTAGTCACAGGGCTGCATTTAATTGCTTTTCATCTGACAGCATGGTAAAGCCCCAATTGGGCACAGGGAGCTCAATTTCCTCTGGGTTCCTCCAACAACGGACTTTTCTCTCCTGTTTTGTTGTGCAAGAAAATCTGAGGTATATTACGTTTTACTCCGCCATGTTGGTTTCCTACAGCGAGCTGGCTTGTCTGGCTTGTTCAGGGTTGTGTGTCGCTGTACTTTGCTCTGGACACCCATGAATGACTTAGGCCATATTGTGGTGCTCACTCACTTTGTAATGTTCTGGGGAATGAAAAGGACTGAGCCAGGCCAGGGAGACGTGGGAGCCACAAATGGCCTTCATGTTTGCGCACTTGGACCGTCTGCCCTGTGAGTGTGTGTTCTGATACAGCAGCTCTGTTGTGGTTTTGTCCATGTAGATGGCGCACATTTGGCTGCAGAGCATCACCAAGGCAAAGAGGAAGCCCATCAACGCCACCAGGAGGAGGAAGAGGATAGGGGCAGGTGGAGACACAGTGCTGCTGGAATCCCACTCGCCCCGGGCGTAGCTGCACAGGACAGGGATGCCCAGCAGGAGCAGAACGTGGGTTGCAGTAAGTCCAATATACATTGTGAAAAGCAAAAAATACTTCTGGTTGTCCTCACCCACGCAGTTGTTGACCCAGGGACAGTGATGGTCGTTCTTGCGGATACAGCGCTTGCACACTGTACAGTGGCTAGCTCGCTTCGGTATGGCAGAGTGGCAGTCGGAACAGTAGGACACTGTGTTAGGCCCAGGCACGTTGCCCAGAGGCACAGAGCCTGGGTCAGTCAGCATAGTCCGTAGGTGTGACACGAGTGCCAACGAGGCCAGCAGATGGAAGACCACGCCATTGGCCACTGTGTACAACATGTTGTTAGATGGTATAAGCAGGTCTCGGACCAGTACCCACCCACTGCTCAGCACCAGCGACCACGCAGCCATGGCACACAGGATGCCAATGGGATCAAATATGAACCAGCAGCGTTGGTTTGGGGCCTGCAGCGGGATCTCTAGCCCTGCACTGTGCTCAGATGTGCCACGGTTTTGGACCCACAAGAACATTTTGAGAGTCCTCAGGCCTGCTCAAGAGCTAGCATCCTGCTGGTAGACCCAAGGCCCTGGAGGAACCCCCTAGAGAGGAGAGGGTTCTCTAGAGAGAGGAAGGTGCCTTGACCTTCCTCTCCCGCTCAGCTTGTCTGGAATGGGTACCCGCCTCCCTGGGCAGAGCCAGGGAGTGCTGGGGAGAGCTCCCTGTCAGGCCGATCCTTACCGCATTCTAGAATGTTCCCTCAGATGGGTTTATGAACACAGAAAGAGCCTAGTGTCCCTCAAGGCCTGGGGGGAAGGCTGGGAGGAGGAGACAGGAGGAAATAGGTGCTGGCCCTTTGGTTTTGCTTTCTCCACTCTGAATGGACCTGTTGGAACTTCTTTGCTTTGGGGAAACAGAGGCAAGAGGAAGTTCAGAATATTACCAGAAGAGACCAGGTGAGGACTCCACACCTGCTGTCTGGTCCAGAGCCTGGGCTTCTGCCTCTTCCTGTTCTGAGCTGAAGGTTTATCTGGGGGAGGACTCAGGATGTTAGACAAAGGAACATGAGCCCCTCCTCAGAAGGGATTCTGTTGATGAATGTGACAACCCCCATGCTCTGCCAAGACAGCTCTAGAGCCCCCTGAAAGCTCCCTCTAGACAGGGAGACCTCCCTCTAGAGGCCAGCAGGCAGATCCCTCAAAACTTATTGTGGAGCAAGAGGAGAGAGACAGCAGAGCACAGGTGAGTGGAGAGATGTGTATGGCGCTGCCTGCGCATGGCCAGGTTCCATTAGGGAACAGCACACAGAATGGTGGAGATAGTGTTTGGGTCAGCATCACCATGAAGGGCGTCTGTCCAGCAGGGCCAGTGTGGCAATAGTATGGTTGATGTAACCCCGACAGAAGAGACCTTTAGGCTCCCTTGGGGACAGACATGTTGGTGAGTATTGGGGTCTGTGGCTTCTCAGGTAGGACAGCTTTTGAGTGAAGCTTCAGAGAAGACATGGTCTAAATGCCTTCTCCTTCTGCAGCCTAAATTCAGTATTATGGGGGACAAATATGAGTGGCTAGGCTTCCAGCAGCACCACTGGGATAGAGGGACCTGTTTGGTCATGAACATAGCAGAGGCAGAATGGGGTGGGGGTGCTTTTCAATTGTGTTATACTCAGGACTTGTCCATACAGAGGCCAGGGTGCTTTGGGCTCTCCAGTGTTCTGTGCCCGTTTAAAAAACCCTTCTTTTGGGCTGTGAAGATTGTGTGTGTGTGTGTGTGTGTGTGTGTGTGTGTAATAAACAACAGCAGGGATCATTTCTGCTGTTCCTTGTGACAGCACAACGACCTCATGGATCTGCGTGAGTCACTGTCACCACACCTAACAGAGGTGAGCATGCAGGGACTAGGGAACAAACTACAGCTTGCAGGTGAAAAGTCACTGTTGTCACCTACTCCAACCCCTTAGCAGGTCACTTTGCAATATGAGGTGGCCTTGCTTCAGGCAGTGGACTGTGAACATTCATGTTATACTTGCGTACATGCAAACCATTGGAGTCCTCCACCATGCCAGCCCCTTGCCTTCTGTCCAGTCTGTTTCCCACTGCTGGGAACTTTGGGCTTTCCCCTCCCTGTAACACTTGACCTCCCTGATGTTTGCTAGAAGCCGTCAGCCCAGTGTTTGAGTCTGAGTCATGAAACCGGAAACAGCTGCTCACCTGGTTCTTTGTCCCTCATGTATGGAGACTCCTGTAGGAATTTCAGGGAACTCAGCTCTCTGGGATAGAACTGCAGAAAATCCTCTTGGAGGAGTGGTGGGCTTCTGGCATGAGCCTCTTATGCATTCTAGGCATTGACATTCCTAGTTCTACCTGCTAGATGGCTCATCCAAACTGTCTGGATGTCCTGGTTATTGTTTCTTCTATTTTTGCATGTAAGTGTATGTAGTTGCTGTCTCTCCTCATGACTCAGTTGTGGTGTGTGGTTCCCTGTACCCTTCTGTGGGTGGTACCTGAGCGTCTTATATCCTCACTGGGTTTTGAGTTTGAGCCTGGCATGGGCTGCCATCTTGCTGGTGGTGGGGGCACATCTTAAATGCTTGCTCTCAGTGGTGCATTGCCAGCACTACAGGAGTACAATGACGTTCCCTGAGAAGCACATACTCTACAGTGCAGGCCTGGTGTCTCAGGTTCCATGACTGGGCCCCAGTTAGGTTCTCAGAGTAGATTGTCAGGGGTGGGCTCAGGATCCCCCTCTATTGATGCCAACTTTGTGAAACTGGCAGCAAGGAAATGTGTGAAAGGCTCCTGGAAAGACTGGGGGTGGGGTGGGGCAGAAGGGAGACCTTAGGGTTTGGACATACCTGCTGATTGCTGGAAACTTGAGTCTAGAAGGCTTAGTCTATCTCCTGCCAAGATGCTCTGGTCTGGGATGGGAGTGTCACACAGCTTGGCTGTGGGGGAACTGATGTTCCTGGTATCCAGTACAAGAGGAGCCGGATTGGGATGGAAGGCCTTCCTATGGATCTGTGGCTTGTTTTCTACAGTTGTAAGCTGTGTCCAAAGCTAGCTTGCTTCTGGGACATCTGCCTCCTATCCAGTCTGTCCTAGTTTGCTTTCTTCTGCTATGATACAACACTGACCAAAGGAAGAAAGGGTTTATTTCTGCTTATAGCAATGAGCCAGCCTGGCTCCATCTTAGGATCAGAAGCCATCTTGTTACAGGGTCAAATTAAGTTCTGTTTTCTGTAAAACTTGTTTCTTCATCTTACAATTTGACTTCCCCATACATGGAATCTTCCTGGAATTCAAGTTGGTCTGCTCCCTGACTGAGTCTTGACCCACACCTACCCTTATAAGATAAGATATTCTGCCAAATAACTTTGAGTTTTTCTATCAAGTTCCTACATAACCAGAATTCGTCTGGAAATCCCCCAACCCCTGGAAACCTCCTGGCTGTGCAGTTTTGGGGGTATAAAACTCCTACTTCTCCTATGTTCAGGATGGTTCTTTCAAATTTCCCATTTAGGGAGAGGCAGTCACCGGGCCAGCTATATAGTGTACATATAATAAAACATGCTTAATTCGACTACAAACAATTGGGCCAGTGGTCTTTACTCTCCCTCAGTTGGTTGACAATGGGTTAACTACTATTCAGCATCAAGGGAATCCAGGGCAGTAACTGAGGGCAAGAACCTGGAGGCGGGAACTGAAGTAGAGACCATGGAAGGATGTCGTGAATGTACTGGCTTGCTCAGCTACCTTTCTTCCACAGCCCTCTGTCTTAGTTATGATTTTTATTACTGTGATGAAACACCATGACCAAAAACCAAGTTGGTAAGGAGAGGGTTTATTTGTCTTACATTTACATCATTGGTGGAAGTCAGAACAAGAATTCAAGCAGGGCTGGAACCTGGAGGCAGGAGCTGATGTGGAGGCCATGGAGGGGTGCTGCTTATGGGCTTGCTTGCCATGGCTTGCTCAGCCTGCTTTCTTATACAACCCAGGAATGCCTCATCCACAATGGGCTGGGCCCTCTCCCCTTGATCACTAATTGAGAAAATGCCTTACAGCTGGGTCTCATGGAGACATTTTCTCAATTGAGTCTCCTTCCTCTCTGATGACTCTAACTTGTATCAAAATGACACATAAAACCAGCCAGTACACTCTCCTACAAAAATATTAATCAAGAGAATACCGTACAGAACAGTCTGATGGAGGTAGTTTCTCATCTGAGGTTCCCTTTTCCCAGGTATGTTGAGTTGATAGCCAAGATTAGCCATCTGCTGCCCAGTCCCCAGCCCTTAGAGTTCCACTTAAGCCCTGCTTCTCTCTAGGTGAAGTCAAAGCACACACTAGAAGGACAGTGACTGTCACTTGGGCTGCAGATCATTGTCCCAGAGGCTTGCTCTTACCTGGGGACTGCTGACCAATCTGGGCCCTGGCACCTTGAAGAACGGGAGATGTGCTTGCCCATGGAGAACACTGGGTTCATCTGGCCAGCGTTATAGTTACATCAGATGAGATTCTGCTGTTATTGTGTTACCTCTGCCAGGGTTTGGAATGAGGTCATTCTCAGCTTCAGGTGAAGGGGCTTGCTTCCCGTTTAACGCATTGACGGGCATATTTCTTGTTTCCATGCTTTGCCCTTGTCAGACCTCAAAGAAATCTGGGACAAGTCTCACTCAGGACCTGTGGAAGTCCTCTTCTCTCTCTCTCTCTCTCTCTCTCTCTCTCTCTCTCTCTCTCTCTCAGCTCTATCACCTCTCCTATCATGGCTGGGTACAATCTGCTGGCCATATTCAGTCAGAATCCTTCCAGATACCTCTGACTGTGCTCTCCCTCATACCTACAATAAAATTGCCTCAACCATACCTAGGAGCGGCCACATCCCCATTTTCTTTCCCCCTCCTCCTCCTCCTCCTCCTCCTCCTCCTCCTCCTCCTCCTTCTTCTTTTTTTGAGACAGGGTTTTTCTGTGTAGCCCTGGTTGTCCTGGAACTCACTCTATAGACCAGGCTGGCCTCGAACTCAGAAATCCGCCTGCCTTTGCCTCCCGAGTGCTGGGATTAAAGGCATACGCCACCACTGCCCGGCTCCCCATTTTCACTCACTCCTTTCATTTGCCCAATCAGGCATCCTTCATCCCAGACCCCCTTCCCCAGAATCTGTGCAGTTCCTTGCAATTTCCATGCCCTCTCCGGGACATGCAGGGTCTCCCAGGATGCCATGCTCACATGGTACGGAATGTTCTGAGTACGTCAGCATTTAGCGAATTCTGTGGGGTTCTTCTGTAGTTAAGCCTGTGCTGTGGCTACATCAACCTAATTTCCTTTGTTGTTGGAGCTCAGAGGCTCTGAACATTCACTGGCTCATCCAAGGATGGGGGGGGGAGTTCTAGCTTCCCAGTAATTGACAGGAGACTGTTCCTTTCTGGATCCTGCTTCTCCTTGCAACTGCAGCAGATTGGGATTGAGATCTCTTTTCTCTCTCCCCTCCCCTCCTCTCCCCTCTCTTTTTTCCTTCCCTCTCCCCTCCCATCTTTTCTCCTCTTTTCTTCTTGCCCTGTTCTCTTTCTTTTCCAAAACAGGGTTTCTCTGTGTAGCCCTGGCTGACCTAGATCTTGCTCTGTAGACCAGGCTGGTCTTGAACTCAGAGATCCACCCGCGTCCATCTCCCAAGTGCTGGGATCAAAGGCGTTCACCACCACTGCTTGGCTTTTTCTGCTTTTCTTATTTGACAGTGTGATGTTGAGAGCCGGGACATCTCTCAGCCTCGCCCTTCATCTTTCACTCCTGGAACTTCTTCTGGTTTCCTGCCTAACAGTTTGATTTCCTTTTGGTTGATTTATTCACACCCATGTCTTTGAATTGAACAAAACATTAAAACATGTTTTAAATGTGATTTTTTCCCTATCTAGACAGTAGGACATGCAGTTCATCTCTTTTGAATTTATTGCACTTTTTATCCTGCCAACTTATTTGTGATTAATATCTGCAAATCCTTTGCGAATTTTGGAGGGAAAGCGTATGCCGAGTCTGGGTGTTAATCGACCTTATTAACCATGTGATTTATTTCTCCACTTTCTTCTATTTTGTCCACCTCAAGGCTGAGTTGTGGATTATTTCACTACGTTGCATTTCTGTCAAGTTTTGAAGTGTTCTTATTCACTTTACATTAGCCAGTGTGGGTTGTTGGTCAGCACCTGTGATCTCGCTGAAGTGGGTTCAGTATTTAGGTTGGACCTTTTGTCCAATGACGAACTGTCCCTCCATCCCCCACACCACTGCTCTGTTTGCCTATGTTGTGTATCATGTCACTTGAGTTAGTTAATTTTCTCATTCACGTTACCAAACATCAGATGAGAAGCCGCTTAAGAGAGGAAGGACATATCTCAGCTCCTAGTCCCTCATGGTGGGGGAGCTGTTGATGCAAACTCCAGCTCTGACCTCAGTTGCTCATATTCTGAGCAACCAGAGCTCGTGAACACAGATTCTGGTTGTATTGAATAACATGTTCCGGTGTGCAAGAGGTAGCTGGGTTTTACAGTCTCAGGATAAAAGAAAGTTATAAAGGCATTTTCAGAACTAATGGGAGCAGCACAGTGGGAAAGTCTCCTCTGTAGTCCTCAGATGCTGTCTGAAGGCATTTTTAGACTTCTGGTTAATGGAAGCTGGTGGTTTGCTCAATTAATGCTTTCTTAAAGGTTTTAGCTAAAGCTCACAAGGTTGTTGTTAGGTCTGACACAGAGGTGAAGGATGAATGGCTGTGAAGGGGGCTAAAGAGAGCCCAGGATAACTGGTTTTGATCTGCAACGTTTGAATGTGGTAGCGTGCAGATCCCATGAAGCCCGGCCATGTGCAGTTGGCTCTGCTCAAGGTCACGTCTGGGATCTTAACTATGTGTTTTTGAGAAAGGATGTTCTCATAAATTACTTATAAATAATTCATCAGGAATGAAAATGCACAGGAGTTAGGTTTCTTGAAGGTCTCCAGGCTCCAAGCATTGTGAAGCTACCCCACTGTGTGTAGATGTGTAAAATATTTATGCCTTGATGTACTGTGGGGCTCTGTTTACTTTGGGAAGCATAGGACTCAGGAAGCTGGACCTCGGTCTCCAGTGATGTGTGAGTTGAACAGTCCTAAGGAGAGAGCACGACCTTTGGCTACAGAGAGTGAGCTAAGGCCAAGCAAGATGGGTACCATTTCCAAGGGGACCTCAAATGAGTAAGAGTAGCTCATAAGAGCTACAAAGAAAGCTTGTGCCCTTGCACCCAGTGTGTCTACAGGAAGCCCCTAGGCTTCTGTAAGCTGAAGCAGTCTGCACCAGGACCGGTTGTGATTGGTGTGTGCATGCTCACCCCCCTCGGGAAGCTGCTCCAAGAGCCAGCGCTTTCTCACTTCCTACAGAAGTCCCCATAGCCGTCCTGCCTGCCTGTGAGATCTTCCTTGGCTCTCTCCCATCCCTTGCTTCACCTCCCTGAACTGCCTAGGGTACCACCTCTGATATGACTTTTTTCAGTTGGTTCCCTATATACTCCTGTGTCAGGATGTGTAAAGCTTCCCCTGTGCAGGCCACAGCAGCTACAGCACTGTGGCAGGTAGGACAAAGGCAGGTCCCTGTGTTTAGATAACCTTTGAAGAACACAGGCAGTGAAACACTGGAGGCTCAGGGGTAATGGCACAGCTCTCTTTGAGAAATTAGCTATTATGCCTGTGCAAGAGGCTGTTCTAAGCAAGAGATGATGGTTGCCAGATAGGAGGTCTAGCCAGGATCTGGACAGAGGGAGGTGAGAGACTGGCATGGGATTGGGTCAGACTGGGTACAGGGCTGGGGTGTCTTGGTGGACATCCTTGGTGGAAAGACAGAGCCAACTTTTGCAAGTTGTCCTCTGACCTCCAAATGTGCACCAAGGCATGCATGTGTGTGCTTACACACACACACACGCACACTCTAAATAAATATAATAAAAAATTTATTGTCCAGTTTATTTCTAAGAGGCCCTTCCTGTTAGTCTCCAGGCACTTGTAAGCATGTACTCTTCCCTACACTGGCTCAGGCTGGATAAATCTTCATGGTCCTTTTGGGCTCATGTGGGTGGAATTCAGAGCTGTCCTTGCCTTTTTGGCTTGGGTTTTAGTGATGCCAATCATTCCTGTATTTTGGCTAGTTGAATCTATCTGTCCTATGGCGAGCAGGTCCACACTTCTTCCTGGTTTATCATGGTTTGTCCTGCATGAGTGGGGTATATTTTGTCTGTTTTGGGCAGCATGAGGGGTTCCCTCTATGTTGTGGGTGCTCCCCCTGTTCTTCTGCTTTGACATGTGGCTGCCGTGGACTGGGCACTGACTTGGTTCTGTCAGCATTGTTGGATGCTCACTACCTGTGGCTACACGAGCATCTTGCCCAGGGTATGATGGATGCAGCTCTCCTGTTTTCTGGTTTTGTTTTAGAGCCTAGTGTTGTACCTCCCTGGCATCCACACATTATCATGGACATGTGGTCTTGAGTCTCTGGGCTCCCCCTGTAGCTGCTGCTCAGCTTGTATTCTCTGGAGGCATGTAGCATGAGGTTAGGAGAATCAGAGGAATGGGAAGGCTGAACCTCCCTTTTGCCCCTGGCCTGGTTGGCTGGAATGTCCTTGCCTTCTCGTTAGTAGCTTGGCAAGTCACTCAGCTTACAGAGGAGAGGATCTTTGAATTCAATAAATACAGACAAAGTAGAGAAACAAGAGATGCACGCATCCCAGAGGCTTAAGTGACCTGTTCACATAAAGCAGACAGATGGGGACTTTAAGAGAAAGGACACTCCAATTAATCAGGAGACAAACCAGCTTTAAGTGATTGTTTTGGGAGAATTGACCTCCCTTTGTGCTCTGTGGATTTCTTCCCCGGATGCAGAGAGTACACACCAGGAGAGTATTCACTCAATTACACCACGTGGGGCACACTCATATATAGTGACCAATAAATCATACTGCTCATCAACACACACACACTCACATGTGCGCACACCCAGCCCATCACATGTGCACACAAGCATTCACACACTACTCAGTAACACTGCCCAATAACAGACTGTCCAGAATACATTCATATACACACACAGCTCGGTATATATTCACATAAATAAAACCACATTCAGGATGCCCAGTAATAGGCACACTCAAGTCTAATGCACACATACATGGGCACACTGCTCAGCACACACCTAAACACACAATTACACACATTCCTTCTCACACACCTCAACATACACTGACACCCCACTTTTCTCAAAGCCTCCTTTTCCCTTCTTGGGGTTCCCTTTCTAATACAAGAACATGGATCATTAGAGCAAGCTTCCCTTTGCTCAAAGGTGATTTTTGTGCTGACTCTGTGAGTCCCGACACAGGGACACGAATCCTCCTTGGTGTGAGGGCAGGATGGATGCCAACCAATGAGTCTCAGCTGGGTGTCGGAAACAAAACCTCAGTAGCAGGAAACACAAGTTAGTGTTTTCACAAAGCAATTGCATTTTCTGGCAAGAAACTTCAATTAGTGGGCACTCAACCAAATCCAGTTACTTGGGTATTATGGTTTTGAACTTAAACTTGACAGTGGTAATGAGATGTCAGTCTCTAAATTCTGAGTTTGCCATGTTCTTATGTACCCTCCCAGGGAGGCCACTGAGTAGGTTTCAGGTGACAGGAAGAGGAAGGTAATTTTGATGACTTTGATGACCTCTTCCTGTATGATTTGTTTCCTTCTTTCTTTTCTGTTTTTTCTTTCTTTTCTCTTTTTTTGGGTGTGCATGTTTGTGTGTGTGTTCTTGTGTATGTATGCATGTGTGCATGTGTGTATGTTCTTGTGTATGTATACATGTGTGCATGCAGAGGCCAGAGGTCAATTTCAGGTGTCTTCCTTGATCATTAATTTTTTATCTTATTTTTTTTCAAAAAGATTTAAAAAGTGTATATGTGTGTGTGTGTGCGTGTGTGTGCGCTTGCACACACACACGCACACACGCGCGCACACACACACACACACACACGCTCATGTGAATAGGATACCAGGAGCGGGTGTTGGATCCCCTGAATCTGGAGTTACAGGCAGCTTTAAGCCACCTGACATGGGGTTCTCTGGAAGAGCCAGACACACTTGTTAACCAATGAGCCACCTCTCAAGTCCTTCCTGTTTTATTTATTTACTGAGACAGTGTCTCTTAATGAACATGGAGCTTATTGATTCAGCTAGACTGGCTGGCCAGCTTCAGAAACACTCCTGACTCCCATGCCCTAGTTCAGTGGTTTCAGCTGTGGACTGCCGTATCTTGCTTTTGCTTGGAAACTTGGCATCTGACTCAAGGTCCTCATACTTGTGTGACAGACATTTTACTGACTGAGCCACACCTAGAGTCCCCTTAATAGTGTTTGCACTGCCTTTTGATCCCCATGACCTTTCTGAGTTTAGAAGAATCTCCAGAGGGTGCTGATTGCCCAGTTTGTGTCTATGTTAGGAAGTGAGGCAAAGCCACAGGAGAGCATGGGCACTCTTGTTTAAATTTTATGTCCTTCTCTCTTCTCTTCACCCTGCTTGGACAGCCACCTGTGAGAGGAGGCAGGGGCAGATGGTCAGACTGACAGCATGGATCCTATCTGTCTTGGATAAAAAGACAGAAGTACTTGTGAGGGGCTTTTCGGATGAAGTTACCTTTAGCTGTGTGTGTCCCACAGCACAGGAGAAAGGCTCATGACTCATTGGGCTAGGTAAATCTTAGCATCACTACCTGGGAGACTGCTACCTCATCTGTTTGGTTTTTTTTTTTTTTTATTTTCATATTTATTTACATTTCAAATGTTTCAGATCTCCCCTTCGGAACCTCCCCATTTCCTCCGCCTTCCCCCTGCCAATATGGGGGTACTCTTCAACCCACCCTCCCACCCTGTACCTCATCTGTTTTGACTTCCCTGGTCTTGCTGTATTAGAAAATGTGCCAATTTCCTACCCAGAGTTGCTGCCTTCAGTCACTGTGTGAGTGGCTGTTCTCTGTATTTGGTGTTAGATATAGGTGTGAACACAGAACCAGGAAGGCTGCCTGTCCTTGCGGTCAGCACCATGGCCGTGATAGCTATGCTGGCTGGGTGACTGACAAGGACTTGCTTCTGTAACACAGGATCTCTGTGGCAGGATAGGGCCTCTTGCCTGCTTCTGTAGGCTTCAGGGTCCAACAAATGTGACTTTGTCACATGAATTCCTTTACAGCACCTGTGCTGACTCTTTTCCTCTAGGCTGCCATCTGTGAGCAAGAACAGCATCTGAGGAGACAGTCATCCACTCCAGGATTCCCCAGGAGTTTGAATGCAGCAGACCCAACAGTGCAGACTTTTTAGCTCTGTGTCACACATGAGGGAGCAGATGCCTGCATTTGGGTGAGAGACCCTTAATGTCCCAATTCTCATCCGTCCTCCCTCTCTGAGACACTGCATCTGACTTTGACAGAGGTCAGGTATATATATTACTCCTTGGAGAAGGGAACAGGGTTAGACGGCGTCCAGTTACTCCAGATGAAATAAAATGTCTGCCTTCTCATGAGCTTTAGCTCTTGAAAGTCCGTGTCTATCTGAAACTCTGTCTTTACAATGTTTCCTGATTATCTCAATCAGTCTTCACATGCTGTCCTGCCCTGGTGTCCTTTGACCCCTAGCTTCGCAACGGGATTACTTGTTGGCCTTGGTGCTATTGCCAGACAATATTGCACCCACAAGAGCCAGGAAAGGCCCAGGAGGGTTAATGTAAGGGCCCCGGGTGTTCCCAAGGTGCCAGGTACACCTGTCACTGGCTCTGGTGCAGGTTGCCTTGGCTGCTGTGACATTACCAGCAAGGGGGACATGTATCTACAGTCATTTCACCTCTCATAGTCTGAAGCAGAAATCTAGGATGGAGGCGTAGTAGGGCTGAAGGTGTGGGAAGATTCTTCCTGCCTCTTTCCTTCCGGTGGCTGCAGGCATTCTTGGCTGGTAGCTCAATCACTCCATGTCGTTTCTCCTCCACAGGACACCTGCCGGTCAAAGATCTAAAGTCCTAACTTCAAGTGTCTTAGTTGCTGTTCTATGGCTGTGAAGAGACACCACAACCAAGGCAACTCATATGAAATAAAACATTTAATTAGGGGGCTGGCTTACAGGTTCAGAGATTCAGTCCATTATCAGCATGGCAGGGAGCATGGCAGCATGCAGACAGGTGCTGGAGCAGTAGCTGAGAGCTATGTAGGGGTGGAGTGGATAGATAGATAGATAGATGGAACAAACAGAGAAGAGAGAGGAGGAGGAAGAGAAGGAGGAGGGAGAAGGAAGAGGAGGAAAGAGGAGGAGGAGGGAGGAAGAAGAGGGGGAGGAGGAAGAGGAGGAGGGAGGAGGAAGAGGAAGAGGGAGAAGAGGAAAAGGAGGAGAAAGAAGAAGAAAGAGGAGGAAGAGGAAGAGGAGGAGGAAGAGGGGGAGGAGGAGGAAGAGGAGGAGGAGGAAGAGGAGGAAAGAGGAGGAGGAAGAGAAGAGGGAAGAGGAGGAGGGAGGAGGAAGAGGAAGAGGGAGAAGAGGAAAAGGAGGAGAAAGAAGAAGAAAGAGGAGGAGGAGGAAGAGGAGGAGGGAGGAAGAAGAGGAAGAGGGAGGAAGAAGAGGGGGAGGAGGAGGAGGGAGGAGGAAGAAGAGGAGGAGGGAGGAAGAAGAGGAGAAAGAAGAAGAAAGAGGAGGAAGAGGAGGAGGAAGAGGAGGAGGAGGAAGAGGAGGAGGAAGAAGAATAGGAGGAGGAGAAGGAAGAGGAGAAATGAGACTGAGACTGAGCCTGTGCCTGGCATAGGCTTTTGAAACCTCAAAGTCCACCCTAGTGACACACTTCCTCCAACAAGGCCACAGCTCTTAACTATTCTAATCCTCAAACAGCACCAATCCCTGATGACTAAGCATTCAAATAGTTGAGGCTCTGGGGGCCATTCTCATTCAGACCACCACATTAAGTGTTCAGAGATGTGAGTGACTCAGTGTGACGTGACCCACCTCTGCCATGCGTTCCAGCCATGAACTTGGCTGCTGCCGTGCAGTCCCCACTGTGAGCTCAAATCAATCCTTCCCCCAGTTAGATCTTTAGGAAATATCTAAGACTATGGAATCGGGGATGGGAATTGCCCTCGAAGTTCTGCCCCTAGTGACTGCCTAGCTAGGATCCATCTTGTAAGGGTTCTGAAGCATTCCCAAACATGTCACCCGACATTCAAAGCATGAGCCAGTGGTAGGAGGCCATCAGCTTTAAACTGTAGCACCAGCCCAATGCTATGTGCTTTCTTCTTCAGGGTCACAACTGTATGCATGCTTCAAATACTTTTGAGGGGACTCAGCATTTTGGAGACAGGGTCTCATGTAGCTCAGGCTGGCCTCAAACTCCCTAAGTAGTGGAGGATGACCTTGGATTTCTTTTGATCCTTCTGCCTCCACTTCTCAAGAGCTGGGATGACAGGTGTGTGTCACCATGCTTGGCTTATGCAGGGCTGGAGACTGAACCCAGAGCTTTGTGTGCTCTCCCAGCTGAGTTACATTTCCAGCCCATGGTAGGTGCTCATTTTTAAACACTGCAAACCCTGTATATAAGGCAGGAACTCTTGTAGTTCAGGAAATGTGTCCTCACATATCTCTCTTGGTTTTGCATGTGAGCCTGAGCCTCTTCACGAACAGGCAATAATCCACTCGGACAGATCCAAAGCTCCGGAACTTCAGGATAATTAGTGGACAGTGTTAACCAGCAGTGCTGCCAAAACATTTTGCGCCAGGTCCAAGACGAGCGTCTGCACACAGAATGGGCCTGTTTCCTGTGGTGAATTCCTGTCACGATGTCCCTGATTTCCTGTCCAGCTAATAATGATCAGAAAGTGACAGGCTGAGAACTGACAGACTGCCTCTTGCTTCTCGGCCTGCCCAAGCTGCTGGTTTCAAGGATAGTTTGTTATGCCAGAATGCTTAATGATACCAGCTCCCAACACCTGTGGCCCTAATAATCACCGGAGTAGGATATTTCTGGGTGGTGTGTTTCCAAAGAATTTAAGAAGTACCTGACACTTGGGAAATGGGTTAACTGGTAAAGCACTTGCCTTGTGAGCACAAGGACCTAAGTTTGATCCTCAGAAGTTCAGTAGAAAAGCCAGATATATTGGTGTGCACTTTTAATCCCAGAGCTGGGGAGGATCCTGGTACTCACTGGCCAGTCGGATGGTCTAGCCTATTCTGTAAGTTCCAGGGCAGTAGGAGATGATCAGAAAATGGTACCTGAGAAATACACCTGAGATTGTCCTCTGGTTTCCACAAGCACATGCATGCACATGTGCACCTGCACACACACACTCACATACATGTGTACATATACAGTGCACAAACACACATGTACACACATACACAACACATCCATATGTACACAAATACCCACACAATACACACATATGTACACACAAAACGCCCATGTACACATATACAGCACACAAACACACATACACACAACACATACATATACACAATATACACATATGTATACACAAACACACACATATGTACACGCATGCATACATAGCACACAAATACACACATATACATTTATATACACACACTCACATACATGTACACATACAACACACACATACACACGTGTACACACATATTCACAACACATACACGCACACATATAATACATACATATGTACATGCACACTATACACACACACACACCCTGAGTAAAGCAATCCTCAAGCCTAGAAACTGAAGTTTGGCTTCTGAGTATTTTGACTCATTTGTTGTGGCCAACTATCAGGAGGATAATTTACAGCAGACACTTTGAAGACAGACTCTTCACTCCACTCTATGCTAAGGACTCTGTCCCTCTAGAAGGGACACAGAGGGTGTCTTGTTGGTTTCATACTGGCCCATACACTTATCACAACCTCAGGTCATTAAAAGCCTGGGGTGTGTAGATGCACTGACACCACAATGTGATAAACTGCATATCACTGTTAACGCAGTAATAGAGAAAGATTGAAGAGTAACTCTACACCTCTCTGGTCTCCCTGTGTGCTGACCTTCAGGTGGGAGTCTCATTCCTAGCCGACTTCCTTACTAGGGAAGGCACTCCAGCTTCTGCTGGAGGCCCTCATCTTTTGTGTTGCCTCTCCTTGTGGAGGCTTTGGAGGACTCTCATCTTGTCTTCGTACTTCATGCTCATCCCACCATCCCTTTTTGCTCCAGTGGATGGGGGGGGATCATGTGACCTATGAAGGGAGGGCAGGAGGGGAGCTGTGGATGAGTGGATGCTGAGATTACTTGAATGAACAAGGGTAGGAGGTGTCCTTGGGAAGACAGCAGCTGAAGAACCAGTCTGCTGGAGCAGGCGGTGGCCTCAGGCTCCATCCCTGAATTGGGATCAGGGTGTAGAGTATCTGGTTCGTTTGCCAGGCCACTTGCTACCTAGGTACTGGGGCTGGAATGAGTCAAGGTGCCACAGGCAATGCTGACTCAAGACTAAGGACATGGCTGGCCCAGGTGCCCTCTTGGTTCCAGGGTCTGCCTGGGACATGGCAGCTGCATCTAAAGTCCTCTGCGGCTCTGTCAATTGGCTTGTATCTTGTGGGTGAGGTTGTTAGCACTGCAGAGGTGACCATGTATCCTGGGGGAGGAGGGATGTTCAGAATGCTGACAGAGGTGGTGGGCACCCAAGAGAGCTTGTGGGTCCTGAAACCTTGTCTCTGAATTCTCTGATGTAATTTCACTCTGGAACTCACGGGCAGAGGAAAGATGGGTGTTAGTGAGAGACCACGTCCAGGTAAGCAGAGATGCTGTAGCCATGTGCTGAGCCTCCCATCTGCTGGGATGACCCCTCTGTCCTGGCCCCCAGAGATTCCTGCTCTGAGCTGGAGGTAGCGTGTGGCTTCTTTTTGAAGGCATTTGGATTTCTGTTTGAGTGGTATCAAACCTGCTTTTCTTGCTCAAGGCTTTTTGGCCTGACGCCCTGTGCTCTCATCCCTTGGCTCTGCTATGGCACCTGGGGCTGGAGGGCTGACCTGGCACCATCTCACCCATTACAGCATTCAGTATGGAATCTTACTTCTTAGGGTCTGCCAAGAGAGTGGACGGGAGAAAATGATGCCTGGATTGGAGGTGAAGCCCCCTTGCTTGCTCACTCTCTGCAGGACAGCAGACCTGCACATATCTCAGCTGTCTACAATGTATCCATCTTTCTTGTTTCTTCCTTCCCACCTCTGCGGGATCCTGGCTGAGAGACAGTTGCAATTGGTATGGTGGCCTAGAGCCATGTGGATGGTCCAGTAGGTGGTGGGTAGTTGTCTTATTTAGGGTTTTACTGCTGTGAACAGACACCATGACCAAGGCAACTCTTATAAGGACACCATTTAATTGGGGCTGGCTTACAGGTTCAAAGGTTCAGTCCATTGTCAAGGCAGGGACATGGCAGCATCCAGGCAGGAATGGGTCAGGAGGAGCTGAGAATTCCACATCTTCATCTGAAGGCTGCTAGCAGAATACTGACTTCCAGGTAGCTAGGATGAGGGTCTTAAGTCCATGCCCACAATGACACACCTACTCCAAAAGGGCCACACCTACTCCAACAGGGCCACACCTTCTAATAGTGCCACTCCCTGGGTCGAGCATATACAAACCATCACAGTGGGGTAGCTTTACCATGTCCCTGTTCTTGTGACATTGTCCCTTTGGGCCTTCTTGTGAAGTTACTGTTCTTGTAGCTTTACCATGCCCCTGTTCTTGTGACATTGTCCCTTTGGGCCTTCTTGTGTAGTTACTGTTCTTTCCCACTGTGTTTTGAAGCTTTTTTTTTCCTATATAAAAATTGATTTATGAGGCTCTTTATGTGATGTGGATATTGGTTTTCTTTGTTTGTATGTTTTTGGATGAGTGTAAGCTTTCAAGGTTTGGTAGTTACGGTCACCAATAATTTCTTCAGGTAGGGAAAGCTTTTCCCTCTGCCTTGGAGAAGGGATTAATTTCTGTGTCATTCCTTGAAAATTTTAGTCACAGAGTTTTATCTTTAACATTTAGGTCTGTAATTCATGAGAGTGTTTTTGCTATGTGCTAGCCTGAGCTTGCCAAGGAGGTCTTGGTAGTGAGATACAGCCCTGCCTGCCTTCTGCACATGACTTTCGCATGTGGGCACAACTGAATGTTGTCCCCATCTGTGGCTTCCAAAGCTCAAAGAATTTCCTGCTTCACATGTGCAAGAAGGTGAGTGAGGCGTGGGGGTGTGGCCAGAGCTGGGGCCAGCCAGTCCTCATCTGGACCTGCCACACTCTGGCCATCTACAAGCCATATTCTCCTGGTCATTTCATGCTCCTCCTTGGATCTGCTTGTCTGTCTAGAGTGGACACAGAATTGTCCTCATTTGTTACTCAGAGTACCACTGTTGTTAAGGCCTTTCTCTCTTGTGTAGATGGGAAGCTCAGCCTTCTATGTTCTGCAAAAATTAACATTACAGATCGGCCAGATGAGGATTGACAACCTTCTGTTTCCCGGTTCATGGATAAGGTTAGTTCTCTTGACGTACGGTTCGATAATGCTTCTCAGAAAGTTTCAGAAATCTGTCCAGGGTCATCTGGCCCAGAGTAGATGTACTTCTAAATCTCATCTATGTTAAAATGGTATTGTAAGTGGTTTCTTTTAGAATGGTCATTTTGTAGCAGCTTATGTAGAAAAAATTGATTTTGTTGTATTGATTTCGTCTTCTGCAGTCTTGCTTAACTTTCTTATTAATTCCTGCACTTTATCTATAGATAATTTGATCTTATCATCTATGAATAGACAGTTTATCATCTGTCTTCCTTTTTAATCTCTTTCCCCTTATTTGTAGGCAGGCATCTAGCTCAGTGTTCAGGGCTGACAGAAAACAGAGTCTTTGCCTTTCCCTTCCTACAAAGGACACCTTCTGTGTGACCCCCTTTCCCCCACTTTTCCTTCATTCTTCCTTTCTTCTTCCTGCCTTCCCTCCTTCTTTCCCTCCCTCATTCCTTCCTTCTCTCCCTTGCTCCCTCCCTTCCTCCTCCCCTCCCCTCTCTTCCTTCCTTCCTTCCTTCCTTCCTCTCTTTCCCACCCTCCCTTCCTCCCTCCCTCTCTCCTCATCTCAGCATCGTATCCCCAGCCTTTTTGAAGTTCCCTTGGTAGACTCTTAGAAAGCCCCTGGCCCCCTTCTCTGGTCACACTGTCTGGTGTCTTTTGGGCTTTATCCCTGCCTGCTTCTATAGTATTTTACAGGCTCCGTGTGGCTCATCTGTGCCAGCATGTGTCACTATTGTGGCCTCTGGCTCCTTTCCCCTGCAATGGTGTTTATCTTCACTTCTTGGGTCCTTATGAGTTTCTGTTGGGAGCCCATGGTGGTGAGCTCTCAGTCCAGTATTGCTTTTCCTTCTTTATATCCTGGAAGTCATCCTGCCATCTGGCTAGGGATTCTAGGCATGGCTGTTTTATCTTGGTGCATGAAGCCTGCTCATGGGATCCAGGATCCTGTGCTGCTGCTGAATTCCTGAGGTCATTGGCTGTCCTGACTGGTACCATTGACTTGCTGTTATGGGATTGGTGGATGTCTCTATTCATCCCACTTCCTACTTATGCCATTCTTCAAATATGTAGGCTGAACTTTATGAAAGAAGACACACCCTTAGTCCGTCTCTTGAATGTCTCCAGTGCATGTCCTCTCTTTCCTCTTGTGAAGCTTGGCTACCATCCTTTATTCTGTCATCCACCCCTGCACTGATGCTCACTCTGCCTCTCCATCTACACATCATCCACCCCTGCACTGATGCTCACTCTGTCTCTTCATCTCCATCCACTCATTTGCCCTAGCTGTGTCCATGTTACTAACAAACATCTACTGTCTTTTAAATTTTTACTTCTGGATTTCTGTCCTAGAAATTCAATTTAGACATCTTTCAAATTGGTTAGGTTCTTCTATATATCCATATCCATTGTCTTAGTCAGGGTTTCTATTCCTGCACAAACATCATGACCAAGAAGCCAGTTGGGGAGGAAAGGGTTTATTCAGCTTACATTTCCACACTGCTGTTCATCACCAAAGGAAGTCAGGACTGGAACTCAAGCAGATCAGGAAGCAGGAGCTGATGCAGAGGCCATGGAGGGATGTTACTTACTGGCTTGCTTCCCTTGGCTTGCTCAGCTTGCTTTCGTGTAGAACCCAGGACCACAAGCCCAGGGATGGCATCACCCACAATGGGACCTTCTACTTTGATCACTAATTGAGAAAATACCTTACAGCTGGATCTCAAAGAGGCATTTCCTCAAGGGAGGCTTCTTTCTCTGTGATAACTCCAGCTTGTGTCAAGTTGACACACAAACCAGCCAGTATATACATTTTCAAGTTGGACATAAAACAACAACAACAACAACAACAACAAACAAACAAACAAACATTTTTGGGTCCATTTTGTATCGGTGTAACCAAAGACCCAAGGTAGAGCACTTTACAAAGGAAAGAGGCGTATTTCCCTATGGAGGCCCAGAGGCACGGGGCTGGCCCTAGTGTTGGGGACTACAGATGAGACTAGCAAGCAGTCCATGAAGAAGTGCTAAGGTGCAGAACCAAGCCCTTCCTTATAATCCATTCTTAAGAAAGCTAATTTAGCCCCACGGACCTTCATCAGTTCTTCCTGAGAATGATAATCTGACTAAATAGTCATCTCCTACCAGGTTCTACCCTTCGGAGGTCTCCCCGCCCCAACACCACCATACAGGGAGCCAAGCCTCTGGCACTTGAACCCTAAGGAAACACAGTCAAAGCACAGAATGCCGACGGTTCAAAATCCTTTCTAGTCCCAAAGGCCTGATATCGATTTGTGTACTGGGGTGCTATCTGAGTGGCTCTACAGGGCGCTGGCTTAACTCTTCGGCCGCTCTTCAAGGGGGAGCAGAAGCAAGGCGGGCTGCTTGGTCTCTTCCGTGATGGCTGCTGCCCTGGAGTCCATGGCAGGTGGCAGCAGTGGCAAGGGGCGGCGGTGGCGAAATAACTCGTGCACTTTATTCCTTATGGATAGGACTTACATACATTTTGGGGTGGGCTGGGGTCTAAAGGCAGATGCTTTCTATTGGCTTGGTTTGAGAAGTTAGGGATGCCTCATTTGCATGCGGAGGGGCTTTGGGTGTTGTCGCTAAGTGACTGATTGTCACAGTCCTCTCCATGGGGTGTCATGGTCACATGTTCCAGGACAGGAACCTGGTTGGGAGTAGATTTAAATGTCTACTGTTCTTAAGTATGAGAATTGCTGGGGTTTCTGAATCCACTCAACCTTACCAGGTTTTCTGACTGGTGGCACAGTCCACTGCCCTACAGACAGTAGGGTAGACAGAAGCCCTGCTTTTTGCTTCTGCTTCTGTTGGCTTTTTATTTTTTAATTTATTTTTAAATGTCATATCTTGTTTCCTAGGGTCTGATCCACTTTTCCCCCCCTTTGGTTGTTAATTTTTCTTTGTCAAAAATTAATTTATACTTTGGTAATTTTATATATGCATGTAACATATTGTCTTAGTCAGGGTTTCTATTCCTGCACAAAACATCATGACCAAGATGCAAGTTGGGGAGGAAAGGGTTTATTCAGCTTACACTTCCACATTGCTGTTCATCACCAAAGGAAGTCAGGACTGGAACTCAAGCAGGTCAGGAAGCAGGAGCTGATGCAGAGACCATGGAGGGATGTTTCTTACTGGCTTGCTTGCTTCTCCTGGCTTGCTCAGCTTGCTTTCTCATAGAACCCAGGACTACCAGCCCACAGATGGTACCACTCACAAGGGGCCCTCCACCCTCGATCACTAATTGAGAAAATGCCTTACAGCTGGCTCTCATGGAGGCACTTCCTCACCTGAAGCTCCTTTCTGTGATAACTCCAGCCGTGTCAAGTGGACACAGGACCAGCCAGGACACAGATAGCTGTGTCAAGTGGACACAGGACCAGCCGGGACACA
>JADRCH010000028.1:5383213-5426594 GCA_019843965.1 Rhynchomys soricoides | reverse complement strand
GGACACAGATAGCTGTGTCAAGTGGACACAGGACCAGCCGGGACACAGATAGCTGTGTCAAGTGGACACAGGACCAGCCGGGACACAGAGTTTGATCATATTCACCTCCATTCTCTACTCTGTTGACCTTCTGCTCCCATTGAACATTGAGAAGAGGCTGCAAGAATGTAGGAAGTGGGGGATGGGGAGGAGTGCTGATCTGTCTGCGTGTGACATATGCTTCCTTCTCCTGAGAAGTGGCAGTAGCTCTGCCATACCCCTGGGACTTGGTAGGCAGGCCAGGACACTCCAGGGGCTTTGGGTCTCCACCTACACAGGCTTTGGTTCTCTGATACAGATCCACCTTCACTTCATACGATTCTCTCTGTCTCTCTCTGTCTTTCTCTCCTCCCCTTCCCTGGTGTTGTGGTTTAGATACAAAGACACGAAAGTCGAAGGCTCCATTCCCAGCTTGTAGATCCAACACTCCAACACTTAGAGGTGTTGGACTTGTTCTTACGAATGGCTTAACCCACTGATAGCTTTTCCATTTGATGGGATTATTGGGTGATGAAGCCCAGCTGGAGAGCATGACTTGGAAAGATATACTCATCTCTCAGCTACTTTATAGATCTCTACTTCCTTTCCATCATCAAGCTTGGTTCTATCACATTTACCAGCCATGTTGTAACTCATCGTGGCCCACAAGTACAGAATCTAGGGACCTTGAATGCTCTGAAACCGTCATCCACAGTAACAAAAAATGACTGATGCCCTCTTCCCTGAGACCCTTGTCCATTCTTCATCTGAATAGGGTTTTTGGCCAATGGCTATCTTTAGGAAGGGAAGCCCATTACAGTGGTTTCCTAAGACACGCCCCCCCTCCATGATGCCCTGTGGTGTTTCTGCCTCTTCAGTCTTCACTAAGCTCACGTGTGTGCTGAGTAGGTCTCCCACTAAGTGGCACCATGTGGTCATGGAGATCCCAGCTCCTGTTGCATCCCTTGAGAGACTTAAGTTTCCAAATGTCATAAAGGGCCCATGTGGAGATGTCCCTTGACCACTTTCTAGTTTATGGTCTTCCCTCCTCACTTGTTGAGCCCTGGGTTACTCCGAGTTGGCTTCAGCCAACCAGACACTAGAAATGAGGGCGATGGGGCCACTTGAGAATACTATTCAGCTGCAAAGTGTGGAGAACTGGCTCTTAAGTATGGTAAAAGGATGTCAGGAGAAAAAGGTAGCTCCTGAGTTGGAACCATCTAGTCCATGGCCAAGAGGGAGCCAGTCCTCTGAGTCTATCTGAGGGCACTTACACAGTTGCTGGCCACCTGTCAGTCACCACTCAAGCACCAGGGAGCAGGAAAGGACAAACTGGGTGTTATGATTAGCCTTTTCAACTTGACATAGCATAGGCTCATCTGGGAAAAGAGTCCCAAAGAGGAATTGTCTACACTAGGTTGGTCCATGGAGATGTTTGTGGGGGATTGTCTTAATTAAATAGATGTAGAAAGACCTAGTCCACCATAGTTAGGGAAAGGTGATGCCCATGGTTAGTTTTAGCTGTCAACTTAACCACAATCTAGATTTATGTGAGAAGAGAGTCTCAATGAGGTACACAGCCCACTGTGGGTGGCACCATTCCCTGGGCTTGGGGTTTGGAACTATGTAAGGGTGGAGAAATGAAGCTGAGCACTAGCAATCATGAGAATATTAACTTTCTCTGCTCTTGGTGGTGGTAGAGGTGATGTGACCAAGTGTCTCAAGTGCCTGTTACCATGTGTGACTTCCCCACAGTGATAGACCTCGAGTTGCAAGCTAAAATAAATCCTTATCCCCTAAGTTGCTTTTTGTCAGGATATTTTATCACAGCAACAGAAACAAAACTATACCAGTGAGGCTTCCAACAAAACTCTGGCTTCTCTTCTCCCCATTCCTCCTGCTCACTTGCCTATTTGTCCAGGGCCCAGCTAGTCAGGCTTTTGAGACTGCCTGAGCCTCACTTTCCTGTACCTGGATCTCTGGACATAGCTCAGTCATTTTGGCTGACCTTCCAGGCCCTGTGGACCCTGCACTCCTGCCCAGTTCCTGTGTGGCTCATTGTAGCCTGGCCTGGCCCAGAGGTATACTCTAGAGCTCTAATCAACTTCTTTGCAGCCTCTGAGGATAAGATGGCAAGCAGGCAGGCAGGGAGCAGTTGTTATATGAACAGAGACCACCTAGGACCTCCCTGGGCTCTTCCTGGGATGGCCCACCTTGAAGCTGGATTTCTGCCATTGAGTCCATTGAGTCAAGGAGAGGCTGCTGATGGCTCTGTTTGAAACTGAACTATGACACCATAGAGGGAACCAGAGACATGTACCTTTGGGTTTTTACTGTCTTGTTAGCAAAACCAGCCATTCTGATTCCAAAATAACATGAACACCTCAGGGGTAGGATGAAGTGGGATCTGAAGGACAGGGCCCCGTTCTGGGACCTCCTCCCTCATGACTGCTAATTTTAACATCACATTCTCATCCAGCAAAGACACTGGCAGCTTGCACAGCCTGACTGCAGAGGAGTGTTTTAAAGGGAACAGCTTCCCCAGCCGTCCTCCTTTCTGGATCGCTGGTTTCCTCATCACCAGCGCTAACAGGCTGGTGCTGCCACGTCAGGCTCAATACATCACGGTTTAATCAGACGTGGCAGCTGCTGGGCAGCCAAGCCCAGTGACAGCTTGCAGCTGAAAAGGCTCTGATCTGACCAAAACATCTTAATGCTGCAAATGAGCCTTGGGGCTGAGTCCACCTCAAACAGAAAGCCTGGTGATAGGTTCCATCCTCCATGGACCCCTGATGGCGCCTCTCTGTGTCCCAGAGACCACCATCTGGAGGTTAGATGCTTCCGCATGAGGCAAAAAGAGCAGGTGTGTGTGTGTGTGTGTGTGTGTGTGTGTGTGTGTGTGTGTGACAGTGAAGCCCATGTCTCCACTGGATTTGGTGGAGAGAAGAATGCACTATTGCATGCCAGAGTTCTTCTCTGGAGATGAAAGCATAGACACAGGGGGATAGTCAGGACACCCATTCCAGCTTTGCTTCTGATTCATTTTCTATGGTCTAGTCCCTTCCCCAAAGCTGGACTCAGTTTCTTACATCTTACTTAGAATATTGACCGTTTCTCAGCAGTCCTATGACTCAGAGACTCCTGGTTGGTGTGATCTGGAAACATTATTATCTGGCTTGACTCTTTATGTGAAATTGCTCAGCTGAGGACCCCCTTGCTTGAGTTTTGGATAAGAATTTGTGGTAGGCAGAAAGCTTTGGCCCTGTGAAGTTTCTTTCTGGTGCTTCTTGGGGACCTTGGAGGTCTTACTGTGAGGCCTGCTGGACTAGTGGGGGCATGGCAATTTCAGGCAAAAATATCTTGATCCTATATACCTATTCCTCAATGCACCGTATACTTCAGGCTTCATATTCCTTTCTTGTAACCCACAGAGTCCAATCAGCCTTGCTGTAAATGACTGGGTATGGAGAAATCCACGGAGCATAGATAACCTTCCAGTGGACACCCTTCACAAGGAAAAGTGACCTGCAATAGTTATCAGAGAATGGTGGCTTCCCTAACCCCCTCCCCTCCCCATGCTGGAAATATGGCTGGCTTGGTCTTGTGCAGGTTGCCACAGCTGCTGAGCATTCATGAGTGCAGTAGCCATGTCGAGTGCTGAGGACAACATTTCAAAGCACCCTTCCTCGGTACCTCCTACATTTACATTCTTTTGGCCTCCTCTTCCACAAATTCCCTGAGCCTTGTAGAGGAGGATTGATATTGCTGTCTCATTTATAGCTAAGTGCTCACAGTCAGTTATCCTTAGCCCTTGGAACAGTTATGAGTCTCCATATCAGCCACGACCCAGTGCAAGAAGTTTCTCCAATGAGGGCTGAGAGCATTATAAGTCCATGGGTTCTAATACAAGTGTTTAGAAGGCAGCTTTACAATATGGCCAATTAGCAGAAGAACAGTGGGGCAGGCTGTGCACTACCCTATACATACTGTGTAGGTACAGTCCACTCGAGAAGGCTCTGGGCTCCTGACCTTCAGCTGTTTGTAAAATCCCAGTGCATATACGTTGGGGTGGTTCTGATGCTAAGGTCCTGTTCCCCAATTGGTTCTTGATCCATCAATAAAGATGCCAGCGACCAATGACTGTGGATGGGGAGGGAAGACAGGGAGAATAAGGAGAACTGGGGAAGAAGGAGGAATAGCAGCCGGAAATAACACCAACCAACCATGTGAGTTTTCGGCTAGAATGGCCACTGGCTACTCTATCCGATTATGCCTGGGTGGCAGGGGAGGTTTAGGAGTACCCAGTCACTGAGTTAGCCAAAGCATTTTAAGATTAACTGGCATGTATACATGCGTGTACGTGTGTGTGTGTGTGTGCGTGCGCGTGTGTGTGTGTGTGCGCGCGCGTGCGCGCGTGCGATGTTTTTTATCCGTGGATCCAAGGGAATCTGGGTGGGGGCTGGTAATACAGTCTGCCCAGAGCTTTTACACAATACTCATAGAGGCCTCTGAATTGGGAGCCTTCTCCGTGGACAGTAGTTGGTATGCATCCTGATGGGGGAGTTACAAAGTAAAAACTACTACTGCCACTGGAAGAGGTGGCCGGGGTTCCTGTGGCTAAGACTGGAAGAGGTGGCCCTGGGACTCCCTTCTCCCTGACTCACTTGGGCCACACATTCCTGAACCAGCCAGCCTCCTGCCCGTGTAGCAGCAGGCTCCCACCTGAGTGTCTTGTTAGGTGTGATTTTCTCCCCTTGAGGCTGGTATGGGATTTGTCTGGGGTTGCAGTGTTTGCCACGTCTGTGTAGGTGTTGGCAGTGGCCAGGCAATGTCATTGTACACAGGCCTAATGAGGGCTCCTGATCTTGTTTTCTGTGCTGTTTTGAAGGATTTGATTAGAAAGACAGGGAACAAAATGAACTGGAAATACTGAGTTGTACTCCAAATACAAATGTCCTGATAACTGCGGCACATGTTTGAACAGACCCCTCTGGGAATTCAGGCCTGTGCCACTCAGTACCGTTCAGAAAGAGCTTTGCAATAACAACCATTGCTCAGAGGTGGATAGGCCAAGGCACTTGAGAACATAACTAAGGTCCCAAAATATGATGGGGGCTTTGCTCTGCCAAATCTCTTCTGGGTGAGCCTGACCCTAGTTTTCCTCCCACGATCATGGGGCCCAAGAGGGACCACCTACATGAACATTCCTTGTTCCTGTGTATAGATTATGCTCCAGCTAAGGTAGAGTGTCTTGATCAGGCTGGGGAACTGCTTAGTGCCAGAACATGTGCAGTACACATGCGAAGTCCTGAGTTCTACCTGGCATGGAGGGAGGCTTGAATGGGTAAGGAACTCTTTCTATTTGGGGAGAGAAAGGTAAATGTCTTGTGGGTGAAAGGTAATTGCTGCCAGGCTATAGTGGGGCCTGAGGTTTCAGGATGTGCTCCCCCAGTTCACTGCTCTGCAAAACTTGAATGTGCATTGCACTGAGAGTGTGGGCCCAGCTTGTTCCTCTCATCTGGCATTGTCAAACTACAGAGAACCACAGCATTGGACTTGAAAGCCCTATTGTTCTCACAGTGTCTTTTCCAATATGGATGTCCGGACTAAAGCTGGTACCGGGCAGCTCTTACAGGTCAGGGAAGTGATACTAGTTAAATTCTGGCTTCCTTCCTCTTCCTATAGTGAGTTAGTCTGGGTGGTTTTTGAGCTGTATCTTGGCTGTTCAGAGATTTAAATCCACACCAGGGCCCTTGGCTGCTTTAACTTTCCTGCCTAGGCCTTTTGAATCCAAAGCCCGGGCGGAAGCTAGCAGAGCCCTGTGGCAAGCCAGTGTAGACAGGCTGCTTGCTACAGGAATGACATCAGAGCAGGGTCTTTGGAAGCTGCAGCTGAGGTTCATGGCCTCTGTGGGTGATGCTGCTTCCTCAGACAACTGTCCCAGCTGGGTGTAGTTCCAGGTCTCAGCCCCTTGGTGACCTATAGTGTTAACATTTAAGTTTAGGATACACTAAGTCCCCTTGGCTGTGACTAGGTGTCCACATCAGATTGGGGACCAGTTCCTGAGTGACAGCAGGTAGGCAGAGTCTACAGTTCAGGTTCACACGATCATCTCACCTGTCACCTCTACCTGGAGCACAGAATGTCCACTCTGGGGTTAGCCTAGGGTTCCCATGGTCACACCTGGGCCTTCTGCCTGGTGTGGGTCCCTGGGCTGTTTTCAGTCTGGAGCTAACTTGGAGTATCAGGCCAGCCTCAGAGCTGGTGGACGCTGGCTTGTCCAAGCTGAGCAGTGCAAAGCTCAGAGAGTTCTGTCTCTGTCTGAACTTAGGTCCCTGAGTGTCTCCAGTACTTCCTCAAACAGCTCATGCAGGAGGGATTTGTAGGCAAACTTACCCATGTCACCTACTTCCAACATAAGGATGTGTGAAGTGAGTCTGGAGGGAGACTACCCCAGGACATGGGAGATTAGGTGGCATGTTTTTTTTGAGGCCCACAGTAGAGGAAGAAGAATCAGAGGGCCTGCTTTGGCCTCAGGGCTCAGCCCTGTCCTGGGGCCTCATTGTGGGAAAAGGAGTTCTGGGTACACAGGCTGTGGAGGTCATAGCCAGGGTCACCATCACTATCTACTCAAGGAAGTCAGCATTTCTCAAAAGACCCTTGAATGTTCTGCTTTTAAGGCCTCTGGTCATTTAATCCCATAGGTAAAAGACGTCCATGGTTCTATCTCCATCCTGATGGTCTAGAGCATCCTTGATTGCTGTTATCCTAAGCTGTGTGTGCACTCGGGGCAGGAAAATGGTGGAAACCTTGCTCCGCCCCAGCCTTCCAGCAGTCAGAATGTGGACAGTGGACAGTGGGCAGTAAAGAGGATGAAGGATAGACAGATCCAGGGCCACAGGCCTCCTTGTTGGAACCTGTCACCCAGTGGTGTGCTATAGACTTGCCTTCAGTCTTGTCTTCCTCTGGTGGCTGACTGTTTAAGTAAAATGGGAAGGACTCCTGGTATCCACAGCTAATTGAGGCTGGCCACTATGCAGGGTCGTCAGAGCAGCTCTGACTGGTGCCTCCTAGATTCTCTGTGGACTGCAGCCCACCTGTTAAGACTTTAGGAGCCCTCTGCCTAGGGTTCACTCCCTGGAATAACTGTTAGACACTGTCTGGGGTGCCAGCCTTGGGGTCTTTGGGGTGACCAGCTGAAGGGACAGCTCAGTGTCTCCTGGCAGGCTCCTTTTGTCATGGTGCCCAATTAAGTGTGATTGCTTTTCCTGCTCCTCCTTAAAGTTCCCACGTGGATGCAAAGATTGTCAGCTCAGCATTCTCCCAGGATGGCAGCAATGGTTTCTGTCACTTCTGCTCCAGGGTTTTAAATTAAGCTAGCTAGGATAAGGGCGTCTGCTCATTTATCCAGCCTGGGCTCTTCCTGGGACCCGAGCCTCCTAATGAGTGCTGGAGCTGACTTGGCAATTTCTTCCTACCTGTGGCTTAAAAATGACCTTAACATGCTGCTGGCTTGGCAGTACTCTGCCCACAGACTCTGGCCTGCAGCCAGGACTCTGCAGGTGCTGGCTGGTGTTGTCCACCCAAAGATCTGTCACAGTCTTAGCCTCAATACCTGAGAATGTGGTCTTACTGGAAACTGGCACAGGTGTCATCAAGCTAAGGATCTTGGGATGAGGTCACTCTGGATTAGGGGGTCCTGAATCTAACACTTAGTGAGGAATGTGGAGCATAGGAAGAGACCATGTGGAGATGGATCCCAATTGACAAAAGAGGGTTGTTCCAGAGCCACCCAAAAAGGGCGTAGCTCTCCCCACATCTCCACTCCAGTTTTCTGGCCTCCACTAAGAAGGTGAGCTTCTGCAACCTCATGCACTCAGCCGATGTCACTGTGTCCCTGTGGCCCCAGGTCTCACAGCCAGACTGACTTTTCTCTTGAGGGTACACATTGATTCATGGCAGGGACATACCCATCAACACACTTGGGGGGTCCTCCTTCCAGCCTCTGCCTGCTGCTGTGCTCACCAACTTTCTGGCCACCTGCAGATAGGGCAGGCTAGTTGATGGAACAGAAGGCTCTGCAGAGGTCCTTTGCCAATGCCAGGAAACCTGGGAGTACTGGCCAGGCTGAGAGGCACATATGTTCTTCCAGACAATTGATAACTTGGCAAGTGTTAATCATACCCTCATTTGCTCAAATGGCTATAATTTTGGACATTTTACTTATTTAGATAATTCCACTTAAAATACCGGGGCTTCTAATTTTTATTTTATTTTATTTTTTTACCCTCGGGGAAAAAAATGTTTTTGAGAAGAGTTCACGGACTTGCCATGCCTTGAAAATGGCTTTCAAGGGGCTGATCTTTCCAGAACTTCTGTATGGATTAAGCCAGCAGGCATGGCATTCAGGAAACAATGAGTTGTTTGCAATTATAATTACAATATACCTTGTTTTGTTATTAACTGAAAATCCAGAAAACGGCTAGATAAGAAATCTGATGTGTTCACCTCTGGTCTTTCCCTTCTGTTCTCTTTTAAAACAATTGTTCCCACATACCTCCTCCTCCTCTTCCCAGTGTCTCTGGTTCCCAGCTCAGGAGCGTTCCCATTGTGCATATGTGGCCAGTGATGATCAACCCACCCTTGTGTGAAGGCTGTTTATCTGTAACAGGTGGCGGGCTGTTTCAAGGTCTCCGAAGACACGGGACAGAGGTGTAGCTTGATGCAGTTTGTCATGACACAATATAAACACTTCAGCATAGCCCCCTTTGTGTTGGACAGCAGACGATTCTCTGTGCTTCTCAGTTGCACAAGGGTCAGAGCAGCGGTTCTCACCTTCCTAATGCAGCAGTTCCTCAGGTTGCCCTGACCCCCAACCATAAAATTATTTTTGTTGCCACTTCATAACTGTCATTTTGTTACTGTTATGAATTGTAATGTAAATATCTGTGTTTTCTGATGGTCTTAGGTGACCCCTGTGAAAGAGTCATTGGATCCTCTGCCAAGGCGTCTTGACCACAGGTTGAAAACCCCTGAGTTCAACTGTCATTCTCTTAGAACTCACCTGTAAGGTCTCTGTGGGCAGGGTCTTGGCTGTCACAGTGTCTAAAGATCCTGTTGAGATGCAGGTTATAATGGAGCAGAGCTGGTGACAGGTGACAGAGGGGTAAGAGTCCATCAGAGTGGGGAGGTGTAGCAGCAGGCAGGCACTGCCACTGGAGCAGGACGCTGAGCGCTAATATCCTCGACTGTTAGCATGGAGCAGAGAACCAACTAGAAATGGTACAAAGATTGAAACTCTCAGAGCCCTCCTCTAGTGGGATGTGTTTCCTATCAAGGCCACACCTCCTAAACTCCCCCAAACTGCACCACCAACTATGGACCAAGTGTTTAGATGTGAGCCTATGGGGCTATTTCTCACCCACATCAACTTAAGGTGGGTTCTTTGTGGATGTCTTTCCCAGTCAATGGGTGTGAAACACTTCTCCTTCTTCCTGTTGAGAGGATGATACTCCTTCCCTCCTCGGTCTGAAACACAGTAACCTGCACTGCAGGTCTCATGGTGTGCTGGGCTGTCCCTGGGACAAACCCTCCTTGGCCACGATAGCCTCCAAAAATGAAAAGACCACCTTAAATAGTTGTGGATATTTGCGGCTATTATTGTGCTAACAACCAGTGTAGCTACTATCCCAGTTCTTCATTATTGCCCAGAGTCTTTCAAAGCCTCCCTCATGGCTTTTGCATGGTTAACACCTTTTCCTCTGGCTTATTTTAATACTGGCCTTTAATCTTTGACATTAGAATGTTGCCCCTCACAGACTCTGCATTGGTTTTATACTTAGTGATCTTGCTTGCAGCTTGTTGAGTTTCTTGCATCTGTACGTTAATATTTCTCAGCAAAACTTGGAGGCCCTTGGTTATCCTGTGTGGGTCTTGTCCATGCCTCTCTGCTTCTCATGCTTTTTCTGGAGCTTTAGTGTATGTTAAATCCCTGAATACTGTTTCACAGAACTCTCCAGCTCTGCTAATGTTATTATTATTATTATTACTACTATTACTACTACTACTACTGTTCAGTTTTCTTTGTACTTTCTGATGAGCTGGACTCAGGTTCATGATTCTTTTCCTTGGCCTCCTCCAAACTCCAGAGAAGGCTGTCCTTCTTTGTTACCATGGCTACCAGCTCTCGAGTGCCCACTTGTCCTCATTTCTATTGTCCTTTCCTGGAGATGTTTTCCTCCACTTAACTATGCACACCTTATTTTTGTTCTTTGCCTATATCCCCGATTAGTTTTTGAACACATTTGTCATAGTTGCTTTGACATCATCTGCCATGTCCAATATTTGAGTCTAGCTGGTGTCAGCTTATATCAACGTTGTTTTCTGAATTATGGTCAAACTGTCTTGCTTGCCTTCTGGATTAAGAGCCAGACTTTGCAGGCAGGATGCTGACACACCTCTAGAGTTCCTTTGGCTCCTCTGAAGGCTTTCTTTACTGTAGCATTTTCCTTGCACGCAGGCATTCATGTCTCGTTGGTTTTGTGGCTTCTTGTAAGGTGCTCTTCTCTCTAAGGCTGGAGGCAGAGATGGGCATGACTTAAGATCGGTGGCTTCTTTATGTCTAGAGCTTTCCCCACAGTCCCAGTGGTGAGCTTAGACACTCCACAGCTGACCACTTCCTGCAGCTTAGTGCTCATTCTGGGGCATGTCTTCAGTCACAATCAACAGAGATTCACAGACAGAGAGGGTTTCTCTGGCCTTAACAGACTCCTTACAGTCCCTTGGCATTGCATCTCCAGTGTGTGTGTGTGTGTGTGTGTGTGTGTGTATGTGTGTGTGTGTGTGTGTGTGTGTGTGACAGCTGTGGCCATGTACTTCAGTGCTTGCTTCTCTTGGGGCTCTTATACTCCCCCTCTGTACCCCTGAATGCTCCCCACTTTGGGCTCTACAGTCTTGGTACTTCCAACCAGAAAGGCTATTCCTCCATTTCCTGCAGACAGAACCAGGGGTGGAGATATCTGAGAAACCACAGGCTTGGACTTAGGCTGGCAGCCAGGATTGGTTGAGGTTGATCCCCTGGAACCTCCGTGTGCTGGATACTGTCCTGAGTCTTTAGTGGTGTCAGATTGACTGCCTAGCTTTGATGGTTGTGATCTGTGGGCAGAGCGCTGGGGCCAGCTGGCTTTCTGTAGGTATTTCATATTGTCTCAGTCTGGACATCACATTTGGATTGTGGCTGGGCAAGTCCTAGATCAGTAACTTCTTTCTATTTTGCTGCATAGATTTTTTTTTTTTTTTTTGAGACAGGGTTTCTCTGTGTAGCCCTGGCTGTCCTGGAACTCACTCTGTAGATCAGGCTGGCCTCGAACTCAGAAATCGGCCTGCCTCTGCCTCCCAAGTGCTGGGATTAAACGCGTGCGCCACCACTGCCTGGCTTTTTTTTTTTTTTTTTTTTTGATTCTGATTCATTCATGACTGGAGCCACTCTAGGGTGGAAGTGCTGGTACCTGCCACAGTGTGTGGCTGTTAACCTCTGAGAACTGGCTTCTCCAATGAGGTGGGTAGTGCAGCCCTGCAGTGCTGTGGGTCAGTAGAAGACGGTTTGCCCTGAGTTGTTGAACTCATCCTTGAGTTGAGCCTTCTAAGCGCATTTCCCACCACATTATCTAAGAAGATGGCGAGGAAGCCGATTCTAGGATCACTATTATCCTGCAGTGGCATCCACTTAACACCAGGGGCCCTGGGCTTTTAGTTGAGTAAAGGCCAAACAATCAGAAGTCTGGACGGACAGCTCATTTATCAAGCGGAGACAAACGTGTCTCTGGCGCTTCGAGTGGGGGATGCGCGGTGAAAGGTTAGGGATGCGAAGAGCCAGATTCGTCTCAGCAGCATGTGAAGATGCCTCAGAGCAGATGCTTCCATTTCCGCTCAGCGCAGTGGGCGGGGGCTGGTGATTTTCAGTGCTAATTACTCCATTTAGGAATCTTGCCTGGGAGACACTGTCTTGCAGGGGTCAAAGCTGCCCTTTGCAGGAAATCTTCTCCGACTGTCTGTAAGAGCACAGAAAATGTCCCTGATGAGGAACGGACCGTAAATTAACAGATAGCAGACCTCTTTCCAATAAACTCCAGTGAGTCCTATGCATTTTAATTAGCCCTCCTCCAGCGTAAGGCTGGGGGAGGGGTAAGGCGATGTGTGGCGCCCCCTGGCGGTACCTGGAGTAATGTCGGCGACACTCTTTTTTTTTTGTTGTGACCTTTTTGACACAAAGGCCAAGGGATCCAAGGCTGGGCAGGTCAGCATGATATCAAGGGTGCTGATAGTACACTGGGCAGGAACATCTCCCCTGGAGCACTATCCATAAGAGAAGCTTGGCATCATAGTCAAGGTGTTCTTAGTCCTTGAGTCACCGCAGCTAAAGGAAATGAAATACTTTGTCCAGAAATGTGGAAAACTCAGATGGGGTGAGATGACATATTGGCATCCTCATATCTACAGATAGGGGTTGGTAGCTGTTTCTACAGGCACTGTTGTGTGGCCAGTGGCCTCTACACTGCCATGTGGTGGATGGGCTTAGGGGACACAGATTGTTTCTGACCTCTGCATGGCTCAGGTACGTGGGATTAGTCTGGAATTTCTGCAGGTTTGGAAAGGACTGATGAGGTGTGTGCCCACAGTATATCTTTCCTCTGAGGCCCCGATTTTCTGATATATGAATGGCCACTCCTGGTATGAAGGTCATTTAATCTTTCCTTGACCCAGCCATCAAGCAAGGGTCTATACCTGACAGGACCCACCCAGGTTTATTTGGGGCTTTGTTCCAATGGCTGCCATTTACATGGGAAAGCTGGTAGCCCTCACCTAGGAGCAAGATTCAGTACAGAAGTTCCAGATACCACTACATAGCCGAAGCCCATCCCCTCACCCCCAGCTGGCCAGTGCCCAGGGCAACTATGGCAAATGGTTGAGACCCAGGAAGAGGGACTGTAGGCGCCAGCACCCACCTCTCATTGATGAGATGGCAATCTAATCCTTTCCATTTCTTTGGTTTTTCTGTTTAAAAAGAAAGCGTAGATTAATTGGGAGTTTCACTCGATAGTGAATAAATGTCAAACAGCTGTTAGAAGCATGTGGAAGACAGACCACTCTTGTAAGGAAAATAAATTTATTTCTCATTATCAGGCTTTATAAATAGCCCAGGAAAATGAACCTAATGTGTGAGGTGTGTCTCTGAGGCTTTCTAGGAAGCCTAGCCAGCTGCACCCCTGACTGAAGAGCCATGCCCCACCCTTCCTGATGGCAGGGTCCCCTCATGATCCTCCAGTGTAGACCTTTCTCTGTTGGTACCAGGAATTGACATCCTCCAGACAGGGTGCTTAAATGAGCAGGGACATCTAGACACTCATTACTCAAGCCTTGGGAACGGCTGTGTGTGGGCCTCAGCACGGCCTTTAGTTCTGCTGGAGAGGTGGTGAGGCCCCAACAGAAAGGGATAGAGAGGTCTCTGTGACGACAGACTCTGGGAGACTGTGAAGGCCAGAGGCTATCTGGTTTGGACCTGAATACAGTAGGCATCTCTGCTTAACTGATTCTGGGAGACAATTGGCTCTCTGTGAGCCAGGCACTGGCCGTCATAGAGCAGGAGATTTCTTCCTAAACATCTGGGATGACATTGAGTTCCGGCTTTCCTTGGAAGTGTGGGGATGTAGCTTCAAAGACCAGGGCAGTAGCTTGGTGGTAGCTTCAAGAGGCCAAGTCCCTTGTGGGTGGATACCTCTGGGCATACGTGGGACCTGAGGAGTCACCCTCACCTCAGCATTCACTGGCTGACTACAGAGGGCGCTTAGGGACAGGGAGACATGTGGAGAGTATGGCGCAGTGGGGGACATAGTGTCTAGTCCCAACCTTCCTTGTGGAGGCAATTCTTCATGATTGCCTGTTTCCATCAGGGCTTTCAGAACCCATCCGGTGGCTTCCTCTGCCTCCTCATGGGTCAGTACCTCTTTGTGTTTGAGATGCCTTTCCTAGGACTCCATGGAGCTCTCTGAAGAGGCTGCGAGTGATTCACAGGCTGCTACTGATGCTCCTTCAACACTTGCATCCACAGCTCACCCCCATTCGGTCTCAGGCAGCAGCTCAGTGTGGGCCCCACTCATCCCCAGCTCCTGCCTACTCTCCATTTGCATAGACAACTGCAGCTAGGACCTGTTACAGGAGCTCTTTCCTTAGTGAGATAGAAACTTGACACCTATCCACTTCTTTCAGGGCTCTGATGACAAACCAAGTCATCCTGAGGAATAGGTGAGTTTATTGGGTTTACTTAGAGACCATGGATGTGGGGTTACTTACAGAAGTACGGGTGACCCCAAAACGATGCACTACTACAAAGTCTTTCCCCACTACAGATGACAGCTTTCCCATAGAGGCACAGAGAGTCCTCCCCTTCAGTTAACTTTCTGCATCTGTGGTGGTTTGAACAAGAATGCCCCCCCTAGGCTCATATCTTTGAATGCTTAGCTACCAGGGAGTGGAACTGTTTGAAAGGATTAGAAGGATTAGGAGGCGTGGCCTTGTTGGAGGAAGTGTGTCTCGGGGGTGGTCTTGGAGGTTTCAGAAGCCCATGCAAGGTCCAGATACTCTCTCTGCACATGGGTCAAGATATAGACCTCTCAGCTACTTGTCCAGAGCCATGTCTGCCTGTGTGCCACCATCCTTCCCGCCATGATGATAATAAACTCACCTTTGAAACTGTTACCAAATCCCTAATTAAATGCTTTCTTTTACAAGAGTTAACTTGGTTATGGTGTCTCTTCACAGGAGTAGAACAGTGGTTAAGACAACGCTCTATATTCTAGCACTTCCTAAGACCATGACACTAGCTGTAGTTATGGCAAAATTTACATACAGAGGGATGGGAGGCAGGATGGAATCTCGAGTGAGGCTCACAAGACCCTTCCCACCTCTCCCTTCTCTGAGGAAATGGCCATAGTCACTAAGTCCAGTCTTGAGAGTCATTTGGGAGTCTCCACACCGTTCTAATGAAGATGATAGCTAGTATGCTTGGAGGATTTGGAGGATAGCACTCAACTCCTCTGTGGCTGTGCCAGGAGGACTACGGTTGCCCGGGCCACCTTCCTTGTGTTGCCCCTCACCATGCCTTTGTTTAGCTATGCCAAAGCAGAGTGTGCTCACAATGCCACATATTACTTGTATAAACTGATGACATGACTTCTTCAAGGGGTTTAAGGGAAGGTTGTTACTGTATATGTTACTGTATATATGAGGGATAGAACAGCTGGAGGCATCTGGAAGAGTCCAGAGCAGAGAGAGAAAGCAGTAGACTGAGCATGGCTAGCAGATTGGGCTTGGCAATGAGAGGAGAGAGAGAGAGAGAGAGAGAGAGAGAGAGAGAGAGAGAGAGAGAAGAAAAATAGATACTAAGTGGCACAGCTGAGGGAGCACAGCTGAGGGAGCACTACTGAAATATCAGGATCATAAAGACAATGAGAAGTTGTGGGGAGGGAAGCCCATGAGCTGGAAAGAGTTTAGGGTGAGGGGTAGGGGAGAAGATCCAGGATGCCAGTGTGGACTCTGAAATGTGTAACAGGTACTTAGGATACTGAAGGATCCTGGAGGCCAGCATCCACTTTAGTATGCTAACAGGCACCACGGATAACCATTGGCCCCTTCTGCCAGTGATAAGGAAATGGTTTTGTTGGTAGAGAGGAACCTGATTCACAAGTCCTGGGAAATTATTATTATTATTATTATTATTATTATTATTATTATTAATTATTATTTTCTAATCACTGGAATTTGGACCTGGCATTACTGAGGTGGTGACCACAGGGGCTCCTACCCAGACATGCCCTTTAAGTGAATACCAAGCAACCTTGTCTCCCTGAAGTGCCAGTTCTGCCCCCAGCTCCAAGGGCTGTGTCCACTCCCTTCCTGCCTAAGGGCCGAGCTTCTGAAACAACAATGTTTGGATAGACGGAGCTAAATGAGATGTGTAATTGATGTGGATCTTTCATTTCATGTTGCTCCCTGGGAACACCTAACTAAAAGCCTACCAAGGTTATTTCACCCCGACGAGTCTCTGTATTTATGGACCTCAGCCGGCTGGCTCCCAATGAAGCATCTGCTTATAGGTGTTTGCAGGAGAGAAAGGCCTTTTCTTCCTTGCTCAATTCATCACCAAACTCTTTGCTCCTTGTCCTTGAGAGGAACCTGCCAACTTGTTCATTTCCTAGCCAGTGGATTATGAGAAGTATAGACACATGCCAGAGTCCCACATTGGTACGCTCTGACCCTTCTCTCAAAGGATCCTGTTTCATTAGTGACATTGCCCGAGGACAGTGGGATCTTCTCATTCCTTCTCCACAGGGTCAACCATGCAGGCCACTGTACTGTCAGTGGTGGAGGACCATGGGGTCTCTGGGCCCCTGATCTTTGAAAGGCTGAGGAGGTACCCGGAGGCCCGCAGAGCTGGGATTTGGGACAGGGTAGTGAGCAGGCATTAGTGCTGTGGGGCCCTGTGGGACTGGGAAGGGCTCCATTTAACTGTTCCTTGTGGGTGAGATGTGGCCTGGCAAGGCCATTACTTACCTAGAAGTGGACCATGGTCAGCCAAGAAGGCACTGAGGTCTCCAAGACTGGGTGGTTGCTGCCTCTGGAAAGGAATGTGAAGTTTGCTCAGAAAGTGACTCTGATGGGAGACAGATCCTGGGAGTTTGTGCAGAGGCACCGGTGAGCCACAAGGGGTCATGGGATGCCTTAGCAATGATACTACTTCTGTAGTTCCATCACATCACCAGGGATCTGCTCCCATTATGGATCCATGACCATGATGCATGCACCATTGGGAGTTGCTCAGAATGCAACTTGAACACACGATGTTAGAGGTGAATTGATGGGACTTTGGTAAATCATCAATAGGGAATTTTGAATGAGGGTTCAACAAAGGACCTGAGCTCATCCGGCCGTTGATTGGAGGACTGAAATAACAGCTCAGAGCCCACACCTGACTGAAAACTATGAATGAAGAGCTGAGCACACAGAAAACCCAATTCTGTTAGAACAAAGAAGAGCTGATTTGTGTGAGAAGGGCCTCCCATGCCAGACTGTTTCAGGATCCCACAAGGAAAACAGCGAATGCATTAAAGTACACTAGACACAGAAGATGCCAGCGGGAAGTCTGCACAAAAACGGCATCAACCCAGAAGGGCTGGGGTGGGGTGCCTCCGTGGCTAGCATGCTCGGAGGCTGGGGTGCATCCCCAGCATTGAATTTCATAACTGACAGAAAAAGAAACAGAAGAGGGAAGCATTGACTGAAGGAATGAGAAATTAACCTCCCAAGTTTAGGCAGCAATCCTAATTCATAAAACAATGACGTCATAAGAGCGAGGGTAAATCACAAAAAACCACAAATGGTGGAACCCAGCAAGGCAGGCCTCAGAAGAAACGGAAATCAAGAGGGGGTTTGCTCCTCGGTCTATTGTCAGAAACGTTAGACATTTTGGAAAGCTTGTTTCTTTTTGGTGTTGGCAAGGACTAGCGTTGGAATAGGGAGGGGGGGGTGATCTCAGTAGGACAGGAGCCCAGGGTACAGGCTAGCTGCAAATGGCAAAGGAGTTTATGTCCAACATCATACCACATTAAAATAGAATGTACACAACAAAATGAGAATTTCTAGCTTAAAAAAATCCACAAAACCTCGAGAATATAATCTGTTGAAGTGATGATCAGGTTCTGAATACATATGTATATAAATAGGAGCTGGTGTCTTGTGTGGATGCCTGTGTCTGTGTTTGTAAATCCAAATACATCAACGGACTGTCGGCTGTGCCTGTGAGGTCATGCATTCACCAGTAGAGGGCACTGTGCAGTTTGCAATTTATCCACGAGATGTTCCCAGCTTCAATCCAGGCAGGTCCAGCCCTGGCAGCATCTGGAGACCGAGGATTACAAATGAGACTCATTTGTATAAAATATTGGGTGAAGCTGCAATGTCCTGTGCAGTGTGGTGACATTTGCATAACATTTAAAAACATGCAAACATAGCAAGTTTTCAGGCACAGACATGAGGTGAAATCCATTTAAGTTTGTGGCTGGTGGTGGTGGTGTGTGTGTGTGTATGCGCATGTGGGTGTTGTGGTATATGTGTGTGTGTAGGAGAGTGTGTATCTGTGTGTCTGTGTGTTTGTGTGTACTTTTAAGTTCACTGGGTCCCCTGATCCTCCATGGAATCCTCACAATCCCTGACTTGGTCCTCAATGGCAGCCAGTGTAAAAAATAAGTTTGGTGAGCAAACTGTAAGGCTCACAGATTTGCCACAGAAACTGAAGAACACTAGGAAAACCGACAGCATCTATGGCAGCACGTGCCCAAGAGATCTTTCCAGAAGGTCTCCATGGCTGCGCCTCCACAAGATTCTCAAGGTGTGGGGCTCCACCAAGCTGGCACCATAACCTCAAGGCCTGACTCTAGTGATGCTCAGCCACTGCCTGTGATTTCTGGAGGTGCAAAGCCTTCTCTTAGATGTAGAGTCAATGTCCCAGATGGGGCCTTTCATGCCACTGAGATGGCATGGGATCAGTAAAGAGGAGTCTCCGGTGAAATGGCTCATGAGCTGAATCTTGAGATTCAGGTGATGGCGGGGTTGCTTGTTTCCTTTGGTTTTGGAGAGGAGCAGGCTCTGCTTCCACCTTGGAGATGCCTTCCTATGGTGTGGTGTGTGAATACTGTACTGTGTGGAGAGAGTAACGGGATCCTCTCAAAGCTCCCATTCTGTAACCTTGCACCAGCCCTGGGAGCAGGAATCCTCAGACCTGGGGGGACCAAGAACATGCAATTGCTATGGTGTTGGTTTTGGAAGATGTCTCAGCCCCTGACTTATACTTCCAGTTCGAACCACTGGCTTGCCTTTATCCATGGGCAGGAACGTGGGCATCACAGCAGTGTATGCAGCCCTCTTATGATCCCATGGGCCATTGTTTCTGTCTAATGAAGTTGTTGAATTTATTAGGATATTACAGTCATGCTGCTTCTCTTCTGAGTCTCACCATGAACGTTGTGTGTGTGTGTGTCTGTGTGGTATGTACATACGTAGAGGGTAGACACGTATGCAGGGAACTGTACAGTCTAGGTTGGCCTCCAACTTGCCAAGTTTCTGAGGATGACTTTGAATTCTTGATCCTTCTGCATCCATGTCTGGAATGCTGGAATTACAGGCTTGTGCCACCCACTAGGATTCGCTGTCATCTTCTTCAAGTCCAGGGTGTGGGTTAGTGGAGATCAAGACTGTACGAAAGTGTTGATTCCCTCACTGCCTACTCCTCAGCTGTGGACCTGTACCTGCTCACCCTTCGTTTGTGGAGTTCAGCATCTGCCCACCCCCTACCTGAGGGATGGGTGTATCTACTCCTCCTTCACCTGTGGGATTCCTAAATCTGCCCACCCCTCACCTGTGGGGCTTCCCTTTCTTTCCATCACACAGTGTAGGGAGCTAAAATACCAAACGTGTCATCAGCCTGGGTTTCAGGAACCACCTCTGAATTAGGGAGGCAAGTTGGTCATGAAGGAGAGAGGTATGTCTCTCATCCGAAAGCCGGCGAGTGTTCTTACATGCTTGAGATATTCTCTTCTGCATTTTGAAGACACTCTGGGTTGTCAGGTCTATGTTGGATGCTTCTGCTACTTCCTGTGAGATGTGATCAAGTACAGAGCTGGGACCAACCGAAGGACTCTCGGGGTGTGTGTCCCATCTAAGGTCTGCACTGAGGGTGCTGATGTAGGCCCCAGAGACGCTCCAGCCCTGATGGATTTGCATCTGTGAGCTGGCCTCACAAACACCAGTTTGGGCTGAGTTTCAGGGTGCCGTGGAGTAGACAGAGAAGGGCTCTTTTAGTCTGAGACAGGAGCCTCAAAGCCATTCTTGAGGCAGTGGCAGCAGCTTCTCTGGCTGTGAGCCTTTGGGCAGCTGTCTGTTTAGACAAGGATGCAGGTAGGTGGCCCTGGCTGGGTGAGGATCCCTGAGACCTTACAGTGCTATGACAGCTCTGACTCCTTTGAAGAAGTTAGTGCCCTGCTCCCCCTCCTGCTTCCTTCCTGCTGTGATCATCCCTAGAGTTGAGACAGGAGTGACAACCTCATATTGTCTCTACCTGTGGTTCCCACACACTGAAGGGTTGGTCCCAAGAATCACTGTGGTTGAAGGCATATATTTATTTCCCACATCAGACAGAGGAAGTGCCATCGTGTGTACCTACCTGCCCCATCTATCTTGAGATAAACATTTGTAATGTTTTTCTAACTAGAACCTTCCGGAAGACTGCAGAGTGAGGCTGGGCCAGGTTCATTATTGCTGAATCTCATCCAGGCACCTCTCACACGTACACCTCGGCACTCTTGATATATTTCCCTTTGCGTTCATGTTTGTGTACATTGCCTGTTACTGGGGTGTGATTCATAACGCTGCAGAGAGGCCCATCTGTTCCTTCCCAGGCGGGCACAGCCATCCTGTCTATAGTGGGTGGCACTGCAGGTCCCCACTGTAACTGGGAGAATCTTATGCCACCCTCTCTTTTTCTCCCAACATGGTTTTTCCAAGACAAGGTTTCTCTGTGTAGCCCTGGCTGTCCTGGAACTCACTCTGTAGACCAGGCTGGCCCTGAACTCAGAAATCCTCCTACCTCTGCCTCCCAAGTGCTGGGATTAAAGGCGTGAGCCACCACTGCCCAGCTCTCCCAACATGTTTTAAAAGGCTCACACCACCTTATCTTTTCTTCCAGGAGAATGGGTTCAAACTCTGGCAAGTCCTGGCCTTTTAGGCCTTTGGCGTTAGGTGATAGCAACACCACATGTTGCTCTCTGGATTCACAGGCAACATGCCTTCTACTCTCTACCAATCTCGAAGGTCATTTCCCACCACCCATCTCTTATCCATCTGTCTGTCCATCTGCCCACCCACCCATCCACTTGTCCATCTGCTCATCTGTCTACCCACTCATCCTTTGTCCACGATCTACTCACATATCTACCTCTGAAATCTTCCCACTTGTCTATCAGTTATTCATCTCACATTGGCTTAGGCTAGAGAGTGGGGCAAGCTGAGTAGCTGCTCCCATAGAGAGGAGGAGGAAGGCACTTGCTTCTGGTTTTTATTTCATTTGTATTTAGTGGATTTTAATGAGAGGTTTTCCTGTGTGGTGGGAGTGTTTGAGAATGGCTGACACTGTGGCCCCTGGCTCAAGTCAGCTCCAGGCTGGTTCTTAGGAAGCAGGTTCCCTGCCCTGGAGTGTGATATGTAAGTGTAGAAGCCAGGGCAAGCTGTCTAGACAGCCCTGCGGCAGGCTCTGCTCTGGACAGGCATGGGGACATGGTCCCTGAGGCCAAGACTCTAGAATTTTTCTGTGGGTGCTAAGTGGCCTGCGGCTGTGTTAGGAAGAAGGGACAGTGACATGGAAGCTCTGCAGGCTGCTCTTCCTGACCCGTGCTGAACCTGTCATCCCTGCATTGAGCATGCCTGCATATTTCTTGACCCAACACGTGGGCTTTATCCATGGGCAGGGTCATGCTTTGGGCAGCATCAGTCCTTTTGGTAGTGTTGGGGAAAAGGTGTTGGCCTAGGAAGAGAGTCAGTGGTAGTGAGACTTCCACATCACGTAGGACAGACCTCTACACGCTTGAGTTTCTTGTGGCACATGATCCTGCATGTTTCCCTCAGTCCCTCTCAGAGGAACCTCTTGCTGGTTCCCCTCTCAAGTTCCTGGTTAAAACCCATCTCTGAAGAGGGGAATGAGATACCCAGGGTAGAGTAACAGGGTGCTCTCAACGTGGAGTGGCTTGGTCCTGACCACACCTTATATCACACCTCCCTGAGACTCCTTACCCTCAGGGGCTGTTCCCCATTTCCCAGAAGGTTAGAGGAGAGTCCGAACAGAATCCAGTGAGTCCTACAGGGAAGAACAGATCATCGATCACCTCCCTTCAGTTTTGATGCACACAGTATTTGTATTTGGTTTGGGGTATAGTGTGATGTTCTGACTCCCCTTAGTCTCTCATTATGTAGTTGCTCACATTAAGTAGTTGGTGCATCCACCACTCAAGTCTCTATGGTGACTTCTTCTTTCCTTCCCTCCCTCCCTCCCTCCTTCCTTCCTTCCTTTCTTTTTTTAATAGAAGAGTTTATCTGGGCTCATGGTCTCAGAGGGATAAGAGTCTATCATGGAAGGGATGCATGGGAGCAAGCATGGTGGCAGGAAGAAGCTGAGAGATCACAGCTATTGCAAAACATGAAGGAGAGGGAGGGAGGGAGGGAGGGAGGGAGGGAGAGAGAGAGAGAGAGAGAGAGAGAGAAGTGGGGCAAAGCTATAAACTCTCAAAGTTCTTCCTGCAGTGAATACATTTTAGGAACAAAGTAGAGCTGGGCTTGGTGGCACATTTCCAATACTCAGGAGGCTGAGGCAGGGGGATGAGATTGAGATTCAAGGCAAGACTGGGCTATAGAGTAAGAGTCTCTAAAACAACCAACCAACCAACCAACCAACAAACATTAAAAAGGACCAGAGGCATAGGGTCCTGTGTTGTGCATGACCAGGCTTCCCTGTGTCGTGTGCTGTGTCACATGCTCAGGTGGGCTGGACACTGACACCCTTGGGTGAGACAAAACTGAGTGGCCTGCCAGAGCATGGGGCTTGGGCAGGGAAAGTAGACAGTCTTATGGGCCAGGGAGTAGCAGAGAACATCTTGAACTGTGAGGTCCCAGGAGTCAGATGATGTTCCAGGCTAGACTGGTGTAGGCTAGCACTCCCAAACCTGCAAACTGGTCCTCACAGGCTTGCCTGGCTTGGGTTACTGGGGAGACTGACAAGGCAAAGAAAAGATGTACCACTATTTATGCTTCGTGGGATTCTGTGTGGGTGCCCTAGGGCCCAGCTCATGCAGAGGCTATGAACAAGCAATACCATGAACCAACTTTTCTTTAAGCTCTTCACAATTTTCAGTGGGTGTTTTTACTCTTACCAAGGACTGGTACCTTTAAAGAATAACAGATCAGGGTATAGAGTTCTGAGTAGCACAGCCCTAACGCTGGCTCCTGTGCAACTGCTCTGGCATGGTTCTCTTGGTAATAAATGGTTCATGGGTACAGAAGGCTGGCTCAGGGATTTGGGCTTCAGGCTGGTGCCTATGCAGCTGCAGAGCTCTGATTTTCTGTGCATCTATCTAATGAATGGGCCAGGTCCTTGTCTACAGGGTCACCTCCTTACCTAGCACCTGCCTGCATCCGCTTACCTTCTCCCTGATCCCTGCTGGTGATGGACCTGTGGAGGTGAACCAGAATGTTCCCTGCACAGCCACACACCTCATCTCATTTAGCTGAGAATCAGCTCAATTTGAGCAAAGCCATTGGTGAGGAATTTATATTTTCCCCATAAAGCATGGACCTTGGCAGATGTCAATACGGCTGGGATTGAGGTGCCATTCAGATGTCTGGATGGCTTAGATGAAAATGTCCAATGAGAAAAACATTGGGGCTTAGCAGAGATGTCCTGAGCAATTCCAAAACAATTTATCATAGAAATTAATTCCCAGGAAAAGTTACCCAAGGGGCTGGGGCTTAAAGTTTTGTTTTTCCATTTATTAAAACTCCGAAGCCTTGTTTTGTGTCTGAGCCTCGGATTGGTTCATCCTGCTCCAGCTTAGATTTGGCCCCCCCCCCCGCCAGTTTCTTTTCCTAGGGCCGCCTCTAGACTCGAGGCTGACATCATCCTTTGTCACCTTTGCCTTTGACTGAAGCCCTATCACTTTTGGTGGCTGACTGAGATGAGTCCCATTTCCTCCTTGCCCCCACTGTAAAAACAAGGACTGTCCTTCATATGAGTCCTTACCAAGCTCTGTCTTTAATAGGGTGAATCTAGGTCCTGGGGCCACTCCATCCACAGGTCCCACCAAGAGACATGTTGGTCTGGTGTTAGGCTCTTGAGATCACTGTAGACAGACCCATTGCTCTTGACCCTCATCCCATATCTGAGCTAGCTCTCTGGGGGTTGTTAATCCTGGAGATAGATCATCTCTAAAGAGCTGTGTGGTCCTGGGCAATGCCTCAAGCTTCTCTGTGCTTTCTAAGTGTTAAATGCCGATCAGGGTGGCAGCAGCAGGGCTGGCTGGCACAGCTGGTGCAGATCAGATGTGCTAGGATGTGAATTAAACTGCTCAGCTGGAAAGAAGCTCGGGGCTGATGGTATCACACCCACAGACAGCCAGATGCAGCCCTGCGGCAGACATGGGCTGTCTGCCCTATGTAGCTGTAGACTGAAAGCTGACTTGGGGTAACGTCCTGGGTGTGGGGATGTCCGTCATAACTGACATCGTCCTTCTATGGGAAGGAGAACACAGTGCTTATCCTGATCCTGACTGCTGCTCCATCCACAGAGACACCTGATGGCAGGTATCCAGGGAGTCTGGAACTCCTCACTCTTGAGTCTTCTTCTCCCTGGGTCTCCCCTGCCCTGGGTCTTCCCTCCTTAGGTCTCCCCAATGGCCTTGGATCTTCTATCCTTGGGTCTCCCCCACTTTGAGTTTTCCCTGCCCCAGATCTCCCTCTCCCTGGGTCTCCCTTGCCTTGAGTCTTTGCTGTTACGGGCCTTTCCTTCCCTGGTTCTCTCCTGGGTTTCCTCTGCCTTGGCTCTCCCTACCCAGACTTCTGCAGGCACAGCTGTGAGTTACAGAGAAAACTCAGTCCTGCCCCAATTGTATAGCTACGAACTGCTCTAGTTAGGCATTGAGTTTCTTCATAAAGAGGAAAATGAAAAAAGGAACAACTTTTGAACCACTGAGAGTCAAATGAATTCTCAGCAGGTAATAAATGGAGCCATTTGGAAGCAAGGAGAGAACTTGTCCTGTCCCCCATCCACCAACAGCCTCATATCTTCAATGTCAAAAGCTGATTTTTCTCTCTTGGCTCCCTTCACTTAGTACTACATCTGATGTGAGAATGGGAGGTCATCCTCATTGAGCCTGGGGTGTCACATTGGGTATAGTGCTTGGGAGAGAGAGGAGGGGAGGGGGAAGAGGAGGGAGGGTAGGAGAAGGGAATGGGAGAGGGAGAGGAAGAGCTGCTTAACATTAGGCAGCTCCCTAGACACCAGGAAGACTAGACCTCATTGCTATCTGGCTGGGAGCACACCACCGAATCCTAAGGTGGCTATAGTAGGTCAGGAGGGTAAAGATGGAAAGTGGGAATTCCCAGCCAGGCCAGCAGTGTTATCCGTCCTATTTTAGGGACAGTTTATGAGTGTCCTGAGCTGCCCTAAGCTTCATGGCCCAGACCACTGAGGCATCTCGGAGCCAGACACAGAGACCTTAGAACAGGGGTGGAAGAGCTCTAGGCATGGCTGGGCATACTCAGAAATGGACGGAGCACCTAGACACAGGAGACAAAACTCTGAGGTGAAGTAAGCTGAGCCCTGGGATCAACCCAATCTCTCCAGAGGCCCCTAGCTTAGATATCCAAGTTGGGTGATGAGGATGGTGATGTAGGCCTGCTCATGCTGAAGCCCTGTGACTCAGGGAGGAGGACCTGAGAGTAGAGGATAGAGCACCATGTGCTAAGCCCTGCTCCTGACTTTATTCTACCCCCTTACTCTTGCACACTGCTAAGGGATTATGCCCCGTGGCCAAGCCCTGCCAGGCTGGACTGCCCTGTTGCTGAGGAATTCAAGTCACCTTAAGTGTTTAGAGAGTGAGGCCGAGACTCACTGCCACCCACCAATACAGGACTAGGCACCCAGGAGGGTCCCCACCAATTTCCTCAAAACCTGGCTCCCATGGTTGACATAGATGCAATTCTTGCTTTAACATTTTATACTATGACCACATGTCCAGTGACAGGCAGCAGGAAGGGGCTGATCCCCCCAGCTTCTTAGTCTCAACAACCTCTTATTTGATCTGGACTGAACATGGCCATATAGTCCAGTGAAAATGGATGTCTTAATTTCTTTTCTGGTGTGATAAAAATACCCCAACAAAGACAAAGTAAATGAGAAAGGTTGCCTTTTCCCCCCTATAGTTCCAGATTATAGTCTATGGTGGTTTGGATGGCCTCTACAGACTCATCTCATATTGACAGTCCCCTGTTGGTGGAACTGTTTAAGAAGGACTAGGAGGCTTGGCTTTCTTGGGGGGAGGTATGTCACTGAGGGTGGTCTTTGAGGTTTCAAAAACCCACATCATTCCCACTGTTTCTCACTTTCTCTCTTTACCTCTCTCTCTGCCTTGTGCTTGTGGATCAGAATGTAAATGTTTAGTTCTAGCGCCATGCCCACCTGCCTGTAATGGTTGGTCTGCAGGGACAGAGCCTATGGGAGCTTTCTTAAGATCTTCCCACACAGGGCCACTGGTCTTTGCTCTTTTGGTCTTTGCTATGTTGTGAGGTCTTTTTCTTCCCTTTCCCTCCCTAGTTGCACTCACTGTCACTAGATAGGAGAGAAAGAAGGATAGAGGGGAGAGAAAGAGAGAGAGATCCTTGAATCTAGTTTCTTTCTTCTTGTTTCTTCTTTGAGCAAGACTACTAACAAACCACAACCTGCCACCCTGAATGACCGTCAACCACCCACCCACCTCTTGGGGCCTAGCATTTATACACCCTCTGAAAAGCTCCCAGAATTCCAAATGTCACACAATTGCAGAAACTATCTGCAGCTGGCAAAACCATGCCTCTGCTAGAGCATGAGGCAAATCATAGTCAGCTGCTGCAGACAGTCCAAAGTAGCCCATATTCCTACACCTGGGATTAAAACAAAAAAATATAATATTTCCGTGTTTTTCTGTGTTCAACATTCCAGAATTCTCACTACACACCAGGACTTCAGGAGCCAGCTGCAAGTCTGGGGCACACATGCCCAGCTCTGCTGGTGAGTGTTACATGAGTGTTCCTCACAGTCAGATACTAGCTCCAAACATTACACTTGGTCTCTATTGAAGGGTCTTCCTCAGGCATCAGTCCTGGAGTGGGGGACAGAGCACAGGCTGGACTATGCCATTCACAATGTATTATTTTATTAGTGTTCTATCCAGCAAGCACACTAGAATTCAATCAATCTCTCTCTCTCTCTCTCTCTCTCCTTTCTTCTAGCTATTGGGATACCACACAGAAAGCAAAATTATTAGGTTGGAGCTTAGATGAATTTCTTTAAAGCATTAGACAACTGAAAAATTCAAACAAGGGATATCAAACCAAACCAAATCAACCAATAATCAATACTATTTTTATGCCTGTAGCAAGGTGATATTTATTGTGTAAGCTGAACTGGCTTCCTGCTAAAAGTTATAAACTATATATAACATGAAATCAAACATCTTCCCCATTTTAAAGTGCACAGTGGTGGTCTCACATACATGGACACTGTGTCACCATCACCACTATCACTCCTGGAACTTTTGCTCTTCGCAGACTAAAACTGTCCCCCCATCCCTACGACTGTCAATTGTCTGCCTGCCTCTCTGAATTTGAGACTTAATTTTATATAGGTTTTGGGGTGCTGTGCTGTAGCCTCAGCCTCTCCTTCCTTTTACAGACAGACCATTATGTGGTGGGCAGCCCAACGTTCATCTGTAGGTAGGCACTTGGGTTGCAAACGTTTGGCTCTTGTGGCCATTTTGATTCTTTTTAGTGTATGCCCAGAATGGGAATTACGGAGTCACATGGTCGCTCTATTTTTAGCTCTCTGAGAGCCACCATGCTGTTTCCACAGCCGCTGTGCCATTTGTCACTCCTCCACCAGAGCCAGGGTTTTAATTTCTCCACAGCCTCACCAGAATTTGCTGTGTTCTGGTTTATTTTTTTTAGAAAAACAGCAGCATCCCAACAGATCATGGGTGCCGCTTCACCGTGCTTGGGCTGCATGTTGCCTGCAGCTCTTGTGTTGCGTGGCTATTGATGCATTTTCTTTGGAGGAATTATTGCTTGGGTGTGATGGTTTGAATCTGCTTGGCCCAGGGAGTGGCACCATTAGGAGGTGTAGCCTTGTAGGAGAAGGTGTGGCCTTGTTGGGGGAAGTATGTTATTGTGGGCGTGGGCTTTAAGACCCTCATCCTAGTTCCCTGGAAGCCAGTCATCTCCTGTTTGCCTTTGGAACAAGATGTAGAACTCTCAGCTCCTCCTACACCATGCCTGCCTGGATGCTGCCATGTTCCCGCCTTGGTGATAATGGACTGAACCTCTGTACTTGTAAGCCAACCCCAATTAAACATCATCCTTATTAAAGTTGTCTTGGTCATGGAGTCTGTTCACAACAGTAAAACCCTAACTGAGACATTGGGTCTGCCAAAGTCTTCTTGGGTCTCTGTACCAAAGCTCTACAGACAGGCTGAAGCTATGGATAGTCATTTTTTTCATGGCTCCAGAGGCTAAACTCTGAGGTCAGGTACCAGGACACCGATGCTGCTTGTCTGTAGATGGTTGCCTTCACAGTCTTCATGTGGCTGAGGGAGGGCAAACGTCTGGGAATCTCTTCTTTCTTCCAAGAACACAGGTCCTATCTTGAGAGCCTGGCTCTCATGAGTTTGTCTCACCTGAGACACCTTCCAAAGGCCTAGCTCCAAAGGCACAGCTTGGGGGCTGTGATATGAGAGTTTGAGTCTGCAGCAAGGCCTTCTTCCCATGTTTGAGTAGGAATGTCGGTCATTTTAAACTGTGGCATTCCTGGTGTGAATGTTTAGGAATGAACCCCAGGAGACAAGCACATGACTTAACCCTTCATCTTTCATTCTGTTGGCAGTGCTTCTTGATGCACAAAAGATTTTAAACTTTGGTGAAGTCTAATTCAACTAATTTTTCTTTTTCTTTTGGACTTTTGGTGTTCCAACCAAGAAACCATGGCCTGTTCCATGGTCACAGAGCTATCTTTCCCATTTACTCCTGAGTTTCGAGCTTGGGGACCCTTTTGGCTTTAGATCATTGGACACTCTGGGTTAATTTTGCCATGATACCAGTGAGAAGGATTTTAAGGAAAACTAAGGATCTCTAACAGAAGCATTTCATCCCGGAAGTGCAGCCAGGGCAGGGTTGTGGCAACCTTTAGCTGAGATCCAAGGAGCATGCTGCTCTTCCGGGGTTCAGGGTGCAAGACTCCAGTAATAATGGTTATTTCCCTTAAAGTCAGGCGCCCTTGCAGACCACAAATGCCTAATATTCTCATCCCAATCCCGGATGCTCCAGGTGGCCATTCACCTCAGAGCACAGCTAGAGCCAGGTGGAGCCTGGATTCTCCCCAGGACGTTCAGAGCAGGTGGAGACTCAGCAAATTTAACGTGAGCAGGCCCCAGAAGTGATTGTTGCCACTGGAGACCAGTGTTATAGTCGCTTTCAGCCAGGGCTTGAGGGATACAGGCCATTGTGCCAGACTGACATCTCATTGGCAGGAAGCCATGGCACAGATGGCTGGTTCCCAGGGCCATTCAAGTGAGTTTCATGTCCCCCATCCTTATTTTCCTCTCATCTAGGAATCTGATCCCAGATTCCAGCTCAGGCATTGATACAAACGATTGCTTGCTTGCTTAACCCATTTATCCATCCATCCATCCATCCATCCATCCACCCACCCACCCACCCACCCATCCATCGATCAAGCCTACAAGCAGATGTTTGGCTGCTTAGAGAGAAAGACTCTTCTCCCCCTACTCTTGCTACAGAAAATGGCCGAAGTTTTAAGTCTGAATCTGTAGCCAGGTATGATGATTTACTAGTCCCAGGACTTGGAAGGGTGAGGCAGGAGGATTGTTATGAGTTCCAGGTCAGCCTGGAGTACATTTGTGGCTGTTTCTTTGTTTTGAGACAGTCTTCCTGTGTTTCTCAGGATGTTTTTAAACTCTTGGCTCAAGCTAACCTCTGCTACAGCCTCCCATGAGAGTGAATTTGTAAACAGATTTTCAACAGGTGGATCCTCCCGTATGAGGAAGCCAGCAGGTCTGGGTGGGGGCTGACACAGAACTTGAGTTCAGAGGGGCTTTCATGGTAAATCCTTGTACCTGTGTCTTAGGGTTTCTATTCCTGCACAAACATCATGACCAAGAAGCAAGTTGGGGAGGAAAGGATTTATTCAGCTTACATTTCCACATTGCTGTTCATCACCAAAGAAGTCAGGACCGGAACTCAAGCAGGTCAGGAAGCAGGAGCTGATGCAGAGGCCATGGCCAGCAAAATCCTCCCCTTCCCTACTGTCACTACCTCCAGGTGCTGTTTCCCAGGTGAAGGTCATTACCCTTGTTCTATCCAGACTGAGAAGGCAGACGCTCAGGGAAACAGCTGGCTTACATGGGGCACAGGGCGGTTTTGTTTCTTGGAGGTCCCCACCTTCCCTAGTCCTGAACTCTTCATCCTCCCCCCCACCCCCCACATTCCAGCACTTGGTGCCTGAGAAATAAAGCAGAAAGCCCATCATTTCTTTGACTGGTGTGTGTGTGTGTGTGTGTGTGTGTGTGTGTGTGTGTGTGTGTGTGTAGAGGGACAAGGTTGGCTGGCTATTTTCTCTTGGGTTGATCTTCTATAATCTCCTGTATGGTCCACCACCATACATGGGGCAGCTGCTCTTGTCTCTAGTTGGCAGCCCTGTCTTTATGGTTTTCCTGCTTCAGTGAGGGGCCCCTGGAATGAGGGAGAAAAGGGCAGAGGTTCTGTAGAGGCCAAGCTTGCCTCTATGTTCTCTTTCTGTTCCTGGATCAAGATGAGTCACCTCTTCTTACCACCTCCTCTACTGCCACCCACCATGTGCCATGATGTAATACACTCAGTAATGAGTATCACCAAGTGGTCATCACCATGCCTGCGCTGTGCCATGTGGGCCTTGAACTTTCTACAGTGGGAGTAAAAGAGCTCTCTTCTTATAACTTGGCTTCTCCTCTGTCTTTGGCCATGAAGAGCTGCCCGGAACACTCCACTTTCTTATACCTTGGAAAACCTTGGCTTGCTCTCATGGGCCGTCTATCTAAAGCACATCACAGGTGAGGGTGGGGGCCAGCTCCATGAGTATGGCTTACTCTATCACTCTGTGTCCCTGGACCTCCCAGCTCCCTGCCTGCTGTTTGTTAACAGGGAACAAGGGTAGGAAAGAGAAAGAGAAAGAAGCAGAGAGAAATCACGGACAGAAAGTGAGGCAGGAGCCACTCGCCGAGTTTGCACACAGGGTCTTAAGATAGAAAGCAACACCAGTGATCAGGAGACAGGATGGAAGTACGTTCGATCAACCACAGACCCTGAAGGTTGTGCTTAGAACTGAAGAAACACGTGACTGGGAGAAGGAGAAATGAACCTGCGGGTCTATGCCATTATGTGGTCTAGAACAATATCTAACGGGGCTTTGTTTTGTTTGAGACAGGATCTTTAACTTGATATATAGTTGAAGACAAAACTTGAACTTGTGATCTTGCATACACCTCCTGAGTGCTGGGATCACAGCAAGTGTCATTCTACCTTGTCACTATGTGCTGATTGAACCCAGGGCATCATGTTCATTAGTTAGGCAAGCACTCTTCCAACAGAGTCACATCTCCTGCCATGTTTGTTTGTTTGAGACAGGGTCTTGTCAGTCCAAGCTGACCTCGAACTCACGATCCTTTCCCCCCAGTTTCCTTAGTGCTAGGATTACATGTGGAAGCCTCACGCCTGGCTTCTCTGGACACTTTTAACTGGTGGGTCTGCGTCAGGCAGGCAGAGTTCCCAGAGATCATGCAGCAATAAGAGGTGGGCAGACTTGCTTGTCTGCATAGTCTGTGCAGTTGTGAGGGTCAGCAGGGCCAGCCACGCAGACTGCATCGAGCTGTGTCACAGGGATGGTCACTGGTGAACAGCGGGATAAGACAGTGATCTGGATAGACCACCGGAAGAGCTGAGAAGAGACTGAGATCTGGAAGCTGTGAAGGGCAGCTGTGGGAATATCCTGTGTCTGCTGTGAGAAAGTCCATCTTGCGCTCTGATGGACACGAGATGGTGGAGAATCATCAGAGCGCAGTACAACTGCCTCACTCCTGTCAGGCGGCCACAGTCTAGAGGTGGCAATCTAGTGACTGAAGGCGTGGCTGGTAGGATTTATAGATGTGAGGTGACAGGTTGAACTAGAACCTGAAAGAAGTCATGGCGGAAGTCAGCTTTTATCCTCCTGGGGGCTGGTTGATAGGCGGGTACCTTAAGGAAAAGCAGTTTTCTCTGCTGACTTTGGAAGGCTGTTTTCATGTACCCATGAGGTGTCATGTGTGGGGTGCATGCTTCAGCAGAGAGCAGGCAGAAAGAACACCAATGTAGCCCACCAGACCTCAAGTTTAGGAGGAAAAGCAGATCGATCTTCATCCTATTGGGCCTGAGAAGGATTTTCATGAATAGCACTGATGGAAGCTGGCCTGAGGCCTTGGGGGAGGTCACCTCCCAGGTCAAGACCTTGTTCCAGGATCCTGAGGCCTGTGCATCCTTGGGCAAATTAGAATCTTTGCAAGTCTTTGTGGAGTTTGCACGGACTTGAAGGAGACAGCCAGGAAGGTCATTAGGATCTGTGCCTTTGTCCCAGCATGGAAGCTTCCAGCTTCAGTAGGTATGGCTGAAGCTTCTGCTTAGGGAAGGCCTGGTGGCAGGACTCAACTTCCACACTATCCCCTTGAACACAGCCCTTGGACCCGCAGGGCCTGTCTGTCCTCGCCAGCTACTGAGGCTGCATTCTTCTAAACGGAGAAGCAGCTATCCTCAGAGGAGATTCTCACTGGTAAATCCTATTAATTTCTCACATTTGTGTGAGATCCTCGGGAACAGCATGGTTCTGCCCTGCCCCCGGGGCTCCAGGCGGTGATTCCGCCTGGTGACTTAGGTGTTAACAGTTGCGGCCCTGCAGGTGGCGCTGAACCACTGCCTTTCTCTCAGGCCTCTTCCTGACCTGTGTTCTCAGGCTTTGGATTTTCCTCTTGTACAAGGATTCACAGAAAACACTGTTGATTTAGGGATCTGGGAGGCCTAACTTAAAATTAAGTAAATGCACAAACTCGGGAGTCATTGTCTTTCAAATATGAGCCTTTCTCTGTGACAAGTGGCTTGGCACGATCTGAAGTTTAGCTGCTGCCCAGTGATCAGTTTTAAAGGTTTCATCTTACTTCAGAAGAGCAGGGTCCCTCCTGTCCCTGGCCTGGGCCACCGGCAGCCAGAGCTTTCTCTAGATTGTCCTACTGTGTTGCTGAGCCTGGACATGTGACCTGGAGCTCAAGGGCACACGTGTTGTATGCCTTTTGGGAGTTGAGCTCATGGAATATGCTGGAAGCCCTGTTGTTTGTGGAGCCTGATGTACTAGGATGGACCTAATATGATTGGGCAGGGTCCTGGCTATGCGTTTGGCTGGGGACATGCTGCTTTGACCTAGGGGTCCCTGTGTAATAGCTAGTGAAGATGTGTGTTCTCATACCATGCCTCCCCAGGTTTGGACTGACCATGGGGGGGGGTACACTTGGTGTTGGCATAGTGCCAAACTTCTGGGAGACTTTCTCTGGCACATATGCCAGCTCTCAATAGAGAAGCGGGTGTGGAGTCTGACAAAGTGCACAAGTTAGTTTATTAAGGTTCTGGAATGGCTGATTACAAGGGAGTCATGGCTAGGTCATAGCCCAAGAGATAGGAACAACATACTGTCTGTCTATGGGCTATATCTTACCCAAGAGTCATCATACAGGGGTCAAAGCTGGGAGGGGGCTAAGGGATACAGATCCTAGCTTCCTAGACCTGTTTCCTCCCCAGAGCTGTGCCAGTACATAGAGGTGTGCCTCTCACCCCTACTTCCCAGAGAGTTCTGGGAAGGAAAATAGGTAGGGTTAGGCCCCATCTAGCTTCTCCCTGAGATGAAGTGTGCACTTCTGAGACTCACAGGCATCTGACATGGAGCGGAGGGAGTGCCAGGCATCTCGGAGGTGTCATACTCTTCTTTGGCTCTTCCTTGGCAATCATCTTCAGGAGCCTGGAATGGGATGCTCTAGGAAGGGTCCAGAACCCCATTCAAGGGTTCTGAAATACTCAGGACCTCTCTTACCATCCCTTGCCAACCTCCAATATAATTTCTTCACCTCTATTTCTGCTCTAAGCCAGTATCTTCCTGTATTAGTCAGGGTTTCTATTCCTGCACAAAACATCATGACCAAGAAGCAAGTGGGGAGGAAAGGGTTTATTCAGCTTACACTTCCAAATTGCTGTTCATCACCAAAGGAAGTCAGGACTGAAACTCACACAGGGAAGGCACTTGGAGGCTGGAGTGGATGCAGAAGCCATGGAGGAATGCTGCTTACTGGCTTGCTCAGCTTGCTTTCTTATAGAACCCAGGACCACCAGCCCAAAGATGGCACCACCCACATTGGACTCCTCCCCATCACTAATTAAGAAAATGCCTTACAGCTGGATCTCATGGAGGCATTTACTCAAGGGAGGCTCCTTTCTCTGTGATAACTCCAGCTTGTGTCAAGTTGACACACAAAACCATCCAGTACACTTCCTCCTTAGGCCACAGTCTTGTTCTGCACCAGCCACTTCAAAGGGAGTGTTCAGTGGCTTCATCTCTCCTGCCATGGGGTGATCAACTCTAATTCCACACAGCCTTCTTCCTGGTGAGGCTCCCTGTGCTCTTCCATTCTGCCTGGACTCTCTGGCCTTGCCCCATGGCCTTCTCCTGCACAGCTGGACAGCCATCCAGACTAGAATCCTCAGACTCCTTGGAGATTCCAGATACAGATAAGGCTGGCCAGGTGCCTCCATTTTTTCTGTGAGCTCAGCAGTGCCCTCTAGGGCTTGGTTTGTCCCTGGCCTCATGGGTAGTGGGTTATAGTGGCCTGAGAAGAATGTTTTTGTATGTCCCCAGTGGGGCTGACCTACCCTTGGCCCTTCCCACCCCTATCTGCCACCTGTGTCTTTCTCAGCTGTAGTGAGGAGACCTTCAGAAAGACTTCCTTACACATGAGGAGCCAACTCTGAAGTTCTGGCGATGTATCTGGGGTCCAGGATGTGGTTGCTGGGGAGTCCCTAGGTTTTGTCTGGATAGATATCCTTTTGTTTCATGTTGTGCTCTGTGGGACACAAACGTGATGAGACCCCAGTGTCTACCCTATCTCTATGTTCTGGAAATGTCCAGGTAGGTGGCTCTCCCTGGGGCTGTCCTGAGTGTGTCTCTCTCCCTGAGAGAAGGACCACCATGTCTCCAGCTGTGTGCTGTGGCTAGTTATCTGTTTTTGCTTTTCTGTCCAGGCCTGCCCAGGATAAAGTGGGGACACTGTGCTGTCTGCAATCAGGACAGAGCTCAGGACATATAGAGGGTGCTACTGTCTACCCTGCCTGACTGGGGGTCCTGGGTTCTATTCTTCCTGGCCAGGAGGATATAGGAGACATGTCCTCACAACTTGACTATGCTGGACATGTTCTTGCCCAAGTGAGGTCATCTGTTATCAGGCTGAAGGAGAGGAAGAAAAGAAAGAAAGCATAGGCCATCATTAACTTTGGAATGGCCATCTTGGATATAGCTGTTTCCAGGGGGATCTGGCCTGAATCTATGGCTCTTCATGCTGAGGGCAAGGGGTTTGGTTAAGAGTGTCTCTAGGATACTCAGCAGCTTTGGGGTTAAAGGTGGAAGGCCATTCTGTGCTATGTGGCCTTCATGGATCCACCTAAAGCACTGCAGCCCCCGCTTATTGCTTCAGAGGACCACCCATTGTTCTCTTTCCTTCTCATTTTGGATTGAGCCACCAGGACCAGGTTGAGGGGAATCAACACAGAAGCTTCTACATAATGGGCAAGATACTACCCGAAACTGCCCAGGTCTCCCTTTGCTTCCTAAGGGTGGAGAAATCCCTGTATTCTCTGCTCTCAAAAAACCTTCCTGATCTGTCAAATGGGATTAAAGATGCAATTACTTATTTATGAATGAAATTAAAAAAGGCACATTAATAAATTATGTGAATCCATTTTTCTAAAAATACGATGGTAAAATTAGTTGACATATTAGAAATGCTGTGGTTTTTATATTGTGATTGCTTGTTCTTTTAAAGCAGAATGCATTTTAAATAGCCCAATGGATTGTCTAATTAACCACTTTGTTTACATAGAGATCATGCCTTGGAGAGCAGGGAGGGCCCCTCCACAATCAATGAGAAAGTTCTTGGTGTCTGTGAAAGTGATTCCTGGCAATGGGAGCTGTGGGTCACACTGGCTTCAGCGTGAGTGCTAACTGCACTTCACCAGGTGCTGAAGAGCCTAGGAGAGTGACCTGACTTGGGGATGTTCTCATTCTCCTTTGGGGACAATGGCAGACCAATACTGCTCCAGTTTCTGTGGTTAGTACTGTACTGCCAGAGCCTTTATTATCTAGTTCTTCAGCTCTTGTACCTGTATGCATACATGTATGTATGTGTGTGAGCTCACATGTGTGCTGCATGGGGCTGCTTTTAATTCCCCCAACACAACCTGTAAGGAGCTAAGAGACCACTCTTCAGAGAAGCCAAGCAAAATGTCAGTATGCCGTGGCACCAAGAAATCCCCAGGAAGCCAGCCAGCTGGCTTGTCTATGGATAGATGAAGGACTTAGGCTATATACTCACAATGGAATACTACACAGCCCCCAGAAGAAGAGAATCTTGCTGTATGTGACCGTGGGTGAGGCTGGAGGCTTTTGAACACTGTGAACCAAGCTGGCAGGAAGAGAGGAATGCAGCGCAGTCCTCCTTATCCAAGGAAGCAGAACAGCTAGATATGTGCATGCAGAGAGCAGAAGGATGGCTCTCAGAGCTGGGGAGGGGCTGAGTGATGCTGGATAAAGAGCACAGGCACTGGTCACAGGTGGCTGAGTACCAGTGACAAGCCCTGAAGCATGCTGAGCCCAGCTGGGAATAACACCCTGCAGCCTGGATGTTTTACACACAGAGCGCATCAGGTATGTTAAAGGTATGTTAATTACTTCCCTGCGATCATGTAACAGTTACCTATGTAAAAAACCCCAGACATGTAACCCCTGAACAGAAAAAAATTCACTTCACTAACAGTACCCTAAAAACTTGAGGAAATAAGAAAAAACGAAACAAAAACAAAAACCACCTTGGTGAAACTTGCCCTACCGCAGGGAGTTGTTGCTGTTTGTTTGAAGGAAGGTGGCCCTACAGCCTTTCTACTTGGCTCTCTATGGCTGTATGAGGAGGACCTGGACAAACTGTGGGGGTCTGTATAGGGCCAGACTTTCCATCTTCCCCTCCTCCTCATGGCATAAGAGTTGAGTGCTTATATACCTCAGCTGGGCTGTGCTCTATATCCAGGGGTGTTGGCACTGGAAGGGTCCTCTCCCTCCACATGCCAGGCTGGGAAGAGGCCTCATAGAATGTGCCCATGGTCCTATGGAACCACACCCAAGACTCAGGCCCAGCCTCCACAGAGCCAGGGGATAGTTCCTGCAGCTCAGCATGCAGTAGTTGTATGTCTTGTACCTGCTCAGATTCCAAATGAATGCCCAGAGGTCCAGGCAGAGATGCTTCAGCATTTGACAGGCCCTGAAAGATGTGCATGGGATAACAGCTAGCCTCACTGGGCCCAGAGCATTTCAATGAACAGACTTCAGTGATGACGTAGTCTCTAGTTTAAAATGTGGCTTTTTTATAAAACAAAAACTGGTTCATTATAGAAGGCTTGAAAAAAAATTAAAATATAAAAAAAGAATTGCAAGGCGCAAAGGAGAAAACTAAATCCAAGCCATCCATCATGACTGTCCAGAGACAGTCCTGTTAATTTTTTGTTGATGGATTTCCTTCCCAAATTTCTACTTTCTTGGGATTGTTATGCGGCAAATGCAGGACTCATGTCTGGGTCCACTCTGGATCTGAAAATAGAATGGTAGACTCCCAATTAAAGGTTTGTTCATCATGAGAAGGAATAAATTTTAAGCAGGTTGCACATGTGGGTTGTCTGTTCTGTTCTCTCCTTACTGAATTATTGATGCTGTGAATACAGATGCACGGCCGCACTCCTCCATTGTCCCCTAATTAAAACAGAACACAAAGCAGGTCCAATGTGCTGAGTGGTGGGACTTGTAAATTTAACTTTTGAAGGATGAGAGGGAGGAGCCAAGGAGCCCCTGGGGAAGGTGGGTTACTACAGTGAGTGTTTAATAAGGAGCTTCAGTGCTCTGAGAGAGCCCAGTGCATGCTGGGAAGCCTCTTGGAAGAGGCACATTAATTATTTAAGTGCAGGCCCAGAGCTACAGGGTTGCCTTAGCAGGAGGGTAATTAGTGAGACCTGGCTCATAAGGCCCATTCCAAGATCCTTCTTGCTCTTTTTTTTCCCCCCATAAGGCTACTTACCAGGATTCAATTCAGCTTTGGTTGCTGCAGTGAGCCTCACTCTTGGCTATGGATTCCCAGTTGGTTGTCTGAGAGCACCGTCACTTGATAAGGGCTTGGGACCTGAGGCTCCATCTGTTCTGAGATTCCCCAGGTCCCCCTCTCTCCAGTTTTGCTAATCACCTCTCAGCAGCTGTCCACAGAGGACTCACCTGAAGGAGAGTTGCTACATCCACATCTAATCCTTGCTGACTCTTGTACAGCCACGCCTCTGTGGCCAAGCTTGATGTGGAGATACTGAAAAACTCTGGATCAGTTGGATGACAGAAGCCATGACTGTCAGAAATCATCAGCAACACATATCTTATTTAATGTGATCTTATTTAAGTGAGTTGTAGGTATGACGATGATCTTGGTAAATGGGACATTTAAAGATGCAAAAATACGTTAATTCTAACCTCAAAATGAGAGCAAATTGCCCATTTCCAAAGTATAATGGTGCTGCGTGAGCATTCCTATACAAAAGGGGAGAAACCAGGATGTAGCAATGAATGCTCTGACTAAAGAGAGACCAAAACCCGGCAGGGAAAACACCAGCTCCATGTCCAGCATCTGAGACTCATAATGTAATCACCTGGGCTCCAAGAGCACAGGTAGTTCCAGTTCTCTAGTTCTGTTGCCTGCAGCACACATAGCCTACTTTCTCTTAGGCTGGCTCCATACTATGCTTGCCGCTTTCCTCAGTGGACATCCTCATGGACCTGGCATCTACAACTTTGAATCTCCATTGCAACTTAGGCTTTAGCCTTCATAGCTCTGCATAATAATAGATCCTCAGTATCTCCTTACAGGGACTTCAGTTCTACCACATGCTGCCTGGACTCAGCTGCTGTTTGAAATTATGGAGCAAGCCTCCACGACCCTCAGTCTTGTATCTTTCATGTCCTAAAAACCAATACCACGGGAATGCTGCTACTAAGTTCTGTTGACAGCTGAAGGTGCTTCCTAGTCCCTTTGATCAACAGTTACCTCAGCTTTTGTGTGTAGACTCTGAAGAAACATGTGCTTGGGCAGTTGCTTGTGAGGAGCAGGGCCCCACTCTCAACTACACTGATGCTTTCTCCCTTTAAATACATTTGGATCCTCACAAAATCATGATGAGAGTTGGAGTTTTGCCTTCAAGATAACTTTCCTATTGTTTCAGTACAGCACAGGAAGTTTCTCTTCAGTGGAGCTGATTTCTCTTATAATTACAGTTGCTGGCTCAGCATCAGCCCCAAATGCCCTTCTGTCTTAAAATTTCCCTACCAAACAAATTAGTCCATTATTTTAAAGTTCAAGTTCACAGAAGTTCTTAAGATATGGGCAGAATGAAGCTAGATTCTTGGTCAAAACATCACATTAATGTCCCCCATTCTAACTCTTAGTAGTCTTGTTCTCATTTGAAAACTCATGAGCAGGCTTCCATTATTCACATTTCAGTCATCATTCTTGTTTTATAAACTCTCATCAGAACTGACCATTAAGGTTTGTGTCCAGGATGCCTGGGTGGGACGTGTGTTTCTAGCCCAAAGTATCAAATTCTTCCACATCCAGTCAGAAAACAGTTCCAAGGACTAAGTGTTACCACAGCAACATCCCCACTTCTGACACCAATTCTCCTGTCTTCCTTCTTTTTCCTATTTCTGACAATACCACTTAATGGAGAAAGGTTTATTTTGGATCATAGTTTAAGGATAAGGTCCATTCTGGCAGGGAAGTAAAAATGGCATGAACTTGATCACAGTTGGTCACATCCTATTCATTATCAGGAAGTAGATGGAGATGAATGAATGTGCTCAGCTCACTTTCTCTTTTATACAGTCTAGGATTTTAGTCTAGGGAATGGAGCTACCCACTGTGGGTTGATCTCCCACCTAAACCAATCTAACCAAGATAACCTAACCAAGATTGTGCTGGGACAGATAGACTGAAGGAACAAACAGAGAATCTACAAAACTTAGGCCTAAATCTATTTGTGGAGAGAAAATGAAATTCAATTTTATTTCATATTATATATAAACATTCATCCAGTCATGGATGTGGAAGAATTTGGTACTTTGGGCTAGAAATATCCCCCACCCACAGGCACGCTGGATCTAAATGGAAAAAGTAAAGTGATAAACATCCTAAAAAGAAAATATACCAAAAAAAAAAATTTCTGTGACCTCAGAGAAAGCAAAAACTTAGACAAAATACATGAAAAAAAGTAACAATTTGTGTTTGATCAAAAATTCAGTTTGAACAGACACTTCATAAAAGTATCTACACTACATAAATGTAATAAACATATTTAAAAGTTCAGCACCACGATTTAGGAAAACAAATGAACATTGATGATATTTCATTTCATTAGTTAGCCCTCAGAATGGACAAAATGTAGAAGCCTGAAAAAACTAAGTGTTGGCAAGAATGCACAACCACTGTTGTCATACATTGTTGTTGGAATAGAAAGCATCATGACTTTGGAAAACAGTTTAGTATTTTCTTGTGAAGATGAGCATACACTCAAGATATGATCCACAAATATTTCTAAGTACTTACTCAAGAAGAAATCAGAATGCTGGAGAGATGGCTCAGAGGTAAGAGTACTTGCTGATTTGAGTTCTGTTCCCGACACCCAAGTCAATCAATCAGCAGACAACTGCCTATAACACCAGCTCCAGGGGACCTAATGCCCTTTTCTGACCTGGGGCACTGGTATACACATAGCACAAATATACTCACACAGACACAAATATGTAAATAGGAATGAAAATAATTAAAACATTAAAAGAAGAAAGAAGATACAAGCCCACAAAGAGTTCTGACTTAGGGTTTTATTGATGTGAAGAGACACCATGATCATGGCAACTCTTATAAAAGAAAGCATTTAATTGGAACTGGCTTACAGTTCACAGATTTAGTCCATTATCAGCATGATGGGAAGCATGGAGGTGTGGTGCAGGCAGACAGGGTGCTGAACTGTTGGGCATTTCTGCTAAGGTTACTTCCATTGACTCCTGGGAGCCTCCCTCATGCCAGGTCTCTGGGACTTCTTATAGAATCCCCTCATCCCCAACGGCCGGCAGCTGCATATTTCCATTCATTCTCCTGGCCCTCTGGGACTCACTCCTGTCTCTCCTCATGCCCCATTTTAGCCCCCCCTCCATTATTCCCTTAACCCTCCTTCCACCCACTGAGATCCCTTTGCCTCCCATGACTATTTTGTTCCCTCTTCTAAGTGGGATTTAAGCATCCTCACTTGGGCCTTCCTTCTTATTTAACTTCTTTGGGTCTGTGGGGGTGTATTATGGGTATTCTGAGGTTTTTGGCTAATAAGCACTTATCAGTGAGTACATACCATGCATGTCCTTTTAAAATGGCCATCTTACTAAAGCATCCTTCAGTTTCAATGCAATCACCACCAATATTCCAATAAAATTCTTCACAGACATTGAAAGAACAATTCTCAACTTCATATGGAAAAAAAACCCAAACAAACCAAAAAACCCAGTATAGCTAAAACAATCCTGAACAATAAAAGAACTTCTGGAAGTGTCACTATCCCTGACCTCAAGCTGTACTGCAGAGCAATAGTAATAAACACTGCATGATATTGGTATAGAAACAGACAGGTGGATCAATGGAATCAAATGGAATAGAAGACCCAGAAATAAACCTACATACCTACAGATATTTGATTTTTGACAAAGAAGCCCAAACAATTCAATGATTCAGGGAGAGCGTCTTCAACAAATGGTGCTGGTCTAACTGGATGTCTACATGTAGAAGAATGCAAATAGATCCACATTTACCATCCCGCACAAAACTCAAGTCCAAATGAATCAAAGACCTCAATGTAAAACCATACTCTGAATCTAATAGAAGAGAAAGTGGGAAACAGCACTGAATGCACTGGCACAGGAGAAAATTTCCTGAACAGAACACCAATGGCTCAGGCACTAAGGTCAAGAATTAATAAATAGTACCCCATGAAACTGAAAAGCTTCTGTAAAGCAAATGACACTGTCAACAGGACAAAACAGCAGTCTACAGATTGGGAAAATATCTTCACCAACCCTTCATTTGACAGAGGGCTTATATCCAAAATATATAAAGAGCTCAAGAAGTTAGACTCCATAAAAACTAAATAACCCAATAAAATATGGTGTATAGAACTAAACAGAGAATTCTTAACAGAGGAATCTCGAATGGCTGAGAAGAAATGTTTAACATCCTTAGTCATCAGGAAAATGCAAATCCAAATGATCCTGAGATTCTACCTTACACCAATCAGAATGGCTAAGATAAAGTGATAGCAGATGCCGATGAAGATGTGTTGAAAGGGGAATATTCCTTCATTGCTGATGTGATTGCAAACTTGTAAAACCACTCTGGAAATCAAAATTGGAAATAGCTCTACCTGAAGACCCAGCTATACCACTCCTGGACACATACTCCAAAGATGCTCCACTCTACTCCAAGGACATGCACTCCTATGTTCATAGCAGCCTTATTCATAGTGGCCAGAACCTGGAAGCAATCCAGATGCCCATCAACTGAAAAATGGGTACAGGAAATGTGGTTCATTTACACAATGGAATACTATTCAGCTATTAAAAACAAAGACATCATGAATCTTATAGGCAAATGGATGGAACTAGAAAATATCCCGAGTAAGGCCACATTTCTTAATAGTGCCCACTCCCTATGAGACCACGGAGGCCATTTTCATTCAGATTGCCGCATTTTACTTTAAAAAGTTGCATATTTGCAAACAGCTATGCACTGACAAATAAGGCCACCTTGGCTTATGAAGAAGCAGAGTACTAGGAGCTTCACACACAGATATTTGTGTTTAATGTCAAAGCTCTCCAAGGAGAGACTAGAAGGACCACGCCACACTGTTTTTGCTTGGAGACAGATGACTTCCATGTTATCCTGTGATTTTTCTTCCTATGCAGCTAATTGCCTATAAACATTGTCTGCTCTTTCCATAAAAAGGAAAGTGC
>JADRCH010000028.1:5284280-5383203 GCA_019843965.1 Rhynchomys soricoides | reverse complement strand
AGAGAGAGAGAGAGAGAGAGAGAGAGAGAGAGAGAGAGAGAGAGAGAAAGAGACAAGGACTCACAAAACCCTAGGCCGTCTGGCTGCTGGAGTGGATGGGGACTCTGTGTTTCAAGCTGAGTTGAGGGCAGTTGCCCATCTGGAAGGAAGCTTGATTATTTCATGCTGCACAGCCAGGGCCTGGGTCTGGCCGAGAAGAGAAAGACTCACTTTTCCAGCCCCAGCCTCACCTGCACCTGTCCTGGGGATTCTCAGCTTTCTGCAAGGGCAGCAGGTGGTAGAGGTCTCAGCCTTTGGGGCTGTGCACAGAAGCATCATGGGGCGTGGTCTAGTCTCAGCCACATCACGGAAATAGTACCTAAAAGACAAACCAGTCATATTCACCTGTGTGGCACTAGAGAATGCTAGTGTTTAATGTGATTGTAAGAAAAAGAAAACGTATATATGCGTGTGTGTGTGTGTGTGTGTGTGTGTGTGTGTGATTTCATGGTCCTTTTGTGCTTGCCAGACGTCCCTCTGTGATAAAAATAACTGCAAACTCCTGCTATGGCATAGATGTCTAGGAATCATCTTGCTGGCCCCACTGTTCTCCTGCTATCTCAGTTCTCACCACTTTTCAGGATGTTGCTGCAGAGAAGATGCTAAGTGCTGGTCTTTGCATTTACTTAGCATCTTTTAAAAAACTATTTTACTTTATTTTTATTCTCCTATTATATATTCTGACTGAAGTTTCCTCTCCCACCACTCCTCCCAGTTTTCGATATTCCTCTTCCTCCTCCTCCTCCTCCTCCTCTTCTTCCTCCTCCTCCTCCTCCTCCTCCTTCTCCTCCTCCTCCTCTTCCTCCTCTTCCTCTTCTTCTTTGTTGGCAAAAATTGAGGAAATAGCCAACCAATGACTGGTCCAGTTTGAGATGCATGCCAAGAGAGGAAGTCCACCCTGACACTGTTAATGATATTCTGCTATATTTGTAGACAGGAACCTAGCATGACTGTCATCAGAGAGGCTTCACCCAGCAAACTAATAGAAACAGATGCAGGGGCCCACCACCGAACATTAGGTGAAACTTCAGGAATCCTTTGGAAGAAGGAGAGAGGATTGAAGGAGCCAGAGAGTCCAAAGACACCACAAGAACACCTATAGAATCAACTAACCTGAGTCCATAGGGGATCACAGAGACTAAACCACCAACCAGAGAGCATGCGTGGAACTGACCTAGGCCCTCTGAATACATGTTACAGCTGTACAGCTGGGTCTTCATGTAGGACCCCTAACAATTGGGAGCAGGGGCTGTCTCTGACTCTGTCGTCTGCCTTTGGATCCCTTTTCCCTAATTGGGCTGCCTTGTCTACCCTCAATAGGAGATGTACCTAGTCTTACTGCAACCTGATATACCAAGGCTGGTTGATATCCATGGAGGAGTGGATGATCAAGAGAGGGGAGGTGAGAGGGAAGGACTAGGAAGAGAGGAAGGAGGGAAAGCCGCAATCTGGACGTAAAGTGAATAAATAATTAACAAAAAGAAATATTTGCTTCTGAAAGTGAGTTCTCAGGAGTATGGTTGACACACTGAACACATTAAACCCCTCTAAAGATTTGGATAAACAGTCATTTAGTGTGAACATCATTGGAAGAAAAATAGAGTAGTTGAGTCCAACGATGTAAGGAAAACTGGAAGTTCATGAGGGCCAGGGCCTCATGCATGAGTGCTGGTCACAAGGGCCATCAAAGGGACCCTGGTGAACCACAGCCTGCACAGAGCCCCTGAGTGCTTCCTCAGCCCACAGGGCACTCATCCAGTAACTAGTGTCTCATCTTGGACAGACACTGTCCTGTTCTTATTCTTCTGCTGTGACAAACATTCTGCCCAATAGCAGCTTGGGGAGGAAAGGGTTTATTTGGTTTATACTTCCATGTCCTAGTTCATCATTGAGGGAATTCAGGGCCAGAGCTCAAGCAAGGACTCAAGGCAGAATGCTTGGGGAATGTCACTTTCTGGCTTGCTCATGGGCTTGTGTTCAGCTAGCTTTTCTATAGTTCAGTCCATCTGACCAGGGACGGAGCCATCCACAGTACTCTGGGCCCTCCCATGTCTGTCACCAATCAAGACAACTCTCCAGAGACATGGTCACAGGCCAGTCTGATCTGGGCAACCCTTCAGTTGAGACTCCTTCAGGTGACGCTAGGCTGTGTCAAATTCAATAGGATAGAGGCCTCTCTTGTGTCCATTGTGGTAACCAGGGGTTACTTCTCAAAATACCTAATGTAATCCTCTTCATTTTCCTTTAAAGCCTCCACATTGCTTCTGCCTCTTGGAACATCCCTTAGAGTATGTTGTACATTTGCTTCCATCACGGTGTCCACCCCAGAGCAAGCATGTTCATCTTTGATGACAGTCTCTGCTGCTTAGCTGCATCCCAGTACTTGAATCCATGATTTTACCATGTGATGGGCTCTTCCCACTGCTGGACCCTGGTGCTGTAAGCAACCTCTCAGTTTAAGATGGTGTTAGCACCCTTCCTCTAAGAGCTGAGGGTTTCTCCAGGGATGTGGGTCCCTGCGTCTATATGGTTGGTTGTCCATGCCACCTGCCCATCTCTGTGGACTGAGAATGTTGAGAATCCTGCTGTACCATGGCTGTTGCATCTCAACACTCCTCCTCCTCCTCTTCTTCCTCCTCCTCCTCCTTTTGAGCTTGCCTTTTAACTTTTGTTTTGGTGGGATGATAGATTTTTTTTTTTTTTTACATAAAATCCACGGTCTTTTAAGGCAGTCTCATAATTTTCTTTCCTTTCCCACATCTATTTCAACCTGAAAAGGATACATGGTGACAGAATGAAAAATAAAACCACTGATCACCCTCATGGGATTAGAAAAGTGCTCAGTTCCACAAGCAACTGGCTTTGGGAAGCATCTAGACCAGTGGTTCCCAACCTTCCAAATGCTGCGACCCATTAATACAGTTCCTCATGCTGTGGTGAACCCCAAACCTAAAATTATTTTGTGGTGATTTCATAACTGATATTTTGCTACTGTTATGAATTATAATATAAATACCAGACAAATAACCCCTGGGACCTACAGTTTGAGAACCACTGACCTAGACATGCTGCTGTTTGTTTTTGTTGTGTATGGCCATCCTTTCTCATGGTCAGAGTCCCCATTCATTTCGGATTAAGTGCTTGCATGTCTGTCCATCTGATCTCAGATCTCCATTCTATTTGTTCCTACCATAGGCCCCCACAATAAAGATCATCCCAGATTGCGATTTGTACATCTGATAGCACAACTATCTCCATTTATTATTCTAATTTCTACCTCTTCTTTCTCTTTTAATTTCAGTAATGAAAATGGTGATTGCTCTGGCTTATGAGATTGGGTACAGGTGGGTTTGTATGGCCATAAATATTTTAGGACAGTTTCCCCCAAATCCCACTGCTGATGTCACAGAAGTTGCCTGTCATTTATAGATGAGCAAAGAGCCGCCATGCCAAGTCTTTGGGCAGAATTAGGGTGAGTGGAGCCTGGCGGGCAGAGCCTGGGGCACTGCCTCAGCTGGCAGGATGGTCAAGGACCCCCAGGCTTTTCCCCATACAGTTGGCTGGGCACATTCTCCTGACATGTATTCCTGTTTTTGTTGGGCAAACAAGTGGATTGTTCCTGTGCATCTTTTCCCAGCTCTTTCTGCATGCTGTGGGTGGGTGATAGAAAGCTGACCACGTGCTTTGTGTGAGTGCTGTGCCTGTTCTAATGGAATTAGGGGACTCTCTTGCCAACAACAGCTTCTATGACTAGCAGTTTTTAATTAATTAATTAATTCCTTTTAACATCTTTATATTTTTTGCAGATATGTTATCCTGTGGAAGTGCTTCATAGCTTCAATGAAGACACGTTGTATCCCAAGCATGCCAGGTATCAGGAGCAGAGGCAGCTGAGAATAGAGTTGCCAGGTAATAAGTTTGCCAGGCTCTATGGACCCAGGACCATCGACCCTTTCCCTAAGTTCCTAAATAGCAAAACCATGAAAGAAAGGAAAAGCAGTGTCCAGAGAGGGGGTTTGAAGTTCTGGTCCTTGTGACCATGGGCACTGGTGGATAAACCTTGCAATCACTACAGGGCAGATGAAGCTGCCCAAGGGGAAGGAGCTGCTTCACAGTCTGTATCTCCTCCTGTGCTCATGGCATTGATACTCACCCCACCTTAAGTCCATTCACAGGCTCTGTGTCAGAGCCGACACTGAGCAATTCCTACTTAGATTCTCCACTGCAGTGGACAGAATGCTCATCCTTCAGGGTGGCCAAGAGGCCGGAACGAAGAGTGTAGCCTTAAATACCTCCCCATGGAGCAGAAGGAAATTATGGGCATTTTACATGTGGCAGAAAGACCAGCATAGAGCCTGGTGGTAGCATGAGCTCGGGTGAATGGTGACTACCAGACAGAGGGCTGAGCAGACCGTTTGAGGACTCTCTGCTCCCTTCACATGTTCTTCAGCTCTCCACCCTCCAGGTCAGAACACCCAGGACTGTGCATCCCTCCACAGGTGGACATGGCTGGTGAATGCTCAGAGGTCCTAGACTGTGTGGGTCTCACCTGGTGTTCCTGAGCCTATTGTTATCTCTGAAGCTTTGGGTACTCCCTGTGCTGACTTTTGCTTCCACTTGCCCATCTGGTCTGATCACAGACTTCCTCTGTGACAGCTGCATGCATTCCCCACACCTGAGTCTGCCTTGGTTTGGTGCCTATAGAAATGTGGGTGGCTCACCTTGGCCATTATGGATGGATTTAGGCTCACACTTTCAGGCCACAGGTCCCAAGCATGAAGCACCGAGGCCCCCCCCTCCTGGTTCCCCAGTGGCCACTGTAGTGGGGACCACTGTGGTAGGAGCTACCAATAACTTATTCTTTCATACCCAAGCTCTTCAAGGTGGGGCACCCAGGGAGCTGCAAAGGCTGAAGGATAGGCAACCAGGAGACAGATGCTGATGTCCCATATCAGGCTGCCTGTACTTGATTTGCTGATAGCCATGTTGGAATTTAGGGAGCTTGAGACATGGTGCTCACTGACTGCTTCAGCTCAATAGATCTCTTTAATTTAACCTGCTCCTTCTGAGGGGAGTTCAAGTGAAATTTCAGTTTGTGAGCCTGGGATCAATACACCAGTCTGAGATCAATTAGCTAGCCTGGGAATAATTAGCCAATATAGGATCAATATTACAGCCCAAGATCAATGTGCCAGGCAGGCAGGACTATGTCAGAAGCAAATGGGCTGCATCCCTGGGGTAGGGCCTGTGCATCTGGGTGTCTCACCTGACTGTCACCTTTAGGACACTTCACAGTGTTTGTGAAGCCAACTTCATGTCCCCTCCACAAGCCTCTGCTCTCTGAGACTTGGTTGGTACAGAAGATGCACTGATAGCCTTTAAGAAGAGGTTTGTGAGTTAGCTACAGGCCACAAAGAGAGAGCAGGTCAGGGATGACGAGGGGGTTTGATGGGAGACACAGATTTACCATGGAAACCAGGTTGTCAAGTTGGAGAAGGTTCCCAGAAAAGGAGGCATTGGACTGAGCTACCAGCACTCAGAGATGGAGATCTCTGTCCCAAGGGGGATGGGTATGTGTGAACAGATGTGTGATGGTAGAAACCATATATCTGAAGGAAAGCCTGGGACTCATTCCCATTCACTGAGAACACATTTAACTTCTAAGTAATTTTCCCAACGAGGAACTCATGATATATTTCCTAAAATATGGAGCAAGCTCTATGAATAGCTGGCATGCAACCAGCTCAAGGAGGTGATGTGTGTGTGCGTGCATGTGCACATGTGAGTGTGTATGTGCATATGAATGGACGCAGGTATGTATGTGTATGTATGTTTCTGTGTGCATATATATATGTACATATATATGCATGTTTGTGCATGCATGTCTGTGAATGCATGTTTATTTAAAGAAGCACGTATATGAATGCATATATATAATATGTATATTATATATATGCATGTGTGTAACAGTATATGTGCATAATATATGTATCTTTGAGTATGTGCATGTGTATGTGTGTGTACTGAGGAAATTCATGATCTCTCTTGGGTCAGTGAGGGTAGGATATGAGATAGTGAAGTGCCAGCATTAGCCGGGCAGCAGGAGTGGCTGTGTCTATCCTATGTCCTGTGTGCTCTGGGGACTTGTATAGCTGGCCCTGTTATCCTAGTTATCTTCATGAAGGTACAAGTACAGATAAGGAGAGAAGATCAGCTGGTCACCATGGTGACTGCCAAGGCCTCCTAGCCAGGCCCTCCAAGGCCTTGCATTCTCGGTAGATGTGGTCTGCTTCTCATGCAGATCAACCCAAAAGGGCAATTTGCATCAGAGAATCTGAGGACAAGAATCTTGAATGTTTCTGAAATAATGGAGTCCTAATGATGGCTTGGCTGGGGCCTTGAGGAGCCTAACTTTGACAGGGACAGTGGCTTGGATGGTTTCACCTCAGACCATACTGGGAGGCATTTGTACCCAATAGGCAAATTGTCTTCTCTGGGACCAGATTCCCTCAGCGGGGGAGGTGGGACACTATAATACAGGGACTCAGAGGTTGATGCACTCAAGTAAGGCAGGGACCTTGCCCTTGGCTCCTGACAGAGATGAGGGGCTTGAGGAAGCTCCACAGCCTTTCAAAGCCCCTGTTTCAGAAACGGTGAAGACACAGTACTGGCCTTTCACAGTGGTTCTGAGGTCTCTGGTCCATAGATGTTTCTCTTCATTGGGGGCATGAGAGCTGCAGTCTTTGCAACAGAGACAAGAAGAGGGGATAGGCAGAGGAGGGGGGAGACTTATTTTATCCCTGAAGCTTTCAGTGTTGGGCCTGTACTCACTGAGAACTTGCCAACCATTGCTTAAACAGATGGAAGGATGGTGTTACATCAGCAGGCCTGACTACCAGGCCCGTTTGTCTTCCATGGGTTGGAGTCTTGGACTTGGCATCTCTTGAAGCAGGTGCTTGAGAACTCAGCCTGCTCCCACATATCTCCCACAGCAGATCTTGTGGGATTCACTGCAGCCACCATAGGAGTCTGAGGCCATGGGGACAAATCTGGTGTCCTGGGGTGGGACACCCCCTGGGCTGTGAGAGGGCAAGGCCAGTTGCTCAGGCAGGGTAATGGTGATGCTGAGTTTGCAATGGACTCTGTGTGGCTTGGAGACTCAGGCCTTCCTGGACAGCTTGCCCCATTGACCATGGTTCTGGCCTTGCCCCTACACAGCTCTGTCAACTCCCAGAACCCTCTCCTGTCATGTTTTCCATGTCTGAGAGAGTGGGTGTTTTGTTCTGCGTCTCAAGAAAGGACTCTGAGCCCTGGTGTGGGTTAGTGGCTCTGCCGGGGATGCTGCTGGGTAGCCACAAACAGGAGACCCTCTCTATGGAGACAAGATAGAGCGAGAAACATAAGGTTGCATTTTGGTTTCTCACTGAACAGAGAGAAACTTGTAAAAACATGGCTCACCTTTCTGACATGCCCAAAAGTAATCTCATTCATTCAGGAATAAGGGAAGGTGTAGTCTGTCCATAGGCAGGTGGAAATTTGGCCATAGTGACCATCGGAGAGCCAGGTACTTCAGCTGCTATGTTGAATGTGGCCTGACCTATGGGCTGCGATGTCACCTGTCTTGCTCAGCACACAATGCTGGGTTCCCAGATATCTGATGCTCACAAAGATGGCTTGACTTAGCAGCACCTGACAGAGACTCAGCCTAAAGTTCCTACCTCCCAGCAAAACAGCTGAGGTGCCACTCCAGCTGTCTCCGTGGACGTCTGTCCCTACAGGGGCATTCTAAGTAGAATTGGTAGGTGTCTGGAATGTGGCATGTCAGGCATCAGCGTACTTCCTGAGCACTCTTTGGTTCAATCTTCTAGGCCTACAAACTTTTTGTTTGTTTGTTTAAAGGGAAGTAGCTGTGCAGGATCTCATGACGTCTCACAGAAATCCTGAAACTGGATCCGGCAAGCAATCACCAGTGTGCCTTGATCCAGACATTGAACTGTTCTTGAGGGATGGACAAGCTCTCCACAGGGTCACAGGTGAACACACCTGTGGGTAACAGCCATTGTTGACAACTCTTTAGGTAGGGCATCTCCTCACCCATTCAGGAAAAAGAGAGATACCTACATACATCAAAAGATACCTAGAGCTCCAGATTTGGAAACACCAGCCAGGCACATAATTGCACTTGGAGTGATCCAGGGTGATAAGCTTGCCTCTATCTCCACATATCAAAGACAGACGTGGATTCCCTCAGCATGTTGTTATAAAATACACATTTAATTATGCTGGGGGAGGATTTCCTTTTTAGGCATCTTGTGATTTGTTATTTATGCCTTGCTGTCGCATGTGGGCCTGCCCCAGGGGACCTGGAGATATTAATGGAGCTACCTTCTCTGTCAGTGATATTTGTTAACATGTCATCTATCAGCACGTTGTCAGAAGAACGGCAGGACAGGCCACACTGCGTTCTGTGTTGCCGCCGCCTTGGTTCCAGGAGTCTATGGCACACTTGATGATCAGATAGGTGTTTCAAGCCCGAGACCTGGCTGTGCACAGTCCTTGGGGTGAGCCTTAGCGGACAGTGATGGTTTTCCAGGAAGGCACTTTGCTCCTCAGTATTGTGCTAGATTTGATCTCTGCAATAGCAGAAGGAAACCAGTTAGTAGTTTGTGTGCTAAGGACGCACAGGATGCTATATAGACTGAACACCAGTCATAGAAAGGAAGACACATAGAGGCTAAACCCTGCCAACCTTGAGCTCTGTGGTGGCTGTCACTGCTTCAGAGTCCTTCACAGTGAAGACAGAATTGGGATTTGGCAGCTGATGGCAGAGGGCAATTTTTGTCTGTCTGTCTATCTATCTGGTTTTTTCTCGTAGTCTTGACAGTGTCCTTATTCCCTCCTTTGCCATGTCTGGGTCACAGCCAACCTAAGTTAGCCAGTGATCAGTCCTCTCTGGGTAGCAGCCTACAGACAGATCCATTGGCACAATCTTAACTTCATTTCTGCCTGTCACAGGGTCTCCAGGAATCCCAAGACTCAAGTGTCTCAGCCTTTTCCTATAATCCTGCAGGGCTAATGCCCCTGAAAGCACCTTCTCGTCCTGTCATGTCTCCGACCAACAAGCCACCCATCTGGGGGATGTGAAAGAGATAAATGACTCAGACTCAAGATTGTCTCTGATAAGCCCCTGGGTGTGAGACATTCTGCATTCATTAATCAGGAAGTAGGTGTGCAAACTATGTGTGTGCTGGTGATGGGCTGGATGGAGCCTGGAGTCTGTCCGGGATAGGGGTCCCCTGGGCTTTCATCATCTTCTCATTTACTGATGGAAGCACATTTTTATTCCAATGCTTTCTTCTCCTTGCATTTTTTAGAGACTATGAGCCTCCAACTGGCAAAAGATAGGAAGGGCCAGTAGGGAGGCTATGTGTGATTGATACCCTAATGCCTTACTGTTATGTACCCATTGCCCAATCAAAGTTAAGTTTCAAACTGTTCAGGAGCCAGAACAGATGAGCTCAGAGAAAGAAGGCACCACAGTGGTCAGAGTTGGGATGCTCTGGGCTTCCTGCTCTATAGTAGATGCTTAATGGTGTAAAAGACCCTAGCCTACAGCTCCATTCTGCCTTGTTCCCTCTTGGAACCTTTACCTGGCAGGAGCGAATCATTCCAAAATGATCTTTTGTGCTTTGTCTTCTTCACTTGACACATCTCTCTCTCTCTCTCTCTCTCTCTCTCTCTCTCTCTCTCTCTCTCCTTCCTTCCTCTCTCTCTCTTCTTCCTTCCTCTCTCTCTCTCTCTTTCTTTCTTTCTTTCTTTCTTTCTTTCTTTCTTTCTTTCTTCTTTGTTTCTTCCTTTTAAAGATTTACTTATATATGAATCTTATGTCTATGGATGTTTTGTCTGCATGTACATTTTCACATCAAAAGAGGACATCAGATCCCCCGAGACTACAGCCCTTCGTGGGTGCTGGAAAAGTATCCGGTGCTCTTAGCGGCTGAGCCACCTCTCCAACTCACTTTATTTCTTATTTGCTTCTGCCCTGGTGTGCAGATGCTGTCATGTGGCTGCTGGGCTCACAGACCCTAGAGCACCCCACCCATGTGTGTGCATGTGCGCCGTACACACTGCTGCTAGGAACCCTGTGTATCGAGACAGTAAAGATGGGTGGGTACTTCTGAGGACTTGCTTTCTGCACTCTCACAGTCTGATTCTGGTGTACACACCTGTTCCCACCCATGTACATTGTATGACTTTACTTTTTTTTAGAGAGGGCTCTGTGTGACCAAGGCTGTGATCAACTTGCCAAACAACCAAGGATGACTTGAATTTCTGATCTTCCTTGTCTTTACCATCCAGGAGCTGGGATTACCTGGTTCATACTGCTAGGTCAAGCCGATGGCTTGCTAGATGAGCATGTTAGGCGAATGCTCTACCAGGTGATCTATCTTTACCCAGGTTGTGTGTAACTTTTGCTGTATTTATTCTCCCATGCAGTTTTGTTTAATATCCTGGAAGTCACTTTCTCTGAACCTTAAAGTTTTGTTATTGGGATGCAAGAAGAGAAATCTGCTTGGTCAGAACTGACTTTCAAAAAACCTGCAATAATAAAACTTACTGATTTCTAAGTATATGTGCTTTTAAAGGCAATTTTAAGTACTGTATGTGCTTTGGATTTAGGTCCTTGTATAATCTGTAAATGACTAGCTTTTTTCACCCATTGCAATCCTCACATTTGTAATATTCTCCCTAAATTTATAGACTGAATACAGAACTTATAAAAGAAGAGTCTTTGTTTTGTCTCAGATTTTAAGGAAAAGCTCAACAAACAATCCATTTAGCATGAAAAGATAAGGAACCTGCACACACTCTTCCCATTTCCCCAATGCTGGCATACAGGGCACTCAGCCTGTCAATGACACTAAACCCAGGACCTACATGATGGAGCCAGGCTGCATCACCGAGGCTTGGACTCCTTCACACATCACCAGGTCTGGCTTATTGAGGTCTTTGTGGTGGTTGCCTGTAGATTCCCATCTTTCTTATTTCCACAGTCAGTGGCATCAAACACACTCACTCCTTGGTCCCCTCTATCTATCTCCTAGAGGGACACACCATCCTCATCAACCCTCGAGTCCTCTTTCCTTTATTCTAGCCAGCAGCTACTGCTCTTTGTAGAGTTGGGTTAAGGTTGTCTGTCTGTCTGTCTATCTATCTTATCCTATCTTATCCAATCTATCTATATATCATCCACCATCTATCTTATCTATTCATCTATCATCTATCTTATCCAGCCATCTATCTTATCTATCTTATCTATCTATCTAATCAATCAATCATTTATTGTGTTTGAGGTATATGTGTAGTTATGTGCAGGCACACAGATATGTACATCTGTTTCATGCAGATGCTAGGACATCATCAGCCTGTCCTGTTCTATTCATGGAGACTAAAGACTAAACAAGAAGTCCACCTTATTTCCTTGATACAGAGTCTCTCACTGGGTCCTCCATCAAGTTGTAGACATTGTCCCACCTCTGCCCCTCACAGCATTGGTGTTCCAGGCAGCATGCACACATCTGGCTTTTTACACATGTGCTTGGGATTTTAACTCATGTCTTCATGCTTGCACATCTGAGTCATCTTCCAAGCCACATGCTTCTGACACACTGTGTGTGAGCATAGCATTACATATTTTCAAATACATTGTCTGTGGTGGCAGTCGTCATTGATATGCATTTTTTGTTATTGATTTCTTATTTATTGATTGTTTTGTGGAGGTGAGAATCAATCACAGGGCCTTTGTATGCCAGGCAAGTGTTTTACTACATAACTAACTCTTTCATTTCATTTCTCCACTCTGTAAACTTCTGTATTTTCTTAGAGTCCATTCTGTTCTGTTCTCTGTTAAATTTCCTTTACTGGATGTACGGACACTTTATTTTTACACTGCCGGTGTTCTAGTTCCAACCCTTCAGCTGTCCCATGAGATGGCACTGGTAGAGAACTTAAGTGTCCATGTGTGCACTTGGTCACAGGTCAACTGAAGTATGCTTAGATTTATGAAGAACTAGATTTAGCTCTGAGGTGTTTCCAGCTACTGCCTCAGTCCTGAGACCCCTTGAGACTGGAAGGAAATAGGCTGCCATCATTCCATATTTTGTCTTTTGTTTGTTCTTATTTTTGTTTTTGAGACATGTGGTAGTTTGAATAGGTTTGGCTTCCATAGACTCATGTGTTTGAGTGCTTGGTCTATGGAGAGTGACAATATTAGAAGCTGTGGCCATGTTAGAGTAGGTGTGGCCTTATTGGAGGAAGTGCATCACTTGGAGGAAGTAGGGAAGGGTTTTGAGGTCTTCTATGCTCAAGCTCTGCCCAGTGTTAAACACAATCTCCTTCTGCTTCAGGAAGATCACGATGTAGAACTCTCAGCTCCTTCTTCAGTACCATATCTGCCTTTACCCTGCCATATTTCCCACCATGATGATAATGTAAACCTCTGAAACTGTAAGCCAGCTCCAATTAAATGTTTTCCTTTATAAGAGTTGTCTTGGTCATGGTGTCTCTTCACGACAACAAAACCTCAACTAAGATAAGACAAGATATCATTATATAGCCCTGACTGTCCTGGAACTCACTATGTAGACTAGACAAGCCTCAAACTTACAGAGATCTGCCTGTCCCTGCCTCCCAAGTGGCTGGGATTAAAATTGTGTGCATCACCACCCATGGCCAATACGCTCCTTTGATGGATTGAGTTATGGCTAGCCATTCCAGCAGAGCTGAGATGCTCATGAAGCCTGGAGTAGATGCTCCCTTTCTTTGTTTTTGGTCTAGGTTGTGAATTTACTTTGAGCTGTGTCAGAAAATTGTTTAGTTGTGGCCATACAGTGATGCGTTTTAAATAGACTTTTAAAGAGACTGTAAAAACAAAGCAATTTTGCTTTAACATTCAGACAACACTGGAGTGTGAAAGTGAAAGTGGACTGCGCCCTTCCTGTTGTTCTACTGTACTCCTTTCCAGATAAACAAGGCAACAGAAGTACTTCCCCATTGTAGAGACCAGTTAAACACCGGCACTTACATTTTAAGCAAAAATGCAGCTGCAGATTGAGAGATGGTCCAGTGGGCAAGGCACTTATCGTGAAAGTATGAAGACCAGAAGAGACATCCCTCAGAAGCTCCCAGGCCTGCTGTAGACAGTGGTAAGTAACCTGTACTCACAATTCAGAGGTACAGTCCATCACAGTGAAGAAGGCATGGTGCAGGAGAGTGAGGCAGCTTTCCTAGTGCATGAAGGTTCTCTGCAGGTTGTGCAGGGAGAAAAGACATTATTGGGTGTAACCAACACTGGACTCTGAATGCTGCAATGCAGACCAGCCAGGCAAGATGTGCCCATGGGTACAATAGTGGCATGACTGTTGTGAGGACACCAACTGCCTTATGACTGAATTTAAGACCTGCTCTAGAGGAGGGAATTTCATGCCTGATGCTGTAATCCTGGCTAACAGCCCAAGGCTTGGGAGCCCGTAGGCTCTAGGGTAGAACCAGTGATTGCTATTTAGCAAAGCTAAATGTTCATGCTATCAGATTGTTTTCTCCATGTTTATACTTATACCCACAGGCCTCTGTTGCTCACAATCTTTGTCAGAGAAGCTTCTTTTTTGCAGTGACAGTAGTTAATGAGAGATGCAGAATGGAGTTGCAGAACTAATCAAAGTGCTGAGAGAAAGGGTTTGTGTGCTCTGTCCTAAGTGTGGCATTTATTTTAATCCGCACCACTGCCTAAACTCAGGGAACATAGCAGAAGAGGAAGTAGGAAGAATGGAAGAGCCAAAGGATGGAGAGGAGTTCTGGGAAATACTGTCTTCTGGATGTCACGTGTGTGGAATGGTTATTGAACTAGCAACTCACAGCACCTAAGGTTACTTGCACAAGTTCAAGCTGGTGAAAATCATGGCGTAGATGATACAGATGATCCCCAGGCCCCACCCCTTACTGAGGAGGTGTTGGCAGTGGATAGTTCCCAGGGAATGGAGAATTGTTCTTTTTGAGGATGTGGCCTGACTGTATAATCTCAAGGTCCACACTAGCGACCTATTTCTCCTTCCATGAGTCTCCACCTCCTAAAGGTTCTAGAACCTTCCCAAACAGTGTCACCAGGTGGGACCAAGTGTTCAGATACTCAAACCTATGAGGAGCACTTCATACTCAGACCATAGCAGTTCCCTATCCATGACTGAGGCACAGTGGCTTTCTAGCTGTCAGGCCTAAGGTGTATACTGAAGTCCTAAATATGCTCTTGACATCAATCTTCAATCTTTCTTTCTCTCCTGGTTATCAGCATGACTGCCTCTGGGTGTCCCACTGAGGGGTCCAGGCAGACATTAAATACAGTACTCTGTATACCTCCTCACCATCATGGAGCTGAGTGGCTCTGTACTGAACACAGGGGACACACCGTACTGCTTGGACTAATTGCCTGGATGGTACAGCTACATCCCCTGAGTGATCTGAGAAGAGAGTGGATGCCATGGCCATAGGGACAGCAGGGTCCAACATCCTGCTGTAGTGAGAGTTTCGGTTTCTTAAAAAACCCAATTATGTTATGTGAATGTTTTTTGTTTTAATCCCAGGTGTGGGATATGGGGCTGCTTCAGATTGTCCACAGCTGATAACTATGATTTGTCTCGTGCTCTAGGAGGGGCGTGACTTTTGCCAGCTGCAGATAGTTTATGTTTGGAATTCTGAGGACTCTTGAGAGTAAGAGGCCTGGAAAGAACCTAAGGTGGCTGCTGGTTCCTGCTGCTGCTTTTAATAATGCTGGATTGCTGGACTGCTGAATTGTGGATTGCTGGTTGGGGATATTCTGCTGATGAAGATTGGACTTGCCCCCAAGGGACTCAACACACTTAGTCAGTAAAAGTTGGCTAAAAAGGTCTATGCCCCCTTTCCCTTCTAACCTTCCTCCCCTACCTAGTGTTGGAGCTTAGGAGGGGATCAAGGTTGGAATAAGGGGTGGAAGGGTGGTCGAGATATAAGAACCTAATAAAATAAGTAAGAAAGCATACATACGCCCCACCATTCTGCCCTCTCTCTAGAGCTTGAAGAACTGAACTATTTGAAAACTGTCACGTTATAAAGTATTTAAATAGCTGTAGCATTCCTCATATTTTATTTTTCTCCTCTTGGAGCTTATGACAAATAACTCAGATTTCATGAAATATATATTTTAAATGTCTTTCCCCACCAAAAGAGCAATTCTCCAGCATGTTAATTAGACTGGAGAGATGAAATTTGATGCACACGAGAATATTTATAATGTGCCGTATTAATCATCAACAGTTTTCAAGAAAATAATTATGTTGGACAAATGATAATATTTTGCTCTTGTAACTGTGTCTCTACATTTATTCAAAACTCTTGGTGCTTCCCATGCGGCATCGATTAATTATTCGTCTCGGGGAGATGAACTGTTGTTCACTTCTGTTGTTGACAGTTTTTATTGGTTTGTCTCCCTGAAATCCGGTGAAGGGAGGGGGAGTCTGTGGGGGCAACAGTGGCCACTTGACATAGTGTATGGCTTTCTTGAGGACAGGCATATGGTCAGTTGCATTGGAACATTGGGTCCCAGGGTCCCCCTTGCCACCTCTGACAATGGTAGAGCAGCACCAACTTCTTGGGGTTTCTGGAGATAAGGAGGTGGGCTGGGTGGAGCTAGGCTCCTTGTACTCAGTTTCTGCTGGCTTTGGTCCCTTGGTCCCTTGGTCCAGGCATTCCAGGAGGCCAGTAGTGCTTAGATCTGGGCACAGACTTTGGATGCTGCTGTCACTTATCAGCCCGAATTAGTGTTGTCTGAACCTCTCCTAGGAGATGAACAATATGCAAAGATGCGTATTGTTTTTGAGAGGAGTTATCTTGATTGTTACATGACATAGGGGAGCCTAGCCACTATGGTGGCACCATTCCCTAGGCAGATAATCCTGAACTCTCTAAGAAGGCTAGCTGAGCATGAGCCTAGGAGCAGGCCAGCAAGCAACGTTTCTTCATGGTTTCTGCTTCAGGTTCCTGCTTGAGTGCATGCCCTGATTTCCTCAATGATAGACTATCATAAGCCAAGTGAACGCTCTTCTATCCTATGTTGCTCTTGGTTAGATTGTTTTATCACAGAGTCAGAAAGAGAACAGGAACTGTGACCTAGTGGTTTTATTTAGGATTACTCACAGTAGCATAACTTAAGGGTGGTGATACATATCTTATGAAAGACATATCTCTCACTCTCCCAGAAGCTGTTGACTATCTCTCAATGTCCTTCAGGGGTGGCCTCTATGACTGTCTCCTCTGCTCCATGATGGCGCCATTAATGGGCCCAATCTTGTGCAGTTCTGTGGGCAATCACAGCTGCTGGGATGGAATAGGTCATGTCATACTCAGAAGACATCATTCCACAGCAGAGCATTCCCAGGTCTGAGCCTATGATTCCTCCCACCCTCTTGCTCCCAGTCCAAGTCTTTCATGTGCAGGGAGTGTCCCCACTTCCTGACCCTTGCCAATCTCCATTGCCTTCAAGACCTGCAGCCAACATGGATTCTTTGCCCACAGTTCCTCTGTTAAAGATTGAATATGGAGAGGGTCTCTCAGTCCTTCCTTGGCCCAAGTCTTTGTACTTGGGTAGCTCTTCCATTACTCAGTGGGGCTGAATAACCATCCTCCCCTGCAGCCTGTCTAGGAAGTGGAAGATGCTGGCTGTCAAGCTGAGGGGACAGCTGGTACTGGGTTCTAGAGAGTGGCTGAGAATTGAGACTGTATAGGTGAGGGTCAGAATACTCTGATCTTCTAAGCAAGGCCACAGGAGATGTACAGGACCAATGAGGGAGGTGGCAGCATATGGGGCTCTCCAAAGAGGGAGAGAGCTCACAAGGAGGCCAGTAAAATGCTTGACTCCAGCAGGGCTGGGTGGGCCTTCTATCTCTCAGAATGGGCATGGCTGCCCTCTCTGGCCCCTTGGGAGATTTGCCACTGAAAGACACATGGAGCCAGCAGGCCTTCCATGTCCTACTGAGGGGCTCTCTTAGGTTCTATGTTCCTGGAGGTTTGAGCAGCTGCTCAAACCCTGTAAACCAGGTACCGTGGTCTGGGGATTGTCTGGATGGCCTGGAGCTCCTGCCCCATATGACTTCCTTATAGGGAAGGATCTGAACATGCTCAATAGAGCTCATGGGTCTCTTAGAGGACTTGGAGGCCTCTGGAGCCCTGTTGATGAGCTAAACTCCCATAGTGACTTTTCTAGGAGACTCCTGAACATGATTGGAGCTTGAGATAGGGGCCCCAAAACTATCCCTGAGGTGGTGGCACATGGCTGTCCACTGGCCTCTTTGTTAGGTCAACTTGGGCTGGGTCCAGGGGAGTGTACTTTGTTGGTCTGATGTCAGCTAAGTAGACACAATCACTTCATGCTGCTGTTGTAAGTATGCACTTTCTGTTTACACAAAGGCGACAGTAACTACACAAAGAGATACAGATGGAGAACACAGCAACCGTAGATCTTCCAAAGGCTGTGTACTAAGCCCCAAGTAAATACAGAGTAATAACACGGTCTGCTGTGCACTTTGAAATGAGAACTTCCCTGAATAGAGAGGCTGGTGTCTCTGCCTGTTATGGCTGGCAGTCAGCATGCCTCTTGCCTGGCTGGGCCTCAGCCAACCCTGCCTGAAGGATACCATGGAGATGGGAAGAGTTTTGCCAAGGAGAATCTCGTCATTTATTCTCAAAAATCTCCCTCAAAGTTGGTGGGGTGGTTCAGTGGGTAGAAGTAGCTGAATGCAGACCAAAAGATCGATGTTTGATTTTCGGATCTCTCATGGTGGCAGCTGGATTGGTGGCAGGAAAGAACTGATTCCTTAGGACTGTCCTCTGACCTTCAGACATGCACCATGGCATCTGTTTGAGAATATACAAAAGAAACAAATAAATAGGCAGTATTCATGTCCCTGAGGACCTTGGGTGGTTGGGGGTCTAGCGCGCGCGCACACACACACACACACACACACACACACACACACACACACACAGATCCCTGGCCAACTCCCAGACTTCATAGTGCTGAGTTTAGAGGGTCTCAGACTTGTTTTCAGAGGAGGAAACTTTGAGGGTGACAGGAGAGAACTTTGGTCACTCAGTCAGGATTTGTTTCCTCTCTAGCTCTGCAGTCACCTGCTCTAGAGAGTTTCCTTGCTGATAGCTGGCAGGTTGTCTCTGGTCATCTGGTCAGTGGAAGATGTCCAGTCATTCTGGACCTGGCTGATGTCCTTGGTGCTGTGAGGTGGCCTTATAGGAAGCACACTAGAGAGCTGGCAGCCTGTTCTCAAGGGTGCCTTACACTGGCAGTTCTTTTCACCCTGTGGCCCATGTCCTGCCTTCCTGAATCCTCTGATTCCTGACAGAGGCTGACAGGGACCTCAAACCTTGAGGGCCCTACTGGTTACCACTTGCATAGCACAAGAAGCTCAGTCATGGAAAGAGAGTCGGGCACAGCTTGCAAGAGGCTCCATGAAGTCTGCCTCGGCATGAGCATTTTCAACAGAAGGCACCTGCCCTGTTCTGTCTATTCAAAAGCCAGGAGGGACCCAGACAAGGATGCTTTCTCTGTCCCAAAGAGATAAGAGCCTGTCATCCCTTACCCTGCAGAAGAGGGCCTCTGCAGACCTCTGTCCCTGTTCCTTCCTCCCAAGAAAAATTTGTCACTTCTTGACCAGCACTAGCTGGAGATTCTTTGCCACAGCTGGTCTCACTATAGCTGCCAGTGTTCTCCAAGCACCCATGTTGGGCAGCTCACAGCTGCCTGTAACTGTTGTTCTAGGGGATAGGACGTCCTCTTCTGGACACTGCAGACACTGCACTCAAATGTGCTCTCCCCTCATAGACACACAATTAAAAATGTTCTAAGCCTTTCCACTGATACGACTTCAATGTTGGGTTGAGCAGAGAGGACTCAGGCTTGGTTTTGTGTGAGAGAGTATCCCTACTGTTCATCCAGTACTTCCCAGGAGGGTGGTGAGAGTGTGTCTAGGACATGGCCCTCAAGCCATTGACCATGGGTCAGTAGATCTCAAAGTCTTGTAGAGCTTGCTGTGAAGGAGCCGAGGGCTAAGGAAGCGGGGTTGTGTGGGGGAGCTTCAGGAAGAAAACAAAGGGTTGTGAAATTGCAAAGAACCTTCTGGAAAGCTTGCTGGTGGTCTGTAGATGTTATGAACAGAAGCATCGTGCCCTTCTCCTGTACAAGAACCAGTGCAATGGTTTTATCATTGTTACGTAGCCTGCACTGACTGGGTTGTACAACTATAAGAAAACACAATCTAGTGCTCTCTTTTGATCTGAAATTTGTGTAGGTGAAATGTTTTATGTTTCAGAATTGCCTTTAAAACCTGATGTGGTCTCTAGAAGGCTGCTTAACAAAATGAATCATTGTTTAATTAAAACCCGATAAAATAACTTGATGGAGAAGGTGAGAAAGGAAGAAGGAAAGGAAGGAGGAAGAAAATGAGGAAAGGGACAGACAGACCACCAAATCCTGAGGCCTCCAGCTTCAGAACCCCCATCCCTGCCAATAAAAGAAGTGCAACATTAGACAGTAGAAGGCTCCACCAGGTTCTGGCAACATCGCTGGTTGCTGGGCTTTCTGTCCTCCACACAGTTGAAGACTGAGGGTGGGGGTATAGCTCAGTGGTAGGGCTGCTTGCCCAGCATGCCTATAGGATGTATGAGAGAGACTCAATACAGCTTAAAACTTAAAATGAGCAATGTAGATGCTGGGAAGCCAGCAATGGTCCAGAAGAAGGAAAAGAAAAGAGAAAATAACTGAGTTATCATCTGTGATATATTTTAACTCATTTCCAGAACATGGGTATTGCTTGAGTCACTTAGTATGCATCGAGTATATATAGTGACCCCTTCATTGGGTGACATGCTTTCTCTTGGGGTGTTGATGGTGCGTTGATGGCTGCAGGCAGTGCAGGTGCTTGTGGAGGGGCCTTACGACCTCTTTGAACTTGTGTAATTCCCAAGTAGGTGCTCTGATCTGTTGGGGTGACCCACAGATATTGTATTTTCTGGCTAGGAAAAGACATGCCCATGGGTTTTCAGTTGTTAGTTGGAGCCAGCAGCACCAGGCTATCGGGATATGTAAACATCTCTTCCTTACCTGCCTTTAAGAGAAAGGCAAGCTGCGCTGGGGACGGTGGTCCCCAAAGCCAACTGATTGAGTAAGGAGAGTGGCTTGTTGCATAATAAAGATCTGTCACGGGAAGAACCTGCAGAATGTTGTTTTCTGTCTGGGCAGGCAGGAAGTCAAGAGACTGGACCGAGCTGGGAAGCAGGCAGTGAGAACCACATGGACAGACACAGTGACAGAGAAGTCAGGTTAAGTCAGAGGCTAGCTGAGAGACTGTCCCAGCAAAAGGCCAATAGCCTTAAACTATGAGGTTATCTCCCTGTCTTAATTATCAAACTTCAAAGGCCCCACAATACTGATCACCGTGGGATTGGGTGAGAAACTTGTCTGCTGTGTCCTTACACAGAGTCCGTATGGATTGGAATTCAAGTTCACACTCCCTCTGCCCATGGAGGAAGATGTCTGAATAGATTTTGATACTTCCCATTAGCATCCTTGTACTGAAGAAGGCTTCAGAGAGTAGCTCTTGGTATTTAATCTTCTGATACCTAAATCTCACTGTATCAGTCAGGACTCTCTAAAGGAACAGAACTGGCAGTATATAGTGTAGGGGATTTATTAGACTGGCTTGCAGGATGCAGTCTGTCTCACCCTGGAGAAGCAGAGAATCTGGTAGTTGTTCAGTCCAAGAGCCTGCTGGCCCAGCAGTCCTAGCAGTTTCAGCGGTGCCAATCTGACGATGGAGTCCTGGAGGATTCCTGGAGAGCTACTGGTCTTCGGTCTACTCTGGAACCCTGAAGAAGTTGATTTTTATCATCAGTGAAGGAATCCTCAGTAAAAGGATGGATGAACTTATCAGCAAGGGTGAGCAAAAAGTGGGCAAAAAGTTAAACTTCCTTCTCCGATGTCATTAATCTGGCCTGAAGGTGCCATCCAGGTTTAGGGTGAATCTTCCTGCTTCAAATAATATGATCAAGAAAACCCCTCACAGGAGTGCTCAGCAGCTTGTGTTTTAGCTGAGTCCTGATTCAGTCTAGTTGATAACCAAGATTAGCCATCGAGCTGAGGAAATAATTATCTAAAGCAGTGGTTTTCCACCTGTGTGTTTCGACGCCTAAGGGGGTGACACATATCAGATATCCTACATATCAGATATTTATATCATGACTCATAACAGTAGCAAAATTAGTTATGAAGTAGCAACACAATTTTATGGTTGGGATCAGCACACACGAGGAACCGTATTAAAGGGTTACAGCATTAGTAAGGTCAAGAACCACCAATCTAGAGGCATTTATTGACATTTTTTTCTTTCCATTCATGGGTATAAGAAATATTTTCAGTTTCCAAAGATGTCAGTGAACTAAGCCAAAAGTGTTGCCCAAGGGAAGCAGGCATGTGTAGTGCTGACTTACTGCTGGTTCTCCCTGAGGACCAGCTGGATCTAACAGGGATCCATCCACCCTACAGAATGTGCCCACCATGGTATCTGAGGACTAGTTGGGGTATTCATCTTGGCAGCAAGGTGAAGGGAGATCTACCATAGTATACACAACCCACAAGTTGGTGCATACATGAATATATGTAGGGCATATCAGACAAAGACAAAGAGTGGCTAGGTTTTCCAATCAGACCCATCTTTCCAACACATCCTTGGTGCTTCTAGGCTGGGGATTTCCCCTTGTGTATTACTATAGATTCTCATCTGCTTTTCGGCAGAGAAAGTCACCAGCAAAAGCTCTACCTGAATACATAGAGCCAGTCACCGGTGTGGCTGAGACACTGGAGGCTCCAAACCTCTGGAAGCACCAGGGTGTATTTATAGTGATCTCCCTGCAAACTAGGGAACAGTGCTCCTTTTATCACCATGGCGTGTAGTGCGTGTATGCATGCATGTATGTAGGGTGTGAATGCATGGTGTGTATATGCATAGAGGATGATGGCTAAGTGCAAAGGAAGGCATCAAATTGGAAGGAATTCAAAGTTGGCTCCAGATGACATCATTAGCTCATGTAACTGATGACACAGAGAACACATGACCATCTCAACTGACACCGAGAAAGCAGTGGGCAAACTTGAAACATTGTATAATAAGAACATGTACAAGTCTTATATAATTAAAACAAAGGACTTTAGCAACACAGGGACAAACTGATAAAGGCCACTGTCTTCATCAGCTCTGTGCACCATGACAAGGCACCACAGACTCAGAAGTTGACAGATCCTGTTTTCTCACAGTTTGGAGGCTGGAGGTTCACAGCTAGGGTGCAGGAAGGACGGGTTTCTGGAGAGGGTCTGCTCCTGGCTTGGAGATGGCTGTCTTCATGCCACGCCCTCACATGGCCTCTTCTCTGTGTGAATGAGAGGTGGAAGGGAGAGGAAGAGTTCTTACTTTGATATTTCTTATCTGTCCCTCTATCCTCCTGACCCTCCTGACCTCATTGTATGTATATAACTGCCTTAAAAGATACATTCTAAATAGTCATATTGGGATGAAGGCTTCAGCGTGTGATTGGGGGATACCATTCAACCCTTAGCTGGAATTTATGGAAAAATCTCCAGTTACCATCAAAGCTGAGACACAGAGGCAGCCTCAGTCACCACAGACATAGCTGTCCCACAACCTCCCGGAAACACAGCCAGAGCAGCAGAAGAGAAGGAACCGAAAATGGACAATCTGGAATGAAGGAATGAAATTACCTTTATTCTGAGACATGATTGGCTTCAGGCTAATAAGACAGTTAAGCAAAACTGCAACATATGAAATCACTTTTCAAAGACCACCTGGACTTTGGTGTATGAGAAATACATAGTTGCGAGTCAAAAATTTAAAAAACAAAACCAGAACAAAACATGGTATTATTTATAGCAGCATGTCAAAGAAATGCCCACAACCTTAGCAGTAAATGCAGGGTCTGAAGGAGGATGTTGGGTTAAAGGTGGTGTGGAGTGAGTCCCGAGTCTGCCCCTGGGTTTGGGCCTCTGGAAGGAGTAGAATTCAGAAAGTTAGACCTCACTCCCCCACAGCACTGCTGGGCGGGTGTTGGGCTGTGAGAAGCTGCAGGACACCACCCGGGGGTGGGGAAGTGAGGCCTGGGGGTCCCAGGGACCGCACTGAGCCGGCTCCATCTGGTTCCCAGGCTTTTGGGCATCCCAGGTGTCACTGGATGCTTCGAAAGAGCTGAGAATGGAGTGGGGGCCACAGGCTAGATCTAGCCTGGGGCTGAGGAGGGAAAGCAGGGAGGATCGAGGCTGAATCCCTCTCGGACTGGGTCCTTGACTTGTCACAGGCTAGCTGGTTTGGTTTGGTAGAGGCCGTGGCTAGGAGCATGGTGAGGCTTTCTGCGGGAGACTGGATGCAGCTCTTTAGATGGAGGCCTGTTCCACTGCTCCCCACAGCTGATCCCAAGGAAGAGAGGCACTCCATGGTTTTAGGGCGTTTGTTGTCATGGCAGAGAGTGGCAATGAGTGAATCTGTACCCCACAATCTCAGGGCGGACCTGAGATTGAAATACCTTTTGCAAGGAGGAGTGACTGGGAAGGGGAAGGGGAGTTTATTGACTAAGCCTCTAGGTGCCTCATTAAAATGGGGATGTCTTGAGGCTATGTGACCACACCTCTAACTGTGGAGGCATTTGGGCATTCCCCTTACGTGACTGATAGTCACAGACCTATGGAGAGCTGCAGCCTTGTGTCAGGAGCCAAAACACCTATCGTCCCTTGTAGGGTTAATCCAGTGGGTCCAGGGGTTTTAAACCTTAGCTCAACCAGAAACCAGGCTGCCTTTCATGGTCCCACAGGAGGAGACGTCCTGAAAAGACACAGGAAGACCTGTGTAGAGGGGACTGGCTAATGTGTCAGAGACATAGACCTGCTGGGGATCCATTTATGTTGTGCACAACCTGGTGACACTTTGTGTGTTGGACAGTATTAAAAAATTAGCTTTTGTTTCGAGCTCAGAACAAATCATTAACAAAAACATACAGCTGTACATGAGGCTGACGGTACCTGCCTCCCTCTCAGAGCTGATGGTGGCTGTGCTCACTATATGGGTGGGCAGCAGATCCTGCCTGAGTCTCAGATGCAACTGGCAGCTGTTCCCAGTATCAGCTTAGTCTAGGTATGAATAACAGGGCTGCATTGGGTCCCATTCTGCTGCTTCCCCTGGGAGTCTGGAGTCCCTGATGCTCCTGGTAGTTCAGCCTTGCAGCAGGGTCATTACCCAGGGGAGGTGATAAGCCAGGGACAGGGGCAATGTAGGCACAGCCGGGCATAGCTGGAGCACCTAGCTGCTTCTGGGTGGAAAGGATGGAAATGGCTTGCAATGGCTTCTTGGAGCCAAGTTTCAGTGTAGATCTTTTTTTCCTTATTAATTTATTTTCTCCTATATTACATCCCGACTAGTTTCCTCTCCCTCCTCTCTTTCTAATCCCTGCACACTCTTCATCCAATCCTCTGTTTTCCCTTCAGAAAAGGGCAGGTCTCTGGGGGATATCAACCAAACATGGCATATCAAGTTGCAATAAAATTAGGCACCTTCCCTCATATTAAGCTTGAAGGAGACAACCCAGTAGGAGAACAAAGGTTCCGAAAAGCAGGCAAAAACATCAGAAATAACCCTCGCTCTCTCTGTTAGGAGTCCCACAAAAACACCAAGCTACACAACTATAACACATAGGCAGAGGGTCTAGATTAGACCCATGCAGGCTTCCTGACTGTTGGTTCAGTCTCAGCCCAAGACCAGGCTTGTTGATTCTGTGGATTTTCTTGTGGTGTCCTTGACCCTTTTGGCTCCTATAATCCTGTCTCCTCTTCATCGGGATCCCCCAAGCTCTGTCTAATGTTTAGCTGTGGGTCTCTGCATCTATTTCCATCAGTTGATGGATGGAGCCTCTCTGTTAGTGATTATGCCAGGCTCCTCTTTTATATAGATCTTTTAATCTGTGAATGACAGTTGTGCTAGCAAAGAGTCATATCCCAGGAGTCTCCTCTTCTTGCTGGCTGCTGGCTGCTGGCTGTTCAGTAGGGTCAACTCTTGAACTTGAGTTGTCAGGTGAGCCTACGGCTGGAAGGGGTGGGTGGTGTCCAGGCTTCTGGGTACCTCCTGGAATGTCCTAGAATGGCTTCTTTCAGAGTATTTGTGTTCTATCTTCCTCTGGTCTTGACTCTGGGGTGAGATTGAGTGTACCTCAAAGGCTGCAGATCCTGCCTGAGTCTCAGAGGCAACTGTCAGCTGTTCCCAGTATAAGCTTAGTCTATGTATGTATGTCTGTAATGTATGTAATGTACTTATGCAGTACTGAGAACTGAATCCATTGCATTCTGGACAAGTACTCTGTCACTGAGCACTATTGTCTTAGGATTTCCATTGCTGTAAAGAGCCACCATGACCAGGGCAACTTTTACAAAGGCAAACAATTAGTTGGGGCTGGCTTACAGTTTCAGAAGTACAGTCCATTATCATCATGGTGGGAACCATGGCAGCTTGCAGTCAGACTTAGTGCTGGATGAACTGAGAGTGCTACATCTTGATCCAAAGGCAGCCAGGAGGGAACTGACTTCCACAGGTAGCCAGGAGGATGATCTTTCCACACTGGGAGGTGCTTGAGCATAGGACCTCAAAGCTCACCCCTATAGTGGTGCATTTCCTCCTACAAGGTCACACCTACTCCAACAAGGCAATACCTCCTAATAGTGCCACTTCCCATGGGCCAAGCACATTCAGACCACCACATCTCTCCCCTGTCTGTTTTTATTTTAATTCTTACTAAATTTCCCAAGCTGGCCTTAAACTCACGCTGTAGCCCAGGCCTGGCATTTGTAACATCCCCTGCAAGCTCTCTGACAGAGCCTCCTGAGGTAGCCTTTGTTTTACACTGCACTTCTGTGATAAGTGTCAGCCTGTGTCTAAGGTTCTGACTAAAGATCAGTCTTTGCCCCTTGTCTACTAATTTCTCTGGGGTGTCCTGGGCTCTGGGCTCAGGCCCTCACTGTCTGATGTGGAAGACAACAAGTAGAAAGGACAGTTTCATACCCTCTGTCTGCCCCCAACAGAAGCAGATACAGTTGGGTAGTGGTGTCACTTTCTGTGGCCTGTGGAGATACATCTCTGGGTGTCTTATGGCTTCTGCACCAGGAAAGGGCTGCCCACAGCTTCTCCTCTGTCACACCCAGAATCACCTTGCTTGGGTCTGCTGTTCCAGCTTCCAAATACCACCACCCTGGCACTAATTATAGCCCAGATTGTGCGGGGAATTCTCAGCCCACACTGTGGCAGTCCAGATTAAGCAATTAACCTTGGTGTCACTGCAATTATCGAGACACGCTAGCAAAACGAGCTAATTTCCCCCCAGGATGTTGAACTGAAATCAACTTCCACTCTCTTTAAGATGCCAAAATAGGAAATGTTAATGGAAAATTATGTTTGGATGTTTAATAAATCTCTTGGGCCTGTGACTCCTCGTCAGTCTGGGCTGTGGCATCTCATGGAGGCACTCATTGGTTAGACAGAGGAGATATGGTCCAGAGCTAGCACCCTGTTGACTATACACACAGCATGAGTGACACTTAGGCTGGAGTAAGAGAACCTATTGAAGCCCCAACCAGTTTCTTGGCCAGGAGTCTTGGAGAAGACTTGGCCTGGCTCTGAGGTTTCCATAGTGTGTGGCAGGTGCATTTCTGTAAAATACCAACATTTGCCACCTGGAAAGCTGCTGCTAAGGTCCCTACCCAGATCTATAGTGTCTCTTCTGGCTCCCTACAGACTAGGGTACAGGGAGCCAGCAATGTTGGCTCAATGCTTCCCAGGGCACCCTCAGCATCACTCTTCGAGGTTCAGGCTCTGTCTTGCTTTTGGGGAGTCACAGGTCACCTGGAGACCTGGCCATATACTTCTTGTAGAGGTGCCAGGTTTGACCTTAGTGGAACTTCCTCTTTTGGCCGCTCAGAACTGAGTACTTTGCTTGCCCCCCTTGCTTGAAAGATCAGAGGTCACAACAGGCTGCTGGCTTTTGCTTTGGAGAGCCCAGAATGGCTTTTTAGAGAGCCCTCGGGGTCTTTTCCTACCTTGCATGGCTTTCCCCAGGAGGGCTAGCCACAGTCTTCATGGGCTGCTCAACTCCTGGCCCACTTGGGTTTGGCAGTTCCCAGGACACTGTATCAATAGGAGTGCCTACTTCTCTCTGCTTTCAGAAGCACACTTAAGTGAATCCCAAGATATGTTCCAATCTTCCACCTCAACAGTCACCTTGACTTCAGGGTAGAAGAATCTACCCTGACCTGTTTGATGTTAAAATCTGTTTAAGGTCTGCAGATGGATGGATCATGAAAGGCCTGGTTTGGCTGGGCTGGGCAGTGAGCATGGCTCACCAGGCTGGGTTGTTCTCTCAAGGTCAGGCTGCAGCTGCAGACCTGCTGCTGGCCTCCACTCTTGGGATCAACGTCCTCCATAGCCAGAATCACAGTTCCCACCAGGACAGCATCCCAGCATCAATTACTAGACCAAAAGTCTAAGGCAATCTTGTCTTTTCTTTCCAACCATGATGTAACCTCCACCCTGGTAACCGCCCTCGGGGCTCAGGTCCCTTTCCTGTCTGCTGACTGAGCTCTTGGACAGTCTCCATGGCCTCTGTGTGGTTTCTAGCAACTTCCAGGGTCTTTTCCTCTGCCAAGACTCTACCTTGAAAATCCCTCACAGTGTGGAAACCACAAAGTGAGAAAAGCACTACATTACATTCAGAAGGGAATTTCATTTCAACTCAAGGTATCAAAACAACTTTCATAGATAAAAAAAAAAAATCCACGGATCAAGCAATCAAATGTTTGTGTACTTAGCAGGGAGCTATGGAGTGAATCAAGACTTATGCTGATTAAAGATGGAAGGAGGGCTCAAGAGTCACAGCCTACTCCTCCCTGGCCATTTTCTGAGGAGTTTGCTCACTATAGGGCTCTCAGCAGCGCTGTGCTCAACAACACTGAGAAGCAAAGCTCCAGAGAATAGCTTTTCCTCTGCTTCAGAAGGTAGAGCAGTTTGAAAACCTGACACCAGTTGGCCCATGACAGACCATCTAGGGAGAGGCTGAGGCTTCAGGCCCTGCAGGTCACCTTGGTGTCACAGAATCTAGATTTTGTGACAGATGGTAAGAACCTGGCCAGGAGTGGGCTATGATGACCCATCTGGCTCTCTCAAATGAAGGAGACTCCTAGGGCAAGGGAGGAGCCAGGCAGCTGGTAGGGGTGCCCCCATACCCTGGCACCCCCATCTCTCCAGGGGGAACCTCATACAGATTGCCCGCTTCCTGCCTCAGTTTCTCTTTTGAGCCATACAGGAGATCCTGCCATCCTGCCTGGGGTTGGAAAGATCCACATAACCATGGACATTAGAACATGAGCCATTTGCCTAGCCTTGCAGAGACTTGGAGTGCCGGGGTATGTGTGTGTGTGTGGATAGCCAAGGAGGCCCCTGCCCATCAGAGGAGAAGGGGAGGGGGAAATGGGGAAGGATTATGGGAAGGGGTCACAGGGAGTTGGGCAGTGTCTGGGATATAAAGTGAGTAAGTGAAAAAAAAAAAGTTAGCTGTCACAATCAAACATTCATATCCGTTACTATGTCACTCCAGTCCCCAAATTCCACAGTTCGGACATTTCTCTATGTATGGGTTTCTGCTCTCTGGAAGAAATGCCATTAACCAGGTTTCATTCACTCTTACTGAGGTATGTTTTAGGACAGTCCTGGGCCACATGGTGTCCTAGTTTGCTTTCCACTGCTGTGATAAACATCATGACCCAAAGCAATTTGTTGAGGAAAGGGTTGATTTAGCTTCTCAGTTCCTAGCATGGTCCATCATGGAGCAATGCCAAGGCAGGAGCTGAAGCAGAGGCTGCAGAGAAATGTTTATTGGTTTGCATTTGTAGCTTGCCTAGTTTGCTTTGTTATATTACCCAGTATCACCTGGTTAGGGATGGTACCACCCACAGTGGGCTGGGCCTTCCTATATCAATAATTAATTTTTAAAAAATGCTCCACAGAATAGTCTGGGGGTGGGGCACATCTTTTCAGATGAGGGTCCATTTTCCTTCAGGCTTGATTCTAGTTTGGGCCAAGTTGGCAAAAACTAAGAAGCATAGTGGGTATTGACATCTCAGGGAACACTTGACATCCCAGATGAAGGGCCTAGACAGAGCAGCTTGTGAACTCAGGCCTGGGGCTTCTCCTCACAACAGATCCACAGTGGTACCTTGATGAATGTCCTGAAAGGAATACTTTTTCCCTCTATGCTGCCTACTTTGAATTCCTATGTACATGCTCTTGGTTAGGTGGCCAGGTATATTTCAGGACAGTTCAGGAGCTTGGGCTGAGGATGGTCAGGAGGAGGATATCTTACAGTTCAGAGCCTTCAGAGTCTCCTCTCTGCTCCTTAAGTTGTAGTGGCCCAGAGAATAGAACCTGAAGGATGTGTGGAGGGGCAAACAGACCATATACCCCTGCCTGTCTGTGTTTGGGTGTTTAAAGGAATTACTTTGGGTGATTGTGGTGGTCCCAGCATTTTCAAACAGGCAGCGGGCAAGAGAGCTGTGTTGGTGCCCCTGAGCCTCTGCTGGTTCAGTTCCACCCACTCTATTCTCCATTGCTTTATGAGCAACTGGCACCACGGAGGTCTGGTGGCTTTGTGGGATCACCTGAGATATGAATGCTAATTTCAGCCAGAAACTATCCCCACAGAAACATTTAGAATCATGTTTGACTCAATATCTGGGCACATGGCCCAGCTGGGTTGACTCATGATTCATACATCAAGTTGCTCTCACCAGGGAAGGGATAACCTTCCCCTGCAGGGCAGTGGTCCAGCACAAGGGAATCTGGGAGGAGGGCTCTGTTCTCTCCAGAACTTGATTTTGCAGCTTGTCTTCACACAGCCAACAGTTAAGTGAGAAAATCAGCTTACGGGAATGTTTCCTTAGCCAACAGAGTGGACTTTTAGGGCACACAGGTTTGATTTTAGTTCTCCAGCTGTGAGTACTGCTATCTCCCAACCTCAGTAGCCACTTGCATTCCTTCTTCATTTTGTGGCCTGTGCATGCTGTCCTCTTAGTTTTGATCGGTAATAACACCATTAGTTAGCAAAGAACTTTAATATTAAAAAAATCACACCCAGTCTCCAACTTAAACTGTATTCTAAAGAAGTAGAAAAATTTCATGAATTTGCCTCATTCCTCCAGTTGTGATTGCTGGGGATCCAGCCACAGGGAGTCTGTCAAGAGTTTTGTTGGTCACTGGGGGCCAGCCACTAGTACCCTTGAGGAAAGAATGGGCCACAGTGGGCCCACTGGTCTTTCTTAGGTTGACAAGTTAGGAAAATATTCCCGGAACTCTCAAGGCCAGAAGAGTGCCCCCCCCCTTCTGTTTCTCCCTCCCTAAAGAGCAGGCCTAACACAGAGCTGGAAAATGTGACCTTCATTGGAAAAAGGATCTTTGAGGAGGTAATTATGTTAAGGGACTCGAGATGAGATCATTATGGATGTGGGTGAGGCCTAAATCAATGACAAATGTCTTTCTTTACATGAGCTGTAGGGAGAAAGCCCTGTGGAGGCAGACACACAGATTGGAGTGCCATGGCCAGAAGCCAAGGAACTGTAATCAGAGGAGAGAGGTGGGGAAGGAGTGGATGGGCTTCTCAAGCCTCTAGGTGGAAGTGACTCTGCCACATGGGCTTGTCCAGATTCTGGGATATTGCAGTGATGTCTGTAGACATTGCACAGAAGCTCAGGGGTGGCCGGGTGACCTGCCATGTACAGGAACAGGTCACCATGCCATCAGTGTTGGGGACAGCACTAGGCCATGCTTCAGCCTTCTCTGATTTCCATCAAGCATGGATGGAGTCTCCTAGGGAGGCTGGGCTAGGGTTCACTTACCTCTTCCCTATTTGCTGTGTGGAAAATGCCTAGTGTGGTGGTTTGAATGAGAATGGCGCCCATAGGCTCTTATGTTTGAATACCCGGTCCCCAGTTGGTGGAACTGTTTGAGAAGGACTAGGAGGTGTGGCCTTGTTGGAGGAGGTGTGTCACTCAAGGTGGGTTTTGAAATTTCAAAAGACTTGTGCCATTGCTTGTGGGCTTTCTGCCTCCCACTGGTGGTTCAAGATGTGACCTCTTAGTTGCTCCTGCAGCCATATCTTTGCTCTGCCATCATGGACTCTAACCACTTGAAACAATAAGCCACAAATTAAATGCTTTTTTATAAATAGCCTTGGTCATTGTGCTTTATCTTAGCAATAAAAAGGTAACTAAGACACCTACAACTTGTCAGTTAGGGGAGCTTAAGATGACATGTTGCTTTTTTTTTTTTTTTTTTTTTTTTTAAAGCCAGAATCTCAAGTAACCCAGGCTGGCCTTGAACTTTCTATGTAGCCAAGGGTGACCTAGAACTTTTGATTTCTGCCTCTTCCTCCTTAGTGCTGAAAGTATGGGTGTGTACCACCATACCCAGTTTATGAGTTTCTGGGGATCCAACCCAGGGCTTCAGAACTGCTATGCAGTTACTCTACCAACTGAATTATATCTCTAATGCTCCATCTTGTTTATATTTTATACACTGGTTCTTAGCCAAGAAGAATGTCTGCTGAGTCACTCCTCAGGAGGGCCTCTGTGTGCTGGTGCACTTTGCCATTGTGGCCTAATGATCCAGGCCTGCCCTCTTTTTCTGTTTTTCCCTAATTCCTGTCCCACCTCAGCATATTCTCAAGTTCCCAGGAGGCACTGGGGCATTAGAAGTCATGACTGAGTATCTTCCTTACCTAAACCCCTTGGCCGGGCTCCTCAGATGTCTATCTTCTTGGCTAAACATGAGACATTCTGCAATTCATCTGGTCACAGGTGGTTCAGCAGGTGGCCTACTTTAGGGCTGGAAAGGAGACTGAGACTCTGAGACTTGCTCCAACTACTGAGCTCACAAATAGCTCTGCTCTGGACTACTCAGACAGTGGTTTTCCTCCATTATGTCTCCAGGATAGGGGATGTATGTCTTTGTGTCAGGATGGGACAAACATCCCTCTATCTAGGATCAATCCACATATACTCCCGTCTGGGATGCTTCACTTCCAAGCTCTAAGGGCCACAGAGGAAGTGTGATGCATAGGAAGAGTCTGTCTTAGTCGGGGTTTCTATTCCTGCACAAAACATCATGACCAAGAAGCAAGTTGGGGAGGAAAGGGTTCATTTAGCTTACACTTCCACATTTTGTTTATCACCAAAGGAAGTCAGGATGGGAACACACACAGGGCAGAAACTTGGAGGCAGGAGCTGATGCAGAAGCCATGGAGGGTTGTTACTTACTGGCTTGCTTTCCCTAGCTTGCTCAGCTTGCTTTCTTATAGAACCCAGGACTACCAGCCCAGGGGTAGCCCCACCCACAATGAGCCCCTCCCTCCTTGATCATTAATTGAGAAAATGCCTTACAGCTGGATCTCATGGAGGCATTTCCTTCAAGGGAGGCTCCTTTCTCTGTAATAACGCCAGCTTGTGTCAAGCTGACACACAAAACCAGCCAGTACAGGGGCCCAGAGGTGTGTCTTCTGGGTTCTTCTAGATCTTGCCAATTTGACAATATTGACCATCACACCAACCCTGGCTAGGTCTCTTGTGCCCACTGAGGAGGAGCACATTGTGAGTGTCACCTGTATCTGGCCCTGAGGATACAGCCATCCCGAACAGTTAGCTTTCATCGCTAGCTGAGGTATCAGTGGGTCTCTTTGTATCCCTTGGCAGTCACTTCCTTTCCATGGCTCTGTCAGGGTGTCAGTGCTTCTGGAGATATGTGCTTCTGGCTGCCAGTTGTAGAAGTTAGGTCTGGTTCTACCTCCCAGCCCCTTGCCCCAGAAATAAGACTCAGATTCATTATGTATTTACAAATGCCTTGGCCATATAGCTGGGCTCTTCTCTGACTGGATCATAACTTAAAACATCCCATTTATTCTGGTCTACATTCTGCCGCATGACTGGTTACCTGTGCTCAGGCACCATGCATCTGTCTCAGCCACATCTTTCTGGGTGACTCTCCCATGCCTCGCTCTATCCCAGAATCCTCTCCCACCTCCTATTTCCTGCCTAAGCCGTAGGCTATCAGATTTATTATTGACAGGTACCACATCCACACAGACATGGGATATTCTTTCTCTACAGCGGGTGTTTCACAAAGCCTATATATTTTAGTTTATGCAATATCCCCGAGAACTCAGCACAAGAGTGGTCAGAACAAGTTAAATTCTGTGGTTTACCTGGTTTTCTTGCCATCAGGGTGGGATGATGTCTCCCCAGTCTGCGTTTATCTGAGGAGGAAGCAGAACTGAAAGTGGTCTTTAGTGCAAAGCCCCCTCATCCTCCAAGACGGCACTAAATCCAGGCAGCCGGCACCACTTGGCAGAGCTCCTTGATTCTTGCTGCCATTTTTAACCCCCAAGCCCTGAAAATAGGCAGTGCAGCATAGAAGAGATAAAGCAGATAGGAAAATGACATCAAAGCTTAGCCACAGCTCAAGCCTGTCGTGCAGTCAGACCAGTGTGAGGGTGACGTATGGGGGCAGCAGCAATCTGCATCAGCAAGAGACCCCTAAAGATGTGCACGGTGACTTCTTTGGGAAGTAAGTTGGTGATGATGATGATGATGATGATGTTGATAAATAAAATAAGACGATCACAGAACAAACACTTCTGTTCTGTTTTACACAAGCCTTTTGACAACAGAACCAACTTGTAATTTTTGGTAGAACCAGATTGCTGGCCTGTGCCCATAGCAGTGGGCCTGCAAGCACTGTGAGGCCCTTTCCCATACGTTCTGTGATGTGAGCACTGATATAATCATCCCTAGGGATAAGGAAAGCAGATGATGGGGTGATGGCCACCCCATGGTCTCCTGGCTCCCAGGGAAGCCATCCTTGAGCTCTAGCCATCTGTCACCCCCATAGTAGCACCTGAGCATCCTAGTCAGTATGGCCACAACCAGGCTCCCCTCATCCCCCCCACCCCCACAACTCCATTTTCAGGGTCTGAAAATGGACAGCTGCTGATTTGCATTCTACTTCTGAAAACCTGTTTTATTTGCATGTATACATCCTAGACAACTGGCTGGGAGTTAAGGGCGAGCCACTGCCACCTGGCCCTGTATTTGGCACGCAGGGTGGTGACTTAAGTGTCTGCATCAGCAGTGGGTCACAGGATAAGAAAGCACCCTATGGGCCTGGGTCTGCACCACAGGGGTCAGTGAGGAGAGCAGTGTATGTGGAGGCAGTGTATCCACATGGCGGTTACGTACACGCGGCTGTGCCTAGCGCCTCTGCAAGTGATTGTCCAGGTGCGGTGACTTTCTGAGCAGGCTGAGGCCTTCCTTAAACATGACGCTTCTGCCTCCCTCAGCTGAGAATTGTCCACAGAGGGCACCTTATGAAGCTCTGGGGGATGCACGTGTGAAGAGACCTTGTCTAGGCTCGGGGTTGATAGTCGCCCGCTGCGCAAGCTGACCCGGTTCTGACCTGGTTCAGGCTTCTTGGTTCTGTGATGGCCCTGATGGTGATGATGGTGATGATGATCATGAGGTGACAATGATGACAGTGGCACCGGTGAGGTTAAAGTTAGTGATGATGATGATGTAAAATAAAACAGACAGATTTCTTAAAAAAAACAAAACAAAAAACAAAACAAAACAAAAAAAACCCCAAAAAACAAATAAACAAAAAAACCCAGAGACTCAGAGGGCCACAGAGAGACATATTCCTTAAAATTACCAGTAAAGTCACCTGCATCTCTTACTGGGTCTTGGCTTCTCACACTACATACTGATGTCCTCTGTAACCGTTCTCTTTCCCAACCATGCCTTGTCTCCCCAGACATGTCTTCCACAACTCAGAGAACAGCAGATGTCACAGCAGCAGTCAAGCACTGCACAGTGGCTAGGTCACCTCACTCTGACTCAGCGGTGACCCAGCACCCACTGCCTGTGCTCCCATGCCTTACGGTTTATCTTCTACTGCTAAAAATGTGAAAATTTGCATGGGGACCTACTTTATGCGACACAAACATTTATTTAAAGAGAAATGAAAATAACAGCTTAGAGACTAGCCCGCTCCCCGACTTTTAGATGCCCTTGCCATGAGACTAGGGCTGTGTAATTACGCTTGCACAGATTTTGTGGATACTGTCAAATGCTTCTATGGAGATGCCATTTTTAAAAGACTTTATAAAGCAGCAATAACGTTTCTGCCCAAAGCTAACTTACTGTAGAAAGTATCATCCCAGGAGCAAATGAGATAGCTTTCAATTAATGTCTCTACATTGTGAGTAGAGAACTAACATGGAGGAAGGGGTTCACAAGCCATGTCGAATCCCTCTGTCCCAAGATTTAGTGTTATATCAATTAAGACTTCAAAATGTACCAGGTGACACATTCATCTGGCCACTAGAATTTCCTTTTGCAGATCTGGTGCCTGTTCCTGTCTCCTCTGCTAACCTTGAAGTCACTGGGTATTGCCAAATGCCACCCCCCTCCTCCACCCAGCCATGATGACCTCTCTACTGAGCCTGTGCTGACTTCAGGGCTCTTCATAAACCTGCCGTGCCTGGCCACAGGCTGTATGTCCCACCCTAAGGAGCTCCCTTATACCCCACACACATTGGTGTTGCCCCACAGCTCCTGTCAGTCAGAACCTAGATCATTGTAGGAAGTCCTGCCCCATGCTTTTTTTTCTTACCTGGATTTATCCTGTCTTCTTCATGTCAACACCAATCTGTCTACGTTATGTGTTGCTATAATGAAACATCTTAGACCAGGCAATGAGTAGAAAGCAAGAATTTACTTCATGCAGTTTTGAGCCCAGAAGTCCAAGGGCAAGGTGCTAGCAGGTTCTAGGTATGGTGAAGGCTTCTCTTCACTCCCAAGATTGTGTCTTCTTGCCATGTTCTACAGAGAAGATACCACAGCCATAAGTGACAGAAGGAGGAGGGATTTCCTCTATGTGTACAAATATAATAATGGGTGTTAAAAAAAAAGCAATAGAATCAAGGGATAAATTGAGAAACCTTAAATCAAGGTTGGAGATTTTGGGGACTTCTTTAAATGGTTAATAGAGTACACAGGTGCATCAGAGACACAGTGAGTACAGACACTACAGCAGACTCAGAGAAGTGCAATATAGCTGAAGCAGAAAACAAGGACCTAAGAATAGCTATTATGAATATTTTCAAGGACTTTAAAGAGGAACTGAGCATATCCATTAATGAAATCCATGAGGCACAGTAGAATGAAATGAAAATAATTCATGGCAGGAAAGTAGAATTAGAATTGTCAAAGAAAATCCAAACCGAGGGAAAATTGGAAATGAAACACGTAGGAAGTCAAACATGCAAGCCTCCCCCACAGGATCTACGGGACAGAAGAGAGACTCTCAGGCACTGAAGAGGAGATAGAAGAAACAGTCTCTTCAGTCAAAGAAAATGCTAAATAAAAAACAAAACAAAACAAAAAAACACAAGACAAAAACGTAGGCACAAAACATCCAGGAAATTTGGGACACCATGAAAAAGCTAAATCTATTAATAATAGGATCAGGGGAAGGAGAAGAATACCAGTCCAGAGGCTCAAAAATATTTTCAACAGAATCATAGAAGAAAAAAAATTCTAACCTAAAGAAAGAGGTGCCTAAAAAGGTACAAGTATACAGAATACCAAATAGACTGGATCAGAAAAGAAATCACCCATGACACATAATAATCAGAATACTAAACAGAAGTGCCTACATAAAAAAAAAAAATTGGAGAGAGCTCATCTTAGTAATTTAGTGGTTCAGTTGAATACTTGAGAACAAAAAGAAGATAGAATACCCAAGAGGAGTAGACAGCAAGAAATAGTCAAACTCAGCTTTGAAATCAATAAAATAGAAACACAGAATTACAAAGAATCAATGAAACAAAGGGTAGACTCTTTGAGAAAATCTGTAAGACCGACAAAGCCAAATTAACTAAAAGGTGGAGAGAGAAGATCAGAATTAACAAAATTAGAGATGAAAAGGAAGACATATTGGCAAACATTGAGGCATTTCAGAGAATCATACAGACATACTTGAAAAAAGCTTATATTCCACCAAATTGAAAAATCTAGAAAAAATAGATATTTTTTAAAATATGTATATCACTTACCAAAGTTAAAGCAAGAACAGATATGCAATTTAAACAGACCTAAAGCTCCTAGTGAAATAGAAGCAATAATTAAAAATCTACCAAACAAACAAACTCAGGGCCAGATGGTTTTAGTGCAGAATTCTACCAGACTTTCAAAGAAGAATTAACACCAATACTTGCTAAACTATTCCACAGAAAAAAGCAGAAGGATCATTGCTTTTTAAAAAATGAGGCCACAGTTACCCTAACACCTAAATTACATAAAGACCCAACAAAGAAAGAGAATCACAGATCTATTTCCCTTATGAGCACAGATGCAAAAAATTTCAGCAAAATAATTGCAAACCAAATACAAGAACACATCAAAATGATCACCCACCATGATCAAGTAGGATTCATCCCAGAGACGCAGGGATGGTTCAACATACAAACATCAATAAATGTCATCCATCATATAAAGAGACTGAAAGATGAAAAACGCACGATCATCTCATTTGATGCAGAAATGTCTTTGATCTGATTCAACACCTCTTCATGATAAAAGTCCTGGAGAGACTATTGATATAAAAGATATTGATACAATAAAACTATTGATATAAGGACATTGATACATAAGATAATAAAGGTGATTTACAGAAAGTCCACAGCCAACAACTTAAATGGAGAAACTCAAAGTGTTTCCACTAAAATCAGAAACAAAACCAGACTGCCCACTCTCTCCATACCTGTGACATATGGTACTAGAAATCTTAGCTAGAGCAACAAGACAACTGGAGGATCTTACAGATACAGACAGGAGGTACAGATAGGGAAGGAAGAAGTCAAAATATATTTTCAGGTGACATGATTTTATGCATAAAATCCCTTAAGCTATCAGGAAATTTCTACAGCTGATAAACACATTCAGCAATGTAGCAGGATACTAATTAAGTTAACACACTAAATCAGTAGCCTTCCTATATACAGATAACAAATGGACTGAAAAATCAGAGAAACAATACCTATGACAATAGCCTAAAAAATAGAAAATATTTAGAGGTAACTCTAAACAACCAAGTATAGACTTGTATGATTAAAAACTTTAAGACACTGAAGAAATTGAAGAAGATACCAGAAGATGGAAAGATGGTTCATGTTCATGGATTGGTGGGATTAATACAGTAAAAATGGCTATCCTTCCAAAAGCAATCTGCAGATTCAATGTAATACCCATCAAAATTCCGACATAATTGTTCACAGAGCTTGAAATAACAATTTCTAGTTTCATGTGGAAAAATACATACAAAAAACTATGATAGCTAAAAGAATCCTGGACAATAAAAGAATTGTAGGGGTTATCACCAACCTCAATATCAAATATTACTACAGAGCTATAGTGATCAAAACAGCATCAAAACAGACGCATTGATTAATGGAATTGAAGACCCAGACATAAATCATACACCTATGGACACCTGAATTTGACAAAGAAGCTAGAAATACACACTGAAACAAACAAACAAACAAACAAACAAAAAACCCAAACAAAACTAGACAGCATTGTCAACAGATGGTGCTGATCCAACAGGAGAGCTGTTTGTAGGAGACTCCAAATAAGTCCATACTCATTGGCCTGCACAAAACCCAACTCCAGATGGACCAAAAACCCCAGCATAAGGCTGGCCACACCAAATCTGATAGAAGAGAAAGCGAGGAATAGTTTTGTACTTTTTGGTACAAGAACAAATTTTCTGAACAGAACACCAGTAGCACGGGCACTAAGAGCAACATTTAATAAAACTGGATCTCATGAAACTGAAAAGCTTCAATGTGGCAAAGGACATCATCATTCAGAAAAACAGCAGCCTACAGAATGGGAAAAGATTTTTAACTGCTACATATCCATTGAGGAGTAATATCTAATATATGTAAAGAACTAAAAAAAAAAAAGGACATCAAGAAAACAAATAATCCAATTAAAAATGAGGTGCAGATCTACACAAAATTCTCAAAGGATGAGACACAAATCGTTGATAGGCACTTAAAGAAATGTTTAACATCCTTACTCATCAGGGAAATGCAAATCTCAGTCTTTGAGACTTCATCTTACACCACTCAGAAAGGCCAAGATGAATAAGACAAATGGCAGCTCATGTTGGTAAGGATGTAGAGTAAAGGGAACACTCCTCCATTGCTGGTGAGAGTACAAACTTGTACAGGCACTGTGGTGGTACTTCAGGAAGATAGGAATCAATCTACCTCAAAATCCAGCTATATTACTCTTGGAGGCATATGCCCAAAAGACTGTCTATCCTATCACAGAGACACTTGCTCAAGATGTTCATTGTTGCTCTGTTAATACTAACCAGCAGTTGGAAACAACCTATACATTCATCAAAGGAAGAATGGATAAAGAAAATGTATGTTTACACATGGAATATTATGTAGCCATTAAAAAAGTGAAATCATAAAATTCACAGGTAAATGGATAGAGGTATAAAAAAATAATTCAGAATGAGGTAACCTAGATCCAAAAGACAAATATGCTATTTATTTGGTTATATGTTGATGTTAGCTGTTAAGTAAACCATGGAATTACAAAACAATGGGGGAGACAAAGCCCGACTACACATCTCTCATAACCAAATGAAACTTCCAGTTCTGGGAATGGGGTTACCTCTGAGTTCTTGGCCAAAGGTTCCCCACAGACACCCACAAACAACCCAGGCTATTGGTGGCTCTCCACAACTGATGGTAAGGCCCTGTTGCTGAAGAAAACATCTACACAACTCATTGAACGCAGAGGAGTTGAGCTGGTGTCTACATAGAGCCTTCATCTCTACTGACAAAAGTTCATGGTACTAGAAGGTACTCTGCATCCTACCAGAGGGAAAATGTAGGATGCCATACCAACCCAACTACAAACCCTTGAAGCTACAACGCTGATCTGCCTGCAGGATACACTGGCGTAATATTGGCACAAAGCTTGTGAGAGTAACCAACCAAAATTTGATTGGATTTAAAGCCCACTCCATGAGATGGAGCTCATACCCAACACTTCTTGGGTGGCCAAGAATCTGAGACTACACAGGCTGAGGACACAGGGGAAATACTCCTACTATATGCTAAAGGAACATAACAGTAAAATGATTCCTAATGCCATTCAGCTACAGATCAGTACCTTGTTCATCTAGTGTCAGAGAAGCTCAGATGGGAGCAGAAACAGAGACCCACAACAGGACAACATTCCAGAGAGAACTTGGAATAGTCAGCTCTTGTCTTAGGGCTTCTATTCCTGCACAAACATCATGACCAAGAAGCAAGTTGGGGAGGAAAGGGTTTATTGAGCTTACACTTCCATGCTGCTGTTCATCACCAAAGGAAGTCAGGACTGGAACTCAAGCAGATCAAGGAGCAGGAGCTGATGCAGAGGCCATGGAGGGATGTTTCTTACTGGCTTGCTTCTCCTGGCTTGCTCAGCTGGCTTTCTTATAGAGCCCAAGACTACCAGCCCACAGACGGTACCACCCACAAGGGACCCTCTGCCCTTGATCACTAATTGAGAAAATGCCTTACATTTGTATCTCATAGAGGCTTTTTCTCAACTGAAGCTCCTTTCTCTGTGATAACTCCAGTTTGTGTCAAGTTGTCACAAAACCAGCCAGTACACCTGGCTTCAGAGTGATGCCTTGCTCTCTTCTGCTAGACTTGGATATACTTTCTCCATGTTTATAGCATAATTCAAAGTTCCCAGGAAATGGTGGTTATAGAAGAGGACCCCTGCTCACATCCTGAGCCTTGTTTGCCCCGGTTAAAGTGAAGGCAGGTTAATTCTCAGGTTTGAGACAGGATGACTCCCAAGTGTATCTTGAACCACAAAAACCCCTATCAGTGGAGGAGGCTGTGGACTGTGTTTATGTGGTGCTTTGAAAAGCCACAGCCAGTCATGTTGTGTGCTCTTTCCTCTCTGCCTCTGTGCTAGGCTTCTGTATGATCCTGCTCCAGGAAGGAGGAGGGCTGTGAGGACACCTGCATAGGAGGTCATCCCTGAGTTTACCTGTCTTTTTTTCCAGTCTCTCTCATCACACAGAAACAGTTTCACAAACTAATTACTTTGTGTCAGTCACAGGGGAGGCAGCCTCCTGCCTCCTCAGATGGACGTGAGTGGTCAGGGGCTTTGAGGTACAGCAATTTGCAGCAGAGTTCAGAGCATGAAGACAATAACTCCAGTGAGCTCAGGCAGAAGAAGAGGTCGGGGCCGTCATGGGTTACTATTCTTGTTTCAAATGAGAAGAAACAAAGATTTGTCCCTTAAATAAGGAGGACAAAAAAAAGAGAATGCTTTTGATTTTAAATGTAAGCTAAATTATGTGAAAGAGAAAGTAATGGAGTATTGGATGCTTGTGCTTCAAAGCCAAGTCTCTCTTCAAGGTCATTAATCTCCTAGCCACTGGAGTCCTTGTTGGAGTGAGAGAGGGGGCTGTACCCATGCTGCCTGAGGCCCAGCATTCCCTTATAATGGTGAATTTGGGGAGCAGTTTTGTCCTGAAGACACATGGAGTCCGTCTAGACATACCAGGCTGGATAAACTCAGGTACTCTCCAGCTGCCCACACCTCTGGATGTGGGTTGAGATCTCCCTTATCCTCATGAGGCTGGATCCAGAGTGTGTCAAGATTTTACAGGTGATGTCGTGCTAACCATAGTCTGTCCCCACTGGGCATGCTATGAGACCTCTGAGACACTGAGCCAAATGCCACTCTGCAAGCTACAGTGCTGGGCTCATCACTCTAGGTAACTGTTGCCCTGGGCAACAAACAGCTGGGAGAAAATGAGCAGGTGGACTGGCTCTGAACAGTGAGACATGATAAGTCTACTTTAGGGTTTCTAGAAATTTTTTTATGAAAGACCTATAAAAGAGCTTGCTATCGTGAGGGGTGATACTGGCCCAGGTATCAGAGTGGGGTGCAGCTGCTTTGGAGGCCTGAACATTCCATGGTCCTCATTGCTGAGGAGGACCCCTGGCCCAGGGATCTGTCATGTGAAGGGTGAGGTGCCTGGGGACATGAAGACTAAACTTCTGGATGCCAGAGGGATCTGGAGCAGCGTTAATTATTCACCATGGCTCTGTGCTGTGGATCTGCCTTCTTCAGCACTGGAGGGAAAGCAGTGCTTCCCCTAGCCTGTGGTCAGGCCAGAGCCCTGCCAGGGCCTGAGATACCACTTGTGCCTTTTCCTTCCTAAGGGGACAGGGGACATTCTTTCTACTCAACACAAGTCCTGCTAGACTTCTTGCTATAATATAGATCCACAGGCTGCCTGAGTTAGGCAGCCACACTTTCAGTAGAGTTTGTTTTAACGTTATCAATGTACTACTGATAGAGTGGCCTAAAGCTGGAAAGAAAACTAAATGTGTAAAATTAACTTCAGGGTGCCCTCAGCTATCACCAGTGAATGGAAGAGAAAAGTCAGAGGCTGTGCACGCTGTGTGTGTATGTGTGCACGCTTGTGTGCATGCATAAGCATGTGTGTGTCGGAGTGTGCACATGCATGCCGGTGTAACTATACATGTGGGAGTGTGTGTGTGTGTCCACATGGGGGTAGATGTCTGATAGGAGCCTGACCTCCTCTGTCCATTGGGATTGACTGCCTGTTTTACACTGTATTAAGTGAGACTTATTCCAAATGTTGCTTTCAAGTCATAAGGAACAGTTGACAGCCCCTGGCCATGGTGCTGTTGAGAGGTTTGCGCAGTTCATCTCTCTGTCACCATTTGCAGGACCATTTTTCTGTTCCTGTCTATGTATGGCTGGGGTGAGGCAGTGGGAAACGATCCAGACTTCCTCCACTGGGAATGTGACAAGGTGGGAGCTTTGTGGAGTGAGCTGTGGCCCAGGGTTGCATACTGGAGTACCAGCCACCGCTACGATGGTAATTGTGGTCTATGCCTAGGAGGAGAGGAACAAGCTCCCACGAGGTGGTCATCGTGGGGGCCCTGATCAGGGATGCATGGATTCTGTCTTCACATAAACAGAATGGGAAACAGGCATGGGGGTGTCCTGTACAGAGGAAGGGCCTGGTGAGGACACAGTGAGAAGGTGACCCTCTGTAAACCAACAAGAGGACTTGGGGAGGTGGCCTGCTTACACCTCTATCTTGGTTTTGCAGCCACCAGATCTGGGAGATAGATTTTCTATGGGTAAACCACCAACTGCCATGCTCTGAAATGGAAGTCTCCACACATTAACACACAGATAATTATCGGGGAGGGGTGAGAGGTTGGACTGGGATTGAGTCTCAGACTCGGACTCAGGAGCATTGCAATGCTGGGTCCACAGTCTGTTGTGCCACTTGGAAGGAAGCACCAGTCTTCAAGGTCTAGTGTACCACAGCTGCACACAGCTTAGCATGGGACTATATGGTGTTCATTTCTCAAGATGCTGCCGGGGGTTAAGTTTCTCTCAGAGGCCCTAGCTGCATCTTGCCTCACCAAGTGGGACATAGCTCTGACTCTGGTATTACAACCATTCCTATGCTTCATGACAAAGGGCTCTGAAGACATGCCCCCATCTGAGACTCCTGGGACTCTTGGAATCCACTGAAGAGACCCATCCCTGCATTTGTCCTCTGTCACCCCAGGCCTGACTACTGCTTCTCCTGCTGGGACCGAGCCACATCACTAACTGTCAAATTGCCTAAAACTAATTGGCTTAATTATCAATTTGCTTAATGGTATGTTTAACTGAAATCTATATTTATCAAATTTACATTTCTCACATGGCAGAGTGATCCCAGCTCTGTCTGAGGCTCTCCATTGATTCGATTGTCTTTTCTGCATCTGCCTGTTCTTGGGGATGTCAAGAATTTTTAGTTAGTGTAGGGATGTGCCAATCTTACTTTAATATTTCCAATGAGAATCAGCCAGATCTGTATTCAACACACAAGCATGCAAGAAGCCTCTGTGCTCATCCGTCTCCATCGTCAGCTGTGTAATCAGTCATGTGCAAGATGTGAATGCTTCATTCTGTTGAAGACTGTCTTGGTTGTTCCCAAGCCAAGTACTTATCTCAGGCAGTAGCTGTCTTAGGTGGGGGCCTCTGGCTGGGTCTGATGTGGGGATGCAGGCCTGAGAGGTTCCAGGTATAGTGGACTTTTTCCTTGCTTCTCGTAGCTTCTTCTATGGATAACATTGACTTCTGTGGATAATAGTACTTCCTTACAACCCAGGGTTCTGTTCTCACAACAAAACCCCCAAGGATACACAATTCTCAAGATCCTAATGCCCTTACATGAAATGAGGCAGTGTTCATATCTTGCCTGTGTCTGTCTCAAGTACCAACCATCTTTAGATGGCCTGTCATGCTAGTATGGTGCCAATGCTGGGCACACAGTGTTATTCTCTTTAGCTTGTGGAATATCAACAAGAGACAAGATTTCTGCCCAGTGTTCAAGCTGGGGTTGGTAGACTCCATGTCAGTTGATTTATTTCTGTCGGAAAATACCAAAGACAACCAAGCTAGGGTCCACCGGGAAGAGGGAACCCCCGGGCCCAAGTTTTATAAGAAAGCAGATTGAGCAAGCCATAGGGAGCAAGTTAGTAAGCAGCACTCCTCCGTGGCCTCTGCCTCAGTTCCTGCCTCCAGGTCCTGCTTGTGCCTCTTTCCAGAGGTCCCTTCAAGAGAGGCCCAGGGGTCATGCCGCTCACAATGAACTAGACACTCCTACATCAATCATCAATCAAGACAATACCCCACAGACTTGCTTATGAGCCAATCTAATGGGGGCATTTTCTCAATTGAGGTTCCCTCTTCCCAGATGATCCTAGCTTGTGTCAAGTTCAAAAAACATTAATCAGCACAGTAAAAAATTCAGGTTGTCACACTCTTAAATTAAACGTTGTGTTTTCTCTTTATAAGATGCTATACAACATATTTTGACCATATCTATTCCATCACTTCCCTCTGACTCCTCACCTCATCTCCCTCCTAATTTCATGTTCTCCGTTTTTGTTATTAATACTCCCAGAATCCAGTTAATACTGGACATATGTGTATGGGTGTGAGGTTATCCACCAGGGCTCAGGCAATGTACCAGAGGCCATGTTCCCAAAGGAGAATGACTTTCTCTCCCCCAGCAGTCCTCAATTGTGAATAGTTCCTTCGCCAAGGATGTGGCCTCATGGGCCCCGCCCCAATTCATTCTGAGCATTTGATTGGCTTAATCGTGTGCATGTAACCATAGCAGCGGTGTGTTGATGGACACGCGCAACATCCATTCAGAAACCGACATTTCACAGCTCTCTTTCCCACTCTCTGACTCTTTCATTCTTTCCGACTTCTTTTCTGAGATGTTCTCTGGGTGTTGCATGACCAGCTGTTTGTGAAGTGTAGTGTTTTTGTCTGATCTGGGCATGTGCTGCTGTGCGTTTTAAGTTACCTTTGACCTCTTGTAAGGCTAAGAATGATCCATACATTCTGTCAACAGCTTCCAGACTACCTTGTTTAGGGAATAGCACAAGAAAAATTTTCAAGGTTCTTGTTCAGTGCAGGAAAAAAAAAAAAAAGTGTTTCCAGCCCACAGTTGATGGACTCCCTGGTGGCAAGGACTGGTATGAGAACTATGAACAGGCTCTTTGTGGGCAGGTGAGAATGACTTGGAATCTGAGACTCTGCTTAAGTGTTCCCTCATGTGCTCCCACTAAGGGTTAGTTTCGGTTTAGTTTGTTTTAGATCTTAGATTTGCCCCTAAATTTGGCCTTTTCAGGTTAGCGTCCCCCACCCTGCAGGCTTTAGGAGATCAGGTCAAAATGCTACAGAATTAAAAAAAAGCCAGAATATAAACGTAAAATGACAGAAGATGAGCTTGTATAGCTTGTGCTTTGCAGTCGCTGACATCCTCGTCACAGGGCAGCTCCGGAGGCTGAGGGTCAGGCTTCTATCTCTTATTACCATTAAGCACCCAGTACCTGGTTAACGTCTTGAGCTATAATAAACATTTTCTTTTGAAGTCCATTTGTGCAGTTTGGTGACAACAGCACTGAGGACTAGATGACTGGCACAAAGCCAAGTGTTTCCTCCTCCCCCCCCACCCCCGCCCCTCGTGTCCGTCCTGAAAATAAGCGGGGTTGCGGTGGCTCATTTCCAGGGGCTTGCATTGATGAGCTCTGTCAAACAGCACACATCCTTAGCAGAGAGGAATGTTCTTGCCGCGAAGGGCCAGCAGGGTGATTGATTGCTTCTTCTTGTAGGGGAACCTCACCGAGATCAGAACAGAGGGAAACCGAAGAGAGGAGTCATACTCGATTTTTCTTCTCCGTTCCTCCCAGCTGCAGGTAGAAGGCCAGTGAAGCCAGCCCTTCTGCAGATTTCCATCAGCAGTCTCTGGGTTGTCACAGACACACTCATGTCCCATCCCATTCTCAGTCCCTCTCTCTGATGCCAGGGCCCTGTGATCTCCACAGACTGCACGACTCTATGAGCACATGTGTCTACATATGTCTAAATTGGTTGCTTTCTGGTGTGTATAAATGAACTCCCTCATAGTTCCACACCTGGCCTTATGTAGTCCTTTAAATGTCATGCTATGTGACAGGCTCACTGGGCGCAGGGGTTATGAGGTCACACCAGGTCTTTGGTGGGAATGGGTCAGTTGTGCCCAGCTGCAGAGCAGTCAGAAGGTTTCTAGGAATGATTAACCAGGATTCTTGAGAGGTGTCAGGGCCTCTGTGGATACAACACTTGGAGAAGTGGAGGAAATATTTTTTTCCATTAAAAAATATTTACCATAGCAGGAGGAAAACTGCTATATGTGTCATCACACATAAAGCAACAGGAGAAGCTGGGAAAATGCTGGCTGCAAAGTGTATAGAGAAATGCAAGATTTTATTTCCGGATGATAAGAATGCAAGCGAACACTTTAAGAAGAGAAGAAGCTGGGCGTGGTAACACATGCCTTTAATTTTTAATTCAATTTAATTTAATTTTCTAGTACTCAGGAAGCAGAGGGAGGGGAGTCTCTGTGAGTTTGAGGTCAGCCTGGTCTACATAGTGAGTTCCAGGACAGCCAGGGCTACACAGAGAGGACTTATCTCAAAACCAACCAACCAACCAACCAAAAACCCAAAATGCATTGTTCTGTGAGTCTAGTGGATACAGATGTAGAGCACACTCTTCCTGAAGGTGCTTGGGGCTGGGCCAGGCTTGTAGGGACAGCATATGGGATGAGAGATTGGTGTTGAGGAACACCAGTTCCAGCATCCTCTGCCCTCTTCTTCCTGGGTACTATTGCGCGGGTCCTGTTGAGGTCTGGGGAAGGGATTATGGACATGCCTCTCCTCAGTTTTACTCTGCAAGCCTCTCATCTATCCTCTACTTGCTGGCCAGCAGCAGGAGGGTCCAGCATTGGACTCCAAGATTAAGGGACAGACAGGATCCTTAGATACGATGTCTGGACACTGGTCACTGTTCCTTCAGGAAAGTCACATGATAGTGGCAGGTACACTGGGCAGGAGTCATAACTTGCAGGCTTTGCCTCAGTGGACTACTTTCCACCTCAGACTCCATTACTAAAGCCGCATGCATAGTTGTTGGTGACGCATGGAACCTCACTTGTGACCTCTGTAGGAGGCCACAGGGAGCTTTAATTCGGTATGCCGAAGCAACAAACTAACCACAGACCGGAGAGATGCAATGCCTCAGAATACAAATCTCAAGAATGCAAAGTCTTTCACTTCTGTGTGTGAAGGGCAGAGTTTTAAGTTTTCAAGGGATGAGAGAAGAGATTGATTTCTCAGGCTCTGCAGGCGACTGGATCTAGGGACTCTAAAGGACAATAAAATCGGTGACTCCCAGCTGTAAACTGGCATAGTGTTTGAACATGGCCTGGGCACTCCTCCTGGGAACCTTGTCTCCTGTGGACGACACGTGGTACGCCATCAATATGATGCTGAATATGTAGTTTTTATAGTAGACTGTTTAGGGAATAGACTAGACAAGATTAGAATGGACATTTCCAGCAGAGCGGGGAGGGGAGTGATTTTGATCCATGATTGAATGAATGGACATGGAATCAGCCTGGGGTAGAGGGTTGAATATATCCACATTCAACTTACCTCATGGATGGCATTAGTTGCCATGGTAGATTGGCGGGGTGGGAGGTGTCATGTAATGTTTTAGAGAGCAATTCCTCATTGACATTTCTGAGCATGCAGTGAAAGGCTGCCCAGGAGGGGAAAAGAGTGGAAGGGACCACGACTGGCCCTGTGCCCTAGAAAGTCTATGGCTGTAGCAAGAAAGTTAGCTGAGGTCAAGTTAGCATATAGAAGGAAACATTCCAGATCCCTGGTCAAGGCCGGCCTGTAATGGAGCATTCACAGAAAATATGTGCTGGCTAGAAGTCTGCAGCTTGCTACTCTGGGATGAGCTGCTGCCACAGGGGGTTTGATTGGTTTTTATTGACCACAGGTCTGGATGCTCTAGGACAAAGAGCCAGTGACCTTTCTTTCAGATGCTGTGGAGTGCTAGGATCTGGAAATTTTCTGTCTCCGGCTGTAGAGTTGTGTGCAGTACCAGCTATACTTGAGACCCAACCACACCCCTGTTCAGGATGGCTATGAGTCCCAGAGAGAAACAGTGGTGACTGTGAAGGGCCTTTGTGGTCTTGGGAGACTGACATTCCACGCTGTCTAAGTGTCCCTGGCCTGCTCTGTTCTTTCTCACTAACATGAAGTGAGATGGCCATGGATCAGGACTTGGGCCTTTGTGTACCTAACAAAGCCCAAGAGGCCTGGCTAGCTGGCATGGACCCTGTACAGCAGCTGTGTGTGTCCTCTGGAAGCCATGGCTGCAGGCACAGCAGCACAGCCTGGGCTCCTTGGACCTGCACGGGGCACTCAGATGTTTGGTCTGGACTGTCAGCTTGATTGACCGAGAGAAGTTCCTGGGACGAGTGACAATGTTTTTGAGTGCTAGAGAATTAGATCCCCAGGGCTCTAATGAATGACCCAATCCCTGGACAGAGTCACAGTATGACTCTGTCATTATTTGTAGATTGTAACAGTAGGGAGTGTGGCTCTGAGGGAAGATGGAGATCTTTGGGGGCATATCACGGAGGGATGCTACATCTTGTTCTGGCCCTTTCTTACTTACGTTCTCTTCTCTCCACTTCCTGTACTTTACTTTACTCTTCTGCCACCATGAGATTCTGCTCAAACTCAAGGCCAGTAATCCATAGACTAAATCCTTGGAGACCATGAACCCAAAGAAGTCCTTCCTCCCTTCAGTTATCTCTGCCTTGTGTTTGGCCACGGCAACGAAAGAGGGATGAAACACATTGACATAAGGACACAGATGTTAGCATCTGATGACATTTTCTCTGAGAGTACCTGAATTCCCCATGCGGGCTTTAGCCTGGTCCTGCAGAGGTCACACGAGGTCCTCAAAGGTGTCTCAGTGCATTCACAGGGACATGTGCATGCCTGTGTGTGTATGTCTTTCTGTGCATGTGCTTGAGTGTCCTCGGATAGCACAGGTTCCTTGGAAGCTGCCACTGTGTAAATCCCAGAGCCTGGCTTGTCTTGACCATCACAAACACTTGAGCATCTACAATGTAGACTCACATGTCCTGAAATCATGTCATTATCTGACTCTGCCTGTCTTGATCCACTCTGAGTTACAGAGCGTATTTGTTGTTGAATTTTAATGGCAGTCACTATTATTTAATTTATACCGAATAATTCTGGAAAGGAAAAAGATGCCTGTCCAAAGAGGTGTAAATCTGATACCTGACTGATCTTTTAAGAGGCAATAAATACAAATATCCTTACTTTTGGCATTTATAAATTATTTGCTTCATTAGGACAAAGAACATTTGACATTTTGGTGCTATGTGATGTCTGCCCAGTGTCAGGGTACATGGCAAACAATTAGGTGGGGGAGGGGGCATGTGAGCAAATATGGTGGCTTTCATTATGACAGGAAATGCTAGTAAAACACACACACACACACACACACACACACACACCCCTGAGTTCTGTCCTCAGGCCACACGTGATAGAGGTAGAGAACTTCCCCTTAAACTTGTCATTGACTTCCACGTACACTGTGACACCTGTGCCAAAGACAAACAAGCATAAATGAATAATAGTAATTAAAAACAAACTATTTTCCCACCCTCTCCTGGGGTCAAGCTTCCTGCAGCCCTTCCTTAGTCTTTGCTTCTTGCTCTCACTAGTGTAGTGGTGTGGTGTGGTGTGGTGGAGTGTGGTGTAGAGTGGTATGGTGTAGTGTAGTTGTGTGCTGTAGTTGTGTGTTGTAGTGCAGTGTAGTGTAGTCTAGTGTAATGTAGTGTGGTATAGTGGTAGAATGTGGTGTGGTGTGGTGTGGCGTAATAGTGTGGTGTAGCATCATATAGTAGTGTAGTGTGGTGTAATGGTGGAGTGGACTAGTGGAGTGGAGTGCACTAGTGGAGTGGACTAGTGGAGTGGACTAGGGTAGTGGACTAGTGTAGTGTAGTGTACTAGTGTGGTGTACTAGTGTGGTGTACTAGTGTGGTGTACTAGTGTAGTGTACTAGTGTAGTGTACTAGTGTGGTGTATTAGTGTAGTGTACTAGTGTAGTGTACTAGTGTAGTGGACTAGTGTAGTGTACTAGTGTGGTGTACTAGTGTGGTGTACTAGTGTAGTGTACTAGTGTAGTGTACTAGTGTAGTATACTAGTGTAGTAGACTAGTGTAGTGTACTCGTGTAGTGTACTAGTGTAGTGTACTAGTGTAGTGTACTAGTGTCATGTCGTGGACTAGTGTAGTGTCGTGTACTAGTGTAGCATAGTGGTGTCATGTAGTGCAACAGTGTGATGTAGTGAGATGTAGGGTTGAAGTTGACCCGGGGTGTGTGTGGGAGGGGAGCTTAGGTTGCTCTTAATCTCTCTGAACTTCATCATGCCCTGGGCTTGACAACTCCCAAAGGTAAACTCTAATTCCCCCAAAGAAACTCTCCTGCTTTTCCTCCCAGAACCCAGGGCTCATCCCCGATGCCTCCACGGTAATCCTGTGCCAACACTGAAGACTGTTGCTTGGCTCATCTCATAGTGTTTTCAACAAATTGCCTCCACTTTTCTCAAAAGTTAGGCAAAACAGAATTACCCAGGACCAGTCCTTCAAGCAACCTGGGCAGCTGAGGCAGGCCCACCGCCGTCTGTCACTGTTTCTCCTCTGCTCTATTGAAGAACAGAGGTCTTGTGCAGCCGACTAAGGCTATGTCTTCTAGGCTGGAGCAAAGATGTTCCCCAGGCTTTCTCAGGCTTTGGTTCACAGCTTACCTGATTGAAAGCGCTTTTGTATTTGAAGGCTTAGAAGCTGATTTGTTTAATTTGTGTGTGTGTGTGTGTGTGTGTCCCAGTAGAAGTGTGTGAGAGCCAGCTGATCTCATCCATGCAGCAGGCTACATCCTCGCAAAGCATCATTAGAAAGGTGCTCACCCTCAGGAAGCTACACACATCCTCGGTGGACACACCCCTTTCCTGCTCCTACCAGTATCTGACACAAGGGCCAGTTTTACCTCTTTGGTGTCCTGGCTCCAGACCTGTAAACTTTGTCTCTGATGCCAGACTCCAAACTAGAGGCAGGGACCGAATGTCTCAGGGAGAGCTATTAAGGGATGGGGTTCAGAGTCAGTTAAAGCCTCTGGAGGATGTCAGCACACAGTTGATGCTGGGATTGTCATTCTAGGACAGTGCATATGAAGAACAGAGCTCGTAGCCCATGGCCAGGAGGCTGAGAGGGAGCCTGGGCATGCTTGGCTTCAGCTTCACCTCTGTTCTCTTGTGTCTCCGATTCTTCCCACCTTAGATCTGCTTGAGTCGCCTTCTATGCTAGATGGTACTCTGAGTTAGAATTAAGTGCAAGGGAAGCTGGGCAGGGCCATGCCACCCCTGCCCCTTTTGAGAACGATGGTTCTGTGTTTTTTTTTTTTTTTTTTTTTTTTGATGTAAGCCTTAGAAACAAAACTACCAGGGGCAGCTTCCTCCCGGGAGGTGGGTCCAACCTCTGCTAAGAGCAGAGAGCCAGCTGATGGCAGTGGGTGCCTCTCAAGTTCTTTGATGTGTTGTTGGCAGGTGTGTATATATCTTAAGCCAGAGTGTGGTGTGTCCTTACCAGCTGTGTAGGCTTGTGCTTACACCTGCATGTGTGTGTGCTACAACAGCACAGCCCTTACATTCTTGTGTGCTTTCAATCCTGAAGCCCTTTTCTGTAGTGAGAAATGATCTTAGAAAAAGAATAGATGAAAATAAAACCCTTAAACTGTCTCTCCTTCTCTTTTCTTTTTAGCATGCTAATCTACCTGAGAGGCTTAGTGAGACCCCAGGCATAATCAAACCTTTAGCCCAGCGAGAGCTCTGCGCCACGGAGCCAGAACAAAGTGATTTATTTAAGTGAATGACCACAGCTTTGGGCCTCGATGATGTCTGTTTTTAAGCCCAGTCTGCGATGAATTGAGGTCTACGAGGGAAATCGAAAGCTTTTATGCCAGGTTGAGAGGGGCTTGCTCTCACCTTGTTAAGCTCTTCTCTCTAAAAGCCCATAACTTACTTTCAATATTGTCCAATCGCCTTCCACTGGAAGTGGAGAGATTTCCATTCTGTCCCTATGACATGTCCAAATAAACACACTGCTTCAGCCATTAAGGCAGTTGATTTTGTTGAACCAGAAAGAAAAAGGCAGAATAAGAATGAGATGCGTGGGTGTCCTGTGTTCTTGAGCTCCTGGTGTATTGATGTGCTTGTCCCCAATCGGTTCTCTTCTGAGTGTCCTTGGGGACTTTGCCTGAGTCTGGATGGGCAGTTGGGGAGCCCACACCACTGCATCTGCATTCCCTAAACCTTCCCGTTTTATGTCTGGGTCCACCAGGGACTTGGAACCACAGGGACATGCCTGCTGACCAATCACTCACCCTCTGAACAATTTTCTAGGTCTGATCCCAGTTTGAGACTGGTGGGCAGTGTACTTTGTCTTTTTTTTTTTTTTTTTTTTTTTTTTTAAAAAAAACTTTTTGTATAAAAGGAAAACCCCAGAGTAGGCAAGCTGTAAATCTTGGCAGCTCCCTGGAGGAAGAAGATGGAGAAGGAGAAAAGCCCTATCTTTTAAATGAAAGCAGGGAGGTGGACCACATGGCAAGAAGCAGCCACACTGTGGGTTGAGGAGCTTCTGAGACAGAAGCTCAAAGTATTAGGGAAGCTTATAGTGTCGGGGAAAACATTCTTAGGAAAGAGACAGAAGAAAAACAAAAATTATGAATTACTCACAATTCAGAAAAGTAGAGTGACTTATGAGCTTGCATATCTGAGGCTCTGTAAGTTAGCATGCTGGGGCTAGGAATTCTGGGAAGGAAGAGTACATCACCCCATTAATGGGATAATTATTTTTTTCTACTCCTTAGAGTGGTTTTAAGACGAACCCACCTTCCTGAGGGGCGGTCCCTTGGCCAGACGATTAACATGTCCAAGTGGATTAATTTTGTTATGCTTTGGGTAGCTTGACTTGTTAGGTCTCCCCTCCCCCCAGACCTGAGAAATGGCTTTCCCTAATGTACCTCCTTAGAAGATATCCCTCTTCCTTTTTAAGAGCTAAGCCTAAAATCATTAGGAACTGATCAGGGATCAGAGTCACCAAACACTTCTAGCCAGGACAAGGGACAAGGGCTTTCTCAGCTTATGGTTGGGACACAGATTGAGTCCTCATCCTTTAGATACCTGTCTCATCTCTATCTCCCGTCCTCATCAGATACCTCTCAGAAGGTAACCCCGAGGTCCATTTAGAGAATTGAGGTGATGATGGAATCTGGTACCTTGTCTTTGAATTCCTCATGTGTGGGGGCCTTGGGAGTATAAAGGTTCCTTGCTGCTCCTAAGCTTGGTGAAGGGCCTCTGAGAGAGATAGATAGGCAGGCAGTAGTCAAGGAAACCTTTGAAAGATAGGAGCTGCTGCACAACAAGCTAGCTGAGGAGCCTGGGAAGTCTCTACATCCACAAGGGGTCAGAATTGTGGCAAATGCCTTCAGGGCTTTAGAAGTTAACTAAAGCCTTAGAGCTACCAAGACATGTTTATTCCGGGACAGCTGAATTATGGTCAGAGACACAACTGAGATGCAATGGGGCTTCTGACCTGGTGCAGTGAGTGATGGATGAACACACACTTTCAGGCAGTATCTGAGGGTTGGAGTCTCAGGTACACTGTTCCTTGGTGGTAATCTGCAAGGTCTGATGGTTGCTCAGTGAACAGGAAGACAGTTACTCAGTCTGAGGATGTCAGAGACCCAGAGCCTGTGGCCTACTCTTCTGCTGCAGAGAAGCCTCGTCCTGCAGGAAACATCTCTGCCTTGAGGAACCTCCCAAGACAGCCCAGGAGAGGTAGGCCTGAGAATGTCCTTGAGCTGGGAGTCTATGTCCTGGCACCCATAGATACCTCCCAGTGAAACACAGCAAAGTCATTTACTGTCCCACAAGCTTTGATTTCTAGGATGCCCATATTCAAATAAAACTTTTATATATCTCAATAATTATATCACTAGATCTTAATCTGGGTAATTAAAATTCAATAGGATGCTCCCAAGTAGCTAACAAATGCCCACAAACCATTTTAATGACCACAAGCTGTTCTCTGAAGGGAGACACCTCACCAGGGAGCACTCAGACACCTGAAGGAAGAACTTCTGCAGGAAGCACACGGTCTGCCAAGGGCAGTGCTCCTTTTGTGAGGTGACAGTGTCCATAGAGAAAAGAGCCTGGGTCAGGACCATCTGTCTTGCCACTGATGATGTCTGTGCCAGTGCTGGGCAGAGGTGGAAGAACACAGGGTCATAGAGAGCACTCACAGCAGAACACAGGAGTCCGAGGAGGTGGGCCAGCTCTGGGTCAAAAGGCTGCCCTGATATCTGCAGTCAGGCCCAGGTGTGGGCTGGGTGGGCAGCCTTGAATGAGAAGTTCATCACAAGGACCCAGGAGCACATGGTAAGGAGGTATGGGAGTCTTGCTTGGACTAGGACTCTGGCCAGGGGTCAGACAGGATTCAAGGTCAGCCAGAGGTGGATTCACTCTCCCCCATGTGGCTCTATGGAATGAGGATGAATGGTGAGGGGGCAGGGACAACCCTGGGCCACACCTGGGCTCTCACATCTACAGAACACCCAGGCCACACATTATTTAGCCAAGTGAAGAATTCCTGTGGAACCCATCTCCCATAGCTTTTAGAATCAGAGATGGACAGAGCTCCCTGGGCTATGCTTGCCTCAGTGTTTGCTCTTCACAGCTATGTTGGGGCAACATCCCCAGACACACCCACCAGACCCTCTTTGCTTTCATTCCCTCTGCCCTCAAAACCTACCTGCCTAGTGTGACACTGCAGGTAAAGAGGGATGCTTATGTGACTAGCTCCTGCTGGCAAGCGAAGGGCAGGCGCTGCCCTGATGGTTTTTTAGACGCACGCCTTTACGGAGCAGTCTGAATTGCGTTAGTTGCATGCTCAGGCAGAATTGCTCACTTCTGTGTCTGTCTCTGTCTCGTGTGAACCCTTGGAGCATTCATAGGGGCCTGAAGTGTGTATGGGAAGCACTGACAGCTGGCTGTGCAGTGGATGTTCAAGATGCTTTGTTTACTGTTTTTGTTGTTGTTGTTGCTATTGGATACAGTACAGTGTTACTGATCGTGGCATTTAAGAGTAGTGTAGCACCCAGTCAGGGCCATTGCCAGCACTTGTATACTAGTTTGTGTTCTGCTGTAGCAACACAGTGTTACAGACGGAATTAGTTCCTAAGGGTCAAGGCTTATTTTGGCTCAGGCTCTGGCCTCTTTCTAGTGGAGTCCAGAGGAGCCACAGGGCATCACATGTAGAGTCCTGTGGTCCCTCTCTCCCTTCTCATAAATCTTCCAGGATATATGCATGCACTCCACTCTGTTGGCTTTATTCATATTATTGAAAGTCCTTCAAATTTCTATACCCCCAATAGCTAACTCTGGGGACTAGCTTAGCACATGTACTTCTGGACATTCAACCATGTACAAGCCAAGAAGACAGGGCCTTGAACTTTGGTCATCTATAGGTTGTCAGTTGTATATAGCTTCGAGTAGAGCATATCTGCACACGTTTTTTGCCATGGAGTCAGCAGGCTCTGTGAACCATTTGGGTGAGATTCCTGAACACACGAAGAACTGTAGGAGGGTCAGTGATCAGTCAGAAATCTGATGGTGGGGTGGCCAAAGGGACCTGGAGTTGTGACAGGAGGACACAGTGGGGATCCGGGAAAGAGGGCTGTGCAGGAAGGGTGGTGGAGGGTTCAGCTGTGAGCTTGTACTGCCAAGTTCACACTGTCTCCAGCAGGGGGAGACAGTGTCACAGAAGGATCCAGCCGTTCTTTCCACCCTGGCTACACTGGGAATCTGAGGCTGGACTTTGCCAAGCCTTGTGCTAGTGGTAGGTGTAAAATGTGTTGTAGAGCTCCTCTCTCCGGGGCTGCCTTAAGGTCTTTGGGGACACCTCCAGACCACCTCCTGGGAGCCATTAGTGTCCCCCTGTCCTCCTGTGCCTGAGACAGACTTTCTTTCATTAAAATGTCACTCCCTGAGGAACCCAATGCAATGATATTTTTTGCTTTATTTACATGAAAATCAACAGATGTTAGCAAGTTAATGTCATTTATTATATAAGATGTGATGACAATACAATTAGTATTTTTTAAACTGTAATTGTAAAATTGACCTTATTAAAATTCCACTTCCTCCATAATTAAAAAAACTAATTACTTCTAGTAATTGGACCAGAAATGACATTTTCAGTTCATTAATATTCAGCAAATTGTTTTTGAAGATGTTCTCGCATGACGCACTGTCAACCTCTAGCATTTCTGTTCATTTCTTATTTAAAAGTCGCTTGGAAATAATAGTTAGCATTTTAACAAGGCATGTACCCATGGATTGATTTTGTAAATAAAGTTTTTAATTGCTAATTAATTTGTGGAGTTCTGTCCCTGTAACGCCTTCCAGGCTTAAATGCGGTAGGGCCTCAGGCTGAGCTCAAGCTTGGGTCTGGTGGAGCTTGTCAGCAGCTTCACCAGACTGAGCGGGGTCATGCTCCACCGCTCCTGAAAGCCACAGTCTAATTACTTGGTGCGGAGGTGGCTGCAAACCAAAATCACAAGTGTGAACTAGTTTTGTAATTAACTGAGCTCAGCGCAGAGGAGTTTTAAAGAGTGAAAATCAACTGTTCTGGGGGGTGGGGCTGGGTGCTGCCCTAGGGGTCTGGGGGGTTGGCTAGGTAGGGGTTGGGGTGGAGCTTACTGTTGGAGAGATGAAATTTCTTGTGCTTTGTGGTCCTGATGTTGCCACAGAGAAACTCCTGACACACACTGGTTCCTTCAACGCCCGGATGGTTTCCTTGGGTAGAGGAGATTCTTCCTTTGGTAGGCACCTGATCAGAACAGGATGGGGGTGAGGTAGCTTCAAAGCAGAGGGCCTGTATACTGGTAACAAGAACATGTCAGGGTACCAAAGTGAGGCCCCAAAGGACCTGAGATCTGGAGCCAGGAAGAGGAGATGGATTCATGCCAGACCTAGGGCACAGATGTTTCTAGAGTTTCAGCAAATAACAGGAGTTTAGGAAATGCTAGTTGTCAGGATGTAACTTCTTGAACTTGGTCATTTCTGTGATGCCAGCTTTCTCCCTGGCTTTGGGACCCATTCAGCTCCTGGTGGAGAAATCTCTGTCAAAGGAGGGCATACAGAGATGAAGAGATGTCATTACTGTTGTGGGTTGTAAAAGAAGCCAGGGATATGTTTGTGGAGGCATGGTATGTTGTGGGGGAGGGGGTGCTTTGGTAGACCCAGGCTGAGGCATCCCTTCACCCTGAGGTACCAGCCACATGGAAGGTATAGTATAGAATAGAGTTTATTTAGGGCATGGGGAGGGGAGCTGAGGGAGTAGATGAGGGGGGGAGAAGAAGAAAAGGAAGAAGAGGAGGAAGAGGAGGAGGAGGAGGAGGAAGAGGAGGAGGAGGAGGAAGAGAAGGAGGAAGAAGAGGAGGAGGAGGAGGAGGAGGCCCGGTCATGGAGAGAGAGGGAAGAGGACAAAGGAGCAAGAGAAGAGAAGAGAAAGGAGAGAGGAAGAGCCCCTTTACAGTGAGTCAGGCACACCTGGCTGTTGCCAGGTAACTGTGGGGTGGTGCCTAGATGAAATGCCAACAATTACCATGGACAAAGACTAGAGATGTCCTGGGCATGGTGGTCCAGCCTGGGGCCCATGTGAATCTTTGTTCTGTCCAACCTCATGAGCGATCTTGGTGGCCACCTTTGACTTGGACACCATGCAGCTACAGGGAATCCCATGAGACAGCAGGTGACAGGGCCTCCTTTCTAGGGAGCCATGACTCTAATCCAGGGGCTGTGGAGAAAGGCTTCTCAGGGCTCAGCTTCCTTCAAAGGTTAGAATGCTTGGCTGTTATTCTTTGTATCTGCAGCTTCCTTCTTGACTAAGCAGGGGAGAACACAGGAGCCCAGGTTTTTCTAACCCACCCCAAAGCAGGAGTCCCCTGGGCTGAGAGACCATAAGAGTTGGTGCACGGATACCAACTCCAGCCGGCATGAAAGTTGTCCTAAGCCAGCACTTTTGAGCAAGTGAGGAAGAAGCAGGCATTCCACTGGTTCTGCCCACAGCAGGTTCTCAGTGGGTAGTGTTGTCCCTCATCCATTGCTCCTCACTCCTGCTGCATGGATCGATCACCATGTCCCTGGGATAGGGACACTCATGGCAGGGTTCTTGACTCAGGTGGAGGTAGAGACCCAGAGCATGCATCCCACAACAGCAGGTTTGAGTTTGGAAGAAGGGAAGCCAGCATGCACATATACATGCCCATACATATACATAGACATGTCAATGTACACACATATGCACTTGCATACACACATGCATAGGCACATTCACACTCACATTCTAATATATACATATAAATGTTCATTCACACACATGCATGTCTGTATGTGCACACTCATACATTCATATGTACACACAAATTTGCACATCCTACACCCCCACTTGCGTATATACCCAGATTGATGCTCATATGTGCACTTGTTTAACATACATGCTGTGTTTGTAAGTATCTACTGTGATTTGATGCTCACAGGCATGTCAGCAGCTGCGGCGGCTGAATCTGCATTCAGCTGCGGTGAACACTGAAGATATTGAACACACCAGTGTGAACTCCAACCCCTATGATGTGCATCCCCAGGCTAGCATAGCTCTTCTGCCTAGCAAAGCTCAATGAGCCTGTGTTTCTGACAAGCAGCCCGATGTAGCTTTCCTGTGGGCAGACAGGGTCCAAAGTTCAGGGAACCCAGAGACACAACTCTTATACCAGTAGGTGACCTAGGAAGTTTTGGTGGGTGAGGCTGGGACTCATGTACCCTTCATGCTGCGTGCATGTGCAGCCTCTATGGCCAGAAGGTGAGCATTTGCTTTTTTAACAGGAAGCGGAAGCAGTAGTTTACTCCAAGCTGTGTGGAGTGAGCATGAGGACAAACGGACACAATGTTCTCTCTGAGAGTTAGGCTCCTGAAGGACAGAAGCCTACAGTCCTCTGCCCAGACAAAGCCCCTCAGCTTTCTTGAGGCCGTCGAGCAGCAGGTGAGGAAGGTGTGCCTCCAGACTCACTGCTCCTTCCCTGTCTTCTTCCCAGCACTTGTGACTCAACCTCCCCTTGCACTGTTGGGTCATGCAACTTTTGTGTCACCAGAGCTTCTCTGTGTAATCCCAATGAGCCCACTGTTTCACTTGTTGCCCTTGGAGAGAATCATTCCTTTGGTCTGTTGCCCTCTCTGTCTGGGGGGATGAGGAACAGACCCAGTGACAAGTCACACAGCAGCCATGTGGTAAGCAACTCTGTACCAGAGAGAGGGTCCTGTCACCATGGTGTTCTTGTCAAGGACATGGGGCCAAGTGACCATGGCCCTAACCCTCCAAACTGTGAACCAAAATAGATAATTCCTTTTGTTAAGTTGCTGACAGCGATGCCAAAGCAGTTAAAGCATGTTTTCAGCACGTAGATACATCTTTATGTATTCTTAAATTTTGTAAAACAGAACCATGCTGCGTTAAAGGGAGACAGCTCTAAGCCTTGCCTATATGATGGTGCTTACTTTGCGTCCGACATTTACCGATGTGTCTCCTGCCACTGAAGCACATTTTCATTAATAAGAAGCATTTCTTTGCACAAATACATAGATGTGTCCTGCTTATTTATTCTGTGATGAATGGACATCTAGTTTTGTGCGTAGAGAACAGAATTCTTAAAGCAACTCTGTTGGCATCTCCTGATGTCCACAGACAGGAGAGTGTAGTCCTCAAACCTGGTCACAGGATTGCCTGGACATAAGTTATGCCCGAACTTACCTCGTTTGACAAGGAAGAGTTGTTTTTCAAAGCAATTGTTCCAGAATTCTCCCTCCAAAGGCACACGCACACACAATTCCAGTTGCCCTACATTCTTGTTAATGCTTTACACTTTAAAAGTTACATTTGTATCTGTTCTTTTCATAGACAAGTGTGTTGGGTAGGCATTCTACATGGTAAATTGGCTGAAAAATTTCATTGCAAGATAGCTCCTTTCTTTCTTCCTTCCTTCCTTCCCCCCCCCCCCCCCCCCCCCCCCGCCCTCCCCCTGCCCTTCCTCCCCACCCTCCCGCCTGCTTGCTTGCTTGCTTGCTTGCTTTCTTTCTTTCTTCCATTTTTATTGCTTTCCTCTACTCCTTGGCATGTGTTTAGCAGTTGACTTGTAGGTCAGAAAGTAAATATTTATATTGTAAGAAATACCTGTATCTTCCCAGGGTCATAGAGAGATTTTGTGTTTTCATTTGAGTGTTTGGGAGCTTTAGTTTCTGCCAATTTTTGCCAGTTTGGTAGTGAGTCTGTGCTGTGACTCCTTAGCTTTAGGCTTTGCATCTCTAATGAGAATAGCTCTCAGGACCTTCTAAAGGGCTGCTGGCCATTCACACAGCTCCTGGTATAGAGTGCCTGTCAGCTAGACTTTTGTCTGTTTTCTTTGGGTTGTTTTGTCTTCTTCTTATTAAGAGGACACACAGTTTATCCTGATAAGAGCCTCCAGCATCCTTTGTCAGGCTTGTATTTGCCAGCCTCCTCTCTGTTTGCCCATGTGTTCTGTTTGCCACATCTGCTGATGCGCAGAAATTCTTCATTTCTGCAGTTCTCATCTATCAACCTTTCCTACTGTTTGTGCTGTCTGCACCCTGTGCAAGAAATCTCCACTTGCCCCATCGTGGTGATATTCTGCGTGTCTTCCTGTGTTACATCTCAAATGAATCTTTATGTGTTGTGTGACATAAGGCTGAAGGTGGATTTTTTTCCCCCTTGCAGTTCAGTCTGTCTTTGCCTCCTGTATTTGATGCTTCATTATGGACATAAGGGATCCACTGGTCTCTGTATGGAAGTGATGCTTTTATCATTGTACAGTGCCTCTCTGCCACGAGTTTGGCTTTTTGCTGTGAAGTGTGCTCTGCTTGAAACTAACTTAGGTACTCTACTTGGGTTTTCTTTTGATCAGTGTAGGCATGGGACACCCCTCCTCCCAAGCGTTTGCTTAATCTCCATCTCTCTAAAGTGGGTTTCTTGTAGACAACATATAGTCATGTCTGGCTTTTCATGGTTGATTTTGTATCCATCTACTCTGGAAAGTCTGTTTTTTTAACTGGAATATTTAGAGCATGGACATTTAAAGTGATTATGGATGTGCTAGATTACTATTTATTAAATAGCTAATGTGTTCTGTAAGTGCCCCCTTCTTCCTCTTTCCATCCCTCTTCTTCCCCTCCCTCCCTCTTTTTCTTTCTTCTTTGTCTATGACTCTTTTTTTAGGTTCTCCGAGGTTTGAACTGAGCATGTTATCAGATTCTACTCTCTTTTCTTTCTTAACGTGTCAGTCATATAAATTTTTTTAGGGATTGAAATCTTTTTTTGGTTGAAATTTTTGTTTGTAATTAATTCAAGTCCACTTTGAAATGACACCAGCTATTATACAATGATATGTGGTGGCTACTCCTGATTGTCAACTTGCTGTACTTGGGAAGAGGGAATCTCCCTGAAGAAAAGCTTCTATCAAATTGGCCTGTGGGGATATCTGTGAAGCATTTTCGTGGTTGTTGATTGATGTGGGAAGGCTTAGCCCTACTGTGGGCAGTGCAACCCCTGGGCAGCTGGCCCTAGTGGTATAGAAGAGGTGATTAGCTGAATGTGAGCCTGGAAGCAAGTTACCAAGCAACACCCTTCCATGTTCTCGACTTCTGTTCCTGCCTGCACGTTCCTGCCTTGACTTTTTTCAGTGATGGCCTGAGACCTAGGAGTTGTGGGAGAAAATAAGTCTTTTCTTTCCCAGATAGATTTTGGTCAAAGTGTTTAATCACAACAAGAGAAACAACCTAGAGATAGCACAAGAGTCTTATCAAAGTGTCTCTGTTCCTTCCTCCTGTGAGTATTAGCAACTATTTCACTTGTGTGTAAACTAACCAGTTATTGCTATTATTTTGAACAAGTTGTTATCTATCACCTCATAGAATATGAAAAATAACTTAAGTTGATCAATAATTAATTTATCTATTCAGTTTTGAGGTAGAGTCTTATATTGCCCAATCTGGCTTGGAACTCTCTGTGTTGCCAAAGATGACCTTGAACTTCTGATCCTCCTGGCTGTATCTCCTCAGTACTGGGATTACTGTGTGCACCACCACTCTAGGTTTTATGTGAGCTTAGCATCAAACTCAGGGCTTTGGAAATGCCAGGCAAGCACTTTATCCAGTAAGCTAGACCCCTAGCCCATTCATTTTTTATTAATCCTCTTTATATCAATCCAATTTCTGGCCTATGTAATTCCCTTCTCTGTGAAGAAATTCTTTTAACATTTTTGTGTAGAAGAGACTATTGGCAACGAATTCTCTCCATCTTTGGGCATAGGAAAAAGTATTTCTCTTTCACTTTTGAAAAAATACACTTAATGGAATCTCAATTCAAGGTTGGCGGGCTTGCTCCTTACCTGTGAGACACTTGAACCTCCTCTCGGGGCTTGCATGGATCCTGAAGACAACCTGCCATCATCTTACTCCTCTTGCTCCATTAGGTTCTGCACCTTACTCGACCCCTTTCAAAATCTATCTCTGTCTTTGATTTTAACTAATTTGGATATGATATGATGGATGTAGATTTTTTTTTTTTTTGGCATTTATCCCATCTGGTACTATTTTGGCTTCTTGGGTCTATTTCTTGCTATCTGTCATTAATTTTAGAACATGCTCAGTCATATTACTTCAGGTTTTTCTGAAGCTGAAGTCTTATGAATTAAGGAAATGTCTACAGATTTATATACAGGCCACATCCATGGACTCTTAGAGACTATCTTGATTGATGATGAATGTGGGAGGGCTCAGCCCACTGTTGGTGGCACCATTCCCTAGGCAGGTAGGCCTGGACTGTATAATAAAGCTATCAAAACATGAGCTTGGGAGGGAGCCAGTTAGCAATATTCCTCCATAGTCTCTGCTTCAGTTCCTGCTTGAGTTCTTTCCCTGACTTCCTTTAATGATGGATTGTGACCTGGAAATATAAGCCAAATATACCCTTCCTTTCCTATGTTGCTGTTGGTTAGAGAAATATTTTTTTCACAGCAAGCAAACAAGAGTAACAGGCATTGCTGGGAAGAGGATGTACCAGACTTCTTCATGGTGGCCACTTCCCACCCCTGCTGGAGCCATGGGAACTTTTCTTCTGGCCCCTTTATAGGAATCTTAGTGGGGTCACAGAGGTCAAACTCACAAAAGTGCAGACTCCTCACACTGTAACGGGGCCTCCCTGGGGTTTTACTCCTGGATATGTCTGAATGGAGCCCCCAGCAGTGTTAAAATTACAACTGTAGTTCAGGTTCCTGTGGCGGTTTCTACTGTGGTGATCAGGGCTCTCTGTACTGCTATCTATTTCTCTGGTTTGGGCAGCAGTTGGCTCCATGGCAAGAGGAGTTTTTGATTGCTGATTTGCTTCTCTACTTTCTCTCTTTTTCTACAACAGGAGTGGTGACATCTAAGTTCATCACACACAGATTGGAAACTAAAAGTGTCTCATTGCTTCTGCACCTGTTTGTCCAGGTAATTAGCATCATGTAGTTCAAATATTTTTTTCCCTTTTAATTGCTTTGATGACTTTGTCAAAAAAAAAATCAATCGACACTGTAATTATTTATCTGTTTATGGATTCCTGTTCAATTGACATGTCTGCCCATCTTTGCGCTTACGTCTTACTAATTTAGTGTTACTGTAAACTCAAAATCTAGTATATGTAAGTGTCTCAGTTATTTTCTATTGCTGTGAAGAGGCACCATGGCCAGAGAAACTTAAAAGAGAAAGCAATTATTGCTACTCACAGCCCTAGAGGGTTAGAGTCTATGATCATCACAGCGGCAGGCAGGCAGGTATGGTGCTAGAGGAGGAGCTGAAACCTTACATCTGTTCAGCAAGTTGGAAGCAGAGAGACAGCTAATTGGGAATGGTGCCTTTTATTTGTTTGGTTGGTTTTTTTTTGAGATAGGGTCTCACTATGTAGCTCTGGCTGGCCTGGAACTCTCTATGTAGAGCAGGCTGGCCTCAACCTCATAGAGATCTACCTGTCTCTGTCTTCCAAGTGCTGGGACTAAAGGCATTCTGGCCTTTAGTCTGGCTTGGTATGGGTTTTTGAAACCACAAAGCCTGCTCCCAGTCCATACTTCCTCCAACAAGGCCACACTTCCTAATGTTTCACAAACCATTCCAACAATTGGCACCAACTATTCAAATATATGAGTCTATGGCTACCAGTCTGGTTCAAACCACTATAATATCCCCAGGATTGCTTTAAAAAATCTTTTGTTTGACCATAATAGGCTCTCTAAAGTTTTACATTTTTATATACATTTCAGAGTTAGGTTTTAGGCTTTTATTTTTAAAGTTATCCAGACACATTATATGTAGCTCTGTTAAATCTTGAAGTCCATTTAGGGGAAGTTGACATCTTAAAATATTTAGCTATTCAATTAAAAAATGTAGTTATGTTTTCCCACTCAGAGCTACGGTTTCTCTTATTTTTACATTTTTAATGTATTTTGCTTCTTTTGTTGAGACTTGGCAACATGTAACAGGGTAAGAGTCCTTGATGAGAGCCCAGTAGAGGCTATTGGTGAAAGTGCAGCCCAGTTTCAGTAGAGACCCCAGCATTTTAGAGATGCAGGCACCATGAGATGTTTTATCAGAACAGCAACAACAGAGCTGGCCTGAGCCCATAACATATGCTATGGGTCCTGTTGGTGGCATAGCCAGAGAGGTGGAGCTGCCCAAGTCTTTGGAGCCCAGAGTATGGTGAGCCCCGGATGTCTAACACTGAACTTTACACTGTTGGGCTTTACTTTTGCTTTGACTTGATTATAACTGTGCTCTGACTTTTCCTTTATGGAGTAAGAGAATATGTAACTTATTTTTGACTGTACAGGAGCTCCCAGTTGAGAGGAGTGTTAGATGTTTTAGAGCTATTTTGAATATCTGAGAAGGGCTTTTAGGATATTTTCGAGAGACTTCGAAGTTTGAAAGAGATTTTAGATGTTTTAAGGAGACTGAACTTTTAGGTTGAACTTTTAAAGACTTTTGAAGTTGTAACAATTTATATTTAGATGTTGATATTAATATGAGATCTCGAGGGTAACCAAAAACCAGGAAAGGTATTAGTTTGTCAATTTGACAAGAGGTTATTATTATTATTATTATTATTATTATTATTATTATTTGTCAATAAGACACAAGCTAGAGTTATTTGAGAAGAAAGAACCTCAACTGAGAAAATGTCCCTACCAGATTGGCTTGTGGACAAAGTTCTAGGGCATTATTTTGATAATTGATTGATGTAGGAGGGCCAAGATCATCATAGATGCTGCCACTCTTGGCTTAACTTTTATAATAAAACATGCTGAGAAAGCCATGGGGATCATGCTCTTATGCAGCACTCCTCTGTGGCTTCTGCTTCGGATCATGTCTAAGGGCTCCTGCACTGACTTCATCATTGATGGACTGTTGCCTGGAAGTGTAAGGTGACATAAACCTTCCCTCCCCAAGGCTCTTTTGGTTATTATGTTTTATTATAGTGACAGAAACTCTAAGACACTCATCTGCTGGAAACAGGGTCTTCTTCTATAGCTTGTCTGTAGCACCTAGTATCCAGTCTTGCCATGAGTGATCTGGAGCTAAAACACTGGCTCTCCTGTTCTGTTCACCTCTTTTGTTTTACCCTTTCCTTCCTTCCTTCCTTCCTTCCTTCCTTCCTTCCTTCCTTCTTCCCTCCCTCCCTTGATCCCTCCCTCCTTCTTTCCTTCCTCCTTTCAATACATGAGTGTATTTCATATGTTTTAAAGGGATGCTACCTTTGGGAGTGACCCCAGTGTTCACACTATCAGGAGGAGGCTCTGGAGCAGGGATGGTAACAGCTGGGTCATAGCCATTTACTAAGTTATGAGATTGATTCAGAAAGTCATATCCAGCATATTTAATTTTTAATTAATTAGCTAATTAATTAATCAATCAATGTTATACATGTATGTGTTTGCCTGCATATATGTCCGTGTTCCATATGCATTCCTGGTACCCATAAATGTCAGAAACGGGCACGGGATCCCTAGGAACTGTAGTTTCAGACCCTTGTGTTACCAAATGGGGAGCAAAATTCATAGCTCCCACCTTAAAGGGAATGATCAGTATGTGAACAAGCTCCTGAAAAGAATCTGTAACCTGAAACTGATTGCCAAAATTTCAGTACTGTTCAGAGTTGGAATGCTGTACTTACAGAAGTTAGTTTCCTTATCTTAGGCTAGTTTTAGTCCCTGGAACAACCATTTCTTGACCAACATCCTATGTCAATAGATAAAAACCTTTGGAATCCATTGCCTTAGATGCATTGGCTTTTACTAACCCCAAAGCTAAGAATGTCATCAGAGGACATTCAAGGACTATACAAAGCCTCACCCACCTTGCTGTAACCACCTCTCTGATGTACCCACCAATGTATTTTAAGTTTGCCTTGGTTTGTGGCTTTCTTTGTTCTATAAAACTATAAAATGTCACACAAGTGCTTCCATGTTGGAACATAGAGCGTAGGGTAACCTAAGTCTGTGCTCCCAGGTCATAGCCACTCAAAGCGGCTCCAGAACAAGCTTTTATTTTCTTTAAGATGAGAGCTGTGGTTTTGCATTAATAGTTTATTATGAAGCCAAATATGAGTGACAATGTCCCAGGAAATGCATAGCTAGGTAACCCCAGGTTCCATATTCCAATGTGGAAGCAGCTATATGACTTTTTATAGTAGCAGAACAGTGAAAACTATAAATCAAAGCAATTTTAAAATACACTGGTGTGTACCTCAAAGAGGTAGTTACAGAGAGACTGGGGAGTGTCTCCTATAGGTCTCATAAGTTATCTTATGGCATCCCTAGGGTTTGTGCAAACTACTGTGGTCTGCTTACTTAATAATTTTTAAAAAGGTTTTTTATCTATTAATCTCAGGATGTTATCACTGATACAGAGGCAGGCAAAGAATTGTTATTTTGTTGGCTAACACCAGCTCAACATGTGTGTGAACCCACAACCTTCCAACCTCTCCACATCATTGCAGTTATAATTCTAATCAATCAATCAATCAATCAGTCAATCAACCAATCAGTCAATCAACCAACCAACCAATCAACCAACCAACCAATCAATCAATCACCAATCTTTGCAGACACAGCCTCTTTCCAGGAATTCTCACTTATACTGGGAACCAAACTTAGATCCTCTGTAAGATCAATGAGCTCTTAACTATAGAGCCATCTCTCTAGTCCTGCATCCAGCATCTTTAAATCTTGAGGAAGGGAGCAAAGCCATAGGTCACCCGACAAAGTCACTCATCAGACCAGCTAAGGATGTACACATGTACCAGCTCACTCAGCAGCTTCCCTAGGGTGAATGTGCAAGAGTTTGTCTATGTGTGCATATGTGTGTGCACATGTGAGTGTGCATGTGATTTGCTGAGACTGTGCCTCCCATGCTCAGGAGATAGATGATGCTGGTTGTCTCATACTCTGGGGTAGCAGGCCTTCTGAGAACATCAACACCACATTCTTCACCTGCCAGACCCCTGCTTCTTGGCTGGCCTGGGATGCTAGGTCAAGGGCACAGGTTGCCTTTTGCAGAGTCTCATGAAGCTCAGAGCAGTGAACTTCCACTCTCAGGGTCATCAGTTCCATGTATGTCAGAGATACCATGTAGATCCCATCACAGCACAAGCTTGTGCCCCTGAATTGCCCACTCTGCAGTGTCTGACAGGGCTAATGACATGCATCTTCATTCACATTCTTGTTGCTCAGTGTCGACTCCTTGCCAGCAGGTCCAGCCGGGTCTGTCTGGGGCTGAGGGGATGGCGAGTGTCGACGACCCAAAAGAAACATACCAGGCTGAGAGTCTTGTCGAAGCAGGAACTCACTTTATTAAACTAGGCACTTGCTTATATAGAGAAGGCAGGTGGGCACTTAGGTACGGGAAGAGATGACGTAGGAGGTGGGGAAGGGTGACGGGTGGTAAGGGGTAACTGGCAGGGCCAATGGCAAAGCTGCACATCAGAAATGGCGGGGCAGAGGCAGGGCCAAACAGGTCTTGCTGAGTCACTCCAATATGGAAGTGACTGAGACAGGTCTCAAAACTCGAGCCAGGCTTAGGCTCTCCCACAAGGCCGCAGAAACTTGAGCCAGGCTCAGGTTTGTCCTCAAGGCCCAAACCAGGGCCAAAATGGGGCCCAACAGCTCAGGTTTTCTCTTTATAAGTTGCACATAGTGAGTTTTAGAACTCAGCCACAGAAGGTGAGTAAAAATGCCCAATAAATCTGGAACATACCTTCAACCAGAACACCATATGCAAATGACAGCACAATTGCATTGTCACCCTGGAATGCTGGCAGTGGAAGAGCTATTCAAACTGAGGTCTATATAACTCCTGTGGTGTTTTCTGGAGGCAAAAAGGCAGTAAACCGGGAGGTGTGTGCCAAGCTGTGTTATCCAAAGCAAACCACTAGCATTACGATGTGCACTTCAGTTCAAGCTTTTTTCTGCTAAATCATGCAAATGAAATCCAGGGACCTGTCCAGTCCAGGGATGGACTCTTGAGAATCATTTTCCAAGTCATTTGTTTTATCCTATACCCTCCAGCATTTGGGCTGGTTCAGCCTGAGCCAGTTGCTCAGTCTGGTTCAGGAACACTGGTGCCTACCGTCTAGCCTGGATCTGCTAGATAAGAAGGTGGTAGCTTCCAGAACTGCCATCATTTCACAGGCATCTGGGCATGGAAAGAAAGACTGATTGTGTGGGCCACTAGGGGATGCTAAAGTGGCTCTTAAAAAAAGACAGTTTTAGAAATGGCACTCAGCATCCTCTTACAGTTGAAGGAAACTGAGTTTCTGTGTAATGTGCACACCTGCAGAGATGTCTTGGTCTCCTCAGCTGACTCTGTAACAAAATACCATAGACTAGCAGTATGTTAATACCAAGTTTGTTTTCCCCAGTTCTGGAGACTGAAAGCTCTGGTAGACTGTGCAGTACAGCTCTTGGTTGACCAATATCATCTTTCCTTGGTAGGATGGGTAGGCAGCTCTGGGAATGCTGGCCCCATCACTGCCCACCTTATAGTAGAAGAATAGGGCCTGGAAGGAGAGGCAACAAGACTATCATGAAAGAAGCCAGCTTTCAGAAAGATAGGAAGTACCTCTCCACCAGGACTACTTGTGAGGGACAGAGAATCTGCAAGAGAAGCCATGTAGCTGCACACACAGGAGGAGTGTGCCATGTACACAACCCTCAAAGGCTCACCACTCTGGCCATGAGAGCTTGCAGTCTTTCTAGCTCTCTGGCCTACTTTTTCAGGACCACCTTTCTCCTTCTTAATAAACCTGCTCCATCACTACTGCTAGTTGGGAGCAACACTATTCCTGGTCCAGTTCTTTGGATCAGGACACACATACCTGGAAATCTCAGTGATTGTCTTCTGGATTCCAACCCACACTTCAAACAATCAGGATCCAGCTTCCAGACTCCACCACCTCCCATGCCTCAACCCCCAAAGACCACTTCCATAGGTCTTAGGTTTCAATATAAATCTAGCTGGTAGTGGGACATGAACATTCATCCCAGGGCAGATCTCATATTCAGGGAGGAGGGAGGACAAGTGTAGCAAGTGCAGAGAGAGAGAGAGAGAGAGAGAGAGAGAGAGAGAGAGAGAGAGACTTACCACTTGTCTGTTGACAAAGACATCTCTCCTATAAGAGAGTCATCATCCATCCGTTCCCTAAATGGCTCTAAAATGAAGTTAGAAGTAATTGTAGAGGCAAATGATGTGTGAAATGTCAGAATGGCTAAATAATAATAAAATGCTCGCAATTAAACCCTCTGCTGCCCTCTGTTCCCACCTGGCGCGGTCGCACCAACATTTAGCCTCAATCCCTGTTGACGTCTTGTGATCTGAGTATCTCATCTGTGAAGGTCCCTCAGAAAAACATCACTCTGTCTGGCAGCCAAGTGAAGTGTTTCTTTGTTGGTGTGCTCAAAATCACTCTGTGATTGAATGTTCAGGCCAGGGGAACCCAGAGCCATCTTGGGGCTGTGTGTGGCAGTTTTCAGTAACAGAAGCCCATGGCCAAATACTTGGCAGTAGGCTGTGATGCCATAGAATGATGATGCTGACTCCGCACATTCCTTTGTGACAGGTCTCTCCCATCCTACCCTGAGAGCATATTTTTGTTTTACATTTCAAGTAATTTGACATTTGCCACGGGATACAGAACTAATCAACTGTGGCTGCCTTAGCATGGGGATCTGTGCTTCTTAACTTGGGTTCTAGAAAGCAAGGGGAAGGGAGAGGCAGCTATGGTCTGTCTCAGGAAGCAGACACAGCCGGAACTATTATGGTGGCATAGTCTTCCAGGGAGGCCAGGGTGGGGCAGGATATGGTCCTGTGGTTCCTCAAGGTCAATGGCACAGGCCCTCGCAGGGATGTTGGCCCATTTCATGACTTGCTAACTCTGGATGCTGGGTGATTGGTAAGACACATCTGACCTAGCTTCAGTGGAGAGGCACTCATGCTGCCAACTCTTTGGGGGAGCAAACCACATCTTAAACTTTTCCCACTTTTCTATTATATTATGAAAAGCTTCCATTTGAGCTCTTATCTGTTTGGTGGTACAGAGGACATCAGCATCCATGCATGTATCCAAGGGATGTGTGGCAAGGTGATACCTGGTGGCTTTCGATGAGAGTTGATTTTGGTGCCTTTATAATCGCATGGGGTTACAGTGGTACAGGTGATCAAGTTTTGATTGAAATATCATTATGGGATGTCTTAGGTTTTCCATTGATGTGAAAAGACACCATGACCAAGGCGACTCTTATAAAGGACATTTAATTGGTGTTGGTTTACAAGTTCCGAGTTTCAGTCTATTATTATCATGGTAGGAAGCATGGCAGCATTCAGGCAGGCATTGCACCAGAGGAGCTGAGAGTTCTATATCTTGTTCTGAAGGCAAACAGAAGAAGACTGTCATCCTCAGGTAGCTAGGAGGAAGCTCTCAAAACCCATCCCCATAGTGACACATTTCCTCCAACAAGGCCACACCTCCAAGTGCCACTTCCTGGGCCAAGCATATTCAAATCACCACATGGGACATTTATGAGAAAATTGGGTGAAAACTAATTTGAACTCCATGTGCACACTTCAAGTTATCTGTTGACTCTTGCTTCCATTTTCTCAGATGACTTTGAAGAAAATGAGATAATCAGATAATTGGATGTCTCTGGAAGTAGAGTGTGGGACCCCCAGTCCCTTTTATAATGTGGTGAAAAGTTGTTCTCTACCATAGATGCCCAGCAAGATGTATTGAGGTGCCTCAGGGTCAAAGCAAGGGAATCAATATGTTGTAGATGGAACATTAAAAATGGTAAGCCAGAGTAAATACATCTTCTTTTTAAGTGGATTATCTTAGATATGTGTTACAGTCATGAGAGTCAAGTTAACACACCCTTTCACAGAAGAGGAAACTTGAGTTCATTGTCATAATGATAAAGAGGAGATCTGAGATTAGAACTTGGATTTCACTCTTGGGTAGATCAAGGCTATGTGGCCAACAAAGGCATCATAGATAAGCTGGTATTCTCTAAACCCTTGCCGTGGTCTGCTTTACCTAGCATACAGGATTGCTGAGGGAGATGCTGAGCACCAGAGCCTCTGCTGGCAGTGGAGACACTGGATTGGACCCAAGACACCAAAGTCCAGGGGAAAGAATAGATTAAGGAGCCATTCTCAGGATGCTGAATTCTCAGCACTGCTACCATGAGGCACTGAGAAACAGTGGGCAACCACTCACTGTAGATAAGTTAGGGAGTGTAAGGGATCTCTTTGCTGAGAAAAGTGTGAAGCCTTGGAGTGTTTCACTCTTTTCTCATGGATGCTCTGTGTCTGAATAGGCTAGTGTACAACTTGGGGCATCTTTGTCTCACCTGCCTCACAAAGGGGTGAGGGTGTTCTTGGGTCAGACAATAGAAATTTAGGGTATCACTCTTAGTTGGAATTTCTATATTGTTGTGATGAAACACCATGACCAAAAGGCAAGTTGGGAAGGAAAGATCTTATTCAATGTATACTTCCACATTGCTGTTCATCACCAAAGGAAGTCAGGACAGGAACTCAAACAGGGCATTAGAGACTACAATTTTGGGATCCCAGAGTATACCAAAGACCATCCGAGGCATTCAGCTTTATGGACTGAACAACTATTGGATTCTTAGACTTTCCATTTTTGGAATAGTTAGACCAGTGGAATAGTCAGACCACAGACTGAGAGCCTTTCTAATGAATTTCATTTAGATAGATAGATAGACAAATAGATGATAGGTGATTGATCAGATAGATAGATGGTAGATAGATAGAGGACAGATAGCTAGATAGTCTCTAATGCCAATGAATGAATGAACTTGTTAGCAAGAATGAGGGCTAGCAGACAACGAGCAAGAACTTCCTTTTTCCATGTCCCTTACATAGGCTGCCACCAGAAGATGCAGTCCAGATTTAGGGTGGATCTGCCAATCTCCAATCAAGAAAAACAATCCCTCACAAATATACCTAGCAGCTGGGGCTTTGTAATGAAATATAATTTGGATTCCAGTTATAGTTAAGTTGACAACCAAGAACAGCCATCACAATCACTATCATCACCATCATTACTATCATTGTCTCTCTCACCATACCACCATCACCCTCATCATTACCATCACCATCAATGAAACTAAGACTACCATCATCATCATCATCATCACCACCACCACCACCACCACAAGCACCATCTCCACTATCCATTGTCATCACCATCCATTCTCACTATCATCCCCATCACCACCATCATCACCACATGCACCACCATCATTACTATAGTCATTGCCACTGCCATCTTTACCACCACCACCATCACTTCCCTATTAACTGTCATTATTGTCACCGTTAGAGTTGTTTCTCTTCCTTGCCATCAAATTTATGAGCATCTGCTATACTGTCTAAGCATATGTGTACTTGCCATCCATCTGGTGTGAGCCATATGATTCTGACTGGTGTCCACGGATCCTACAGGTTGTAAGCACATGCTTAGTGATTTCTAAATTGAATTGAGTTTTGCCAAATGCAGACCATTTGGAAAGGGAGATGGCAGCTTGTTGAATTGGTGGGGATGGTGGGGTCAACACGTGAACACTGGCTCCCAGTTCTACCAGGTCTCAATGGTTGATCTCTCATTTCTGAGAAAACCTTGGGATTATTAACACTTCAAGTATCAGGGATATAGGACCAATCTGGGGCAAGTTGGTTTGTTATGGTGGTGGCCTGCAGGATTTGGAGGATAAGGTGTTGGGTATAGCTTGGAGATTCTATGGCAGTTGGACAACAGGGTGATGTTTAGGGGAAAGAGAATAGTAAGTGAATGCTGTTGAGAGCTTAGCATTCCCAAGGGCTGCAGACTGCAGGGCATCTGAGAACTGCACATTGTTAGAGGGAACCAGAACTCTGTTGTGTGATGTCACAGTTCTCCACACTCACTTTTCTCATCTGGAGGATGGGACTAGAGGGAGCATTGGCTCAATAGGTTCACCATGGGCAAGGGAAGGGTGAGACATAAGACATATTGATCTGGATGCAGTCAAGATGACCCAGGGCTATCACAGTGAGGAACAACCTCTGTGTCTAGGGCTGGTGATCAAAAGCTTGCTTCTCACTCAGGTAAATATAGTTCCTACAACCTATCTCTGGACACCAAGCCCTTATGTGTTAGCTCAGCATTCCTGGCTAAGTTGGCCCAAGGTGTCCTTGTTTCTGTAGTGAAAAGCAGCAGGGATGAAGACGTTGTCTTGGTAGATAAATGATCAACCAAGTAGCCTGGTTTGTCAAGGCCACTTGTCCCCAGACACTTGGTCTTATTTACAAGTGAGAGAGTTGAAACAAAATGGACCCTTGAGCCCAAAGGGACCAGAGATGTGGATGCTGGGGTATAGAGAAGCTCTGCCATGTGCCTAGATCATATTAGGTAGATTTTTAAAATTTGTGTTGTTCCTCTTATAAAAGAGATGAAAAATGAAAAAAATTCATTTGTGCAGTAATATCAAATATCCCACTTCAAATTGGTTGTGCCTAAGTAGCTTGGCTCCATGGCTTTGCAGAAGTGCTCAGTTTCTGAGGCTTAAGGGAAGTAGGACAGGGTAGCTATAGAGTGATGGAGTACACAGAAAGGTTACATCTGGGTGGTGGCCAGAGGGCTCTTCAGGGTCCACTGGTGGCCCAGTTAGTGGGCAGGGTCCTCATCAGGAAGTCACATACACTAGGTGTTCTAGGTTTCTGATCCAGTGACTGTACTTAACATTCTGCCTAAGTCACAACCTGATCTTAAGATTTTTTTAAAAACTGTGACAAGAAGTGAAACTTGGCTGGGCAGTGGTGGCACATGCCTTTAATCCCAGCACTCGGGAGGCACAGGCAGGCAGATTTCTGAGTTCGAGACCAGCCTGGTCTGCAGAGTGAGTTCCAGGATAGCCAGGGCTACACAGAGAAACCCTGTCTTGAAAAAACCAAAAGGGGGAGGAGAGACCTTTGGGCCTGAGGGTGTTAGATCCCCCAGTATAGGAGAATGACAAGGAGGAAAGACAAGAGTGGGTGGGTGGGTGGGAGGGTGGGTTGGAGAATATCCCCATATTGGCAGGGGGAAAGCGGAGGGAATGGGGAGGTTCCAAAGGGGAGATCTGAAACATTTGAAATGTAAATAAAATAAGAAAATAAAAAAAAGTGAAACTTGTTATCTAAAATGAGTAGATGGCTTTGAACCCAAGAAACCAAATGAAACCTCACCGAAGTCTGATTATAACTCAGCTTTTAAAAATTGGCAGGACAGATTTTATAAGAGTACGTAGATAAGGAGTTAAGTAGATTGCTTTTCATCTACCTATCTATCTATCCATCCATCCATCCATCCACCCACCCATCCATCCATCTATCATCTATCCATCCATCCACCCACCTACCCACCTATCCATCCATTATCTATCTATCTATCTATCTATCTATCTATCTATCTATCTATCTATCATCTACCTATCTATCATTAGTATTTACCTAAACCATCTATATATTATATATACTAATCATATATCTATGTATTTTTAAATAATTTTAATTGGTATAGTTCAGTTCATCCTAAGAGGGTTTCTCATATTCTTTTTTTCCTTCCTCTTTCCCCATTTCTTTTCTTCTTTTAAATAGAGTAAAGTTAAAAAAATTCTACAAGCAGTCACAGTGTCTATGGCTTGGGCTGCAATGTGGTAGCCCATGTGTTCTCACCCGAGAAGCCACTGATGAAATGCACACAAGGCCATGAGGCCACGAGGCCCATAGTTTCTGAAGTTTGACCTATCAGGGTGATCACTGTGGAATTGAGAGGGCTGGAAGTTCAGGCTCCAAGAGGAAGAGGAAGAGGAAGAGGAAGAGGAAGAGGGAGAATGTGGCAGCAGGTTGGGGTGCCATAGAGTTGAAAGCTTGCAGGTTGGGACCAGAATGGGAAAAGGAGGCCAGCATGCCTAGAATATAAAGGAAACTCTGGGAAATGGAAAGCATGCTTCCACTGTGCATCTTCCTAAGCCTCCATTTTAGCTTGTAACACTAGGTTACTGCTCTTTCTGTCCACTGTCTACAGCCATGTTGGGAGGGAGCTGCACCTTGCTCTCAGCCTCCGTTCTTATCTGATGTGGACACGTCATCTGTTGGTCCATCCTTGCTCACTTTCCCACCTTTCCTCACTTGCATGAAGGTAGATTGGACACAGAGGTGACTTGTTAAAACAGCTAGGTCAAGGGAAGGGAATGACTTGACTAAGGACACCAGGAAATCTCTTGGTAACTTAATCACAACAGATGCATGTGGGTGGAGAAATGAAAAGCTAATCAAAACCCAGACCAGAGAAGTGGAAAATGAAGATTGAGGAGCTGAGTTCCTGCAGACCTCCCAGTGGGTTCTGATGCTTGCAGCTCCTCAATTGCCTTTCCTCTGGTTCAGGCCTGTCTTTTAGGCCAGCCTTATCCCTACAGCACAGCAGCATCATTTCACACAAAGTCTCCTCCCAGACAGGGGGTGGGGAGGCAAAGCTGGTTAACTCCCATCTTCTAACTGCCACATACCAGTGAGGATGGGTTCTGTGTAACCAGAGGCATCTGTGGAGCTTGGCAGTAAGACTGAAGGCAGAGGCATCTTGGGACATCTGAAGGGAGTGGAGGGGAGGGTTTTGTGTGAGTGTGTTTTTAGAACTTGTGTTTGGCATGTGGTTAAAATGAATCTCTCAATTCGTCAGTTAGAGTAATGAAAAAGGAGACAAGTCATTACAATTTTCTGTCCTTTGAGCAGCCCTGTGTTGGCGAATCTGTCTGGGTTTTCACAAGATGTCATCAGGATTTACATTTTCCAATTTCAATGTACATGAAAAAATAATATATGTGATGTTTTCAGCTGCATGATGTCCCTGGTAAGCTACATAAAAGCCCACATCAGTCATGAGTCTGCTCACGTGAACACCACGGGCAGACAACACAACACAAATTTTGTGGTAGGACATGAGGCTATGTGTGCTGGCATGGGACTTAGTTTGTAGCAGCATCAAATGGCCCTCAAGCAGTAGATCTTAGACAGCTGCAATTCCACTTGAACAAAGCAATTCTGGGGGAAGTATTTATGCTCATAACTGAGGCCACAGTTGCTATTGGTATCTATTGGGTAGAGGCTAGGGTTACTGCTAAATGGCCTATAGTTCACAGGATGGCACTTACAACCAAAAAAAAAAAAAACAAAAAAAAAACAAAAAAAATCCAAGTCTTCAAGTTTTGATGGTGCTAGGTTTGATAAATGTTGTAATGAATAATTATAATTATCCACAGATAGTAAAAGAAAACCCATTCATCAATGGTGCTAGTAGAAGAGGTGATGGTGATGGTGGTGGTGACTAAGATCACTATGATGGTGGTGGTGATGGTATTGATTATGATGATCATGATAATAGTAATAATGTTAATGATGGTGGTCATAGTAGTGTTGATGATGACAGGGATAATGTTGATAATGGTGATGATGGTCATGATGATGGTGAAGGTGATGATGGTAATCATGGAAAATGACGATGGTGGTGCCCACGATGGGACCGCAATTATGGTGATGATGTGTGATGATGGTGCTTATAATATTGATAATATTTGATGGTGGTAGCAGTGATTGTGATGATGGTGGTGTTGATGGTGATTGTAATATGAATGGTGATGATGGTTATCATGATGGTGATGGTAGTGTTGTGATGGCTATTCTTGGTAGTCAACTTAATTACATCTAGATTTAACTAAACCTGGAGCAGGCCGTTACACCTGCTAGGAATTTTATCTTGATTGAATCTTTTAAAGTGGGAAGACCTGCTTGTTATCAAGATCTTTTTTTTTTTGGTTTTTCAAGACAGGGTTTCTCTGTGTAGCCCTGGCTCTCCTGGAACTCACTCTGTAGACCAGGCTGGCCTCAAACTCAGAAATCTGCCTGCCTCTGCCTCCTGAGTGCTGGGATTAAAGGCATGTGCCACCACTGCTTGGCTTTAAGATCTTTTGAAGTGGGAAGAAAATACCTTTAACCCAGATCTTTTGAAGTGGGAAAATTCACCTTTAAATCTGGGCCACACCTTCTGGTGGCAGTCTATATAAAAGACATGGAAGAGAGAAGCTTGTTCTCTTTGCCTGCTTGCTTTCACTCTCACTGGCAAGTCCTTTTCTTCATTGGAATCAGAGCTTACTTCTTTAGGATTCAGGAGAATACAGCAGACCAGCTGAGACATCTCGCCTCACAGGTTTAACAATTACTGTGTTCTTTGACCTTCCATTGGTAGACAGCTATAGTTGGACTTGCTGGATCACAGCCTATAAGTCAGTCTTATAAATCTCCCTCTGTGCGCAGACACACACACACACACACACACACACACACACACACACACACATTCTGTAATTTCTTTTCCTCTAGAGAACTCTGACTAATACAAGTGGTACTGGTGATGGTGTATGTAATCATAATCACTACGCTGTGATTATGATTAAGCTGCTGCTGCTGGTGGTGGTGATGATGTGTAATGGTGTTGGTAGTGATGGTGGTTGGTGATGTTATCGATGGTGGTAATGCTGATGATGTATATTTCAAGGTAAAAGAATCTTATCATCTGTGATTTGGATGTCAGAAGCCCGATATATCCCCATGGAGCAACTATGTGTTCCCAGACACACTGTGCCCACTGGGCATACTTATGCTTCTTTTGTCCCTGAAACAAAATCGACACGACATGTACTACCTGACTGAGTTCACATTTCTCCTATGGTGTGAACCATGGGCTAGGCTTTTCTGTTTACTATCCTTTTGGCTAAAGGGATTCCTAGGGTCTATGATCTAGTAGTGACAATGTGTCGTACTCCTCGACTTTTCCCTTACAGATCTTGAGGAGCAGTCTACTCTGCTCCCTGGCATGCATCCTCCTGCTTGTGGCTGCTGAAATGTTGAGACTGCTGGCAGTCTCAAATGTTAAGTGTTAAGTGTTAAATGTTAAATGTTAATGTTTCAAGATCTCTAGATCCTGAAAACCATGACAGTCTTTGCCAAGAACTTCATTGGGATGTTCTACAGGCTGAGCAGCCAGTATCCAGTCCCTGAGGGGCATGCTTGCCTTTGGCATAGCATCTGGACTCAGAAGCTATGTAGTCTCTCGCATCTGTGTGTATGGCTATTAGGAACACCATGTCTTCTCTGCTCCTTGAAGTCTCTCTCTCTGAAATGATTTCTTGCCTTCTTTAGGATTGGGTTCTGGGTTGAAGGTCTCAAGCCAGGTTTTCATGGATGATTCCTGTTGTGAAAATCTACACTTTCGGCTCTTACACCTTATCAGAAGGCTCTAGTTAATGTTTCACTCAGGTATCACTTCTGTGTCTCGGACATCTGCAGCTTACTTCTGGTCACTCTTCAACGGACTGTTACCTCAATATGCTTCTCCACTTACATATCTTCTCATAGTGACTGTTGAGTTGGATGCTCTCACTCCCATTACTCAGATGGGAAACTGAGGTTCACTGTTTGGAACATGTGCATGAATGGGCACTTGGTGTTGGTGATGGTTAATTTTGTGCCAACTTGAGTGGACTGCAGGGTGCACAATTACACAGAGATTATGGATGCGTGTGAGGGTATTTCTGGGATAAATTAACATTTGTGTTGGTGGATTCAGTGAGGTAGGTGACCTCCCTATGAGGATATATCATCCAATCTGACAAGGCCCGAGTCCATCAAAAGAGGAGGGATTTTATCTATTCCTTTCATCCCTGTTTAACAAGGTCATCTCATCTTTTTACTCCTTAAACCAGGACTTACATCATCTTGTTCCATGATCCTCAGGGCTTCAGACTAACCATATCTGTCTATCTGTCAATCATCTATCTATCTATCTATCTATCTATCTATCTTCCATCATCTTTTTTTATCACCTCTTCTCTCCCTCTCTCCCTCATCAGTTGTCTCTCCATTTCTCCATTTCTATCTCCTCTTCTGGACCTTAGCTCAGGAGAACCTGACTCTCATAGCATGTCTGTCTGGTGTAACTGTCTGGTACTGTCTGGTGTAACTGTGGGCTTTTCCACCCATGCTCCAATTCCTAAATAATGACTCAGATGCATTAATTAATTAATTAGTAATTAACTTCAGAGGCATTATTACTAATTAATTAATTACTATATTATTGAATGCCTAGATCATAAGCTTTAGCTTGTTCATCAACAAGCTTGTAACTTACATTAACCCATTTATATTATTCTATGTTTGCTACAAGGCTAGTTACCTCTCCTCAGTTTTATACATCCAGCTATCCTGGGTCCAGGTGGGGAATCTTCCCACACTTGACTCTTTCCCAGAGTTCTCTTCTCTCTGGATGTCCCAACATCTAATTCTGCCTCAGCTCATTGACCATAAGATTTTATTGACACAGTACATAAGAGATTATCCCTACAGTTTTGATATTTTCTGTTGCCCACAGCCTTGGGTTCTTTTTGTCATGGTGTGGCTGCACCTATCACATCCTTCACGGAAAACTGGATTCTCCACCAGCTCAGTGCTTCCTAACTCTACCGAATACCTTTATAGAAACTCTTGAATGACAGTCAGGGGACCGACCTTGTTACTAGCTCCTATTAAATCAGAGAGCAACAGTACCATGTGCAGGCCAGGGTGTCAGGGTGAAGACTGGGATTTGTGCACTGGACAGTGTTTCCAGGCCTTAATATTGTTTGACTAGCAAAAAGCCAGAAGTTTCCTTAGTCCTTAGCTCTTGAACTCTGGAGTTCATCTCGTTACAGACATAAACTGGATGCACTGAAACTGTGTTAGTGACAACGCTGCATGCAGGTAGACTTGCCTGCTAATGGAGATGATACAGGCAAATTTGTGAGAACAGTCACGAATGGTCCGAATCTTCACATGATGTTGAATGAAATTTCCAAATTTTAAAAAAATAGAACAAACTATATACATGTATGAAGTTGTCAAAAACCCAAATGTGATCAACAACACAAGTAAAACAAAGATCCCATAGGTTTTCCCTACCTAGTATAAGCCATTAATAGTCCCATCCACATATGCAGGCCTGCTCACTGGGCCATACTGGTTTTGGTCTCACCCAGGTTAGAGACCTGTGGCCCTAATGCTGTTTGGGTCAAGGAGTCAAGGTGTTCTTAATCATGACCTGGCAGGCCTGACATGATACTCTTTACTCTCTGTCCCCATCTAAGGTAGCAGTGAGGAACTTGGAGAGAGGCCCCTCCTAGCAGGGCTGGCCAAGATGTGCTGAGAAAGCAGCCTGGGACCTTTGCCCTGACCATGCTTTCTTGGAAAGCTTGAAAAAAATGTGCCCAAACAAAGCACAAAAAATGTGAGGACATTCTGCTGTAGAGCCTGGCTCTCTGGGACAGCCCATGCCCGAGGACAAGGCTGCTCATTTAGTGAATCACTAATCCAGTGTCCTGAACACCAAATGACTGGCCTGTTCCTTTGTCACCGAGGCCATAGCAATGAGTCCACCAGACTTTTTTTTGCCTAAAAGTCACCCCTGATGTTCCCAAGCCACCTTTGTAGAAGGATAAAGATATTAAATATGTTTTTCCCTCTTTCATTTTTTCAGAGCAAATCATTTTGTATTAAGTTCATTATTTTACATGTCACCGTTTTTCAGCTAGAAAACCAGCTCCGAGCTAAGACGAATTTCAACCCAACACTGGAATAGAATCCAATTTAGATGTTCCACTAATTCAGCAAAGCTAATTAACTCCGTTCTGCTCTTTGCGTCAGTTTACTGGGACGCGGTGTTTCTGTTTGGTAGGCGGATAAGGAGATAAATGGGTCACTGTATTTATGACTGCTCATTACTGTCTTTAATATCCACACTGGAGAGGGTGCGTTCTGATTACAATTAAAATGCTTTTATACCATTTTAGCAGTAATTGAGCGAACCCAGCAATTTGTACTTTGATTCTCTCAGTTAAGTAATTGACGATCACCAGCCATCATTGGATAATGACACATTCAATCACGGGGCTTCTGCCAGTATGTTCAAGAATATCTCTGGAGCATTCTGCTTGTCACGATGCCTGGGAACAGTCTCTTAGGACAAGTGGACACTTCATTATTGATGATGGATCAGAGAGATCCCCAATTTGTTCAAAGCACCTGGGATCTGAAGATTTGAAACTGTCTCACATAGACTGTGGGTATTGTGTCTGATAGTGGAATCCACTTTGAGACCAGGCAATGGACAATCAGTTCCCAAGGAAGCCCAGACAGCCCATAGCTTGTTCATCCCTAACCTAGACAGCTAGTGTCTACGTTATCATCACTGTGTAACAAGCAGTCTCTATCCAGGTGATGGCTATGCTGGTGCAGGCTGATGGCTGAGGAGGCCTCTTTACCATGTCTGACAGTGACTGGTCAGTGGCTGGACAGTGGAGACAGTCATGTCTCCAGCAGGCGGGTTCAAACGCCTTCACCATCAATCTACAAAGGGCATTAAGACTGTACAAGTCCTGAGGTGCAGGCTTGTAATGTCTGTTTGAGCTATACCACCTAATGTACCACAGCCATATAGACCCCACAGGGCAGAGAAAAACATCCTCTGCCTCTAGATACTAGTCTTTATTTATCCAAAAGTCCATAAGGGACAGAGGCAATCCTGTCTGCTTGCCGCTCTTCCCCTTAGTTTCCTCACTTGCCAATCAAGACAGTAGGTCTTCCCGTCACAGCATTCTGTTGGCAGTGAGAGCCACTAATGACTGTTGCTGCTCAATTGGTCTGAAAAGCTTATAGTGTTGGTATCCAGGTATTATAATAATAATAATAATAATAATAATGATGATGATGATGATGATGATAATGATAATGATAATAAATAATACCACCGCCACCTTATGGGACATTCAGTCTCAATGTTTTCTGTAGAGATGGTACATGGCCTCAGTCAAAATTCAAGTTGTGTAGGAAAGTACAGTACAAGGGGATACAGCAGCTAGGATTTCTACTGTGGTCAGCAAACACATGGTGGCACACACTTGTAACCCCAGCACTGGGGAAGTAGAGACAGAATGATCCCCAGAGCTGGCTGGCCATTCGGCTTAGCCTATTTGTTAAAGGTCTCCAGGTTAAAGAGAATTTCTGTCTCAGAAAACAAGTGAACATCATCCAAAGTGTCATCTGGCCTCTTCATGTACATTTACACACATTCACATGTACCTACACACACACACACACACACACACACACACACACACACACACACATATACACATCTGTACATATACATACACATACACATATGCTGGTCTGGGCACCAGGCACTGTCTGCAGGGATCTGCAGGGCTCTGGTCCAGTCGGAGAAGCCAAAGAGTTGTGGCTCTCTGACAGGGAACCTGAGCAAGGTGGGCTGTTGGGCCTCTTCTGCGGCCACTATTTCCCCAGAGTCCATGGCAGGTGGCAGGATGCAATGGACCTATGACAGCCACTCTCAGACAGTCTTTGATGAAATAATTCATGCACTTTATTCCTTGTGGACAGGGTCTTATATATATTTTGGGGTGGGTTGGGGTCTAAAAGCAGATGCTTTCTGTTGGCTTGATGTGAGATTTTAGAGATGCCTCATCTGCATGTGGAGAGGCTTTGGGTGTTGCCCCTACATGACTGATAGTCACAGTCCTCTCCATGAGGTATTGTGGTCACATGTTCCAGGGCAGGAATCTGGTTGGGAGTAGATTAAATACCTAGCATTCTTAGATATGAGAATTACGGGGGATTCTGAATCCACTCAACCTTACCAAGTTTATTGTCTGGTGGCATGGACCACTGTCCCCTCCCCCATACACATGCATAAACACAAACACAAACACAAACACATATACACACGCACATACACAAACACAATCACATACACATACACACACAAACACATACATAAACACATATACACAAACACGTACACACACACACACATACGTGCGCGCGCACACACACACACACATTCTCACATGTTCTAGGAAACTAGAACAGTATAGGTCCTGGGATAGAATTTAGGCCTTCGTGCTTGCTAGATCAACACTTTAACAACGAAGTCACCTTCCCAGTCTCCAGAGATGTTGTTTTTAGCAGTAGGATTGACTTCAGTCAGGTCTTCTTCAATGGCAGTCCCCCTCAGTGGCACCGTGCCACTGAAGATGTGGTGAATATGCTTAATCTTCAACTGGCTCAGCACATGGTCCAGGAGGCCATGGCCCTTGCTGGAAGCTCTGTCTTTTGGTGTCACAGTATTCTGTGGCTTAGGAAGGCTGTTTGCAGGTTCTTGAGGGGAGGTGGATGCAGCCCATTAACACATGGTAGGCTGTAAATGTATTTTAAGTAACCCAGTGGGCCCCAGGAACTGGTGTCTGCCTTGGTTTCTGCACTTAATGAATTGGGTCCTATCTTGTTTTCTGTTGCTGTGATAAAACATCCCCAAAAGAAAGACTTCGAGGAGAAAGGCCTTATTTGGCTCACTGTTCTAGGTCACAGCCCACCACTGCAGGGAAGTCCAGGAAGCAGGACCTTGAAGCAGCTGGTCACACCACACCCACAGTCAAGAGCAGAAAGACAATGAATGTGTGTATGCATGCCAGCACTGAGTCCACATTCTTCACTTTTATTGGGTTCAGGACCCAGGGAGAAGTGCCTTCTGTTTTTAGGTTAGGTCTTCTCACCCCAATTAATGTAATCAGGATAATCCCCATAAACATACCTAAGAGTAAACCTCTCTATGCCCCTATGTGTTTGTCGGCTACATCTCATCTTTTCAGACTCCGGAATCTGGGCTGAGGCTCAGTATCACCTGCAGATCCAAGTTCAGACTTCCTACCTCTCCCTGTGCTCCACTTTCAGGCCTCCTAGCTCCGGGAGCCACGATAGTTGTTGAATGAGGTGCAAAAGACAATTCTGTGTCTGTAGACACATTGTCTGGTGCATTCAGAGAGTCTTAACTGTGAAAGCTGTCTAGGATAACGTTATGAAGAATTGTGTATATTCTCCCTCGCTGGCATCTGTGCCAGGCTAGGTATCAATCCCAGTACTTGTAAGTAAGCATGCCTGCAGCAGTTCAGGCAGAAGAAAGAGAAAGGTCATTGCTGTAGCTAGGATGTCTATGTTGTGATGACACACCATGCCCAAAAGCATCCTGGGGAGAAAAGGGTTTATTTGGCTTACAGTAACACCATACTCCATCACCAAAGGAAGTCATGGCAGGAACTCAAGGCAGGAACCTGGAGGCAGGAACTGATGCAGAAGTCACGCTGCTTACTGGCTTGCTTCTTATGCCTGCTTTCTTATACCATCCAGGACCATCTGCCAGTGGTAGCACCACCCACAGTGAGCTAGGCTCTCCCAAATCAACCATTGATCAAGGCTAGCACTGTCCTCACAGCTGGGTAAAGGGAGCACCGCTCTTTCTCTGTCAGACCTCAAGTCCTCTCACTAACATGGTTCCCTGAGATGGGCTCCGATCCCTAGAACCAGTGAAAGGGAAACACCAAGAGAGCTTGGCTTCAAGGCCAGTTGCTCCCAAGAATGGACAACTGTGTCATGACTAAGGCATGAGGGAGGAGCCCTGGGCCAAATGTCATGCTGTCACTTAGATTGCAGGCTTTGCAGGCAAGGACCTACCTTAGCCTTTTCTGGAGACTGAGATCTCCCTGTGTGGCTTCCCTGGATGGTGCAGTTCCAGGCTCCTCTGTTTCAGCTTTCTCTCGGGCATTTGGAGAGAAGAGTGAGTCAGTCGTTTAAAATCAAAGACAGAGGTAGGAATTATTAAGGTGCAATTACAATTTTTACCCCTAAGGAACATAGTTATGTGTCAATTATAAATAAAAACACACCATTGCTCAGATAACAACTTATATATTCAATAATATAGAATAAATAGAAAGTATGTTCTTTTAATAATCTAATTAAGTAGGATAGCCTGTGTCAATTGAAGCATGCCAACAGGAAGCATCAGAGTAGGAAACACTGGGCACCCTTTTCTACTTAAAATCTGGGTGGAGTGTGGATTTCCAGAAAAGAAAATGCAAATTGCCAAATGACCCCAATCAAAGTGGAGCAATAATTACAGAAGCAATTGAAAGCATTGCTGGAAACCATTAGTTCCAGAGTGTTCCCAGGTCCCCATGGTTTTACCCACAAATGCCTCAAACTTTCAATCTCCTGAGAATTTTCGTCATCTGATATTTTGATTTAAAAAAGTCCATTAAACTATAATCTACATTCAATTTTCCATAGTTGATTCTCTTGTGCGAGAGTCTGACCAATATGTCAGAGTCCACAAAATGGAGATCACATGTGTGAGACTTTTGACAGGCATGCCTGAGTGGTGGGGACAGCAGTTCATGTTGGCCTTGGGGGTGTGTCCTGGTGAAAAAAGCCAGCTTGGGGACATCATGGGGAGGTTAGTTAAATCTTCCACTTTGCTACAGCTTCTTGTGGCTCGAGAAAAGTGGGGCAGGGCTGCAGACGGACTCTGCTATGAGTGACAGGATCCACACTGGGCTGTGAAGAAGACACAAAATGGAGAAAACCTGCCCAGAAAAACCAGTCTCCCATGCGACCTAGCCCAGAGAGGCAGTCTTCAGAAATGGACCTGCAGGAAGCCAGAAGCCTTGCCCAGTGACAGTCAGAAGATAAGCAAAGGACTTCTTATGACAATTACAGCAAAGCCAGGATGTATTGCACAGCTATGTCCTCAGTGGCTGACCTGATCTCCTCTAAAGGCCGACAGAGAGGGTCATGTGTGCTGTCCTTAAGCCTGTGAATATCTGAGAGTCAGTCAGACACGCATGTTCCTCATGATCATCTGCATATGCTCCCTCAACTCTGAGTGAGCATTTCTGTTTCCCTCCTGTAGGCCTTGCTGAGTACTGCAGGACTGGAGGCTGCCAGGCATGCCTCAAGGGCACAACCAATTGTTCTGAACTCATCTGCACCCAGGACAGTCCCTTATGAGGATTGGGACTAGAGTGGGGGTACCAAACATAGGAGCTGTTCCAGGAAGACACTACAGGGGCATTGCTGTCTCCAGGAGTCAGGAGAGAGTAAACCCAGAATGCCCAAGTTGGCTGCTATGAACCAGAAATAGACATTGGCAGGGTCATGAGGCACCTTTTCAGAGATGGGAGTCTTGCTGGGGTGAAAAACCAGAAGGCACCACACCTGCTTCCCATGAACTCTGACCCCAAGGAGGTTGGTGCAGCCATTTGCCTGGATGCTTTGTATCTCTAGAGTTTCACCAACAGTCCCAAGCACAGCCTTGTCATCAGAAAGTGTGAGGGCTGCTTGACCCTGTAATCTTGCTGTGTGGGTTTTTTGTTTGTTTGTTTGTTTTTTGTTTTTGTTTTTTTGCAGGACAGTCCCCTGCCCTCCATCCCAGATCATCTTCTCCTCACCTTTTTTCTGTAACATCATTTTATAACTTAACCAACAAGGAATCAGCAGCTTAGGTGGGAACCAGAAGTAAATACAGTGATCTCAGATGGATAAGCCTGTGGATGCTTCCAGTTGCTGTGAGGATAGGGTAGAGTCAGTGAGCCTACCCTATGGAGTTTGGTGGTGGTCCAACAGGAGAGTGGTCTGAAATGTTCTGGAAGTTCCAAGGGCTGATGCTGAAGATGACATTCCACTGACTTCCCAGTATCAACTCTAGAACAGCTAGCAGGAGACTGACTGAGGCCCTGGCTCCCACCCTAGATCCTTTTGGGTATGGCAGCTACTCACTACATGCTTCTCCCACCCATCACTGCTTCCTGCACAGAACAGCCATGTCTGAGGTCTTCCATCTTCCTCCTATGTTTTTAAAAAATATTTATTTATTTTATGTGTATGAGTACACTGTTGCTGTCTTCAGACACACCAGAAAAGGGCATCAGATCCCATTACAGATGGTTGTGAGCCACCATGAGGTTCTTGGGAATTGAACTCAGGACCTCTATAAGAGCAGTCAGTAGTCTAACTGTTGAGCCATCTCTCCAGTCCTTCCTCCCCTGTTTTCATGAGCATCTCCTGTGTGCAGGTGGATGCTGGACTTAAAGATGCTGCTGTAGTTATGGAAACGATTCTGACCCTGAACATGCCCCAGCCCAAGCCAGCAGGGAGGGAAGATGAGGAATGGTAATGGCCAACAGTAGGTGGTACCTGAGCAGCAGGAGCTGGGACCCTACTCTTCCCTGATGTGGTCAAGCATGGTAGGGGAGGAGGTGTGGTTCCCTGATGGTTACCAGCTCTGGTAACTAGGTTCAGAGTTCTCAGATATAGCACAGCTGTTCTCTTTACCCTGCCCCAGCCCATTGGCAAATGCTGTAGTCTGAAGTAGAGAAGACTCTAGTTAGGGCTACAATCCCAGGTGAACTCAGTGCCTTCTTCCTATTTCCCTCCTCCTGGGATCCATTCTCCTTTCTGCCTTCCTTATGCCACATAGGCATGTTAGATGGAAGGTAAGAACCAAAGACCTAAGCCCTAGCTGTTCCTCTGGAGGGAGGTTGGAGAGAGACAAGACACTGCCTGCCTCTCTACATCTGGATGTGGTGAGCCATGTACTGTACCAAGGCACTCCTTAGCACTTGTGGCTTGATGGCTATGTTTACCTTCCAAGTAGGGGAGGGGACCATGGGGGCCTGCCACTTGCCTTTCTTTAATTGCCCAGGTGAATTTTCTCACTGTATAGACGAGGAAGCTGAACTGTGGGTCCCAGAAAGGTGCCCCAGTGAATGACAGCTGACAGAGCAGGGACACAGCTAGCCCCCAGTTTTCAGATTCCTGTTTGCCATTCCACCTGCCCCACGAATGGTCTGTGATCACTATGAATCCTCTGAAGGCTCTGCATGTGGGAGAGGCTTCGTTGAAAACCCTCGCAAAGTGTTTTTAGCCTAAGCATGGCATATACAGAAGCAGGACCAGAATCTCATCTTATTATGCTGTAGTTCAGTGGAAGTGTATGTGGGGAGAGATCCATACGATCAATGAATAGTCCAAGCTGGGGCCACATACAGAAAGAGCTTGGAATAGAGGTGCTGGGCAGAGAGATATGAGTGAGTAGAGGCCCAGGTTTTGGGTTCCATTAAGAGGGAAGCCACTGATCAGGGAACTTGTGACAGTTAAGGTGGCCAAAACCATGGACTTGCCAGTGGGTAGGAGTGGCCTGTGTGGTGTTGGGCTGAGGGAAGTGAGATGAAGGAGTGCTTAGATCTGTCTATACCTGGAGAAGCCACCAGGCCTGGAGACTCTAGATTAACTTCAACATGTGAGATGAAGGAGTGCTTAGATGTGTCTATACCTGGAGAAGCCACCAGGCCCGGAGACTCTAGATTAACTTCAACATGTGAGATGGGACCAGCATAGACCAGTGATGCCCAGTAGTTACCAGAGGACATCTGTCCAACATCACCAGTGCCACACACATTCATTACCTTCATGGGCAGCCCTTGGCTAAGCATAGCCTTTTCTCTTCCTCAAAGCCGAGAGCCAATGTGGCTCCAACTCCAGGCATCACATGTGCTCTGAAATTCCTTGGTTCTTACCCATATTTCAGGACTTCAGATGCCTGTAGAGGGTGTGCTCTGTATTGAGGTTTTGTGTGTGGGACCCATCTGTTCATGGACCTCAGGATACCAGGAATGCTCAGGTATGTCCTTGGCATGACTGGTAGTCACCTGGCAATGGCATAACAGCTTCTAGACAATGTGGTTCTTTGGAGGGTTGCTGGTGGCCACAGGTTCTCAGCTTGGAAGTTTTACCAGGAGGAGCTCAGTCCATGGCCTATTAGTGCCAAGAAACTCTAGAAAACTGACACTTCACAGCCATTTGGAGGCCTTGAGCCAAGTATAATCTTTACCTCACACCTTTCTTGTGCCTAAACAAGTGTAACCTCATTCAGAAAAAGACCCAGTAAATACATTTGTTGACTTCCTGAGTCCAATATAAATCCCTTAAGCTCTTAAATCTCAATCAAATATTCTCGAACGGCCTAAATATAGCTTAAATGGGGCCGCAATGCTGTGAATTATGGGTTACAAAGCCGTGGCTATTTCATTGCTTTGATGAAGCTGTAAATGTCAAAACCAACTCAGGACTGGAGTGAGGGCTGCCTGACCAGGCACCTGAGTGAGAATTGATATTTCGCTTAATTTTCCATGTACAGACAAGAAAGAAAGCATTTTCTTTGAATTTATTTTATAAGCAGACTGTAGAATTGATTTTTCCAGTAAGGTCTTTGATGCTTAGGCTGTCAGAGGACAGTGGAAAAGGCAGGTGATTGGTCATGTCGAATTGAGTGGACAGTGTATTGGTCAATTGTTGCTGCATGTGGCTATGCAATGAGCAATGGAGATTTCTCAGAAAAGCGTATAGGGGCATGGGGCTCTCTCTGCCCAGTGAGGTGCACATGTGGCTCTGCTCAGGGCTCTAGGTTAACAATGTCGATGGTGCTGTGTTTGTGGTTTTGTTGGAGCTGGACTTAATTTCCTGTCTAAGGCTGAGGGAGGTCCAGCTAACACTGCTGGTCTAGACAGGTGACCACGTCCCTCAGTTTCCCATCTTCCTTAAAGTTGGCCCAGACCTCTTCATGGGGACATCTGCTCATAACATGTGGTCAGCATGGTCTGGTAGAGCTCTCTCTAGATTCCTAAATCTAAAAGAGACAAAGATAACGAGGAAACACTTGGTAAAATATTAGAGAAGGGGTGAGAGCGGGTTACCAAAACCCGAGAGTTAATTAAAGGAGCACAGAGAAAGAAATTAATCAGGAATATGGAAATGACTTTAATGAAAATGGAGCAAGTCCTACTTTAAATGACAGATGGTGATCAACTGATTCACCAAGTCAGCCCTGTATTACAAAGAGCACATGAAATGCAGGGGTAGGGAAAGAGAATGTGCAGATGTAGTCACATCTGTGGGCCATTTCTTTGGTTGCTAAGTGTTCTTTCATAATCTCTGTCACTTTGGTTATATATGTATTTTTATCACAGCAAAAGAAAAGCAAACTAGGATATAATGATAAATTATCTAATTTATGGGGCTGAGGAGCTATCTCTGTGGTTAATAGTGTGTTCTGCCCTTGTATAGGTTTCAGATTTGATTCCCAGGACACATATCAGGCAGGTAGCTCACAACTGCCTTTAGCTCCAGCTCTGAAGAATCTGATGCACCCTATCTTCTGTGAGCACCTGCATGCACCTGCACACCAACCCTGGAATCATAATTAATTAAAAGAAAATTACAGGGTTGGAGAGATGGTTCCATGGCTAAGAACACTGGCTGTTCTTTTAGAGAACCCAAGTTCAATTCCCAGCACCCACATGGCAGCTCACAACCATCTGTAACTCTAGTTCCAGGCATAGGACACCCTCACACAAGAATACATAAAAAAACAAAAGTACCAGTTCACACAAAATAAAAACAAATAATTTTAAAAAATACAAAGTTTACAAGAAATTTGAGTTGACCTAAAATGCTAAGCAACCAACAATATGACAACTGAATGCATAAGTCAAGAACTTCTAGAAAAGTGAGAATAGCAGGAATCAGAACAAATATAAATGAAGTGTTTAAGAGCACAGCCTTTGGAATTTCACATTTTAGGAAGAAAATAAGTAAAATTGAACACAGAAAAAATATGAACAACAAGCAATGATACATGATTTATGTTACCCAGAAGGAAAAACACACATTGAAACACCTATTGAATTTGCAAAGCAAATAGACTGCTTCTGGCCACAAAGAGAGCCTCAGAAAACACAGCATTTGAAAAGGAGGGATATTCCAAACCATAAAGTGTTTCAAATCTAGTAATAAGACATGCAAAAATAGAAGTTGGAAAACCCACGAACCATGTAGGTTAACACAGTAGAATGTAGAGAAGAAAAGACAAGTCACCATGATGATTAATGTTGATTATCAACTCGATAGAATCTGGACTCACTCAGGAGACAAATCTCTGGGCACAAGTATGAGGGATTATCTGGGTTAGGTTAGTCTTTCGGCATGTCTGTGAGGGATTTTATAGACAATTGAAATGGGACTACTCACCCTAGATACAGTCAGTGGCATTCCAGGTGCTGGGGTCTTACGCTATATGAAAAAGAGAAAGCAAGCTGAGCATCAACAGTCATTGCCCACTACTTCCTGACTGCACATGCAATGTGACCAGCTGCCTCCAGCTCCTGTTGCCACATCCTGCCATAATAGACTATACTCTTGAGCTGTGAGCCAAAATAAATCCTGAGTTGCATTTGTCACATATTTAATCACAGCACCAGGAAACATAATGCAGATACTTAATGCAATTTTGGGGTTTTTCTTACTATCAACCAAATGTAGTTGCAAGCAGCTATGCTCTGGTCTTGAGTCCTCTTTTGTCTTTCATTGTGTTGGGTACCTGCCAGGCATGATGGAGGACAGGCAGCTGTTACCTGCAGTGTGGCTTTAGTTGCTTCTAGGACTATGGTGGATTTATACATTCCTTTGTTGCCTCCTTTCATGGTGAGGCCAGAAAGCCATGGAGCCATGGAGCAGAGTGTGGAGATAGTGAGGCCATCGAGACAGATTTGCTTGTCCTTGAACTAAGTCATGAGACATTTTTGACATTTTCTTTTCTTCTTCGAAGGAAGAGCCCAAGACACCCATGTATGGTCCATTCTTTTCTGATCTGATAGTCTTTTTTCTATCCCAGTATAATATGGCTTGGACCTGTAGGTCTTGCCTATGAGACCATGTGAAATCTTGTCTTGCCCTAGAGGTCTGACTAGGGTGCAGGGTCCCCACCATGCTTCAGCAGGATGCACACTGTGTTGTGTAATCAAGAAGAGCAGCCCAACACAGCATAGTCACAGCCCTGCAAGAAGAAGCCTTTGTGTCAACATGTTCCAGACTTCTGTATATGTAAGAGCTGTTGGCTTCTCAGAGAGTTCTGGCTCTGGGACTTGGGATCTTATTTGGGGTAAACACCAGGGAGCTGCAGAATTGTGATAATTTTGGTGATTCTGATCCTGGTGACATGGGAACTGCTGGCTGGCACAATCCAATCAGTGGAAAAGCTGGTACACCTGCAAGGCATGCTGGGACTACATGTTGCCACCCTTCTTGCTGACCTTGGAGGAGTGTGTCATCCTCTGTACTGCTAGCAGAATCCTTCCATGGTGTCTGCCATTAGACAGGCGGATGCTTGGAAGTTCAAGACTGATAGGCTGAGAGGAGGAGTAAGATAAACTTTTAATATATGCCAAGTGCTAAAAACCCAATGTGCACTTGTATACACTGTACCTACTGTGCATATCCAGTGCTGTACATGGTAGATGCCAATGGAGAGTTTGTTCATTAGCCTGGAAAATGGGGTAGCTCTTACAGGACCTCTGTTAGTGGGAGGTATGTGTCAGCCCTAGGATCTTGGAGAAAAGGTTTTTTGTTTGTGGAGCACACATTTATTTTCCAGCTAACTGCTGACTAGGGTGAGGAACCCACTTGTTGCTCTGTTCTGGCTCTAACAGGCTTGCTAAGCCTTTGAGGCCTGGAACCCTGCCAGTACCAGATCTAAGTGGAGCAGCCTGTCCTGTTTTGTTCACACCAGGGGAGGATCAGGAGGTGAGCACACCTGCACCCCCTGCACCTGTGTGTAGCCACTGGGGCAGCACGCTGAGTGCAGAGAGATCATTGCTTGGCATGGAGTTCCTACAGCTGCTTCTGGATTCTGCAGATGTCCCCTTCTTGCCACTCCTTCACTGCTTCTGTCCTCATGTGCTCTCTGCCCTTCTATCTTACCTGTATGTAGTATTCAGTTTTCACACACTGTGAGGTATGCATTTGGCTTTCTTTAACATCTGTCTGTCCTTTCCAGAGATGTGGTTTATAGCAAGACAGGGAATTTGAATGGTTTTGTAATCTAGAATGAACGAACCCTCATCAAATCCTTGTGGGATCATACGTTGGATTGATATATAGGCAGCTGTCATGGTGATGGGTTAGGTCCATCTTAGACCTGTGTATACCTGCTCCACAACGCCCAACCTTGGTCACCTGGATGCTTATTCTTTGTCATATTCTGGGATACCAGGACTTTTCTTATCTGGCCATCTTGCAAAACGACCCTTCACAGTCCTCAGCCAAGACAAGGAAATTCCAAGCACAACATTTAGTGTCTGGGAGAGGTCAGCTGTGTACCTACTGCAAAGGGGTGCCAGGGTGAGGGATCCAGCTGCTCTTTGCATCCAGAACGAGTCCCTGTTGTTCACAGTGGTGACATATTTACAGAGGGCTGCTCATCTAGAGAGATGAACAGCCCCCAACCCTGAATCTTTATTCTTGGTAAAGGAGGGCTGTGCTTGGTTTTCAGTCTATTATAAATACCTTCTAGGCCTAGGCCTAGCCCCTAGGTAGGTCTCAGAATATGTAATGAGCTGGATTCATCCTTGGCTGACAGAAGAATGGAGATTGAAGCAGCTGCTCCTGAGAAGCTACTGAAAGAGTCAGTCAGGCAGGGAGCAGGTCAGAAAGAAGGGAGGCGGGAGGAGATGGGAAGAGGTGGGCAATGAGGGGATGAGAGCAGAGTGGGAGGGGAGTGTACAGAGTTTTGAGAGACACTGGTTAGGCTGGTAGCTACTGAGATCAAAGGCACAGATATTACCAGAAGTTATTTGCTTCTGCATCAGTAGGATGAAGAAGCGAGTGTGACAGCTTCCTCAGGCCCCCAGATGAGTCCTCTTCCACTTTGTGTAAACCAGGAGCCTAATGGGAGGTTTGGTGCTTATGTATTATTTGACTCACTGTTGTTTGATGAGTGGCTGAGTGAATGAATGAACGAATTAATAGAGATGGTAAGTCATATCCTGTGGTTCTTACTTCATATAAGATTTGAGCAGAAATGCCAGTACCTGGAGAGACACTTTCCACTTTATGCAGATGTCGCTTCCCAGAGGACTCCATGCTGAGGGATGGAGTGTACTCTCTGCTTTTTCTGCCATATTCTCTACTGGAGCACTGGGAACACTGGGGATGGCTCCATAGATTCATCCATTCCTCGGTGCCTATAATTATTCTTGTTTCAGTCAGAGGACTCTGCCTGGCATCTGCATAATGAGACTCCAGGTGGTTGCCTCACCTCGGTAGGTGCCTGACAAATGCTGTTGACTGACACATGTGAAGAAGAGAGTTATCAGGATAGAATGGCATCATCTGAGGAAAGGTGACTCAAGGGTCAGTCACTTGGCTGTGTCCTATCTGTGTGTATAGGCTTTGTACAGAGCTCTTGGGGCAAAACATGGATGGTTCAGAGACATGCTCACTTCCAGCTTTGAGTTCTGCTCATCGGAGAAAGTAATCCTAGGTGCAGCTTGTGGAATTTTTCATCCCTCTCTTGCTCACAGTGATAGTGAGAACCCCTTGAACTTCTGTGCTAAGAGTGGACATCACTGATTAATACAGTTTTAAGCTGAGATTTCTTCTGATCATCTATTTTTTTTCTTGCATACATCCTCTGAATGACATGTAGATAAATTCTTGAAATTATGAGTGTTCCCTCGAGAAGGGTTTCATCATCTAACCTATTTAACTAATTTATTAGTTACAATTATAACTCAAAATGGCACCAACTTCAGTATAATCAAAAACTATGTTTCAATTATTCATTGAGCCTTTAATTAAGAAGCCCCACTAAATTAATAAACGCTTCAGGATGGATGTCATGAAAAAGCCTCTCAGAAAGTCTTGACCAACTTTTTTCCATTAGTCTCCAAATCACTTCAAGGCTCGGCTTCACCACAGGAGGCTCTGAATGGATGAAGCCATGCAATCCAACCATGGCTCCCGCCCAGAGGTGAACAGATTCTTGATTGTTCCTCCTGCCAGGACTATAGACGCTCACTGAGGAGAGTCAAGTAGATGAAACTGAACAGTGTGCCACATGGTACTAGCATAAGAAATGTAAATGTGTGTTATACTGAGCCCATCCTGTTCTTGATTGGGAAACCCTTAGCTACTAGCCACTTAGCTTGTAGGGAGAGTTGTGGCAGCAGGAGGCGCTGTCCACGGTGCTGAGGCATCAGACTCTCTGGGTCTCACAGGGGCAGCACCATTCTTCTGGGAGGTAGATCAACTTCCAAGGTAGTTTCTCCAGCAGTCAGACTTAAAATAGGCGAGGAAATGTAGGGTCTTGGCTCCAGGGAACTTTTTGTTAGTTGTCCTAGCTCAGGTCAGGTCGCTACTCCACTTTCTTCTTGGAACACCCATCCTGTCTGGCCTTCCTTACCCTTCTAGTTATGGTCAACAGCCTCATTCTCAGTAGGTGCCTTATAGGCAGTGTTGGTGGCTTCTCTTCCATAAAGCTGCTACTTCTGCAAGCTCTGTCCCTACTGGGAGGTCACCCAGTAGGGTGTTAACTGGCCAGCTGTGGTGGGAAGCACTGTCATGACACAGACTCCAAAGGAAAAAACCCACAAGAATAAGTGGACTTGGCAGTCTTGCAAATTCTTAGGCTCAGAAGAGTCTGGCTGCAGATCAGAATGCTGAGGGTGATCCCACTCCCAAGTCAAGCCAGTGAGGGAGGGGCTTCTCCTTTCAGCCTAGGTCTCAGACCCAGAGAGAGGTACAGGCTGTCTACAAGAGTTATAATCCCAACTTTGAAAGGACACAGGACCCCAAGATGGAAGCCTGGGCAGGATATGCTCAGCCAAGCTAAATCCTAGGACAGATTCTAGCTGAGTGTTGTTTCTGAGACTTTATCAGGAGATCTTGAAAAATTGAAGAACAAAGAATTTATGTATGATTAATTCCTTGCACTTTAGTGCTTGTCAGAATATTACTGAGCTAGTAGCTGCCAGTTAATAATGCATCTGTGTGTAATGCTGCTCGCTTTATTATCTTGAGCATTAGGGATTCCAGTACTGAAGCCAGAGCACTGTGTTCAATTATTTATTAATATAACAGACAAGAAACGACATGATACTAGCAGCGTTTACCACCCTAAAACAGTGGGAAGCAAAGCGTGGCACCCTAGATTTTTAGATAGGAAGAGGGACTTCCCTGTGGTTTCTGTGGGCTTTTAAATTCTGTGTCAAAGGGCCTTAAGAACAAGCCTTGCGTTTTACCTGTACTCTATAGATCTTTTCTTGTCTTTGGGCCTCTGGTGCACATATCCACGCTTCTTTTTACATACTGATTTGGGGATTGTGTTAACAGACTTACTTGACTAGAAAGCACAAAGGATAATCCTTTTCTCCCCCACTCTTCCCTTTCCTCTTCCCCTCCTCCCGCCACCCATGCACACAAACATATACAACTGTTACTGTTGGTACCCTGATTTGGGGGGAAGAATCTCAGAACCTCAAGCTGGAAAGTCTGACCCACTCTTGAATGTCTATGTGGAGTCTGCTCTGCTCAGCATCTGCTTCTGAGGGCTGTGTGCCCATGCAGGTTAGCCCTGTTACCACTGTGTGGCTGCAGTGATCAGAAGCAATCACTAGCAACATGAGTTTTCACAGAGAGAAGTGTCTTCCTGCGGGGGTTGCTAGGGTTGTGATTTTCTCACACTCTCAATGCTCCTAGATTTCATGTTAGCCTCTGGAGAACACACACACACACACACACACACACACACACACACACACACACACACGTGGGAACATGCACTCAAAAACTGTTATTTCTACTTGAATGTTCTTCAAATATTTGAAGGGCTCTTTCATGTGTCCTCCTAATCTTTTCTTTTCTGAGCAGAACAAATGGCCCCATCGATAGAATCCTGGAAATCTGCAGAGTCCACACATACCAATGGCTACTCCAGACTTCAGTGAATGCTATTGAGCATCTTATGTAAGCTGTGAGCAGGGGAGACTGTGGTAAGTAACCAGGAAGCCTACCCCTGCTTGCCCCTGATTCTTGCACACATAATCTCCTTGGGGCTCCCCGAGGTGTCGCTGATTTGGAGGGCTGGATGCCTTCGGAACTGAACCCCATGTGAGAAGCACAGTAGGCTGTGTTAAACTCCTCACTCAAAATTTTAACTTTTACTATATGGTCTTAATTTACCTGTCTTTCCACTTCTACCCAGGTTCCTATGAACAGCACCGTCATTTATTTACATATTCTCTTACAGTTAACAGAGGTACCTCCTCAAAACTTTTCCTGGTCCTTTACATTTACAATCAGTGAATGGATGATGAAAAATAAAACAACTTGGTGTCATCAAGTCTTGCACACTATCTGGTAGGAAGTGTGGCCAAGGCATGAACCGTCCGGTCCTCTCTCCCTCTGTGTTTGCTATGATCATGA
>JADRCH010000028.1:5137729-5282595 GCA_019843965.1 Rhynchomys soricoides | reverse complement strand
TCCATCCCATCCAGAGAGCATTTCATGAAGATATGAAAGACATTTGGTTTCAAAAGAAAATGTATGTGTGTAAGTTTAAGATTATAGGCAAGGTAGGTTCAAAAGTAGTTGTAACTATTGAAGTGATTCGTATGCTGTACTGAGACAACAGGAAGAGTGCCTTGAGGCAATACCCCATCCACAGAAGTGTTCACCTTATGAAAATGCAAATTATTTGAAAGGAAAGACTCTAAACAGAGAATCCCGCTGGACAGATTCCCTGGTGGAAAGCAGACACATGAGGAATTGTTTTTCCCATAGTTCTCAGAGGCCACTCCCACCATGGTCTGGGGAGGCTGAGTTATTCCTGAGCTGGAAACATTGTTCACATGGTGCTAGTCCTACAGGCATGAAAAACTGTGAGAATAAGTGGCTTGTGGAGGCTTTCCCCAAAGTTAAAGAAAGCCTCACAGGACAGGCAATATGCGGAGGATTTGGATTCCCTGCAGGGGAGCCCTGCCAGGTCATACATGAAGCTGTGATGTTGATGTTGAATCCTAGATTGAAATAGAGACCCCAGGATACTGGAGATGACAGATCTTAAGGCATTCACTGATGAAAGACACAGGTCCAGAGTGAAGGCAGCTGAAGAGAGGCAGAGCTAGAGAGGTGGTTCTACTTTGGGTCACAAATGATTCCATCACAAGCTCAAGGTGCCAGATATAGAGCTTCAGGGTTTGTTTTTGCCCTGCTGGCTTTTATTTTTGCTCTGGCCAGATATGTGCATGTTTACATCTTCACCACTTCCTTTTCGAATGGGAATGTTAACTCTGTTGCCCACTAGAAGTATGTAACCCGTTTAATGATATTATAATGGGAGTCACAGTTAAGAGAGTAGTACCTCAAGTCTCCGAAGAGACTATGGACCTGAACAGTGTTGGAATTTTAAAAGAAGATGGGGACTTTAGAAACTAGATTGAATACAATTTGTATTAGGAAATGGCTGTGAGCTGAGGAGGGCCAAGGGCAGGCATTGTGTTCTGAATGTGAACCGTCACCTACAAGCTCAGAGGATAAACACATGGTACCCAGTTGGTGGTATTGTTTAAGAAGCTTGTGGAACCTATAGGAGGCAGGATCTTGTTGCAGGAGGTGGGCCTTGAGGTTGTAAGGGGAAGCCTTACTTCCTATCCACTTTCTGCTTTATCTTTTCAGATGAAGCATGACCAGCTAGCCTCCTATTCCTGCCACAATGATGTCCTCACCATGATGGACCCTACATCCTTGAACCATAAACAAAAGCTTCCTTAAAGTTGCATTTGCCAGAGATTTTGTCACAACAACAAGAAATGCCACTAATTCTAATGGTGGCAATGTCAGTGGCATCAGGCTTGGCCCCTGATAGCAAACATCAGAAACAGAAACCCTCCAAAGACCTGAGTGCAGATATTGGTCCTGAAAAGAAAGAAGCTTTAAGAGGCGAGCATGCTGGAGGTGGCTGGTGCCTGGCTCTCTGCCAAGAAGCTGTTCACAGATCACGTCACATTGACACACTGGGCCAAGTGTGGACATGCAATGTTTCTTTGAATCAATAAAATAGACAATAGATAAACAACTCAAAAATTGGCATGCACCCCTGCATTGGGAATCTTCTTATAAAAAATGTCCTTCCCACAAGGAAGGGCATGCATTTGCTCTGGGTCAGAGGCTGTTCTTGTAAAAGGGAAGTGGGAGGAGATGATTCAGTAAGGCTTGCAATAGCTGTGATTTCAGGATAAGTAAAGGAATAAAACAATATTGAAGGTTTCAAAGCACGAAATTCATCACGTGTTCATGGACCCATGGAACACTGGGAGACATAAAGATTAGAACACTCCAAAGAGAAATCTCAAGCACACAGGTGGACATTTTATGGACAAAGTTTTTATCATAATGAAGCAAAGCTTTATAATAATAGAAAAGAACAATAAGGTGGTCAGAGAAGACTACATCAGTTGGAGGCCCCTTACCCCTACAGAATGCACAATCAACATGTCATAGAAAACTATTAGATGTGGAAAGCCAGCCCACACCAACCCCAAGGACTGAGGCTCACAGAGATGGATCTGGTATTGGATCCAAGTCTCCCCTTCATCTTGGCCCAGCTTCTAGGATCAGCTGGATTCCCTGGCATCCAGTTAACTGAGCTGATGTCCTCAGAGCCAGAGCTTGGGGGAGAGGAGACTTTTCTTTGCTGTGAGACTTTCTTTGGGGGGAAATAATGTTTATTTATACAAATATGTCTTTGGAGAATAAATGTCTATTTATCCTAGAGAGAGTATTGATAAATAGGGCAAAGAATAATTACACCGTGTTTAGCTTAGTGAACTAGTAAGTTTATTAAGGTTCCTTACAGGTGATTCCTTACATAGGTGATGTCTTACCTATGAGAACACGAGAGGCTTAAAAACAGCATTAGCATCTCCATAATCATGGATGATGACTCCCAAAAGATGCTTCTTTGGACCTCCCTGCATAACCTGCAGGCAGCTTGGCTGGTAGGAGAGTCTTTTGGTCTTAGGGAGGAGCCTTGTGTTTCTTGTAAGTTTCAGGATCTTCCTGGGACTTCTTATACATACTAACTTTTATATGTTTCATTTACTTGTTGTGTCTTATGAGCCCCTATCTTGGTAGGAATGTTGCAATTTGGAGGTACCAGCCATGCAACACTCTCATATTGATGTCTGTCCCAGAGCCTGCTAAAGGTCTGCTTTTAGTCATGTGATGTGCTTCTGACTGCTAGAGAAGGTATCACATTTTCTTCTGCCCCTGGAGGTACCTCCAGTGTGTTAGGAAGACTCCCTTGATGGACAGTTCACCCAAGCAAGACCTGGATACCTAGATACCCATGGTGATAATTGTTCCTTCCAAAGTGTGAATGACTTTTCGATGGTAAAGGCATGAGGTCCCCTCTCTTGGGTGAGAAATCAAATCTTCCAACATCTCATCTTTCACGACAAAACAAAATAAAGAGAAAGCTCAGTATTGCATTAAAAGAGAGGAAATGAACCAAGAAAGACCAAAGAAATGAGGGTTCCTGGGAAATTAGACTAAAAACTGCAAACAGCTCATGGGAAACGAAGCATGGAGAGGATTTATAAATAAGTTAATAACGATTTCTTTTAATAGACTAATAAAATAGATGAATGCCTAGCAAATGTAATCCAAAGAAAAGTAAGAGTGAGACTGTACATGTTTTATGGATTTCAGAAGGGTTGTAACTATGTAAAGTATTCTGTAGTAGAGGCTGCATAGGATTAATGAAAAGACACTTTAACATGGAATTCTCCCTGCAACCGTACAATACCCTAGCTTGAAATCTAGACGAAATAGTTGATGGTGAGGGGAAATACAAATTACCTGTATTGACTCAGAAGGAAATGTTCACAAAGCACTGGCCAGACAGCTAGACACAAGATAAGTTTACGGAAATCAATAATTTTGCTTACAATAGAAAAATAAATACCCAGAAAAGGAAAGGAAGGGAAATACTTTGTGCAAAGTGCTACTTCCCTGTGGAGGTACAACCCTGTCTGGTAGGTCATCCCATCATTCCATCAGAGGACATGGAGAGCATGGGAGTCATGTGCTACACTCACCCTGCAGACTTCACTCAGCCACCCAACCCTCAGGGGACAGCTTGTGAATGGTCTGAAAGTTGGCAGGAAATGACAAATTCCTAAGAACAGTCAGGGAAATGGAACAAATCATTGCCACACCACTTAGTGCCAAATGGCAGCTGCTTTCTACCCTGTTTGAAAAAAAAAATCAACATGGTTCTGGCCCAGGGCTAGAAAAGAACAGCGCGGAGATGTAGAGAGCTTTGTACAAGAAGCTAATGAGGGAGGTCTGACTGACCCAGGAGGGCTGGTACCCAGACAAGGGAAGAATGATAGTCTTCCCTCCTTCCCTCTTCTCCTCCCTCTCTCCTTTCCTTCCTCCTTCCCACCCTTCCTTCCTTCATTCCTCTCTCCCTTTCCATCCTCCCTTCCTCCCATTTCCCTCCCTCCCCCTTTCCCTCCCTTCCTTCCTCTCTTTCCTTCCTTCTTTCCTTTCTCCTTCCCTTTCCATCACCTCCTCTTCCTCTCCCTTCTTTCTCTTATTTCTTTTCCTCATCTCTCTTCTTTTTCCTTATCTCCTCTTCCTTGTTTCCTTCCTCTCTTCCCTTCCTATCCTTCCTCCATCCCTCTCATTCCATTCCACCTTTCCTCCCTTCCTTCCTCCAGTCTACCCTTCTTATCTTCATTCTTTACTTCCTTCTTCTGTCCCTCTTTCCCTCCATCCTTCTCTACCTGCATTTCTAAATCTTTTCTCTTTATTTTGGGGGCAGCTTTGGCTTCCCTCAAACTTCTGATCCTCCTGTCTCTGCTCCGATGTCCTGAGATGAGAGTTGAGACTCAACATTCCCAGATAGTACAACACATGAAGATGCTGCCAGTTCGCATGGAAGTGGGGCCTCACACCTGACAGAATAACAAATCCAGATGGAGCATCAACCTCTGAGATGGCAGTCATCATAATGATAGTTACACAGGGGAGCCAGTCTTGGAGGCTTGTATGTAATCTACAAATGAGGAAGTACTTCTTAGTAAGGAATCTGGAAGTCGTAAAGGGAAGTCATTTGTGTCCAAATAGAAATAAAAACAATTTTGATGATCATTATGAAAGTGATATATGGGTGCAAATGACAGACTGTGATTATTATTTACAATATCCAAGAAACACGTCATATTATTTAAAAGTTGGCAAAGGAGGAAACTAACCATCTAACAAATGTTTGAAAAAATAGTCCAGCACCTGAGTGCTTAGAAATTTTCAAATATAATAAACCATATGCTTCATTCCTCCAGACTAAGATAAATAAGAAGAATAAGAAAATAGTAGGGGACTGTGCCATCCATGCTACTCACCCAAATCCAAGTTATCAGAACATTATGGAAGGATCTGGACAAATCCACACTGCCCTGTGATGCTTTTGGGCTTTAACGATATGTTTGCATTTGTATGTGCCTTAGGCAGGCAGGGCTTGCAAAATGGGCTTCATCATATACAAAGGCAACACTGATAGAAAATGATTTGTTGTGTTTGGGTATTTGGATGATCTTCTTCTTCTTCTTCTTCTTCTTCTTCTTCTTCTTCTTCTTCTTCTTCTTCTTCTCCTCCTCCTCCTCCTCCTCCTCCTCCTCCTCCTCCTCTTCCTCCTCCTCTTCCTCCTCCTCCTCCTCTTTCCCCCTCCCCCTCCTACTCCCCTCCCCTCCCCCTCCCCACAGACACATGTCTGGTATCTCCAGTTGGAGCTTCTGGTAGCTGCTTCCATATTTTCCCTATGTTCAGCCACAGGAGACAGCTCACCTCTGCTGTCTCATCAATTCTTAGATGAGGATGTTGCTCCAAGGTCCTTCCTGGCCCAGTCTGTGGGGGCTTCTTCATTTCAGTCACCCTGATGCAGCTGCCCATTTGCTGCTGCTGCTGCTTCTTCCTCTTCCTCTTCCTCTTCCTCTTCTTCTTCTTCTTCTTCTTCTTCTTCTTCTTCTCTCCTCCTCCTTCTCTTTTTCTTCTTCCCTCCATGAAAGTACTGTGTCCTTTCTTTCCCCTTTCTTGAGCTTTACACATTTTTCTTTTTCAGACTTGTTCTCCCATGTCCTCTTTTCTTCCCACCAAGAATTCAGAAACACAAGGAAGGCCATCCTTAAGTGGGTTGGTGCCAGCTTGTATTCTCATAAGGTGGTACTGGTTGAAGGTGGAGATCATGGTCCTTGTCATAGAGGTGCCTTCTAGCCTCTTTCTGGATACAAATTAGTGTGTGTGTGTGTGTGTGTGTGTGTGTGTGTGTGTGTGTGTGCGCGTGCATCCCTGTGTGGACATATGTGCATGTTTGGACCAATATGTGGCTGGCCTCATTGTGGGAATCAACAGGTTTTGCTACTGAGGCATGGGCAGGAATCTTGGCTGCATTATTAACGTGTTCCTGCTCTCTCTGCACCACACTACTGTTTCATGGCCCTGAGTCTGGCCTTTGAGAACTGTGTGTCCAAGCTGATTCTTTCTCTGTTGGCCTCAGGTCCTAGAGGGTTGGAGGGAGCTCTTACACATATTCCTTTCTCTTACTGTCCAAGGCCCTAGCTGGATACAGTGGACCCCACATCCTCCCTAGATACTGAGCAACCAAACACATGTCTGGGTGACAACGTATTTGGGGTGTGTGTGTGTGTGTGTGTGTGCATGCTGGTAGGATCCAGGAAGTAGACAATAAGTTTCCTGTGGCATCTGGATTTAAAAATCCAATTTTCAAGGTGCTTCTGTCTTTAAACCAAAGCTCTGTATTCCACTGACAGCAGCCAAGTGGATCCCTCCCTGTGTCTTGCCCAAGAATGTCTAGGATTCTGTCTGCCTGTGACCCCTCTGAGGATGCTCAGAGTATTTGCCAATGCCTCCTTCACTGTAGAGTATTCCGAGTCTTGTCCACCTTGACCTACGGTAAGGGGCCATATTACCTGTAGGGTTGCTGATTCCTGTTTCCATGGTCCTACTTGTTTTTTTAAGCGAGACAGTCTCACACTATAGCCCAGCCTGCCTTGTACTTATTGCAAACCTTCTTCCACCCTTCCCAAGTGCTGAGATTACAGCTATGTCCTACCACACTGAATTCATGTGGTACTTGGGACTCAACACAGGGCCTCTTGCATGCTGGGTAAGCATTCTACCAACTGGGATGCATCCTTGTACATACTACTACATTTAAGGGTCAGATTGTGGACTGGCCAGGCCAGGCCAGGTTGTAGACTATGTAGGCCAGTGTCTCCTGCCAAATCTGCTTCTCCACACTTGGATTTTGGACACGAGGTACCATAGTGCGTCATGAGAAGAGGCTGGTAGTTACAGTAGCATGCATAATCACCAAACCAAGTTGGAGACTCTTCATCTCTGAGTTGGATGATCTGGGATGGAACCTGGGGCTGGGGGACAGCTGTGGAGGCATATCAAGTACTCTGTGGTGGGGATTGTGTCAACACACCCTGATCCTCTGTCTCCTAGAACCACTGAAGGAGAAAACCAAGACAACTGGAGGAATGGGCCAGGCAAAATTGCCACCCTGAGCTTAATGGCCTCAGGAAGACACTCCTGTAAGTAACAGGGAGTTAGTTCAGCACTTTGTACTTTGTTGTTGTTGTTAAAATCACCTATTTTCTATTAGAAGGAAGGTTATTGCATGTTGTACTTCCCTGGACATTATTCAGTGAGTTTTACTGCATAGTGGATTGTTGTCCATCCTTCAGTCTCCAGGGGGACCATCTGTCAAGTACTGAGTACGTCTTACACATTAACTGCGGGATGGGGCTCATCTGCTTTACGTGTGGAATTGCTGAGACTGATGGGAATCTGCTGTTAGACACACAAAAAAATCTAAAAAAAAAAAAGAAAAAATGAAAAACCAAGCAGAGACACTGGACGTGGCATTGTTTGGCAGATTTGCATATTTATGAATTTCTATAATTTGAAAAGATATCTTTCTTGGCTTCTCTCTGGGAATATATTGCCATGTGTCAAAATCAAAGCAATCAAAACCAACCCTGCCAGCCAGCAGCGAATGCGTTCATCACCCCGTGTTACAGCATCCAGATAACTTGCTTATTCATAGATGCCTCTGCAGATAGAATTGAAATAATTCATCTATATTGATGTGTGAATTGTGTTTATTTTAAAAGCTACCACAGAGCAAACTTAAACACGATGGCAAATTGTGTCAGAGGGCATTCTCTCCCCTCTCCCAACCCATGTCATCTTTGTCTTATAAACAGTTTTCTTACAGCTTTGTGTTTTCACACCACTGTTTGATGATTGCTCTCTTGCCAGAAGCCTCTGCCACCTACTGGTCTCCTGTCCCTCTGTCTTCCTTTCCTGACCCTCATAAAATACAGGTAAGGCACTTACGCTAAATCTCTTACTTTGAAGTGGACAGAAATAGAAATGTACTTTTGGGGGCTCAAGATGTCATAGTGAGGAAATTAAGCCCTACAGGCACTTTCTTTCTCTTGGGCTCCTTCAACCTTCTCTCCCAGCATTTGTACACAAACCCAGGCACAAGTAGAGTATGTTTCTTCCTCTACTCTTGACGATCTGAATGTGAAAAATCAATGCTCATCACAAGTAAGGATGGAGTGGAGATTGAGGCAGCCTATCTTTGCAGGGAGCCCCTGGGCTCTCTCCAGTGGCCTCACCACAATCAGTTACAAAGCCAATTCCATGCCAGTAGCCTAGCTGCTTTTCCTAGATGTTGTCGAGAAGTTACTTTTTATCGCTCTAGGGGACACTGATTTTGCTGGAAAGTCAAGGAAGGATGCCTTGTTGGCTAGACAAGGAGGGGTAGTGGTTGCAGGGGAGATAAGAGAGGTGGTAACCCTGAGACAGCTATTCAAATGTCCCCAGAGGGCCTAGGCACTCCAAACAGAACCCAGTGGTGTGATGGTATTGTTAACATGTCTGATATGGGGTTGTCTGTGCTGATGGGGTGTGTCTTAGTTACTTTTCAATTGCTGTGATAAAATACCATGACCAAGGAAACTTATAAAAGAAAGCATTGAAGTTGGGGCTCACGGTTTCAGAGGGTAAGAGTCTATGACCATCAGTGTAGGGCGCATGGCGGGAGGTAGGCAGACATCATGATCCACAAGCACAAGGCAGAGAAAGAGACACTGTGAATGATATGGACTTTTGAAACCTCAATGCCTATACACTGATACACCTCCTCCAACAAGGCCACACCTCCTAACTCTCTCCGAGCAGTTGCACCAACTGGGGATCAAACATTAAAATATATGAACCTTTGGGTACCATTCTCACTCAAAACACACCTCAGGGTGGCCTCTGGGACCTTGTATGTGTCCAGTCTGCCCAGCCACATAGCCTGCCCTAAGCACAATGCATTTCATGCCTGGTACTCCTCCCCCATTGCTTGTTTCATGCAGGTCCTGCCATCAAGACTGCCCAGGTTTGAACTTCAGTCTTATCTCCATGGCCTTTCTTCTCAGCATCTTTCCTGATCCTCTACTCCTACGCCTGCTGCTGTGAAGGATCCCTCCTTTGTGCCCTGCACCTTCTGGGTGTTGCTGGCCCACAGCCTGTCAGTAGGCAAGGACAGAGGCAGGCTCACAGGTCACAAGGGGCTGCCACACAGCTGTGAGGATGGACCTAGGATACAGGGGCTAAGGTGGTGGCATGATGCTGTGAAGGTCCCTGCTGACACTTTCTTTTCCTACTATCAATTCTTCATGCCTTGACCATGAAGCATAATGCAGCATCAGAGACACTGATCCCTCTGACTATAGTGACGGCAGAGAGCTGTGGAGCCACCGAGGGCAGGCAGGGTTCCCATGTGTGCTGTGTCCCTCAATCACTGAATCTGAGGATGTTGCCTGTTATTCTCATCACATGTGTTACAAGAGTACAGTTTCAGGTAATGAGGTCATGAAACACTCAGTAAGATACCTAGAGCTTACAAGACTATCAGGGAGTAAGGAAGAGGACCTCCAAGTCACAGAGTCTGACTTCTAGAATAATCCAGAAGTAGCTAGTGCCTCATTCCAGAATAGGGAGTCTGGAACTGCTCATCAAGGAAGCTGCTGCTTTGAGACCCTCCCTCCTTTAGCTGGTTCAGATAGGAAAAGGGACTTTTGGGTGCACAAGTTTTTGATCCACTGGTGAACCTCTCAACTGAGGAAAGCAAATGACACCTTCAGACTAAAACATAATTATATTACAGATGAAGAAGGAGAAATCATGAAAGCAAAGCAAGATCCAAATTTCATGATAGTCTCAATGGCTGACAGAGATGTGGAACTCCTGTCCCTGGCTGGCTGGAGGAATGGATGCTCTTAGATTTTTTTCCCCCAAGTTGGTTAAAGTTTATGTTCACACAGCAGCTTGGAGGTGGGTGTTCTGAGGAGCTTTTCCACACTGCTACTGTTCAGCAGAGAAGCAGCCTTCATCCACACAGCATGAGGGTTCCAGCTGATAGGACTCCGACCCACAGGGCTCTCACCTCTAGCATTTCACGTTCCTGGTGCAGTGGGAACAGCAAAGCACAGGAAAGGATGGCATAACTGTGCTTCCACACTGGGGGCAGGGTGGGACTGCCTAGAGAGGGAAGCCCGGTGTCCTACACTGCTTCCTACAGCTGTGATAAATGTCGTGACCAAAAGTTACCTGGGGAGGAAAGGGTTTATTTCATCTTACAGCTTATCTTACAGTTTATTTCATCTTATTCCATCACAAAGGGAAGCCAGGGCAGCAACTCAAGGCAGTAACACAGAGGCAGGAACTGAAGCAAAACCACAGAGCAACACTGTTTATGGGCTTGCACCCCATGACTTGCTCAGTTTGCTTTTGAAATACAACTCAGGACCACCTACTCAAGTGTGGCCCTGCCCACAGTGGTCTGGTCCCTCCCACATCAATCATTAATCAAGGAAATACTTCACAGACATGCTCTGATGGATGCTTTTTCTCAGCTCAGGTTCCCTCTTCTCAGATGACTCTGGCTTGGGTCGAGTTGGCAAAACAACCAGCATGGCAAGTGGCAATGCTGAATGTGGTGGCATGTTCCTGGTGAACCTGGGGACAAAACTACCGCACTGCATGAAGAAGGAAGGGACCAGACTGAAGGGGTGGGGCCAGGAGAGAACACAGGCAACAGCTGATGGTCAGACTGTGCTGAAGACACAGGTGAGCTGGAGTTGAAAATCAGAGAGTGCGTGCCATAAAAATGATGCAGAAGAGTGGTGGAGTGATGTAAAGAACCCACTTCACATATAAACACATGGTAGCAGACCACCGAACATGCCTTCTATAATAATTCCAAATACAGAAGGGGAAGGGAACAAGAAAAATAGAAAATCATCATAATGATCACACAGTGTCTTAGGGTTTCCATTGCTGTGAAGAGTAGCTATGACCAAGGCAACTCGTATAAAGGCAAACATTTAATTGGAACTAGCTTACAGTTTCAGAGGTTTAGTTCACTGTCATCGTGGCGGGAAGCTTGGCAGCAGGCAGGCAGGCATGGTGCTGGAGGTGCTGAGAGTTCTACATCTTGATCTGAAGGCAGCCATGAGTAGACTGTCTTCTCTACACAGCCAGAAGGGGACTGAAATTCCACACTGGGCGGAGCTTAAGCATAGGAGGCTTTAAAGCCAGCTTACATAGTGATGCACTTTCTCCAACAAGGCCACGTCTCCTAATAGTGCTATTCCCTGTGGCCAAACATTGAAACCCATGAATCTATGGGAACCAAACCTATTCAAACCATCAGAAACAGTCTCTGCAGAAGAGATCCACGGGCAGGTACTGACTTAGCTTGTCCCCACATGCCTGCTAGGTGCTCAGTGATGGTTTCCATTTCTGTACAATCTCTTTGCTCTCCCTAAACTGGTGGCTTCACCTTCAAAGGCTGACTCAATCTAGAAAGAAAAGATGGAAGCAGAAGCTCAACAGGACCAACAAAGTGGGAAAACTGCTGGCTACTTTTGTGTCAACTTGACACAAGCTAGAGTCATTTTGGAAGAGGGAACATCAACTGAGAAAAATTCCCCTACCACATTGGCCTGTGGACAAACCTGAAGGGCCTTGTCTTGATTGATTAGTGATGAGAGGCACCCAGCCCAGTGCTGTGCCACCCCTGGACATGTGGTCCTGAGTTGTATAGGAAAGAGGGTTGAGAAAGCCATGAGGAGCAAGCCAGTGAGCAGCACTCCTCCATGGCCTCAGCTTCCATTCCTGCCTCTAGGTTCCTTCCTTGAACTTATGCCCCATCTTCCCTCAGTAATGGAAGTTACTGAGACCTGACAACTGTAAGCTGACACAAACCCTTTCTTCTTCAAGTTGTTTTTGGTCAGTGTTTTATCACAGAACTGGAAACCCTAACAACTAGGCCAGGCTGACTCTTGGAGGTGCAGCAGCTGTTTGTAGGATGGATAGGAGAGTAGCTAACCTCGGAGGCATCCTTCTCAAGCCCAAGGTGGGAGATGCCTACTAACCATGCAGGCAAAGCACAGCAGTCCATACAGCATAGGGGCAGGGTACAGCACTTCATCATCTCTGCCTCTCCCCTTTCCCTTTATTTCTATTTGAATGGTCTGCCCACTGCTGAGAACTGGAGGACACTCAAAGACATTTGGACCAGGGTAAAGAGCTCATGATATATGAGTGGCATCTCTCATTCCTACTAACAAGGCAGGTTAGAGGTTTTTATGCAGGTACCTGGCATATACACTGTATGGCCTGTCACTGAAGCAGAAACTGGGAAAGGTTCCAGGGGGCTCTGCTGTCTTTCAGTTCCATTGAAAACATCAGTGATCTCTAAGCACAAAAGCATGACACAGCAAGACATCACTTATTGCCTTCCTCTGGGACCTCAAGGAACCAATAGGAAAAATAGTGACTAAGGGCCAGCTGTTGGGCTTCTTTGTCTTGAGAGGGAGTTGAGAGTGACTTACTAGGTATCTCAAGCTCTAGGAGAGGCAGGTTGAGTAGTCTTGAAGCCACCTGATGACCCTCCAAGGCCCAGGCTTCTGTCCCACCTTGGCTTCTGATGTAGGCTCTATGGTCTTGTGGTCTAGTCTCTGAGCCCTCAAGAGTCATACTGTGAAAAGAGACCATGGTAACCACAGGGTAAGTGGACCTGGGTTAGAATTCCTCCAACTCTGACATCCATCATGGTCCTGTATCCACAGTGGCTCTGGCTGAGTCTGGCACTAACCAGGAAAATGAGTGTCACCACAGATAAAGATGTCATGGCCTTTTGCTGCAGCCTGGGGACCTTGTAAACCACAGGGCACAGGGTTATGCTTCCAAAGATTCTGTAATCTGCTGGCTGTTAGAAAATCAGTGGGAGCCATATTAGTTATTTTTCTTGTTGCTGAAACAAAACAAAACAAAAAACAGACAAACACCCAACAAAAGCAAATTAAGACCAGAAGGGTTTGTCTCAGCTCACAGTTTGGGGTATGGTCCATTATGGTGAGAGTCACTGTAGCGGGGCATTTGTGCATCTGGCCTCATTGTACCTGTGGTAAAGAAGCAGATGTAGTGAATGCTGGTGCTCAGCTGGCTTTCCCCTTCTTAAGAAGTCTGAGACTCCAGCCTATAGGATGGTACCACTAACACTCAAAGTGGGCCTTCCTACATCAATTAATCTATTCTAGAAACTCCCTCATAGACATGCTCAGAGGCTTGTCTCTTAGATGAGTCTAGATCTTGCTAAGCTGGTAGTCAATGTTAACCACCATGGGAGCCCAGGACAACTGGGAAATGTTTGCTGGGGAGTTTTGCCTGGTGCATCAAGATTCCTCTTGGATGTGGAACCATTCAGTGGCCAGAGATAGTCAGAACAGGTAGCAAGGGGGACTGAGGGGCAGTGTGAAGGTGTGCAGGGTGTGTTATCCATCTACAGCAAACAAAGCAAGTTCTGTGTTGAGAACAAGGAGGTGCTGCAAGTCCTATGGGGCTCCCTTACAGGGACCTCTGGAAATCAGAAGAGATTTTCTTATAGTCAAGGAAACTAGGAACCAACCCAAAGACTGAAGGGACTGGATGGAGTGACCTTGCAGGGAATGGTGATACTGACATCTTCCAGCCCATCGATTGCTGGCTATATGTACAGCCTGGTTGAAGACACCCTGAGTAATCCTCGTAGCCATAATGCTGATGGTCTCCTGGAAAAAGGAATATTGCCCCCCTTGAGATGAGGTGCTATCAAATGCCATCTGCGCCGCCTGTAATTTTAGCCATAAATCCTGGTTGTATTTATCAGAGATTTGTTTTCCAAGATGGCTAATTTTAGTCTCCGATTAAAGTACACACTAATTTCCTTGTTTCTTCCTTGCTGAGAAGTCTGACAGAACAACCCCTCGTCGAAAGGGGCTGGCAGGTTCCCAAGGCCCCGCAGTCTCATTTGCTTAAAGAGAGGTTATTTTTTTCTTCCTCCCTCTTGTTCCTTGCACTCTGTTTTGGCAATGTGGGTAGAATTCAGAGGAGATGAAATAAAAACAGCATTGTCCTTGTGGAGACAGAGAAGCGAGCCAGGTGGAGCGGCACTGGCCAGGGCTATACTTCCATCAGAGCAGCAGGTCCTCTGGCCTGAGGGTTCTGGGAAGGGGTCCTCATCTGGGAGAAAGAAGGAACTTCAGAGCCAATGTGGGAGCTGTGTTCCCCAAGCCTGCCTCACGGATCTCACAAAACACTAGAGAATGTTTGGAACGTTCCTCGGTATTTCCGACTGATGAGTTGGGCTGGCTGACAGTCTGACTCTAATTGTGATGGATAATATGTGTCCGGCTTTGATGGGAAGAGGTGGTGATGGGTGTTTTGGAAGGTCGAGTAGCCACGGCATCTGCATATACCAGTAAATTGTAGTTAGGGCAGCCAAAATGTGCACCTCTATCCTGTTCCAACAAATTGTGAGTCTTCTTGGGAAGCACATAAACTGGGTAGAAACTATTCAAATTGGAAGCAAACAGAAGGATATGACCTGGGGGCTAGATAGGTGGCTTACCACTTAGGAGCCCTTGTAGAGACTGGGGTTTTGTACCCACCACCCACATAGTATGGTTTGTAACTGCCTGTAACTCCAGCTTCAGGTGATCTGATGTTCTCTTCTGTTATCCAAGGATTCTCATCTACACATGCATGTATACACACACATAAGCATGCATGCGCACGTGCACACGCGCACGTGCACACACACACTCTCTCACACACATGTATAACAGGCATGCGCACACTCACACAACATAGGCACGAGACACACACAAGAGAGGCACATATATTCACACACATGCATAACACAGGCACGTATACACACACAGCAAGGCATACACACACACAACACAGGAACATAACACACACAACAGAAGCATATATGCAAACACACATGCATAACATAGGCATGTAACACAACAGAGGCATGTACACACACACGCACATACACACACATAAAATAAAATAAACTTAAAGGATGACTGCAATTAGGGGTGGTGCTGTAGGTCTTTTAAATGTCAGCAGAAGCATTGGCTTCTCATTCTTCAGGGGCACAGTTCATCCGTGTGGGGGAAGGTAACAGGGATTCCTCAACACTGTGTAGGGAGTGCTCGGGACTCAGAAGTTGTCTGCGTTAGGCTTCTTAGAGATTCTAGACAACACAAATGTGATCATGGGGGAGTCAGCTCAGCCCCCAGGCGCTGGAACTGTCATCATTGCAGGAAAGCTGCTGTGAACCCCGTTGCCATTATGTAGTGAGGTCATCAAGTCTAGAGCAGATGCTCTTCCCTAGGAGACTGTAGAGCCTGGGCCTCTGTTGTCTACCACTGTGGGTTCTAAGACAGTGTCTCTGTCCCCACTCTTATCCTGTCCCCAAGTCAGGTAACGGAGTAGATTCTCAGCAACCTACTATTGCACATATTAACAAGAAGGCCTCGCCTCAGAGAGCAGTAGCTCAGACATGCCCTAGAGGGCATTTATGCCAGTGCCAAATTAGAACTGAAAGGCATGAATGAAAGGGTCACATCTGCTGAACAACACAGGAAAAAGCTTCTGCTCTGCCTTCCTCTTCCTCCCTCCCTCTGCCTGCCATCTGTCTGTCCATCTATCAGAGTTGACTGGACACATGAGACTGGCCAATCCCACAAGGGCAGAGAGGCATAATTTATCACAGGTGTCACTCTCTACATATGAGGTTTCTGGAATTATAAAGGGGGAAATGAGAGCCCCCCCCCAATTGTAGATTGAAGAGTTTTATACCATCAGCACCATGGTGGCCAGACTTACTTCCTGCCCTTGTTCCTGTCAGAGGGGGCAAAGACAGGGGAGAGACAGAGCATCATTGACAGTCTCAGTCAAGAACCTTGGGCCCTGAAGTTTAGGGAACCATATCCAAAAGAGCAGGTGGCCCTGGGGCTACATCATAGAAGGTTCCCATGTTGCCTAGCTAGGAAACCCCTGGAAAGGGCTAAAGTACCATCACCTAGGCCTCTGTGTCTTGTTCCCACTCACCTCTCTCATGCTCATAGTTGCGGCTGCCACTGTCAGCTTTAAGTAAGCCTGGGCTGGCTGCAAACCTGGCACTTTGATGGGATCAGCACCATCTCATCCAGAAGGCCAGGCAGCAAATGTATTACACCACTTTTATGTCATCTTCACTTCAAAGAAACAGTCCATGAGTGTGAGACCAGGGGATGGGGCAAGAGGCTTTGGTTGGCATGTCAAGACTGCCCGAATGCCTTTGTCAGGCTGCCCAGGGCCCAGGCTGTTGCTATAGGTATTAGCTCCTTGGTCACATTCAATGCTTGGGTCTATTCTATTCATCTGCTCACCAGAGCAGCATGCGTGTCTTCTAGGGTAGGCTTTAGAGTGAGGAGCCTGAGACACATGGAGATGGACACACAACAAATATAGGACCCATACATACACAGCATAGAGATACACATATGTAGACTCCTCACACACAGTATATGTAGATCCCTGGCACACATAACATGTACACAAAACACATATGCAACCTTCATACATGTATACACACAATACCCGTAGAACTCTGATAAACACAGCATGGACATACAACACATATAAAACACATGGGCACACATGTGCACGTGCGCAGGGCATGTGGGCATGCAATATCTCTCTCTCTCTCTCTCTCTCTCTCTCTCTCTCTCTCTCACACACACACACACACACACACACACACACACACACACCACATATAAAACCCCACCACATACAATATGGACATACAACAGAGAGGCAAGGCTTGGCCACATAAAATGCAGGTATAACATTGATTTACAACACTGTCTCAAGATAAACATACAGAGCACAGGTACAGCATGACACAACACCACTGATACAATGTGATGGTGAGGGTCAATTGTGAACTTGACCAAATCTAGACTCATTGGGAGGTGGGCTCCTGTGCATGTCTGTGTCAGACTACTGTGATTGTATTAACGGAGGTGGGAAGAGTTCCTCGCTGTTGGCAGTACCTTTCTCCTGCTGAGATCTCTGACTGTATAGCTGGAGTAAGGGGGATGAGTAGCAGCAGGAATTCATCGCTCTCTGCTTCTTGTCTGTGCATGCGATTTCAGAAACGGCTTCACAAGCTCCTGCTGCCTGGACTCCCTTACTGTGATGGATGATACCCTTGAACTGGGAGCCAAAATAAACTCTTTCTTTCTTAAATGTCAGGGTATTTTAGCACAGCAACAGGAAAAGAGCCTAAGACATACAATGCTGCCTTGTCTTCATATCAGACACACACAGAGAAACATCTCCAGTAACTGGCACCTTGGCAGTGAGATGGCTAAGGACACAGAGGACAAGGTCTATGGTGGATGAAGCACTTTTCAAGCTGTAGACACTGGCAGGCATAGGACTTCCATTCACTTCTGTGGCAGTGGGAACAGGGTTTTGTTGCCATGGTGACACTTGTGGTTTTTTTTTTCTTGGCAAGGATGGGATACCTGTGTTGGTTCACATATGTCCAAAAGCACATTTTTATTCAAGAAGCTCAGTATTCTATGCCATTATGGTCATAATTTAATAACACATGCTGAGTGTCTTCCAATAGCAATCTGTGTAGACTTGGCATGGCTCATAACTGGAGGCATAGACAGTAATTGATTTAGCAGGTTTCCTACTAGTGGACACTGAAGGTCCTTTCTGGATCACAAAGTTTTGTGCACATGTGCAAACACATCGAAAGTAAACTGCTAGCAGTGGGCTTGTGTGTCAAAGGCATCTTCACTTTAAGGGTATATTGGCTGTAGGCTGGCAGTGTGGTTAGGGCTTGTCTCTATAGAGCACCTAGCCTGGAGTCTCTATGGATTTCCCATTTTGAGAAAACTCCTTGTGTGTCAACAGAGCCTTCTGTCTTGGGCTCCCTTGAGAGAATCTTGCTTCCTAGTCTTTATTTTCCTGTGCTGTGTCTTTGTTCTTGTGTTTCCATTAGGACTTTCAGGACACCTCCCAGGTTAGTAACCCTGATCCCCTTTGCATGTGAAGCTGCAGTTAATTTGGCGTTCCCTTCTCACTTTTATGCTGTGTGACCTTATGTGAGTACAAATGTTGCACTGCTTTGGGTACTTTTTCCTCCAGAGTGTGCATGGTTTCCTTTTCATCCCTTGAACCAGCTGGAATTCTGATTTTTTAATTTTTTACATAAAACAACTTGGGCCTGACTCCCAGCGTACTATCCTATGAGGGATCCTGAATGACTGGCTACTCTTCTGGTCCTGAGAGCCATCTCATGGACTACTAAATCCAATATATTTTGGTCCCTCCATGGCTGGTTGGACTCCCTCTCTACTCCCTGCCATCTGTCCTTCAGGCATGTAGATGTGCATCAGTCATGGCTTCCAGTCACCTTAAGCCTAGATAGGACCAGTCTTTGCCAGCTTCACTTTCCATGGGCATACACTTATTTTTCTAGACAAATGTCAGAATTATATGGTAGAATTTTAGCACCCCTCCAACCCAGCAAGTTCACAAGGGTGTAAGGAACTCTTGAAACTTGGATTCTAGAGATGCCTTCTTGTAACAGGGATGCTGGCTGCTGGTCTCACTGCTGCACTTCAGCAGTTGAGACCTAGTAGGTACCAGGGCTCCACAGAGCTGTGTTATCTGCTGGTCCTGAGGATACAAACCAGCCTTCTTAGCAATCTTACTTTAGTCGTCTTCATCAGCATGGGAGGCATTTTTAGGGGTCGTACACACTTGAGTGCCTTCCCCTTATGCAACTGGAAGGGTCTCCCCTTACTAATCAGCCTTCCTGATGTCCTAACACATAAGAACACATAAGCAGCTGTAGCCTCCTTGCTCACTGCTGCCTGTTTGCAGTATCCCTCAGGACTCTGTCCCTTCCTGCCAGAGATTTCTTTCTTCATGAGGCACTCCTTGATCATGCCACATGAACTCAAACTGAGAGATACTCACACACACAGATATGTACAGATACGTACACATGCATGAACACAGACATGTATGAGTACACATGCATACAGACAAGAGTGGAAGAAGTGGACACAGCATCTCTGGCCACAGTGGCCACCACACATGAGACTGGTTCTGCCCAGAATCTCATGTGGAGAGAGGCCGGAGGCCTCTCAAAAGGAGTTTTTGGCCAAGCTGCTTCTCTTAATGCTCTCTAGGAAGTCATCTGCAATGGCCCATCAGAGAGAATTAGTTGACTCCATTTTCCTATTGATATGTACACAAAAGCATGGTTCTCAATCAGACATAAGCTTGTAGTCTCCCATTTTTTTCTGGAAGACTATTTCCCCTGACATCTGAGAGCCACTTCCACTAGAGGCCATGGGAGCATACACACAGGATCCACAGATCTGCTTGGCGTATCTGTCGGATACCTCCTGAATAATTGGCTCCTGCCAGGAAGTTAGCAGAAGCCTAAAGTACCATGCAAAGCCCTCCGTCCTCAATGCTGTTGGGGTTGTTTACTCTCTCACCTCAGTTAGGCTCATTACTTCCTAATCACCTTATTTCACGTGTCTTTTTCCTTTTCTTCCCTAGAAAAGCAATTGAATTGCTTGGGAACAACAGAAAAGAATTTTAAAAGTTCATTTGCATGCATAAACACGTCTAGTGGCCCAGTCTACTCCAGATGCACATGACTGACAGAGCACAGTAGAGATGGGCACAGAAGAGTGTTAGAAAGACAGAGAATTAGGGGATGCCCACATCCAGCCTGCTCAGATTAACTGCATCCCTACTCTTTCCTGGGCCTCGCCTTCACCAGCCAGGCTCTCCTTTTGCACCTGCAGCTGCTGACTGGTACTTACTTGGGTAAAAGGGCAGTGAACACTTTGACTGGGTCCAATCCTAGATTGGAGCTCCGGGTACAAGTGAGATGCTTAATTAGAAATGAGATGAGAGACTCTTTTGGAGGAAGGTCAAAGGCCACAAAAAATCATCAAGAATCATAGACAAGCAGAGATGAAACAAAAGACCCAGGCAAAGGGAATGGAGGCTGTGTGTTGAGAATGGTTTGGGGGTTCTCAGAAGTCAAAACCAACAGGGATAAATGCTCTCTATGAACCCCCAACCACATCCAGGAGGATCAAAGAACCCTTTGAGACCTCCACAGAAAGTAATATCTTCTCCCAGGGCTGTTAAGTCCTTGTTATCAGTCCAACACAATAATAGAAACTATCATCCATCTCTCTAGCTACTATTTCATCCACACATCCATTCATCGATCCATTAATCTTTCCAACCACCACAATCCATGCATATAAGTTCATCTACTCAATACCGCATTTACTTACTATTTAACACACTACCCATCCACCCTTCTGTCTATCCACTTATCCACCAACCTACTCACCCACTTACCCAGCTTACTATCCAACCATCCATCCATCCATCCATCCATCCATCCATCCATCCACCCACCCACCCACCCATCCATCCATCCATCCATCCATCCATCCATCCACCCACCCATCCACTCATCCATCTACTGTTCTCTCCACTCACCTATCCATTTAGCTATTCACCCAGCCCACCCATATAGTTCCTCATCTCTATCTTCAGCTTGGCGGAGTGCACTGGAAGGGCTGGCAGGGTATGGATTCAGCATCATGATTTACAACTGCGTGCCTATGTACCCTCCATTTCTGTCTCTTTCTCTGTCTCTCTGTTTCTCTTCCTCCCCGTGTGTGTGTGTGTGTGTGTGTGTGTGTGTGTATGCGTGTGTGCATGAGTGCACGTGCACATGCTCAGAAGTCACGGTGACAGTCTACCTGCCTCCTGGAGCTGCCGAGGAAGTGACAGTGGATGGTAGCTTTCACCCTGATGTGAGAATGCCTACATGGTGCACACTCACATTCTCAGCATATCTTCTGGGGGCTCTATTGGATCTCAGTTTGGAGGAGTTTGATCGTGAGAGACAGCTCAGACCAAGGTCCTGATATGGAGTGTGTGGAGCTGGCAGGGGAGGCTTAGAGCCTATGCCTTGTGTGGTTCTCATCTTGCTCATGTGCATCTGGGACTGTAGTGCCCTTCCATCTGGGGAAGTCTGCCCAGGCTGGCTCTTAGGGCCCCATTCTGGAGTCTAGACTCAGGTCTAGGTCTTCATGAATGGTCAGTCCTGAGGAAATGGACACAATGTTTGGATTTTGGTTTGTTATAATTGGTACATGAGTATCAATTTTATACCGAATCTCTTTGAAGATGATAATTTCCACACCCAGGAAGTACCCGGGAACAGGAATAGTTGTTAACAGGACAAAGTTGTTAACCTAGTGCCTTGCTGTCCACAGGCAGATGGGAGACAGACAGCATAGTAGCAAGCAAGGGGGCTGGTGAACAAGCATGACTAAATGGAGGTTTCTTCTCCAAAGCACTTTCTATGTCATTGGGCACAGTGGTGGTAGGAGCCCCGGAGGCACCAGGGACAGGCTGAAGGATGGTGAGGCTAGTATAGCAAATCTCTGAGGTATTTCTGAGTGGGTATCTGTGGAACCCTGAATAGCATCTTCTGACTCAGCTGTAGGTCCCATTGTCCTCCTGCCCAAAGTCAGCTGTTGAATAGTTAGTGACAGCCTGATCTGTTGATTATAAACTAGCTCAGTCTATAGATTATAAACTAGCTCTGCATATGTTCATATGAACGTACCTCCCTCTTCCTCCCTCCCCATCAAAAATACTTTTGTGGTTTACCATTCCATTGTGGTGGTTGTCTTTGTTAGGAGCTTGGGCGATCTTAGGTTGGTTGGAGTCATCTCCCTCCACCTGCTGTCCCTGCTGTGAGGTTAAGCATCTCACCTAGCAGCAACACCGGATGTGGCCCAGGGTGCGTCTATGCTTATTTATCTGGAGCCATGGTTCTTCGTGCACATGCCTGATGGCTTTGGCACTCAGCTTTGTGCTATTCCTGTCAAATGCCCACATTTGAGTTTGGGATCAGGACTCCTGTCCCTTAGGCTCTGCTGCTCTGAGTTTGCATTTCTTTCTTCCCTTGACTCACTGGAGGTGGTTTTTTCCCTCTCTCTGAGTTTAGTGACTTTTAATTATAGTTTAACGTTCCGTTGAACAATGTGTAAAGTGCAGGCCTCCAGGTGAGCTTTGTGTAGCCTCTGCTAATTGCTTGGTGGCAGGGCCAGCTCAGCTCTCTTTGCATACCTAGTCTTTGCAGGGGTAAAGAGTAGGCAGTCCAGTGAGTTTTAGGTTCGACCAGCTTGTGCAGGGACTGCTGGCATGTGGAGTCTCTGTGAGTGGGAACCTGACAGGGAATCTTTTTATTCTGTTTTGCCCAGAGCCTTATTGGAGAAGTGGTCCTATCTTGTGAGCACCATGATTCTCTGGCTTTCTTTCTAACCCCTTTGCCCTGTGCAATGCCCTAGCTCAATGCGGACAGCTGCATTCTGATTTCTCCCACTGTCAGGGTCCTGCCCCTGCCCAAACGCTGCAGCTGAAACCATATGGCTTCAGGGCAGAGGTGACCCTGACTTCTGTTTTTTCCTGCTGGGCTGACTGTCCCCAGTCTGATCTCCAGAGGGGTACTGCTGTCATAACTCTCTTGTGAGCACTGCAGTGATACATGGAGTTGTCCTGTTTTGTTCCTATTTCACTGTTCTGAACCAGAAGGCCCATTTCATCACCCCGCCTAGCCAGTAGAGCCATTTAATATTTTCTTTTATTATTTTTAATGTATATGTGAATGAGGCTCCTCCAGGATCAAGAAGTGAGGCTCCACCCAGGTCAGCAGGTCTAGGTACTGACCGAGCTGCTATCCCTTTGTGTGGTATTTTTGCAGGTTCTCTGGGAAAAGGACTTCAAGCAACACCAGGAGCATGGATGGGAAATGGCTCCTGTCTGTCCTGGATCGTGAGGATCCCTGGAGTCAAGCTTGTGGCACCACCAGCCCGAGCTCTCACCAGCAGATGCTATATGTGTTCCTTGCAGGGTATGGCTTGGGTGGAAATGAGGCATCATTTCAAGCCCATAGGCGTGAGCCTCAGGGCTTCATTCTCATTTGTGAACCTGCTGGTGTAGCAAGGACCCTTTCTTCTCTGAGCTATTTTTAGATGTAATATGTTACCACACTCCACTTGTCTGCTAAATGAACTCATTTTTAATCAAAAATTGCTATCATTAATTATCAGCTGCGCAATCAATATTCATTTTAATTCAGTAGATAAAATCCACTCTTGTGTTCTACAACCCCTCCCCGAATGCATTCACTCACTTTACAAAGAAATATCTTTCATCAGGGGTTCTCTTTATCATTAAGAGGTAGTCTGTCCCATTACAACCTGTTATGAATACTCAGAATCCATTTAAGTTCACCTTTAAATGGCCACAGCAGTGAGGTCATCGGTGCTGTGTGTGTGTGTGTGTGTGTGTGTGTGTGTGTGTGTGTTCACATCTAGGAGGCAGGAGAGTGTGACCTGGAAGATGCTTATACATAGAATGCCTTGGGGCCCCACAAGGCTGGGCCTGGCACCTCCCTCAGGATAGATGCTGTCATCTGCATTTCCTGTCACCCTCACTTCTTGTTCTTCCTCACACAGAAGCATATGGAAGAGAGGAAAAGATAAAACCAGTGGGTGTTCAGCCCTTTACAAGGTGGCAGCCACTGGGCTGGGAAAGATAGGGCACCCTGGCATGGGGTTCTTCTTCACGCTGTTCACCCCTGCACATGCTCTTCACAGTTTCTCCCATTTCCACTCCCATGTCCATGGTCCATGGTGGTTGGGGGAGGGGCATGTGGGACTATCACGCCACCTCTCTGTACTGCCTGGGTGACCATGTTGTTTGGGCTACTGAAAATGAGGAGACCAGGCTCTGTTCATCAGAGGCAGAGGTGCGGAGGCAGGATAGCTCAGGCCAAAGCATTTCCCCATGCGTGTGCCATGATGCAGCTGAGGTCTCCAAAGCCCCCTTACAGCTCGTGAGTTCACAGACCCACCCCATTCCTCCTTCCTGCGTTCATGAGAAAACACGTTCACAAATGCTGCAGAGCAGGTTACCAGAGCATGTACCGTGTAAGTGCACTGGGGTCACCTGTCTTCATTGGAACAGCGAAGCAAGATTCCTCTTTCCAAGCCAGCTTAGAGATGCGGGAACTGCTGGCTGCCCCTTGCCAGCTCCTGGTGGAAGGTAGTGTCAGAGACAGTGTTTACCTAACAGTCTGCAGAGGGCTCTAATTACAGATGAGCTTGCTGCTTATGTGGAGAGATGGGCATGACTTTGGGGTCCCACCACAGTCAATGGGAGACGTGGAGAGCCCTAGAGAAATTCTGTTTGTATTGTGAGGGGAGCTAAGATTCAAGAACAGCCAGGGAACTTGTCACAGTGTACACGGTCTCAGGATGGGAAGTGAGAACGAGTAGAAAGGGCATTTTATGTTTTGAGCTGTGGTCTCTGTCCCTGGGGGTGGGGGGGATGTGGTAGAGTGGGGGCCAGAGGCAGAGCCTTTATAGTGAGTGGCCAGGGTGGGTCCATAGAGGGCAGCAGAGAGACAACCCCAGTTAAGTAAGAGAAGAGGAGCATGTCTATCCCTGGAGAAGCCAGTTCACATGGTTTTATGGCTGCAGCCCCACACAGGCACCCTACTGTCTCTCAGACACCTGCTCCTGAAACACCTGATGGGGAACAATAGCAGTTTGGCTTTGATCTGGAAGCTCTTGCACGCTGTGCGTACAGCAGGTGTTTGTTCGCTATTGCAAAAGTACCTACTGATGTTTCTGGGTCTTTCCCTCTGGTGGAGCCCAAGGCACTAGGATGCATTAGGGTTAGCTCTTGTGAATGTTGTTCTGAGCCATGGAACAGGGATGTGCAAGGGTCATGTTAGTACATAGAGCAAGTGCACATGTGGGGAAGGCATGTTGTGATCTTTGTAACCTCCCTGGTAACAGTTTGCAAAGAGGCTGACTCTGCTGGAGAGCATGCAAGAGTCCAGTGGCTGTTGGGTCCCCCTGACTGTGGCTTCTGTTAGTGTGTGATGGTATGGTGGCTCTGTGGGTGGCTGCTGGTGTCTCAGGGTTGCTTTAGTCTGGATATGTATAAGTCCAAGGATCTCTGTGGTGTGTGTGTGTATGTGTGTGTGTGTGTGTGTGTGTTATGTGTGTGTCTGTACGTCTCTGTCAATGTGTGTATCTGTGTTTCTCTGTATGTGCATGTTTCTCTGTGTGTGTCTATATGTCTGGTGTCTGTGTGTCTGTGTGTGTGTTTTAGGCAGAGGATGTCATTTTGTTAAGGGCTCTTTCAGAATAGCATTCAGGCTGTTCCCCTCTTAGTCCTTTGAGGTTCTTTGAGTCCCTTATACATGAGACTTCCCTGCTCCTGGAGGAAGGGCTGTGTTGAGTGTCTACCGCATGTCTGGGTGTTGGCTTTGCTTGTTCAGAATGGCTTGGGGACAGTTTACAGATATCTTCATAACTAAAGATCTGGCAGAATTTTCTGCCACATTCTCATCCACAACTTTGTCCTGTCTTTCCATTGGGATCTTGGTTTGTCTGGAAAGAAGTTTTGAGGGTGACTTGGAGGAATAGTAAGAATTCAGTTTCTTCTCAGATCGATCAAACTAAATTTAGTGAAGAGACCGCACATCTTTTTTCACCATGGGGTCACCTTTGTCATACGTTAAGGAGTGTTTAGGACCTTCATTTTATTAATTGAAACTTCCTTTCTATGCTAGCAGCAGTATCAAGCTGCCTTAATTACCAGGCCCCTGTAATATGTTACCTTCAATTCCTAGTTAGCTAAGAGCTTTTAACAAGAACGGAGGCTGAGCTTTACAGAGTGAGCCTTGCATCTTCTGTGGAGACGGGCCGGGCTGGATTTTCTCCTTTGCTGTCAATGGGGCAGAGTGCGTTAATTAATTCTTTTAAAGTTAAATTACCCTTGCATCGCTGGAATTAAACCTGCTTGATCATGATGCATCTTACAAACTGCTGAATTCAATTTACTAATATCCTGTTTAGGATTTTAACTGGCACTCAGGAGAAAAATGGGTCTGTGGCACCTCTGCTTTGGAAGTGGACCAGACACCTTTTCTGTAGCTCTTCCCTCTTTCCTGGAGAGGCTGTGGGACCTTCCTGCCATGCACATTTGAAGGAGTGAGGCTGTGCTCACAGAGCTATCTGCCTGGCAGAGTTGTGTGGGATGTTTTGCCTTGGATAAAATTTCCTGCCCCAGATGCAAGACCTCAGATTCTCCATTTCTTCCTCTCTCAGCCTAGTGCTTGGCGCTCAGTAATTGTTTTTCTATTTTGTTTGCTTCATCCAAATTGTCAAACTTGTGAAACTGCCTGTGTTCATCACCTCCTGCTCTTCAAATCTGCCTGGTGTTTTCTGGGTCATCGGTGGAGATGCCAGCTTATAACCTTGCTTTGCTGATCCACCTCTTTCCTCTTTGCCTTACCCATGCTGGTGAGCTGGTGGAAGCAGACTTTACACAGAGCCTGCTCAGGCCTGGATGATGCTCTCCAGTGGCTGGCTGTTTTTTCTTTCTCTCCTTCTCATTGGCATCTGCATTCTTTGTCCGACTGGCTATGGAGATGGGCAATTGATCTGTCAAGGACCTGTCACCCATTCTTTGGAATTATGAATCTTTTAGGGTCTGAGTTCCTTTCTAAACATTAGCCCTTTACGTGTTACATTTCATTATCCTCCACTTGGAGTATTCTCTAATTCTCTTTGGCCTATGGGCTATTCGGCAGTGTTTTATTTAATTTCCACCTCCATATCTTCAACTTACTGACTCCTAGGTTGAGTTTCCTGTAGATAAAATGGCACTTAGAATAATTTTACTCCTGAGTGTGCAGAGACATTTTTATGGTGCGTGCGGTCTGTTTGGCAAATATTTAAAGTGTCTATTATGTCTTAGAAAGGGAGAAGAAAATACGGGCATAGACTATGCACACTCTCAGAGGAAAATACCACTGAGGACATTTGTTCTTCATTAACTGGGTCTGCAAGCTCTCATTTTGGGGTAGAGGTCGGCAGATGGGGCTTCACAGATGGAGATGCTGAGGAAATCCACCTTATGATTATAGTGCAAAAGTAGCAGCCACTGGAAACCCACAAACAATGCATGCCATTGTGTTTAAAAACAACTTTATTTCCAAAGCAGGTGGAGGGCCAGCCCAACCTCTGGGTCTTAGCTTGTCCATCCTAGGCTACTTCATGGCTGGACTCACTTCCGGTTGCTCAGAGGTTTGTTAAAGAGGCCCACCAGACTCTGGTTTTTGCTAAGACTCCTTTTCAGTCCTGTATATTTTTCTAATGGTTTTGGCTGGTCGTTATTAGAGCAGGCACCTGCATCTGGAACTGAGTTATGTAGTAGACAAACATTTCCATCACCACAAAATGCCCCTTGTTTCTTGTTAGTGTTTCTTGTTTACAAGTCTCTCACCTAACATGGAGTGACACTAGCATTCCGGATTAGTGTTTATACAATATGCAGCTTCTACCCTCAGTCTTTAATCTTTCACTGTTACATCAAAGTTGTACAAATTTTGCACAGCATTCAGATTATTTTAGGCTGTGGATATTCTTGATTGAATGTAGTATTTCCAAGATATATATGTGATAGGACTAGTGATTTGACTCAGCAGATGAAGGTGTCTGCTGAGCTACTCCGGTGACCTGAGTAGAAGGAGAGAATCAACTCCTGTTAGTTGTCCTCTGATCTCCATATGAGGGCCATGGCCTATGTGTGCCTACACATACGTATTTTACACACACACACACACACACACACACACACACTAAAATGGAAAATTTAAAACCTATAAGCCATGATTATCAAGATATGTTCTTTTTCTTTCTTTGTTGTAACCTTCTGGACCAACAAGCCTTCTTTGCACTTACTTTCTCGGGTTTAACTGTTGGTGAGCTGAGTGAGGAGGTTCATCCGCAGAGGATTTCCCAGATGGATGGAAGGATGCGTCTTAGAGAGATTCCAGAAAGTCAGCTTCTCACAAGAGCTGGCCGAGTGCACAGTGTGCTACAAGCACAGGGCACTCACACAGGAAATACATACTCTAGGACCAATAGGCCTATTTCCAGGGATAGAGACAGCAGAAAGTTTCGCTGGTGCCGTCTATAAGTCGCCAGTTCTAGAAGCGTTGCTCACAGCAGTATTCTTCATGAAAGCTAAGAAAGGGACACTGTTGGAGGCCTGCCAGTGGTAGAGGGAACTAAGAACTGGATAAGGAAGTATTCTCACTGTAGAGTGATCTGTAACAGCTCTCAGCAGTGTGCCTGACATTGCAAATAGGATGCACATGATGCCCAAAACTAAGCTGAGCTGACAGAAATTATGGTGTTGTGTATCTCTGGGGGGTTTAGAGCAGGGGGGCTTTGGGCTGTTGTGATATTTTCTTTATTAACTGGCTACTGTGCACCCCACGCGGCCAAGTAGCATCTCTGTATATATTTTGCACATAGGTGAAATGCTGTTAATATCTAATGAGACAACAAATAAAGGGATCTCCAAAGATACCACAGGTCATTGCAATCCAAGATGTGGGAGCAGGAATATTATCAGATGATACAGAATGCAAAACTGTTGCAAAATAATTGTACAGAATAGAGCAGTTACATGCCTTGGGCATCAATGTGTTTTTTTTTTTTTTTCAAGACAAGGTTTCTCTGTGTAGCCATGGATGTCCTAGAACTCATTCTGTAGACCAGACTGGTCTCGAACTCAGAAATCCGCCTGCCTATGCCTCCCAAGTGCTGGGATTAAAGGCGTGCACCACCACTATGGATTTTAATAGAGCCATAAAAATGTACCCAAACTGACTGATGAGATCCTCAGTGCGACACACACACACACACACACACACACACACACACACACACACCATGTAATAAAGCCAAGCAATGACATAGAGATAAACAAGTCAGATGGTGATGTCACATGCCTGTTCTCTTGTCTTTTTTGGATTTTTCCTTGTGTCCCATGTTGAAGAGAAAGCCTGGCCTTGTGGTTTGTTTTGGTGACATCAAATCAGGGAGGGTGAGGCAAGAGGTGCTGTATTCTTCCCAGGGACATGTGAGGAGCCATTGCAGGACTCATGTCTTGGCTCTACCTGTGATGGTTGCAGAAGGAAGTACTCACTGTGGTGATGTGTGGAACTGAAGTAGCCTAGCAGGATGGTGATCTAGAGCAAGCTGGCTTCTCTCAAGAGGCAAGTAATGCTTGCTATGTGAAACACCGAGCTCTGGGTCCTGTCTGTTACTACAGAAAGCCTCATCTGCTCTGACTGATAAAAGTTTGCAAATAGTAATCCTTGAGCTGAAGGTCAGTTCAAAAGAGGTGGGCCAAGGTCAAGGAGGATGGTAAGTGAGGGCAGGGGAGGAAGGGCAGATCAGTGGGTGTCAGTTTACAGCTGGATGAAAGCCAGAAGCTCAATAAGGCATTGTGGGCAGTAATCATCTTGAAAGGCCATAAGGCTTTCGAGTGTCCCAGTACAAATGATGGCTGAGGACACGGATATATTTACTTTGATTTATACTTTGATTTATGATTTATACAGTGTATTCCCGTGTGGCAACGTTGTATGGTATGCCTTTAACATGCATAATTTCTGTGCTCTTGCGTGCCAGTCAGATGAGTAGACTTAATTTAAATTATACAAAGGGACAGGAGCTCTCTATTACATGCCAGTGTGTCACAGGAAGAACATGCCAAGAGACACATCTCAGATGACTTGTCTGTAGTGGAGAAAAACAGATTAGCAAAAACAAGCAACTCAATCCCAGTCTTCGGAGAGTAAAACAAAAAATGAAAACCAAAAAACCAAAAAACCAAAAGCCCCAAACCAACCAAACAAGAGGAATAGGGAGGGGGGAGTCAGGAGGTGGAGGAAGGAGGGAGAGGGAGGAGACAGAGGAGAGGAAGGGAGAAGAAGAACCCCCAAACAGGCAAAGTCCATTTTTCAGAGGATAAAGCTAAACCTGATGAAAGCTAAAGTTCTATCAGCTAGAAAAGAACCCGAAAGCTGCAAGCCCATCTCACCTGTAGCTGTGGGTCACATGTTGTAAGGAATGCTGAGCTACGCTGTACGGGATTTACCTATGCTGAGCTCTAGTGCACAGTGTCTGGACTTCAGCTGCGGGAGCCTGAAGAGAGAACACCTTTGAGGAAGTGCTTACATCTACAGCCACCTGTGGAAAATCAGAGCCTGGGAGAAAGTTAGCTGTCAGAAAGAGCTGAGAGAAATCAGTCTTCTGGAGCCAGGCCACAATGGCCACAGGGCTGTAGGGTGAGTTCTTGCCGGCAAGTAAGGGCCTTTGGGCTCAGAACTGGCTGAACTATTGAGATCTTTAGAACAAGAGTGAGCCAACCACCCACCCTTCAGCTTATTTTATAGACAAAAATAATTAAAAGTAATGTTTCCACTTTGGGTCTGGAGAGACAGCTCAGTGGCTTAGAGCACTGGTTGCAGTTCCAGAGGATGTATAGGTTCAGTTCCCGGCACCCACATGGTGGCTCACATCCATCCCTAATTCCAGTTACAGGAGGTCTGATGTGTTTTTCTGAACTCCTTGTACACTGGGTATACCGGTGGTGCATGCATATATGTGTATGTGTATGATGTATATGTGTATGTATATGTATGTGTATATATATGTGTGTATGTATATGTATGTATATGTATATAGGACATATATGTATATGTATACATATATGTGTGGATAAAACATCCATATACATAAAATAAATAAATCTAAAATAAGTTGTTACCCAGAAGTTTGCATTTTATTACTCAAACCTAGCAGAAGGTAACAAAATAAAACAAGAATAAAATCTGCGTTGTAGGCTCACTTGTGAGGATGCTGCGAAGAACCACAAGCAAATGAGCAGCTGGGCCAGTAATAAAACACACACAGCCGTGTTTAAACAGAGCAGCAAAAAAAAAAAAAAAAAAAATCAAGACATCCAGCTCACACGAGCCAAGTCCGCCCCAAGAACCAAAGGAAAACAGTATGAATGGATCCTGAAAAATCTATGTCAACGTTAGCAACTTTTCCTAACAAGAACATTATGGAAAACAAGGACGGGGAAACAACACCTGTTTACTCAGGCTGTGGAAACAGAGCAAAAATCAACACGGAGTGGGGCCCGGCTGTTACCACCACCAGGCTGCGCTGTTGAGGAACTCACCAACTGCCACAGGTTGGTGGTGAAAGAAAGGCCAGACCTACACGGTGGTGGAGCAGCCCACACCACACATGGTCTTGCTGTCTGGGATTTCAACTGCACTAGGCTCTGAAAGTATCAAATGGAAAATACTTTGTAACTTTTAGAGTGGGTACGGTGGTTCTGTCTGAGGAGCTGAAACCTTGGCCCTGCCCACTGGGCCCCGGTGGGAATTACCCCTTTGTTAGTGCTGTCACACCTGTCCCCACTGCCCTCCTGTCTTTCAGGAACAGCTGGCTCCTCAGTGCACTGTGTAAGGAACTCTCTTATTCTACTTAGGAGTAGCCTCGGTGTTGATTTGGCAAACATTCCGTTCTATGACTAGTCATTGTTATAAATCCCCTACTGCTTTGGATATGTAGATTAAATGTTGTCATATGTCTAGGAAGGACTAGTTTGTCTATATTTCTGCATTAGTTGTATCTGCATTTATATAATCTACGTCTATGTCCATTTCATCTGTATAATGTTTATCTATGTGTATATCTAGGTCATCTATGCACATTATCATCTGTCACCTATATTTACATCTGTGTCATTTATATCTTGATATCTATGTCATTCACATTATTTGTACCATTTTTCATCTATATCTGCATATTAGCTATACCTGTCATTGCTGTTTATACTGATGTCGCTTACATCATTTCTATCTATATCTATATCAGCTATATCTGTATCATTTATGCCTTCTGTATCAGATGCAGTGCTGGCCTCAATCTAACTTGCCTGTTGCTTGTGCTCTCTCTCAAATGTAGATGCACCTTTCTCAAATGCAGATGTCCTCATTTTAGGGGCGAGTGTCTCCACCTTTGGGGCTCCCTATTGAGCTGCCCACTTGGGGCTCCTCCCAGAGAACACAACTGAGATGCCACCCTATGTGGCAGTGACTTTGATGTCTGTTCAGTGAACATGTCAGATGCTGCCCCACTGCTCTGCCAAGGCCTGGCATGTGCCTACTTGCCCATCTTTGCTTGAAGGTAGACATGAACTCATAGACTGAGGGAGAGGAACAGGTGTGGCCACCAGGGGCTCAGTACTGGTATCTTCTGTATGTGCTGCACTGACCTTGTATGTGTGGTAGCTCCAGGCTGCCACAAAAAGCTCACAGTAGTTCCTCCCTCTAAGGCGGAGACAGTGCCTGGATGCTAAAGACCTCATCAGCTCCTTCCAGGCTGGGGAGATCCCTGTGCTATTTCTTGTCCTCTGTGGTTTCATTTTTTAAGTGGTTATTCAGACATCTGTCATCAGTTTAGGCAGAGCCACCTCATCAAGGGCTGACCTATGAAGCCCCTCTGATGTCCTCATACAGAACCCTGAGGCCCCACCAACCGAGCACTGGGGAGCAAGTACTCAGAGGCTACTTGGCCCTCCATAGTGTGACACATGTCGTGTATGGCCATCGTGCTGATCCTCACACAGGAAGCCTGCTTGCTCCCCTGGAACCCTAGCCTTCTTGTCTCAGCATTCTCCCAGACTATAGGATGTAGAAATATGAACTCCTGGGTTCAGCACTGGGGGTAGCTAGAAAGCAGAAGCTTTGGCCAGGGAGGGGAACCAACAGTGGTGTTGGGTGGGGCTAGGATAGCAACTCTCCCAGAACGAGTCTTGAACAGTTTCCTGTCCTTGGGCATCTCCTCCCTTGAGTCTTCATATCTCTGTACTTTGGAGGGCTCAAGCTTCATTCAACAGTCCCTCTCTACTCAACTGGGCCCCTCAGTTCTAGAGCCAAAGCAAGGCTACCTCAAAAAAGCATGGAATTGAAGGGGCTGGGGACTCAAGGGCCAACCTGCCTTTTGATTGGTTCACTCTTCTGTCATTTATTCACTTGCCCCTTCATAATTTGCATAATGCCCCTCTCTGAACATTCCAGTTGGTGGAACAAAGGGATGTTTCTTGTTTGTCCTCCTCTTGTCTTCCCTTGGTGGGAGGGGCTGAAACCTCTTCAGAGGTCTGTTTGTGGAGAACATTCTATTGATTTAACCCCAGGCACTTGCAGAGGAAATGGGAAGCAATGACAACTCCTGCTTACATGCAAGTGGAAGAAACCAGGCAATTGGTTGTGACAGACCCAGGCCTGGCAAGGCTGGGGCTGAACTGGTGGTCCAGGCTCTGGATGATGGCAAGGTCCCCTGGAACATCCTGGCCCACACTAGCTTCCCTTCAGGGTTGAGTCAGAACCAGGCCTGTAGAGCCTCTTCAGGAAATGCTTTCTACTGTCTGAGGCAAACAGTGTTCTCCTAGGTCCCAAAGCCCTCAAGGCAGGGGACTGCCGGGATGTGGCTATACCAAGTAATTATTTTCCAATGGAGACTCTGGTGGTCATCATGCAGACACGGCAAGGAGCTCACCCTTCTGTCAGCAGCTGACCTCCACAGAGATGAAACTTTCCTTTCCCTGTTTTACTTCTTGGGGGATTACTTTTATCTGGAGAGAGAAGGATCACACCTAATTAAGCTTTGTCCCTGCCAAGGAGTTAATTGCAATCTCTGACTATTTTGCTTTTTCTGAGCCATGTGGTAAGTCTTTTAATTACTGTCTACAGATCTGTCACTGTTGTCAACAATAAATCACATCTCCCTGTGGCCACAGATGACATCATCACAACCGTGTGTTGTTTGTCCTTGGCCTTCCCCTTGGGTGACCAATGTCTGGAAGTCACTAGACAGCTTTTCCTCAGAGGTCAAATCTCTTAATTTACTCAATAATTAGATTTCCATAAAAATCAAAGAAAGCCACTGCAGACAAGTGACAGCCTGTCTGATGTTTGTGACCCCCACACCTTGACCACTCTGTATGGGTGGCTCTTTATATCTTAATGAAAGAAAGCCAATTAGCTATAAACTGATTACTAAAACAGAATCAGGGTCATTTCTTTGCAACAAATCAATCAACAAAATGCTAATTACAGATCGTCGTTTCGGCTTGGATTAATCTATTAGTAATTAAAGCGAAGTGCAAACCCAGCCTCGGACTTAATTGTAGCCAAAAGGCACAAACGTCTTTTTCTTGACCGGTAAGATGCTGTTATTTAGCTTAATGTAGACAGAAACCCATTAATTGTCTAGGACATTCATGGGTCTAATAACATTTTTAGAGGCGGTCTTTGGAGGCATTCACGAGGAATGTAACTGGGGTTATACTTTGGAAAGATGGGCATCTTCTTTTGATTCGTTTATAATTGAATTTGCATTTTTATTGTGCTTGTAAAAGCAGAATTTTTTTCTAGTACAGAATAGTAAATCTTAGGGCCTAATTCTCAGCAGGCCCATTGAATTCCTCTCTCACAGAGGACAGCAGGTGCATGGATGAGGTCATGGTGGCACCTAGTACTTGACTCCCCAGAGGTAATACTTCCTGTGAGCCTGGGCAGGGAAGGAGGCTGGGGTCACAAAGAGGGACTCTCTGGTGTGTCTGGATCCACCTCTTCTTTACCTGTGTGTGCTTGCATGCATGCATGTGTGTGCAAGTGTGTGTGTGTGCACAAGCGTGCACATGCATGTACATGTATGTGTGTATGTAAGTAGTGGACCAACGTCAACCTCAGATGTTCTTCCTTTTAATTTTTGGAGAGAAAGTTTCTCACTAGCCTGGAGATCACCCAGTAGGCTGGGCTGGCTCACCAATTAGATCTGGAGACACTCCTGTCCTAGCTTTCCCCATGCTGGGATTACACGTGCATGCCACCATGCCTGGGTTTTTCTGTTGGTGCTGGGGATTGAACTCAAGTCCTCATGTTTGCACAGAAGGTGCTCTCCTAGTTGGCTTTCTATTGCTGTGATAAAACACTGACCAAAGGTGACCTGAGGTTTATTTGGCTTATAGGTTCCTGTCTATCATCCAGGGAAACCAAGGCAGGAACTCAAGGCAGGAGCTTGGGGCAGAAACCAATGCAAGTATACTGTTTACTTGCTTGCTCCTCTGGCTTCCTCTGCTTTCTTACTCAATGACTCAGGACCACCTGCCCAGGGATGGCACTGCCCACAGAGGGCTGGGCCTTCTTTCACATCAATAAGCAACAAGAAAATGCCCAACGGCCGGTCTGCTGGAGGCGATTCTTCAGTTGATGTTCCCTTTCCAGGGTGACTCTTGTCTTTGTCAAGGTGACAAGAGCAACCAACACTGGCACTTTGAAGACTGGGCTGTGACTTTCCTGTTATTGGATTTATAGTTTTAGAGCCTAAGTGTGCTAAGGGCTTTGCTTCGAACACAAAGAAACTCAAAGCCTGGGAGCTTTCCTGCCTGAGGTCATACGAGCAAGTAGGACACATGACCCTGTTCCCTGATAATGCCTAAGAAAGAGGGCTTGAGGGGAGAAGAGGACTGTGTGGCTGGGCACAGAAACCATCGAGACCACAGCTGGGGGTCAGCTGTGATGTATTCTGTGGCTCCCATCTGGACTGGAGTTGCCAGAGGTGAGTCCACACTGGCTTTCATTCTCAGGCTGTGCCGTGACTGGCTGGGTTAGTTCGTTGCTTTGTGTGTTTCTAAGAAATGAGGGGGCATAAAAGGGTTGGGGCAATGGCTCAGTGGGTAAAGTTCCTGGCATGCAAGCATGAGGATCTGAGTTCAATCCCCAGCACCCATGAAAAATCTGGGTGAAGCAGCACATGCCTGTAGTCCCAGTATGGGAAAGGGTGACCCAGGTAGACTCCTGGGGCTTGCTGGCCATCTAGTCTAGGTGAATTGGTAAGTTCCAGGTTTAGTGAGACACCCTGTCTCAAAATATAAAGTGGAGAGTACTTGAGAAAGACACCCAGTGTTGACCTCTTGTCTCCAAACACACACACACACACACACACACACACACACACACACGTGCGCACACACACACAGAGAGAACTTCTCTTTCTGAGAAGTTCTGGGGTAAAATAAGAATACCTTGCTACTCACAGACTCACAGACACTCATCTGTTACCCCCAGGAAAGGGGCAGCTTTACAATGTACCAGGGCATTTTGTAGGTGATCGCTTGCAGGGCAAGAGTGAGATCCATGCTTTGGAGTCCCTCAAGCACCTGTAACCAATCTTGGGATTCGGTGGGTGTGTTAGTTATTTTTGTTGTTGCTGTGATAAAACATCATGACCAAAGTGACTTGTAGAATGAAGCAGGCTAAGAGACCATTGTGGTGGGGAGGCCTGGGAACAATCAGTAGTTATGGTGGCTAGGAGCAGGGACTGAGAGCTCCCATCCTCAATCACAAGCAGGAAAGAGAGAGAGAGGACACACACACACACACACACACACACACACACACACACACAGAGAGAGAGAGAGAGAGAGAGAGAGAGAGAGAGAGAGAGAACCGAAAGTGGGGGCAAACTATATACTCCCAAAGCTCTCCCCTAGTGATGACTGAACCCCCTAAACCTTCCCAAACAGCACCACCAACTGGGGAGCAAATGGTTAAATGCCCGAGCCTGTGGGAGACACTCTCACTCAGGCCAATACCAGGAAGAATGTGGCAGACCAAAGAAAACCAGGACCTGGGTGGCAGGTGGATGAATTTTCCCAAAGAAAGTCCAGGGCTGAGGTGGCTTGGAGCTCAGGGGCCTGGGATGAAGCTGGTACTCCTGTACAAACTTCTGGTTCTCACAGACACTGATACATGGGCCCATGTCTTCAATAGCCTGTGGTTTACTTGGTTCAACTCATGCCCAGAAGAAGTATCTGTGTGGACACCTTGGTTCTTATTTAAAAACTGTCCTCTGGAAGTATTCTCATATGTCCTGAGGTCAGACACAGATTCTCCTTGTGACCTTAGTTGTGACAGGTTGACCAGAAAACCCACGTGTGGGTGCATTGTCACACTCATGAACAAGGAGGGCATTCTTGGTGGACTGGGGACTTTGGAGAAAGATTCTGTTAAGGAAAACTTAGCTAGTAGAATGAGATAGAGAATTTAGACCCTTGGGTCCTTCTATAGGTGGCGGTAGGACCCAGTGAGTCTTGAAACCACAGGGCAAGAAGGGAGCAAAGGCACACATAAATGGCATACAGACAAGAGACTTTCAGGTGCGCTTTCCATTCAGGACATAGACCATCTCTGGTGGAAACCTTGGATGAAGAGGCTGGTTTGAGGAGGCTAGCAGTTCCTGGAGAGGTTTACTGACGTGAGTACACAGGGTGGGAACGTTAGCATGGCTGGGTCTGGTTGCCTCAAGTGCCAGGTCCTTGCTCTGAGAGTTGATTTCCCTTTTTCTGTTTCCTAATATTTAAGGCGAGGGCCCTGGGCTGTAAGCTGTAGAGTGCAGCAAGAGGTGAGAGGGTTTTTAACAGTTACCCCTGCAGTGTTTAGAAAAATGTACCTCATCCATGAAACAACAATAACACCCCCCAATAGCCAGCTAGATATCTTGGGAATGAAAATACAGTGGTTGAAGTAAATAAACTCTGTCCCCATGGAGGTCGTTGTACACTATCCTGACCACCACCCTGCAGCTCATGGGATCTTTACCTTGAACCTTTTCCAGTCCCAACCTTCAGCCAGGTGATTGGTAGTGAGAGTCAAAGGTCATCCTTCCAGAACCACACATACTCAGGGTATCTCAGCATCTGCCATCTTCCCCATGAGATGTCTACTGAAACCACAGACAGCCACAACAGGGGATATACCCTTGCCTTATCCTAGCAGACACTGATTCTTGGGTCCATTTCTCCTCTTTCTTGCTGGCTGTGGTAGCTGTGTTCTTGACAGTGTCTCCAGATCAGGGAGGTGGAGAAATGAGGAGGAAGGTGGGGTGGTACACTAAGAATACAGGCTGTAATAGTAAGTACAAGCTGATGTCACTGGAGGGTAGAGCTGCATGGGTGGATAGATGGAAATATGTGCTGAGCCCTTACTTCCCTGCTAAGCCTGCCCCAGTGCTCTGCCTAGTTCTTTCACTCTGAAGACCAAGGTTGGCCTTGTTTATCAAGTGACCATGGGGGTCAGTCTAGGAGGTGGAAAAAATGAGATACTTTTAGAGTTGATCCCTGCTTCCTTGCACTGGAAGGGGGACTGGGTCTTGATGCCAGGGATCAGGGTTGGCTTCTTATTGCTTGTCTCCTGCATCTTCCACTCAGTTGTCTCAAGTATGACAGAGGGAAGCATGGCTCCTAGGACCCTCTAGGGAAAGGGACCATGCATATATGGACAGCTCAGAGATGCCCAGAAATCTCACTCACATGTTGTGATGATGTGCCATGGGCCAGGCTGAGACAGTTCTTGCTACGAAGATCTGTCAGGAAGCTGAGTCAGAGACCAGAGTTTTCCAGATGTGACCTTGCCTTCAGCCTGAAAGGACAGAGCTGGAATCCAGTGCCTTCCCTCCTGCATTGTGACTGGATGCAGGGGCCTGTTGGCTTGAGCCATACCTCACAGTGTCTGGGAGGGGCACACATGCCAGCCTGTAGCCTGGTCAACCTGGTGTGCCCATTTAGATTGCAATCCCAGAGCAACCTGGGAGACCCTTCGAAGTGCGTTCCTGGCTCCCGTGCCATCTGTGTTTGCCTTTTGCAAACTCACTGGTGTTTCTCCTGACCAGCAGATCAGTGACCTTGCTGGGCAGGGGAAGGTGAATGTACTGCCCGCTGCCACTCGTGGGGATTGTGTGAGGAAGCGGGATGTCCAATAGGTAAGCAGGGAAGATGGATGACTGCTTAGAAAAAGCTGGGATGCTCTGATCTCCGATAGGAGTGCTTGCAATTTGCATTCATTAGCAAAGCAGGACGATTACAGTTATGATTTAGGGTGCAAATCAGAAGCAGCATCTGCATCCCAGAGCTGGGATGAACGCTCTGGCAGGGAGAAGGATCGGGAGCCCTCGGGGGTCTTGCTCAGCAGGAGGTTGTGTCTCCAGGGCTGTCTTTCCAGGGTTGCTTTACTTATTTATTTTAGCCTAGTTGGTGTTTTGTTTCTTGATGTGGAGTTTTGCTATCTAGTACAGCATGGTCTCAAGCTTGACATCCCTCTGCCTCAGTAATCTCGAGTGCTGGGATTACAGATTTGTGGCACCATATCAAACGTAGGTCTGCTTTCTGAGCCAGGGAGAACTTGTAGGGAGCATGGAGAGTATCTGCAAAGCTAGGAAATGCTCAGCAGGCGAGGTGTCCAGTGCCAGTTCTATGGTCTACCCGGGGACAGTTTACATCTTTGGATAAAGCAGAAAACAGTACCATTATAAACCCAGTCTTCTCTGAGGCTGTGTTGCTTCCTCGTGGGTTTTCTTTCCACTTCCTACACAACTGCTGATTCTCACCTGCGACTACCTTCAAGTCTTGGGAGGTTCCCTGGGAGCTCAATTCCCACCCTGGGTAATGCTCTCTTTAAAGGGTAGGCTGGCCAGAAGGAGAGCATGATGCCTGCCTTAGCCCCAGGAATGCCATCAATGGTGTGGTTGAAGTTGTCAAAAAAGTGTCTTAGCCGTGCATGCCCAAGTGTACTTTGACAATGGAAATCAACTTAAAAGTAAAAGCAAGCTAAAGTCTGGCTTGGGTTGGTGCTTTTGAACACAAGTATCATCTGACCCACTTCTAACAGGTGATGTTTCCCAAGTATCAACCAGTGAAGGTGGCTGTTCCTGGGCCAGGTTCACAGCAGGGTGGCAGACCTGTGGGGCCCACAGCAGGCCAGTAAATCCTTCAGGGCCTCAGCTAACTCCTCATAGGAGAGCCCTATCTTTCTTGGCTGTGAATGTGCCCGATGGTGTCTCTTCATGGTTCAGCAGGGTGATTTTACCCAGAATGTGGGACAGAGTTCTGCTGACATTATCTTGGAACAGAGAGATGCCTCTTGAAGTTGGGGGGGGGGGGCAATGGAGAAGTGAGGAGTGTAATTAATCAGAAAATTAGCATTTCAAAGGGACGTGGAAGCAGGCTGTGTTTGAGGCATGAACTTGCTGAATAGCTGAATAATGAGGTGTGATAGGTTTCTGCTGCCCTAAGGACTCTATGCCCTCAAACAGTTAGGGGCTCTACTTTATCCACAGGAACTGCCTTTGGAGATTAAGCTCTTCCTGATAGCACCAGCATGCTGACCAGGAACCCGGATTGACAGGCAGGATAGGGCTGGCTTGATGGGTGGAGTCAGGGATGGCTTTATCAATTTCGGGGTGGCAGCTGAAGACTGGGGTTATTTCAGAGCATACAGAGCCCTTTCCCAGTGCCTGCCTGGCCTGCCAACTGCTTCTGACCTCTGCATCACAGGCCCAACCACGCACCCAGTTGGCCAAGGAGGTCAGATTGGCTTCAGGTTGACTGTGGACAACCCTTCCTTGCCTTGGTGGAGGCTTCATTTAATCTCAGTTTCCCAGATGGTGGGCTAGTTTTTCCTGGTGCTCAAATGAGCGACTGCTTCAAAGGAAGCCACTTAAAACCCTAAACAGCCTCTGCTGTGAATTTCAAGTTTGGAAATGGGACAAACAGCGGGTGGCTGGTTTGTTGTTTTGTGTGTGAAATTATTCTCATACATCCACTTGCCATGTGTCACCAGCAGACCAAAGCTTTGCCTCAACAGCTGCTCAAGAGCAGGCTGGGAGCCGGGAAGCAGCAGCTCCCATGGATCTGAACAGGTTTCTTTTCCATCCTCTCCTGGTGGGTGGGGGGATGGAGGGATTCCTCTGCTAGAATTTGGGGGTTGGGGGGGGGGAGAACAAGCACTTGCTCTGTGAGGTACTAAGGCCACATTCCACTGAGGGTGGCTCTTCTATCTGTGTGATTGTTTGTATATGCTTGGCCCAGGGAGTGGCACTATTAGGAGGTGTGGCCTTGTTGGAAGTATGTCACTGTGGAGTGTGGCTTCCTCTCATCCTTACCTGTCTGGACTGCCCTGCTTGTGTCTCTGAGTTAGTCTTCATTTCTCTATGTAACTAGAGGGCCCCACAGGCATAGTGCACACAGCCCAGCTCCTGACCTAGGGCTCCTTTCCTCTCCTCTGCAGAGATGTTTCTGCCACCCCAAAATGAAACAGGATGCCTTTGCAGGGCACGCTTCTGCTCAGTTTGGTGGAGCCCACCCCCACCCTGCCCTGCACACTGGAGCACCTCATGGGTCACCTGGTTGCCTGGCTTCAGGTTGATCTGCATCTACCACAGGAGAATGCAAAGTCCTGCCTTCTGGGGACAGTTTATGGAACACTTGGCAGCCTGTGAATAGAGGTGGCACCTCTGGAATGAGGATGGGATGGGAACCTCTGTCATCTAGAGAATAGATCTCAGAGGGAAGTGACCTGGGGGTGGGGGGTGGGTTTGAGGGGTCAAGGATTCCTGAAAGCTCCTAGCAAGGAGTCATACTACCCATGACAGCACAAGTGTCCATCTGAGAGAGAGAGAGAGAGAGAGAGAGAGAGAGAGAGAGAGAGAGAGATGAGCAGGGTGTGGAGCAGGGAAGTGGCTCAAGATGCTGGCAGCTTCAGAGTTGCAGCCCAAGTGAGGAGACCCTGCTGATTCTTCTGCCTACTAGAGGACACTACAGAGATCCTGAGTCCCATATGCAGGCCAAGCAACTTAGAGGCTGAAGTTTGTTTGGTTACAGGGCTTGGAAGCACCTGGAACTCTTTTCTAAATCCATTACAAAAATGCACTTGGCCAAGACTGTGTGAATTCAAGGGAGGAGGGAAGGCAGGTACTGAGAAACTTGTCCTGAAATCCCAGCTTTCCTCGGTGGTAAACAGAAGTCAGTGTGGTGCCTGCAAAGCCACCAGTCAGCGGTCTTTCGTGCTCAAGGAAAAGGCCAGACACACATGAGAGGGACAACATAGACATGCATAAAGGGAAGAGCATGCAGAAGTCAGTAGGAAGGAGAGCCCGGGAGCTGGATTTCTCAGACGGAAATAGCAATGGAGCAGTAAGTGTGCTCAGAACATTGAATAATAGGATTAATTAAGGAAAATGTGGTCTCGATGCGTATATGTGTGTAAAACCCCACAAAGAAAGTGGAAAGTAAGACAATTTTAACATGAGAACCTTAAGACAGCTAAGCAGAGTCAGGGGCAGTGGGCCTAGGAGCCACGACTGAAGGCCATGGAGGCTGAGTGGAGACCAGTATGCAGCTATAGCCAGATACAGGATTTGAGCCACATGAGAGACCGAGGCCCATCTCAACGGAATAAAATGAGAAATAAAAATATTAAGATTCCAGGAGCGCAGATAAATCAGGGCTTGGAGGAAATCTTGTGGCTTTAAGTGCTACTGGTAGAAAAGAAAGATTGTTTAAAATTGGTAATTCAAGTTTCAGCATAAGCACATGGAGGATGAACAAAAATCCAAACTTAAAGAGAGCAGATAAATAAAATATGAGCCAAGGGTTGATGATACATAAAAAAATACTCTACGGAAAAATATAAGAACCACAATAGGAAAAAAATGCATGGAAGTGTTAGAGAAATTCATAAATGTCCATCAAGGTGAGAGGCTTCTGAGATCAAGTACACTGTCCATTAAAGAAGCAAATGAACCCTCCCCCCAGACCCTTGGGGTTGTGTGGGTGAATTTAAAAGAGGGAGACTTGGAATGAGTGACCGTGAGCCCATAGAGGGGGAAAGGCTGCATCTAATTGTCTCTTGAGATCATCAAAACCCTTGGTGCCCCATCAGAGACAGAGAGCAAATTCCAGGGTGGTGAGAGAAATTAATTATCTATCATGGATATGGAAGAGGCCCAACATATAGCAGCAAGAAGAACTAGCAACATGTGATATCCGGACAGTCCATGGCCAAGGAATTCTCATCCAGGAAGTCAGAGTGGCCTCAATGCTTAAAAACTAGTAGCTGAGACTGTCCAGGAATTCTTCAAGAATGGGCCCCTGAGTTTGATGTCTAACACCCTAAAAAAGCCAGGCATAGCAGTACTGGGTACAAAAACAGATATATTCTGAGAGCTCACTGGCCAGATAACATAGCCAAATGGCAAGCTTCTGGTTGAGTGAGAGACTCTACATTAAACAAAAATGTGTAGAGCCATAGAGGAAGACTCTTGGTAGCCTCCTCTGTAACCTCTGGCCTTTTTATGACTATCCATTTAAGTGCATGAAACACACAAGTGTGCGGACCCTACCCCCAAGAACACCCCACATAAAACTAGCGAGCTGTTCATCTCAGTTACAGAGTACAGGAGAGGAGGAATTTATTTTTTATTAATAACTGTAGAAAAAAGAATTGGACAAAATCGAATTCATACACATACAGAACCTCAGCAGTAAGTAGAATTTTAGCCTACTACAGACTAATGGGGTCTCCCAGTTAATATCAGGCTTGTGACCAAGACCAGTGCCTCCCCGAGAACTGGGAATCGGCAAGTATCCAGCCCAAAAACTAATCAAGAAATGCAACCATGTCAAGAGAAAGAAGGGGCAGGTCATCTTCATGTCACAAGGTCAAGGTACAAAACTCACAGGGCTTCTATATGACAAGGATGAATAAACAGGCTATGGATGATTTTGAAAAAAGAACCCACATGTAATCACAAAAATATGCTTAGGAACTGATTCTATGAAAGTCACCTGACTTCTCTGCTCTAAAAGCCATAAAACTTGCAGGAATGAAATGTGGTAGAATGTAACGAAGACCTGTGGGATGATGCTTCTCTTTTGCGTGTGTCTTCCTCAGTTTGCGTCTACTTTTGAAAAGCAAAAATTGAGCTGCTAGCAAGACAATAATGATTGTGACTGGGATCTACAATGGCCAGATGGCAGGGCTGGAGAGAGAGATGGCTCAGTGGTTAAAGACTTTCTCGGAGAACGCGAGTAAAGTTTCTAGGACCTTCATCAGGAGATCTGTCACCCTCTTCTGGTCTCCTCAGGCACCTGCACCCAGGTGCACATCCATACGCACAGCCACATACTTAATATACATAATTAAACAAAACTTCTTAGAAAGACACGTCATTTTTTTTTTAAAAAGCTTGTGTGTGCGTGTGTGTGTGTGTGTGTGTGTGTGTGTACAGTCATGTGCAACATGTTATATATATGGAGGTCAGAGGGAAATTTATGGAAGCTGGTTCTCTCCATCCACCTGGTGGAGCCTGGTGATTGAACTTGAATCGTTAGGTTTCACAGCAATAGTCTTTACCTCCTGAGCTAGCTCCTTGGACCCAGGTGATTTTTATTTTATTTTTAATTGCTCTAATTATTTACATTCCAAATGTTGCCCTCCTTCCCAGTCCCACTTCCAAGAGTTCTTCAGCCTATCCTCCTCCCCTTGGCCTCTGAGAGGGTGCTCCCTACCCCTACTCCCTCATCCACCTACCCACCTCCACTTCAGCCTCCCATCCTCCTTCCCTGGGTCATCAGGTCTCTATAAGATTAGGCATATCCTCTTCCACTGAGGCCAGACAAGTCAGTCCTCTTACATATGTGCCGGGGGGTTGGTGGGGGCACCGACCAGCCCAAGTATGCTCTTTGGTTGGCTGCTCAGTTTCTGGGAACTCCCAAGGGTCTGGTTTAGTTGACACTGTTGGTCTTCTTATGAGGTCACTCTGCCCATTAGCTCTTTCAATTCTTCCCCCAACTCTTCTATACCATAGCCCCCCCTCCCCCAATCCCATGGTTGGCTGTAAGTATCTGCATCTATCTCAATCAGATGCTGGTAGAGCCTCTCAGAGGACAGCCATTGATAGGCTCCTGTCTGCAAGCATAACATGGCATCAGTAATCGTGTCAGGGTTTGGTGCCTGCACATGGGATGGATCTCAAGTTGGGACTCAGGTGATTTTGAAAGGCCAAAATCCTCCTATTCCAGCCCTGTGACTATTCACATATATTTTGTGCTCAGGTTTCTATGTGTAGATAACATGACATTTCTTTATTTAATAAAAATATAATTGCACTATTTCCCTACTCCCTCCTTCCCCCATGTCCTCCCTTTCTCAATTTAAGACCTTCTCTTCTTTAGCCTTGGTTGTTACATATGAATATTAAAGATCTACATATAAATCCTAAGTACTGAGTCCACTCATTGTGGCCCGCATGAACATATTTCTGGGGCTGACCATTTGGTAATATATAGCCAATAGCCAATAACCAATCAGGAGCTGATTCCTGGGGAAGACGAATTGCTTGCATTGTGCTCAGTTTTGAAAAGTTCATCTTTTCTAATTCTAGAACTGAGTCTCCCTATGCCTGCTCTGGGGATTCCCAGAGGGAGGCTGGCACGAAGTCATGGGTCCCTGTGTTGTGCTTGTGAGTATGGTGGCTCCCTTGTGGCTTCTTGCAATGGTGGATCAGCAGTTCTAGAGGTGTCTTTACTTCAGTGCCACCATTTCAAGTGTGTCATAAACCTCAAAATGACGTTTCAGCCATTATTGGATGCAGGAACAAGGGCAGTCCCATCGGGTTATGCCTGGCAGTGTCATCACTGAGGGTTTCTCTGTGTCTCTGTTAAGTGAACTAGATTGTATGTGGTTCTGAGAGTCACACAGAAAGTGAGTCAGGCCCTGTGAGAGGCTCCCAGGGCTGGGATGGAACGAGCTGTGGCTCTTGTAGGAGGTAAAGGATGCAGGGTCATGGTGCTCACCCCTGTTCCAGAGGAGCAGAGGGCATGGTGGACATGCACACGGTTTCTTCCTTGGGACCAAATGAAGGATTTTGCATTTCTTAAGAGTCTATTACCTCCATGGAGACCAGTCTATATCACACCCAAGTTATTCCTGCCTGTGTGTCCCTCTCTCTGGGTTCTGCCTCATGCTCTCTCTAAGATCACTCTGCACTGACTTTAGAACTCCCCAGCATCCAGACATTTAACCACGAATACTAAGGAACGCTGGAAAGTTGATTCCCCATGTCCACATACCCAAGCTTCAGCTCTCTTCCTGTGAATGGGGGAGAGCTCATTGCAGTACCTCCTCAGCTCTCTGAGGGCTGACTGGGCAAGTCAGGTTTTGTGTGTGAGAGTCAGGGGTCCAGAAGGTCCTAGAACATTTGCTTTCAGGTGGTCTCCCCAGCAGTCAATGCTAGTTAGTTACAGAACCTGGGGAGAGGCTAAGCGGCATCAGCCGGCAACTGTGGGATGAAGGAGCCATCTGCATTCGTTTCTAGTTTTTAGTAATTGGAGGGCGGAAAGTGCAAGGAGGAGGAGGAGGTGGAGGAAGAGGAGGAGGAGGAGGAGGTGGAGGAAGAGGAGGAGGAGGAGGAAGAGGAGGAGGAGGAGGAGGAAGAGGAAGGCATCAATTGACAGACTGTCTTCAGCTGCAGTGTTGACAGGAGCCTACAGATATATCAGCCATTACTGGATATGTGCATAAGGGCAATCTAATCAGGTTATGCACAGCTGTAAGCACAGACACTTCCCCTTGTCCACACTGTGGAGCAGAGGCCAAGGAAGCCTGCCTATAACTGTCCCATAGAAGGAAGGACTCAGATGAAAGAGTTTATAACTGGGCAGGCCTTGATGCAGGTGAGTACAAGAGAATATGATGGGTCATTGTCATTAGACATTCACCTACGGACTGGATGGAACCTCTTAACTCACTACCTCCCGGGCATGAAATAGTTAACCCATGTCACACTATGGTGAGTGGCAGACCAGCAGATACCAGTGGAAAAGGGTAAGCAGAGAAAGGCTTCATGGCCCAGGTTGCCAGTGTAACCCCAACAGTCTCAGATGAGCCAGTGAAGGTTCTGGCCAGTGTCCTAATTGGACCAATGCTATCATGTTACTGCTCTGTTGGAAAATTAGTTGAGTATGCAATTTCTGTCAAACTCGTCCCAGGCCACTTGTCATTTCTTTCTCACCCATGAAAGTCACTGTTTGTTATGGCTAATGAGGCCAAGATCATCAGGAGGCTGATGCCAGACTGGCCAGCCCAGAGGCAGAACTGTATGAACATGAAAACACACACGTGCGTATGTATGAGTGGCTACAGATTTAATGGGTTATCCTGGCTATGACATTCTCTGTGGCCAGTTTCTCTCTCTAACACTAATTCAGGGACTGCAGAGAAGGGCTTGCTTAGCTGTATCCCACTGTACTGTCAGCTGGCTTTTTCCAGATACCTTCAATCTTTTGATGGGCTGCATCCTGTCAATTGAGGAAAGAGCCAATGACTCCAGTGGGATTCCATTTGGAGGCTGTGTGGACCAGAGACCCTTCCTGAGCTTCAAACCTGTTGGCCTGCCCTAGAGCCCATGACTACATAAGCTGCTGTCTTCAAGTGCATGGTTCCACAGACACACAAAGACACAGAGACACAAACTCACACAGAGACACATAGAAATAGACACAAACACAAACAGACACACAGACACAGATACGAAGACACAGACACAAACACACACAGAAGACACACAGACAGACAGACAGACAGACACACACACATGGAACACTTCCACAGAGGCTTTGAGAACATCCTGGAAGCTGCCTACCCAAAACATGTTCTTAGCCTTGAGCACAAAGTTCACAGCAATTTGGGTGATTGAGAGCAAATGTGATATTGGAAAAGAGAGTGATTTAAAAGGTGAACCCAGCCGCTCTCTCCTAACAGGCTGGCAAGGAACAGCTCACACCGAGGTGCACCAGCCGTCATGCGTGATGAGATGCTTGAATCCAAGTCTCAGAACAGGAGATGAAAAGTGAATGGAGGAGACCCAGAAACTATACATTTTGCACAGTTTTCCCAGAGGGAATGAAGGTAAAAGCTTAGACTGAATTTATTATTGTTTTCCAAGACGAAGAAGAGGAAGAAGAGGGAAGGGCATGCGTGCTTGCTTTCTGCTGTGTAAGTAGGTTGCCAGAAGGATGGAGAAGCAACATCCCAAGCATTTCCCATCAACAAGACTCCTGAGAAATTCCCTCCCGCACTCCAGGAGTCTCCCCATCCTTCTTTGGGTTCACTTTTTCTTAAAATGATTAAGAAAACAATCCTACCATATAAATAACCAACCACAAAAAGATGGAAGGCATATTTTTAGAACCTGTTTTAAATAATCGAGACATCATTGAATAAAAAGCCAAGTTCCACATTTATTTTTCTCTCTGCTTCTTCAAAAGGAACGCTGCTTTAAGAGGCCAGCCATGTTTTATTAATGTTAGCAAGGCTAGGGAGAGAAGATATTGTCATATATATATAAGAGTAGGAGTGTCAAATGGAGCAAAGAGCTGAAGACTAAGATAATGAAGCGCTCAAATTTGTAAAATAGCACAAACTGTTTATTTTAAGACATATATTCTTAGTAGAACCTGGTTCTTCACTGCCATGGGTATGAAATCCCCATTCAAGGGCTGCAAGTTTCCTGAGATGTAAGAGGTGCATGAGAGACTAGCGGCTATCAGTACATAGGTGTGACCATGAGCCACACAGCACCAGCAGAGATGGAGGAGACCTGGCAAACGTTACAGCTTGGTTAGCCCTGTTACTACGCACACAGAGTAATGTTCTTATATGTAGGCACTCAGTTCTATGCTGTTCCAGTACTGAAGTAAAACTTCAGGAGTCATGCTGACAAGCTGTAATTCTAGAACATTCATTTTCTTCTGGCAAGGTTCATCACTCATAGTAGCTCTGGAGTTGATCTCATTCTCTGCCACCACAAAGTGGCTTCTATGCCTTTCCTTCACTCTGTGGCACAGGCAGTGGCTGAGAGATCTCAGGAACATGGAGACATCCCTGCAGGCTGTGGTGCATCTTTAATGTGTCTGTGCTTTCCCTGAAGCAGGCCTTTCTATCCTCAGGGATGTAAGTCTCATGGGAGGGTAGATGGTAAAGAATTTAGGACTTTAAAGACAATTGATCATGTTGGTGTTCCACAGTGAGGTCTTTGAGTGAAAGTTCACCTTGCCTACCACTTACAAGCAGGAAGTGGGCAGGGATGGGAGCTGTTCAGACTATGTGATGCTCTTTACCTGTTCCCCAGCTTTGTGGGGACAAGTAGTCTGGAGGGGGTTAGCCCCAACACCTAAGGAGACATACTGTTCTAGAAGGCTATCAACAAACCAACCAATGTGTGCATTACACCAGTCTTATCACCCTGGGCGTGCTTGGGTTTGTGAGATTCATCAGCGATCTGAGCCTACACTGGCTTCTGTATGGTATACAACACTGTGTATGACAGCAGGCGCATCCTCTGGGCTGGCCCTGGGTAGCGCATTTGTTTCTATAGCAGAAGGATAGAGGGAAGCTGTGTTTCCCTCTACACAGCACCTGTTAAGATAGATACCTGCGGGCTTTTTTTTTTCTTTTTCCATACTGTCATCCTCTGAACACTTTGGATCTACTGAGTCTGGCTGGAAATCTGGAAGTCTTCAAAGAGAAGATTGGTCTGACTGGAGTGAGCATCAGCCTAAGCTAAGGACCAGGTATCTGGAGGTAGTTTTGTTTGGATCACCCTGGACTTGTTTTAGAGCAGTGGTTCTCAACCTTCCTAATGCTACAACCCTTTAACACAGTTCCTCATGTTATGCCAACCCCCAGCCATAAGATGATTTTTGTTGCTACTTCATAACTGTAATTTCGCTACTGCTATAAACCATGATGGAAATATCTGTTTGCTGATGGTCTTAGGTGACCCCTGTGAAAGGGTTGTTCGACCCCTTTGACCTTCGATCCCTGAAGAGGTCTTGATTTCCAGGCTGAGGGCTGCTGTTTTAGAACAAGGGATCTCAAGGTTAGTTAATTTCTGTGTCTGGCTGATTTGGGGGCGGAGAATTCTCATCTCAGCTGACCAATCGTGATATAGCCCAAAGAACTGGGTACAGTAGTCTTGTTGGAAGATCCATGGAGGGAACGTCTGTGTGTCATCCGTCATAGGTCCATAGGTCTACAGAAGAGTTATAGGTGAGTCCTACAGTATAACAAGAGGAGGCAGAGAGTCCACCTAAGGCACCCCCAGGGGCAGTTTTGTAGATTTGGCCATTACTTTGGACATAACTGGTCACTGCTTTTAGCATGAGAGCGTGGGACTCTAGTTCCCCGATGTCAGGACTAATCTTTTGTGTGCTGAGATCATGACACCTCTGGCTGCCTAGCAGCTCACTGCTGACTGTACCCTCTCCTGCTACACAGGAGGGCAGTGCTGTGGACATGTCAGACTGTAGCCAGTGAGGAAGAATGGCATTCAGGAGCTGGGTACTTGATACTGTGGGTGAAGGCAGGCTCTTCTTGTTAGAGCCACTCTGCCTTAACAGAATCGTGTCAGCACCAGCTTTCCAGTATCTATGTTTTTAGAAAGGCCGTTGGAGCAATTTGAAGAGAGTATTTATCTTGTAAATTCTTAGCCTTCCAATACAAAGATGGTGTGTACGTTTCTCAAACTACAGATCTTGTTTAATCTTCTTGCCCACATTTTGTTGCCCTTGGAAGAGGTAATGTGGATAGCTTTCATTGACTTTATTGCCAAGTATTTTTTCTGCAATTGTAGATATTTTAAATTTTACAAAGCTTCCCTGGATATTTAAGGACTTGCCAAAATAATCCTGTTTCTGCATCCTGTCCCGTCTGTCCCCCCTCCCACCTATCTCTGTGTGACTCATTCTCCTGTCCAGCTGTGAGCTGGTTCTGCTTCTCACTCATTTCTTCTCCTTCTCTAACACTGACCATTTTATCTGACCCCAGGCCTGTAGAGGAGAGACAACTGGCTCCCTGTATAAGGGTCAGTGATATTTGCCTCCTGACCTCCATCCAAGCCACACTGTCCTGGGGTAAGGGGGAGTTCCAGGTACAGATAGGAACCCATAGCTTGTGTTGATCTGGAATCTCCTTCTATATTGCTGCTATTCAGCCATTCTGAAGGAGCCACACTTGGAGGTCCCTGCTGCTTTCCTGAGATGCTGAGCACTGGGCCGGTAATTGGAGCATGCAGATTCCAAATTCAAATCACTGCTAGGATCTTTCTTTTCTTTCTTTTCTTTCTTACAGCATTTCTCTGTGTAGCCCTGGCTGTCCTGGAATTCATTCTGTAGACCAGGCTGACCTCGAACTCAGAAATCTGCCTGCCTCTGCCTCCCAAGTGCTGGGATTAAAGGAGTGCGCCACCACTGCCCAGCTTGCTGCTAGGATTTTAAATCCTGAGTCAACAAGCTTCCTCCATGGCAGCTATATATATCACACATGCATCTCATTGAGTACCAAAGTGGTATCACAGAGAGGTACACCCGGGAATGTAGAGGTCACCGCTCCTGTCCAGGTTGCCCAGAGTCTCCGTGTTGGTACAGGTATATCTTCCATATTTCCTTCTCTTAGCTGCCTGCTGTGAGCTTCCTGGTTTACAACTCTGCCATAATTTGTGGTGTCCTTAGACAGGCATGCATATATTTTTGATAATTAAATTTGCTCTTAGACATCTTCACACATGTACACAATGCATGAGACCATTCTCATGCCCAGCTCCCTGCTATACCCGAGAGCCCTCACCACCAATCTTTCCCTCGTGTTCATGGATATTTGTTTTGTTTGGCGACTCAATGAGATAACCATGGTCTAAGTGACCATGATTTATCTGTTGGTGTCTGGTTGGCTCAGTCATAGGCATATAGTTAGTAGTTCTGAGGTAAAGGATATCTTTTCCTGTGGGCCCCTCCTACCTCCTTGATTGATTGCTGATAGGGCAGGTCTTACATTAATGAGTGCAGTGGTCATATTGAGTCTTTATGTCTTAGAGTAATCAAATTAACCATCTTAACTTTGCAGCTGGAGTTTATTATTACTATTTTTGTTCCATTGCCTGCTGTAGACAGCTCTCCTTTGTGGTGGGCTGACTGTCAGAACATTCTCAGAATTTTAAGATCTATTCTCTTTGCCAAGGTCCATTGGCATTACTTTTTGGCGAATGCTGTGAGTGTGGATTCCATTTTATCTGGAAGAATTCTGTTTGAGATACGCATATGGCAGGTAAAATGGACTTCATTAAGAAAGTTTTACTTTACTTCTGTTTTGTTGAGGGTTTACTTATAAAGAATGGGCAAATATTGGATAATATGAAGTGTTGTTTTGTTCATGCTAGGATAATTATAATGCTAGTCCCCCTTACTAGATGAATTTACTGAGTGATAATTATGTATTTTTTCTTATGTAAACCAATTCATGAGTTCCTTGGATAGCATGAACACTTGCAGTAATGCTCTAATAGATTACTGGGTTATTTCCTGTTAATGTTCTTGGTCAGAGATTTTACTGTTTGCTTTTTATCTTTAAAATTATATGAGTGGACAGGATTTGAGGCATGTGATTTATTTTCTAGTCTATTAAATGTTTGTCATGAATATAAAAGGCTGAAGAATTTACCTGTAAAACTACTTGGATCTGGTATTTTGAATAAGACATTAAAGTTTGTTTTTTTTTTAATACACATGTATGGTGTTTTGCCTGCACGTATGTCTTAAACCACTGTGTACAATGCCCGTGGGGGCCAGAAGAAGATGTTGGATCCCCTAAAACTAGAGTTACAGGTGGTTTTGAGCCACTGTGTGAGTGCTAGGAGCCGAACCCTGGTGCCTTGAAGAGCAACCAGTGCTCTTAACTGCTGAGCTGTCTCTCTAGACTTAGACATTCTAATCTCAATATTTTCAAAACTATCAGAATTTCTAATTTTTTTGAGCTAATTATGGCTTTGTGAAAAGTGTGGAGATGTTGTGGGTTTTATTGTTTTTTTGTTTGTTTTGGAGGCAGAGTCTGTTGTAGCTCTGGCTGACCTTGAATTCACTAAGTAGTTACGGATGATCTTGAACTTCTGATCTTCCTGCCTCTACCTCCCTAATGCTGGATTGCAATAGTGCTCCAACCCACATGGTTAATGCAATGTTGGGACAAACCCAAGGCTTGTAACCTAAGCACTCTATCAACCAAGTCATACCCCAGATCTGGAAACTGATGAGGGGTTTCAAATACATTCTACCAAGTTGTCCACATGTTGACCTTCTTGACTTCCCATCAGACCTCATCAGCTGCCCTCTCCCCATTCCTTACTTTGGACCAATGGCTTCCATTTCTTTTTCTGCTTTGTCAAATCTCAAAGTTGTTTATCTCATAAATGTGTTTGCAACACCAGCATTGCTATACTGACCCTCCTTGACTCATGGGCTTTGACCTAGTAAACTTATCACAGTGTTAAGTTAAAAACATCCTGAGAGCCATTACCCAGTAAAACATCCTGTGGAAGGTCATCTGGTCCCCTTGAGATTATGGGGCCGACTGGGGTTGTAGTTCACTGCCAATGCCCAGCAGAGAGGGGTGATGTACCACATGATGCAGGAAGAGGGCAAAATTTAGCACACAACTCTGTCTACAGCGCAAGGATAGCTTTTGCACAACATCAAACAATCAAAACAGTATACATTTATCTGATTATCTCAAGTCAGGAGCGCCTGTACACCTCTTTGTTGTTCTTTGAAGTGTGTTTTCCTTTCCTGGTGTTTTTGGCACATTTCTGCTTAGCGCTTTTTATGATCTCTGCATCACCAATCCCTCTATTTTAGTTCCAGGTGCCAGCTCTACACTCTTCTTCAAGACAGCCCATTGTCTTGACTCTGATCCACACATGTTACTTCTAAGCACTTTTGAATTCTGATTTCTTCCTCAAACCATGCTTTGTCTAGGAAGTTATTTTCCAATATCCAGGCTTGTGTATTTTTTGAGAGTTACATCCATGGCCTGAACTGGGTTGGTTTTCTGATGATGTGGGTTTCCTACCTTGTGTGTTGTGACTCTGAGGGCTTTCTCCCCCTCTGCCTTAGCTTTCTAGAGCCTGTGCCCAAACACATTCCTGATTCAGACAATTCTAGTTTTCACATATGAGGGCAACTTTCCCATAATTCTGTTCATTCTTGCTAATTATTGTGTTTTTACATTTTATTTTTGAAGTAGTCCTGCATGAGGTTGGTTTGTGGTTTGGTGTGTTGGGACTGTAGCAGTTAAATTTACCAGGGATTCCTCAAGATTATTGTCCATAAAGGTTTCATAGAGGGTTTTGTTTTTGGCATGCGTGTGACTATTTTCATCAAAAAAGTTTATGTGTATGGGTGTCTTTCTGCATAAATGTCTGTGTGTACAGTACCCGAGGAAACCAAAAGGAGCATTGGATCTCCAGGACTGATGTTACAGGCAGTTGTGAGCCACCAGGGTCCTCTGCAAGAGCAGCTAGTGCTCTTAACCACAGAGCCATCTCTCCAGCCTCTGGATGCTTCTTGAACATTGCATTTTGGGGGCATCTCAGATGATTCTTTTCTAGGGCAGTCATGTGTATTTGGGCAGTCCAGTGTTCCCTGGATCAGAACTTTCTGGTGTGCTTCTTCCTCCCTTTTGGGCCTGAGCTTCCTTTATGATGGCAGATCTGTCTCAGGTGGCCACTCTTCACTTGACATAGTGACCTGTTCTGCATCAGCTAGCACCTTCTGTTTTGACCCCTGTCTACCCCGTCTTGACTCCTGTCCAACCTCTATGACTTCAAAGTCCTTAAAATCACCAGTGTTTTCTGTGAGGTCTGAGACTCTGTGACTTTCCTATTATCTAAGTGCCTGGCTACATTGTGATGTGTCAGAATCATAGAAAGGGGTCGTGAGAGCTTGTATTCCTCATAAATTTGGTCCCTGTATGGGGCCACATGTGGTAGTAGCCTTCTTGTTTGAAGTATCTTCAGGCAGCAGATTGTGTGTGTCTCTCTGTGTGTGTGTGTGTGTGTGTGTGTGTGTGTGTGCACGTATGCGTGCATGCAAGTGCACTTGTGTATGTGAATGAGTGTTGTGTTCCTTCTGCTTGCTTTATCTCTTATTAGGTCACTGATATTTGACCTTAGTGACTTCATCCAGTTACAATCTTCTTATAAAAGTTCCATCCATGAACAGCATGGCTAGAGTGCCTCCACCTTCTCTGTACCTGACAATAGAGATTAAACATAAACACCCAGAGTCCTGAGGATGCGGTCACAGAAACCATAATCAAATTTCACAGTGTCTCTTGTAACCCAAGCATCCCAGCTTCTGCCTGCCATCTCCTCCTCCCCCCACCCCCTGTTTCTCCTCCTCTTTTCCCTCTGCCTCTCCATCCTCTTCCTCTTTTCTATCCTTCTTTTCATCCTCCACCCCGCTTCATGCAGGGTCCGCCATGACCACCTTGGTTCACAATTCCTGCACATGGACCCAGGTCCTATACGGCTTAGTCAGTCAAAGCGGCAGGTGGCATCAGACTGAGTAGATGAAAGGATCAATGAGTGGACTCAGCCCCGTCCAGCTGCTGTCCATCACCATCTTTAGCAGACTTAAGATAGCACAAGGATCTGGCAGGATGGCTGTCAGCACAGATTATTTCTGTGATGTTGCCCAACTATTGGATTTATCTTGTATCCAGACTGTGTAATATATCTGTGCATCAGGAGGTAGCAGTTCAGCTATTGTGTAAATTTACTAAATTCCTTATCAGTAGAGTTAATTTTTGATCTGACTCACATATACCTTTGAGATTATTGATCTTATAGCCAATTAATTCTGCCTGGCCATTCTCGTGGAGAAAGTACCATGGTACAGGCTTTTAATAGAAGCAGGGTGAGGTAATGTGTGATCATAGGACCTCCCAAAAGGTGTCAAAGTTGTTCGAAGTCCACTTCAGGTGCATGCTCAGTAGTATCATGGGGGTGAATCCAAAAATATATTGATATCCTAATGCCCAGCTTCTGGGAGCACAACCTTGTTTGAAAATGGATCTTTGCCAGTGCCATGGAGCTGACACCACTGCAAACATAAGAGGTGCTAACCCAGTGAACAACTTCTTCAAAGAGCAGAAAGACACAGAGAAGCCATTGAAGACATAGGAAGTGGGGTGATGTACTTATAAACTGAGAGGTCTTGGTAACCACTTGCAACTGGAGGAAGAGGAAGGGATCCTAACCCTTCAATTCTCCCAGGAGGGCATGACTAACCACATCTTGTCTTAACCTCTAGCCTTCAGCTCAGTGAAAGTGCACAGCTCTTGCTTTAAACCTCCAGGCTTGTGGTACTCTGTATTTGCAGCCTAGGGCACCTATCCCAGTTTGGACTTTGACGAATCATGCCTCTTTTCTGTGCATATGGTGCTAGTGACACTATGATCTTAAAGGTACCAACCAGGTCCCATGTGTACTGACATAAGTATGTTGGGAATGTCCAGTCCCTTGTTGGACAGCTATCTTTTTTCCCAATCTGTGAGGCAGGACCATGCCTGTTTGCTAAACAAAAGCTCAAGGTGGGGATGTAATCTCTGCCCAGTGTTCTACAGATGCCCCCTCAAGCCTTGGTAAAGCCTCAATGTTTTTCCTTGGAGAGGCTGTGCATGGGCATCAGTAGCTTTCGAGCTGAGAGAACCACATGGGGTCTTCTTATCAGGCTGACAACCAGCACTGGCTAATTGGCTCAGCCCACAAGGATGGTGCTAGAGCACAACATAACCAGCCATGGTGACAGGCAGATCCTGCAGGCTTGGCCCCAGAGACACATCCCCAACATTGGCACATATTGACTAAACTACCAGATGGACTCTGGCAATCGGTTCTACCACATGCCTGCCTCTGTGTCCTCAGCAGCAAAATAGAGACAGTTGTGTTATAATCTTCAGCTTGTTTGTGATAGATTAAGTCAGAAAAAATGTCCACAGTGTGATGGAGTCTCCTGGCCTGAGGCAGCTCTCAGTAAATGACCCTTTTTATTACAGCATCTGCCCTGTGCAAACACATCTGGGCTTTGTCTTAATGTTATTAATCAAGAATGACAGGGGTGATCGTTCTAACCCCACTGGGGCTGAAGGGATGTAATTATGGAATTGCCTGAACGAGGGTCAAGTGGCCCATTCCCCGATCAAGCTGCTGGCTCAATCTTGGAGCCCTGATTCAGGACCATCATTATTGTGGACTGAAGGTTGGTGTCTTCAGATACATGTGTTGAAAAACTAAGCCCTGTCATGATGGGATTAGGAGGTGGATCATTTGTGGTCCTGAGGATGGAGTAAGTGTTTTGAACAGGAGGATCATAATTCCTTCTCCTTACACCATTCACAGACTCAGAAGATGTTAGCTGTAAACCAGAAAATGGTCTGTACCAAACAGCCAATAGTGCAACACTTTGATCTTGGACCACTGGCCTCAGAGACTGCTGTTTAGTTACCAAGTCTAAGGCACCTTTATTATAGTAACCTGGAATGACTAAGACATGGAGGTTCACTATCCCACTCCAACTTTTGTGGGTCAATGACAGGGCAACAAAACCATCCAGGAAGCAGGGTCCTTAGATATCTGAGAACAGGGTGTCCACACAGCATTTATCTTCTGCTGTGACTGGCTCCTAGGGCAGCTTCTGACTTCTCCACTGTGTTCCCCATGGTGTTTCCCTGAGCAGAAGATGAAGCTGTACCACCCATCCTTGGCCACGTGTGGGTGGCAGCCAGTGTCATGAGGGAGAGTGCGTGACTTGAGTGTGCTCAGCAGTAGGCTCCGGGCTCCAGGGCACATCACACAACAGCTGTTCAGTCTGGAAGTGGGATTTCTCCAGGTGACCTCTCTGAGACCAGAGCTGGCTATACCTTAGCAGGAAATAAAACCCTCATCTTCCTCCCTCTCCATGTCTTCACCTGATTCTGCACTCAAAGTCAAAGGAGAAAAGGAAATGCTCACCGTAGGACAGCTGATCCCTCAAATCAGTGTTTCTGTGGGATTAACACACTCTAAAACTCTCTACAAAACCTCTTTACAATGCCCTTCTCTGGATCTGAAACTCTTTTATCATTTATGGGATGAAGGTTTTGTCCTCGAGGTAGATTTGGGTTTGGGGTGATCTGCCTGTCAAACGACAATCATGGTGAGCAATAGGTGGACCCTTATAGCTGCATCAACAGCAGACTGCGCATAAAGGGACAGCACTATTTTTATTCTCGCGCCTGTCCATCTGAAGAGAGTGCCAGCACAGAGCCCTTGCATGTTTTTGGAGCAATATTGGCTTCGGTACAAAGAACTCCATGATGCAGAAAATGACTTGGAAGGCAGCCTCTCCTGTCTCCCAAAGCCATTTAGCACATCACTTAAATTCACAGTGCCTGGACTTCATGGTCACACTTTGCAGCTTTCTTGACCTTGCTGTTCCGAAGTCATTAGCCCCCTTGGAGCCTATGACTCCTACATACTGCTTCCAAAGCTTCACAATTCTCTGCCAGGAAGCCTGCTGCCCACCCAGCCATCACCCACTACCCAGTGTGACACCCTTTCTCATCCTCTGTGGCTCAGGGACATCGAGTCCCATAAACTGATTGGCTGGTGGAGCATCCAGGTTTGGGTCACTGAAGATATCATGCGGTAGCACCGTGGCAGGATGTGTTGCTCCAGGCTGTGACGGGGCAATGATGAACAGCACAGGTCCTCCTTTGTAGACGTGTCATCAACACATGCCTACAACTTTTCTGGTCAGTCCATGTGCGACGCCGGGCTGGTTTTCGCTCCACTCAGAACCCCAGCCTGCTAGCTTTGGAATGCCCATTTGTGCTGAGGAGGCAATTGCCCATGCACCTGCTGTTTCCACACTGCCCAGGACTTTGCAGCAATGATGCTTCTGCCTCTGTGACTGGGCAAGAACCTTTTTTTTCCTTTTGCTGTAGCCACAGGGACCCAGGTATGCAGCTTAAATGGTGGGAGAGCTCAGAGCACAGCACTTAAGGCCTCTGCTGCAGTTTCATGGACCATTAGCAATTTGCTAATATTGTTTTAGCTTGCAAATTAGTGCAGCTCCGTGGGTAAGGAAGGGCTCCGTAGCTGTCATCAATCAGATGGAAACTCTTCATGCATGAGATGAAAAACGAGTTCTGGCCTTTGAGGCTCAGACAGCAATTACTGTAACCAGGAATGGGCGGGGGATGGGGAATGTGCCCTGCAAAGTCTGTTCGCCATTCCATTAACTGTATCTCCTGATGTACAGGGATGAAGTTACAAAGCTTCCCAGCAATGAAAGCTTGATGTTCTCAGTTACTAACAAACCAACTATCCTAAACCAGCCCTCTAATTGACTGTTCCAGAAGGCTCTGACAACAATTACTGTAACCAGGAATGGGAGGGGGTGAGAGAGACCTGGGGTATGGCAAGGGCTGATGGCAAGAAAGGCCTTGAGAAGGTTCTTGTGAGCTCCTATCCAGCAGTCTCTGCCTAGTGAATGCCACAGGCAGTGCCAAGAAAAGGGGCTACATGTGGGTCTTCTTTGTGGTGAGCCAGGAAGTTTCCTACACATCCTTCCCAAGTTTAACGGCCATTTGTCTGAGCTTTATGATGGTTAATTTCAATTGTCAACTTGACAGGATCTAGAAGGACCAGGGAGCCTCCTCGAGGAGCTGTCTGGATTGCGTTGGCCCATGGGAGTATCTTGGGAAGATTTTCTTAATTGGGTTAAACTGAAGTGGGAAGAGCCACCTGAATGTTAGCGACGCTCTGTCATGGGTAGGGTGCTGGACTGAAGGGAGAGACAGGGAGGTGAACACCAGTATGCAGGTATCCATTGCTCTCCGTTCCTGGTTGAGGGTGGGGGACCCATTCCTCTAAGTTCCCACTGCCACTATGGTTTCCTTGTTGGGATGGAATCTAGTGTGGGGTTTTGAGTAGAGTGAGGGTGTTTTACCACAGCAACAGGGAAACAAAAAACAAAAACAAAATTCATCAGACTGTCAGTTCTCACCGCCTTTGGCATTTGGAAACTTATTTGTGCGAGCAGCCAGACACTGCAGGACTGAGTCTTGCTGGAACTCATTAGAGCGGGTCATCATGATGAGGCCAGACATCCTTTAGAGACTGGACTGTGCCTACACAGGAAGGACAAGCCTTGCTGTGGCAACTATTGCACCTCCCAACCGCAGCTTGGTGCTTTATGGTTGCAAGACTCCAAAGTTGTTCTGAGTTTCTGGTGAGGATGGACAGTGTGACGTCATTCTGAGTCACCTCACATGGCCACTTGTCATGAGCTAAGCTGTCCCTCTCAAAGTCACATGTTGTGGCCTTAGCTTCTAACAACTCAGAGTGTGACTTCATGGCTGAGCCTTCATTACTGCATTCACAAGCTCAACCAAAGAAGGATTAGAATTTTTTTCTTCTTTTCAAATTCTTCTTTTATTGAAAACACATTTTTTCCATACAATATATTTTGATTAAGGTTTCCCTCCCCCTACTCCTCCCAACCCCCCACCACTTCCCCTTCCATCCTGATCCATGCTCTTCCCGTCTTTTGTTAGAAAACAAACAGGTGTCTAAGGAATAATAAAAAACACAATAAAAATAAATAAGAAACAAACAAATTAGAATATGTCAAAACAACTAAATAAGAAAAAGAATCAAAGAAAAGGCATAAGAAATGCATACAGACGCAGAAACATGCACACACACACACACACACACACACACACACGAATCCCATAAAAATCCCAACCCGGAAATCATAATATATACAAAAATGTCCTGACTTAACATTATGAGGCAAAGGGCAAAGAGACCCCAAAGATGCTGTTGAATTCATTTTATGATGGCCATCTATCACTGGGCATGAGGCCTACTCTCTGAAGTGTGTTTTGTTTCTTCAGTGAGACTTCCTTGCAGAACACTAAGTTTTCCTTTGCAAGCGGCTATCACTTGGAATACTATCTTTTGGGTTAGGAATGGGGTGTCAAATTCTTGGCCAAAGGGGTCCCATAGGAACCTCAAGACAACCTAGGTTATTGCCAAGGCTTTTGGTAGCTCTCCAAAAATTATTAAGTCCTTATCACTGAAAACAAGACCTACACAACTCATTGAACACAGAGAAGTTGAGGCACTTACAGAAACTTTCACCTCTACAGAGTAGTATTCATGGTACTAGAAGGTACTCTGAACACTATTTTTCTTGATACTTTATTTACATTTCAAATGTTTCCCCCTTTCTAGATCTCTTCTTTGGAACCCCCATATTCCCTCCCCCTCCCCTGCCTCTATGGGGGTATTCCCCCACCCACCCACCCACTCTTGTCTTCCCTCCTTGGCATTCTCCTATACTGGGGCATCTAACACCCTCAGGCCCAAGGGCCTCTCCTCCCCTTGATGGCTAACAAGACCCTCCTCTGCCACATATGTGGCCAGCACCATGGGTCCCTCCATGTGTATTCTTTGGTTGGTGATCCAGTCTCCAGGAGCATCTGGAGGTCAGGCCAGTTGACACTGTTGCTCCCTCATGGGGCTGCAAACTCTTACAGCTCCTTCAGTCCCTTCTCCAACTCCTCCATCTGGGACCTCACACTCAGCCCAATGGTTGCTGTGAAGTAAATCTTGGGTATTCTGAACTTTTGGGCTAATAACCACTTATCAGTGAGTACATACCATGTTCATTCTTTTGTGACTGCATTACTTTGCTCAGGATGATATTTTCAAGATCCATCCATTTGTCTACGAATTTCATGAAGTCATTGTTTTTAATAGCTGAGTAATATTCCATTGTGAAAATGTACCACATTTTCTGTATCCATTCCTCTGTTGAGGGACATCTGGGTTGTTTCCAGCTTCTGGCTATTATAAATATGGCTGCTATGAACATAGTGGAGCATGTGTCTTTATTACATGTTGGAGCATCTTCTGGGTATATGCCCAGGAGTGGAATAGCTGGGTCCTCTACTCTGAACACTATTAAAAGAGAAAAATAAACACTAACTCAACTGAAAACCCTTCCTTCTATAAAAATGTAAGATATGCTGGAGCAGTGGTGGCACAGAAGCTATAGGTGTAACCAGCCAATATCTGATTTGAGATGGAACCCACACTCAACACTGCTTGAGTGACCCAGAACCTGAGACTAGATAGGCCAGGGACCTAGGTGCAAACCAAATACTACTGTTCTGCTAAAGGAACACAGAAACAAGATGGCTCCTAATGACATTCTGCTGTACTCGTAGATTCATGTCTTGCTCAGCCATCATCAGAGAAGCTTCCTCCTACAGCAGAGGGGAACAAATACAGAGACTCACAGTCAGACATTACATAGAGAGTGAGAGATCTTGGAACACTCAGCCATGAAAGATATTTCTCCATCAAATTCATCCCCTCAGGGCTCAGGGAACTGAGAAAGAGGAGGCAGATAGAATGTAAGAGCCAGAGAAGGTAGATGATACCTAAGAATCTAGACTTCTTAAATACAACAAGGCTAGCAAACATATGAACTCACAGAGAATATGGTGTCATACACAGGGCCTGCCCAGATCTGCATAAACCGAAGGAAGTGGGAATTTTCTTTAAAAGGGGATCTGGCAGGCTAATGGTGCAGGTCTATGATCCTAGCTATCTGTAAGGCTGATCCAGGAGGATCTCAAGTTCAAGGCATTCATGAGCTTCAGTTTAAGTTCAAGAGCAGCATGCTGTTGTGTGACAAGGCTTTTCCTGGGGATACACAATACACATTACTCATCCCAGATATGGAGCACACGGCAGACCAAAAGAACGAAGGGGATACCACCAAAACTAAACATGGTGAACCAATGAATTTTATTGGGGTTACTAACAGGAGTATGGGTGAGAGGTTATTCACAGTAGCAAAGACTACTCAAGGACAGCTTCATCACCAAAGCCCACCCCAGCATAGATGAGAGTTTACAAAAGCTGGGAACCTGGAGCACACACTGCAGGCAACTTCGAGAGTGTTCCCTTTAAGTGACTCTGTTGGTCCAAACCTCATCCAGCATATCTTCTGGTTTCTGCTTCTTACAGGCAGCTGGTCTGCTGTCAGAGCCTTCTTTGCAGCTTGATTTGTCTGAGAGGGAGAGACTCTGTTCACTCTGTAAGGGAGAGGCCTGAGAGAATCTGGTCAGTTTCATGGACTTCACGATGCTATTTAAAGAGCCTCCCTGCAGGCTGGAATGTTTCAGCCTGGGAGGAAACTGCTATACAATACTTGGACAACTTAGTAACATTGTCTCAAATTTTAAAAAGGGATGTTTAAAAGGGAACTTTAAAAGCTCCGTGATAGTGTGCTTGCCTAGCCTGTGTGAGTACTTGATTCAGTTCCTAGGACTGAAAAAACACAGAGTCGTTACTGTTTTTTTGTTTTGTCATTACACCTGTAGTGGTTGAATAGGTTTGACCTGCATAGACTCAAGTTTTTAAAGCTTGGCCCACAGGGAGTGACACTATTAGGAGGAGTGTCCTGTTAAAAAAATTGTAGCCTTGTTCCAGGACGTGTATCACTGTGGGGGTGAGAGTTGAGGTCCTGTGCTTAAGCTCTGCCCAAGGCAGAAGAGACCCTTCTTCCTAGCTGTCTGGGGAATAATCTGGTTGTCTTTAGATCAAGATGTAGAACTCTCAGCTTCCCCAGCATCATGTATGCCTGGACGCTGCCATGCTTTCCTGCCATGATGATAATGGGCCGAACCTCTGAAACTGTAAGCCAGCCCCAATTAAATGTTTTCTTTATAAGAGTTGCATTGGTCATGGTATCTCTTCACAGCACCGGAAACCCTAATGAAGACAACACCCTAACAATAACAGTCATTTGCATAGCATTTATGTCATATTAGATGTTACAACTAATGCAGGGTTGATTTAAGGTTTACAGGTGGGTGTGCAGATTTCATGCCCCTCAGCATGCCATCCACACAAGGGACACATGCATCTGAGGATTTTGACATCAAGTGGGGAGTCTTGAAATCCATTTCCAAGTGTACTAAGGGATCATAGAACTTGTACACATAAGCTTTGAGGAGATAACTAAGTTTAAAGGAGGCCATGTGGGCAGGATAGCCTAATACAGAAATGACTGGTATTAAGGACAAAGAGAAGATCAGGACACAGACACACACATCAAGGGACCACTGAGTGAGAACCCAAGGAAAAGACAGTATCTTCAAGCAGAGGGAAGTCCTTAGAAGTAATCAGCCCTGCCCACTCTTGGCTTCACATGTCCCTGCCACCTCTGAGGATAAACAGCTATTGTCTAAACTGTCCACATGTTGGCACTTTGTTCTAGTCGGCCCAGAAATTCAGTACCCTATCTGATAAGGAAGATGCCATGTTGGGGTTACAAGATCAGCTTATGTGGGTCTGAGCACCAGAAGTGTGGGGCAGAGCTTGCCTGAGACACAACTGCACCATGACACCCCCCCCCCCAATAGTACATTTAGTGAGTTTTTAAGTCATGAGTGTGTATGTTTGATGAACACTCGCCAGACCCTCTTCCATCCTCCTGGGATCTCTGACAGTCCAGTCTGGTCTGAACAATGCAGTATGTATCCTATACTTTTCTGTTGTCCCATGGGGAACAGAGTCTCTTCCTTGAAGACCTAGAAGGATCTGTTTCTCCCAGATTCCTATTAGTGCTCTACAAAGACCAATTACAGAGCATCTGTTCTGTTGGACCACATTTAATACTATATCATTCCACTCGGAGATGAGCCTTTCAGGTTGTGGCAGACAGCTCCTTGCAGCTCCCAGGGTCTTTCATCCTACAGGACAACCAAGGGGAGTATCAACACCAGCTTGAGACAGACACACGTTTTGGATTCCCAGCCCTAGTCCCACAAAGGCTGGGGCCTCTATCTGCCTACTAGCCTTCCCAACATCACCTATTAAGAATCTATTGCTACCTCACTTTGTTTCTGTGCCATGGCGCTTGGGTCATTGTTCATATGCTGTTCTCTTTCTTCTGAGAGTTTCCTGTTGTTCTGGTTAGTTTTAATGAACTTGACACAAAACTTGGGAAAAGGGAACCTAATTAAATCTCTTTGATCAGATTGGCACAGCCATATTTGTGAGAGATTGTCTTGATTGATGATTCATTGATGTGTAGATCCTAGCTCCATAAATGCACCATCTCGAGGCAGATGGGCTTTGACTGTATGAGAAAGATAGATAAGCAAGCCAGAAGCCAAGGCAGTAAGCAGTGTTCCTCAGTGTGTCCTGTTTAAATTTCCTGCTTAAGTTCCAGTTCTGAATTCCTTCAGGGGTCAATTGTGACTTAGAAGTGTAAGCTGAAATAAACGTTTTTCTCCCCTGAGTTTCTCTTGTTTTTCATAGTACAAAAGGTAACAACAGAAGTTGGTACCAAGAGTGGGATGTTTCTATAATGAACTTGACTATGTTTTGGGAAGGATTGTGGATATCTTTGGAGCTTTGATCTTACTTGATCTATTGTTGCAGACTCCTGGAAGATAAGAATATGGAGAAAAATCTAGACAATAGATTTTTAGAGTCCTAATTTGTGAAGTTTCAGAGAGAAGCTAAGACTTTATTGGGGCTATTCATATGATAAATTGGATTAAGACTATGTAGTTGATGCTCAGCTGCGGCTGAAAAAAAATCACCCGAGATTAACAAGAGACCAACATCATTGAGGTGGAATCTTCTGAGAAGTATTTTTCTCAGGGTCAGCACACAGAAGCTGTGGTCCTGTGTGTATGTGTGTGTGTGTGTGTGTGTGTGTGTGTGTGTGTGTGTGTAGGCTGCATCTTAAATTAGCTTCTGAACTTGACAACATGTGAGAGTTTCCCAGTGGAAACTAGTTTTTTTCTTCTTTTGATATTTTATTTTATATTTCAAATGTTTTCCCCTTTCTAGATCTCCCCTTTGGAAATTCTCTATTCCATTCCCCCTCCCCCTGCCTCTATGAGGGTGCTCCCCCACCCACCGACTCCAGTTTTCCTCCCTGGCATTCCCCTAAACTGGGGCATCTAACACTCTCAGGTCCAAGGGCCTCTCCTTCCACTGATGGCCAACAAGGCCCTCCTCTGCCACATATGTGGCCAGCACCATAGGTCTCTCCATGTGTATTCTTTGGTTGGTGGTCCAGTCTCCAGGAGCATCGGGAGGTCAGGCCAGTTGACACTGTTGCTCCCTCCATGGGGCTGCAAACTCTTACAGCTCCTTCAGTCCCTTCTCCAACTCTTCCATCTGGGACCCCATGCTCAGTCCAATGGTTGCTGTGAATTGAATCTTGGGTATTCTGAATATCCACTTGTCAGTGAGTACATACCATGTTTGTTCTTTTGTGACTGAGTTACCTCACTCAGGATGATATTTTCAAGTTCCATCCATTTACCTGTGAATTTCATGAAGTCATTGTTTTTAATAGCTGAGTAGTATTCCATTGTGTAAATGTACCACATTTCTGTATCCATTCCTCTGTGGAGGGACATCTGGGTTGTTTCCAGCTTCTGGCTATTATAAATATGGCTGCTATGAACATAGTGGAACATGTGTCCTTATTACATGTTAGAACATCTTCTGGGTATATTCCCAGGAGTGGTATAGCTGGATCCTCATGTATTATTATGTCCAATTTTCTGAGGGCCCACCAAACTGATTTCCAGAGAGGTTGTACCAGCTTGCAATCCCACCAGCAATGAAGGAGTGTTCCTCTTTCTTCACATCCTTGCCAGCATCTGCTGTCACCTGAGTTTTTGATTTTAGCCATTCTGACTGGTGTGAGGTGGAATCTCAGAGTTGTTTTGATTTGCATTTCCCTGATGACTAAGGATGTTGAACATTTCTTTAGGTGCTTCTCAGCCCTTTGAGTTTCCTCAGTTGAGAATTCTCTGTTTATCTCTGTTCCCCATTTTTTGATAGGGTTATTTGGATCTCTGGAGTCTAGCTTCTTGAATTCTTTGTATATATTGGATATTAGCCCTCTATCAGACATAGGATTGGTAAAGATCTTTTCCCAATCTGTTGGTTGCCGTTTTGTCCTATTGACAGTGTCCTTTGCCTTACAGAAGCTTTGTAATTTCATGAGGTCCCATTTGTTGATTCTTGATCTTAGAGCATAAGCCATTGGTGTTCTGTTCAGGAACTTTTCCCCTGTGCCCAAGTGTTTGAGTCTTTCCCCTACTTTCTCTTCTATTAGATTCAGTGTATCTTGTTTTATGTGGAGGTCCTTGATCCACTTGGACTTGAGCTTTGTACAGGGAGATAGGAATGAATCAATTTGCATTCTTCTACATGTGACCGTAGGTGTATGGGTTCATTTCTGGGTCTTCAATTCTATTCCTTTGATCTACCTGCCTGTCACTGTACCAATACCATGCAGTTTTTAAATCACTATTGCTCTGTAGTACAGATTGAGGCCAGGAATGCTGATTTCCCCAGAAGTTCTTTTATTGTTGAGAATAGATTTTGCTATCTTGGGTTTTTTGTTATTCCAAATGAATTTGAGAATTGCTCTTTATAAGTCTATGAAGTATTGAGTTGGAATTTTGATGGGGATTGCATTGAATCTGTAGATTGCTTTCAGCAGGATGGCCATTTTTACTGTATTAATTCTGCCAATCCATGAACATGGAAGATCTTTCCATCTTCTGAGGTCTTCTTCAATTTCTTTCTTCAGAGACTTGTAGTTCTTGTCATACAGATCTTTCACTTGTTTGGTTAGAGTCATACCAAGATACTTTATATTGTTTGTGACTATTGTGAAGGATGTCATTTCCCTAATTTCTTTCTCAGCCTGTTTGTCCTTCGAGTATAGGAAGGCTACTGATTTGTTTTTGAGTTAATTTTATATCCAGCCACTTTGCTGAAGTTGTTTATCAGCTGTAGGAATTCTCTAGTGGAGTTTTTTGGGTCATTTAAGTATACGGTCATATCATCTGCAAATAGTGATATTTTTATTTTTTTCCTTTCCAATTCGTATCCCTTTGACCTCCTTTTGTGTCTAATTGCTCTAGCTAGAACTTCAAGTACTATATTGAATAGATAGGGAGAGAGAGGGCAGCCTTGTCTAGTCCATGATTTTAGTGGGATTGCTTCAAGTTTCCTCCATTTAGTGTGATCTTGGCCACTGGTTTGCTGTATATTGCTTTTACTATGTTTAGATATGGGCCTTGAATTCCCGATCTTTCCAGGATTTTTATCATGAAGGGATGTTGAATTTTGTCAAATGCTTTTTCAACATCTAATGAAATGACCATGTGGTTTTTTATTTTGAGTTTGTTTATGTAGTGGATTACATTGATGGATTTCCGGGTATTGAACCATCCCTGCATCCCTGGGATGAAGTCTACTTGATCATGGTGAATGATTGTTTTGATGTGTTCTTGCATTTTGTTTTTGAGAATTTTATTGAGTATTTTTGCATCAATATTCATAAGGAAAATTGGTCTGAAGTTTTCTTTCTTTGTTGGGTCTTTGTAAGGTTTTGGTATCAGTGTAACTGTGGCTTCATAGAATGAATTGGGTAGTATTCCTTTTGTTTCTATTTTGTGGAATATATTGAAGAGTATTGGTATTATGTCTTTTTTGAAGGTCTGATGGAATTCTGCATTAAACCTATCTAGTCCTGGACTTTTTTTGGTTAGGAGACTTTTAATGACTGCTTTTATTTCTTTAGGGGTTATGGGACTATTTAGATGATCCTGACTTAACTTTGGTATTTGGTATCTGTCTAGAAACTTGTCCACTTCATCCAGATTTTCCAATTTTGTTGAGTATACACTTTTGTAGTAGGATCTGATTATTTTTTTGAATTTCCTCAGAATCTGTTGTTATATTTCCCTTTTCATTTCTGATTTTGTTAATTTGGATACTGTCTCTGTGCCCTCTGGTTAGTCTGGCTTAGGATTTATCTATCTCTTAAAGACACGGTAGTTGAAAGATTAAGGGTGTTATGGAGAGCAGCCATAGCTTGAGAACATGTCTCAGGGTCAGCATTCCTGAAAAGAGGCCAGGAAAGACTATTGCTGAAGGTGTAGACTCAGTTACAGTGTAGATACCAGGATATTGGAGATGCCAGGACTACTGAACATCTGCCAAAGACAGTGGCAAGTGTGGAGAAGAGCCAGTCTGAACCTAGGAAATACACTGTATGTGCTTCAGATTGCAGAGCTGAAGAACTTGGACTTCCCTAGCCTCTTGAGGCCTAGAAAATCATGAGCTAGTATGAGATGTTCGTTGGTGAGCTACATGATTTGGATTTTCACTGCTGGACTTCAGTTTCACATATGTAAGATTGTTTTTATACCCAGTTCTTCCCTTTTGTAGTATACTGGCTGGTCTTGTGTGTCAACTTGACACAGGCTGGAGTTATCTAAGAGAAAGATGCTTCAGTTGAGGAAATGCCTCCCTGAGATCCAGCTGTAAAGCATTTTCTCAATTAGTGACCAAAGAGTGAGGGCCCATTGTGGGTGGTGCCATCCCTGGGCTGCTAGTCCTAAGTTCTAGAAGAAAGCAAGTTGAGCAAGCCAGAGGAAGCAAGCCAGTAAGTAACATCCCTCCATGGCCTCTGCATCAGCTCCTGCTTCCTGACCTGCTTGAGTTCCAGTCCTGACTTCCTTTGGTAATGAACAGCAACGTGGATGTGTAAGCTGAATAACTACCCCCCCCCTTTTTTCTTGGTCATGATGTTTGTGCAGGAATAGAAACCCTGACTAAGACATGTAGTTAGAAAGTATTTAACTTGCTTTTGATTTTAGAGGAGTCCACAGAGACTTGGGGCTTTTAGAGACATTGAAAATGTTTTTTATTCTTCTCTCATTTAATGTATCCTGACCACATTCTTCCCTCCCTCCACTCTTCCCAGTCCTCCCCCACCAGCTCTCTTCCTGGGTTCATTTCTTCTTTTCCCTTCAGAAAAGAGCAGGCTTCCCAGTGATATCAACCAAACATGTTACAACAAGTTACAATAAAACTAGGCACATACCCTTATATCAAGTTTGGATGAGGAAACCAAGTAGGAGGAGGAGAGTCCCAAAAGGAGGAAAAAGAATCAGATACACCCCTCCACTCCCACTTTTAGGACTCCCACAAAAATCCTAAACAAGCATAACATATATGCAGAGGACCAAGCACAGACCCATGCAGGATCCATGACTGCTGCTTCAGTCTCTGTGAGCCTCTATGATTCTTGCTTAATTGATTCCTTAAGATTTACCTAATGCTTGGCTGTGGGTCTCTGCATCTGCTCAGATTGAATTTTCAAAGCATCAGAATTTTTAGAAGACTATGGGACTTTTAAAGTTGTATTTTATATTATGATACTACTATGAGACCTTAGGGACAAACAAGAAAGGAAAGATGATGGTTTAATAGTGATTTATTTTTGTGTCAGTGTAACAAGGGTTAGATTGTGCTGGTTAGTTTTCATGAACTTGACACAGCCAGGAGTTAACTGGGAAGAGGGAGTCTCAACTGATGAATCTGTCACAGTAAGAGAATGAAACCAGAATGCTTGTTTACATACATGACTCCTGTGTGTACTTAATCTGTGTTTATACTGACTGAGGAACTCTCACATAAATCTAAGTTCTTTGGTCCCATAGAAGACAGTTTGTTTATAGCTTGTAATCAAAATGCCTGTTGAGTCTGTTATCCTTCATATAGGTTTTTTCTTTTTTTTCTCATTGGGAGCCTAAGTGATATTTGAAAGTTAAAAATATAATGATTGTAAGTTCTAGTTTTATTTCTATTGGTATGACAAACCATGACCAAAGGCAAAGGGAAGTGTCTTAGGGTTTTACTGCTGTGAACAGACACCATGACCAAGGCATATCTTATAAAAGACAACATTTAATTTGGGCAGGCTTACAGGTTCAGAGGTTTAGTCCAGTATCATCAAGGAAGGAACATGAGCGCATCCAAGCAAGTATGGTAGGTACAGGAAGAGCTGAGAGTCCTACATCTTCATCTGAAGGCTGCTAGGAGAATACTGGCTTCTAGGTAGCTAGGATGAGGGTCTTAAAGCCCATGCCCATAGTGACACACTTACTCCAATGTTGGGCCTGTCCCATGCCTCCTCCCCTGGCAGTGATTGGCAGGCAGCCAACAAGGCCCTGGGTCACTGCCTGGATCTTGGTGGCACTGCTGCTCCCCTTTATCTGCCTAGCCCAGGCCTAGGCCCCCCAGGCTGTCTCCATGGTAACAGCCCTCACTGCCATGTCCATGGCTGGGGCCCGAAGTGGCCTATCTGTAGCCCTGGGTAGTGAGCCCCTGCTCCTTGGGGGACAATGATGGTCGCAGAGTGTACCTCCCTGGCACATGGATAGGGAGCACTGTGTGCAGCCTGGGGCAGCCCCAGCCAGTGAGAGCTGCTTTGGTGGCAGCACCAGATTCCTCCTCACCAACTTGCCTGTCTGCCCTCCTGCACTGGGTGACGTGTTGCTGGGCCCAGCTGGGGTTGCGATGGCTCTGGGCAGGGGCTTGGGCCTGGGGGGAGCAGCCTGAATCAAACCACAATGGCATGGTGCTGGGGGTGTTCTCCCCCTCCCGCTGTCCCAAGGGTGAGAGGGTGGGGTCCCGGGGAAGTGGAAGTATTAGGCCCCATTTTGACCCTGGTTTGGGCCTTGAGGACAAACCCGAGCCTGGCTTGAGTTCTGAGACCTGTCTCAGCCATTTCCATATAGAGATGACTCAGCAAGACCTGTTTTGCTCTCCCTCTGTCCTGCTGTTGCTGATGTGGAGCTTTGCTATTGGCCCTGTCAGTTACCCCTTCCCCTTTTCTGCCTCCTACATCATCTCTCCCCATACCTAAGTGCCCACCCCCTTTGCCTTCTTTATATAAGTGAAGGGTTGATACAATAAAGTTGAGTTCCTGCTTCGACAAGACTCCTGGCCTGGTGTGTTTCTTTTGGGCCATCGTCACTCGCCATCCCACTCAGCCCTGGACAGACTTCACTGGACAGGGTTCTCTCCTCTCGCCTGGACCTGCCAGCAAGGAGCCAACATTCCAACAAGGCCACACCTAATCCAACAGGGCCACACCTTCTAATAGTGCCACTCCCTGGGCCAAGCATATACAAACCATCACAGGAAGAAATGATTCATTGGTTTTTGATTCCAGGTCTTAATTCATCATTGAGGGAATTCATGGTAGGAATGTAAGGCAAAAAACTATGGAGGACAGTTGCTTCTGATTTGTTCAGCTTTTGTATATAGCCCAGGACCCATTAGAGTTGGTACTTCCCATAGTGGGCTGTGACACCGTCTATTAATTAATAATGGAAACAGACCCCCCCCCCTCCCAGACAGATCTACAGGACAATCGGGTCTAGGCAATTACTCACTTGAGGCTCTCCCATCAGATGACTACAAGCTGCATCAAATTGCCACTTAAAATTAACTAGGACACTGTCTGCATAAAAATGGCAATGAATATTCTGTTTTATTTTAGTTCTTTTTACAGCGAGATGTTGACCTTAGGGAATTTCATTTGCACTGAGGAGGGTTTTCCCTTGACTGCTTAGCCAACTGGCCAGTGATTTGAACAAAGAACACGTGTTTAAGATTGTTATAGCACCATGACCTTGTAATCATGACAACCCAAACCCTTGTACTCAATCATTTGTTTGACTGCGCAGAATGTAGTAGCTGCCCTTGAGTCACCCACGAAACGGATCCTTGCCAAGTATATGCTTCACCTGCAGACCTGCTCCTCTGAGCCCCATTCAGCTGGGTAAGATAGAGTGGACTCCTCACCATGCGTGTGTGTGCAGAAACAGCCTACAGTGGCTGGCTCTTAAGCTTTCAGGATTCCAGCACTGTTTGTTTCTTATACTAGGAAAAGATATATAAAATTTTTATATATACTAAGTATAACATTATATATAATACACACAACATATAGCTTTTAAAACTTTGCTCAATAGTTATATATCATATATATTTAGGTTCACAATATCTCTATGTATATATAATGGATCTCATATAATGTCTAAGATACATTCTATAGAATGTGAATCTATAGATTCTCATTTGGAGAACTGTGTTTAAAAACACACTATTCTCTTGCTGAGGCCTGGAATCCCATTCTCATAACACATGTCAAATGGCTTATAACTAATGGTGACTTCAGCTTCAGGAAATTCGACACCTTTCTGGCCAAGTGCCAGCATTCATGTGTACACACACACATATGTTACTGTCTTGGGATTTATATTGCTGCGATGAAACACCATGACCAAAGAGCAAGTTGGGGAGAAAAAGGGCTTATTTGGCTTATACTTCCACAGCACCATTCATCATTGAAGGAACAGGGCAGGATCCTGAAGGCAGGAACTGATATAGAAGCCTTGGCGAGGTACTGCTTATTGGCTTCCTCCCCATGATTTTCTCAGCCTGCTTTCTTATAGAACCCAGGACCACCAGCCCAGGGATGGCATCACTCACAAGGGGCTGGGCCCTCCCTCATTGGTCACTAATTGAGAAAATGCTTTACAGCTGGATCTCAAACTGAGGCTTCTTCCTCTCTGTTGACTCTAGCTTGTTTCAAATTGACACAAACCCAGCTGGTACATACATGTTAACAAAAAAAAATTAAGATATATATATATATATATATGTATATACATATATAAAATATGTATAAGGTATACATATAGAAAATATGTATAAGGTATACATATAGAAAACATGGCATAGACTATTTATAATCACATGAAAGTACATGTAAATATTTGTGGGAATTCAAGAAAACTTCTTCAAAATGGGTGGGAGTTGACTCCTAAGGTTTCTGTGAAGATCAAAGGCTGAGACAAACACTTTGGGCAGGTTACCTGTCATTGCATCAGATGCAGGATATGAGGTGGGTGGAATTGCAAAGACTGAGGTGTTAGGTTATCAGGTAGAACGGACTCCCTGTCTGCTCTTGGGTACCGTGATTATGACAGTCAACACACAAGGCAGATGGTGATGCTGGCTCAGGTTTTGAACATTTCAGTTCATGGTCACTTGACCCTGTTGCTTTGAACCAGTGGCAGCAGATTGAGAGGAAAGAGATCCGTTTGTTCTCCTGGCTAAGTGGTAATTAGGTGAAAGAGGGAGGGTCTGGGGTCCTACCATACTCTTCAAGGGAATGACTTGGTGATCTAAGACCTCCAAATAAACTCATCAAGACTCCTAACCTCTGAACAGGTTCAGTGTTTACCGCATAGGCACTTGGGAACTTTAAGATGTAGACAATAGGGATGTCCCCAGCAGAATGAAGCTGCAGAATGTTGCTTTGTCTGGAGTTTAGAAATGGAGAGCTGGCGTCAGTGACCAGTGTTCTGAGCAGGACAAGGTCACCTACGAGATGAATACTGCCTGACATTTAATAGCCAGACCTCAGAGAAGCTGACAATGGTTGACCCCATCATTGATTAGAGATTGATGGGGGAATGGATTGTACCTCACAGACAAATTAGATATGTATAATTTAATACTCTCAAATTGGAATTTATTGATACAATTGCCTCAAAATTCTCTAAAGGCAAAACTGTAATCAGGAAGATTGCCATGGCTGAAAGAACTATTAATCATCCTTGTTGAGATAGGAAAATATAGAAAGTGTGTCTCAGTGATCATGTGTCTATAATACTGAAATAAAAATATCGGAAAAACTGTTTTATTTACCCATGTATTGATATTTGATCAAATAAATAACCTGGCTTAATAACACATAGAAAACTCAGATTCAGAGGAGGCTTAACATGTTCAGACTGATTTCGATTAAAATATGTTTATTAAAATAACTTCCTGTTGCTAGCTGGTACCCTGAAGGACAACACTGTTGCTTGGAGACTGAGAACCTTCTAGACAGTGACCTGAAGCAGCTCAGAGGACAGAGGATCTGAAGCAACCTGAGGCAAGCAAAGCATCAAAATAACTCAGGACAGACGTGAGTATGAATCTCATGACTTTGGTGTGAACTCAGAACTATGAGGAGACATAGGATAGGTCCTCAGAGTGCCATGTCTGCAGGTGGCAGGACATTTTATCACAGCCATAAAAGTAACAGATCAATGGGGAATTAAATTTGAAGGCAGATTTCTTTGTCATGTGGCTTTAAAGTTATAATTATCCATCTTAATCTTTTATTATCTTTAACTTTCTAGCTTGAAGGGGTTTCAAGCTTACAAGAAAGTTGCAGATGTTTGTCTGGGAGTCGCCAGGTGCCTTTGCTCAACCATTGCCCCCTAAACATGAATATCTTACAGAGTTAAAATACTGAGGCTCAGAACACAGTGTTCTCTCCAGTTTGTGCCGTCTACATGGCCCCAGTGCCATTTTCCTGTATGTAACTCAACTCTGCTGTGATGCCCATTGTTTCTTTCACCATTATCCATTAGAATTGTGCTGTAAGAAAGAAATGCTTCTAACTTATCATTCACTGCCAATTAACTAATCAATTATCTATATATTTATAGCCTGTCATCAACTTGCTATCTATCTATCTATCTATCTATCTATCTATGTATCTATTTATCTATATATCTATGTATCTATCATCTATTCATCTATGTATCATCTATCTATCTACCAAATGTCTATTATCTATGTATCTATGTATCTATGACCATCATTTATCTCTTATCTAGTTATCTGCCTTCTATCTACCTATCTATCTTCTATTTATTGTCTCAACTTAGACTCATGAAGATTTATTTTACATTATGTGGTAGAATCTATTTTTAGCATATGAGGTGGTGTTAACTATTTTTGCTTGTAATGGGGCTCAGACTTTATTCAATGCATCATATCTTCTTCATAGAAAGGCACCATGCTGTGGTTCATTCTGGAGCCCAGCCTGCACAGTGGAAACTTTTGTGGTGCATCCAGTTAGGAATGGTATACAGACCCTCAGCCCTGGATCTAGCCCTGGGCCTAGACTGCCTTCCTTGGATATGTCCACAGGTGAGGTGTGACTGTACCTGGGTCTATCCACAAGTGAATGTGGCTTTTCTGTCTGACTCTGTCCACAGGTAGCTGTGAGGTTTTTTTGTTTGTTTATTTTTTGTTTTATATGGCTCTGTCCATAGGTGGAAGTGGTTTTCTCTCTGGCTTTATCCATAGGTGGAGCTTGACTATCTATTTAGATCTATCCACAGATGGAGGTGGCTTTCTACTGGATCTATCCACAGGTAGGTATGAGATGTACAATAGGATCTGCCAACAGACTAGATCGGAGCCAGATCCCCAGCTGGATATCTCACCACTCTGCATAGATCAATATCTGAAAAGAGCCTGGTGGTGCTGGCTTAGGGGCTTTGTGTGCCCCATGAACCTTCAGAATTGGCTAATTTTAGAGCTTATAGCAAGATAAACCCATACACACGAGGCAAGCTCACTTGACTTTCCTTAAATAAACCTTTTGCAACATATAATTAAAACGTGTTCTTACTGTGAACACTTGGAAAATCCACACAAACAGAAAATCAAAAGCTGCCATCCACAGCTGCCTCCCCTGGGGATAGGTCTCTGCAGAAGGTTGGGTCAATAGTTTGAGCACCGAGTGTCATATTCTGTACATTTGAGTACAAGCAATACCTAAGCACGTCCATCTGCTTTTACTTTTAATGGACTGAGTTAGTTCAGTCCTTTAATGGCCCAGACCTTTCACTTCAACTTTCCCTGTAATTAATTGATTTGTCCCATCCTGACCTCAGCTACCCTCTCAAACTTGGTGGCTTAGGAGTGGTTCCTGGATTCTGTGATGCTCTGCTCTTATAGAAAATGGGTCATGAATATGGCTGTAATTAATCTCCTGTCCACCCACCTCTGCTGGGATCCCTAGGTCTCCTTTCATGTCTCTAGTGCCTTGAGCATCTCTTGAGCAGCACAACATGAGGTGGTGGTGTGCAGCTGGCTTTCTTCTCTGCAGCTTGGTTTGTTGATGCTGATTCTGCTCAGGGGGACAAGCCCAGGTGGCTGGCAGAGAATGAAGGGTCATGGGGAGCAGATCTGGACCGTCACAGCTGCCCTGATACCTGCCAGCCATGAGCAGCACAGCTCAGTTGCTCACCTGCTGCAGACCGGAGGAAACCAGAAGTTCTGGCTCTGCCTCTAAGCTCAGAGTGAGCAGCAGCATGGTGCAGCTGCCAATCTGCGGAAATCAGAAGTATCCTGTAGAGTTCACGGTGGTTTGTCATTCACAGATAGCTAACTGTTAAGGCGGATCACAGTTTTCTGTGCGAGTCTTGGGATCTCTTGGTTTCTCATGGGACTTGGTTCACAATATTGCCACAGGGTTAACCTGTGAATAGCATAAGGGCATGGAGGCTAGCCAGAGGCTTTGTGAGCCTGGCTGCCAGCCGTCCTCCTTTTACCTGTAGCTCCTTTACTGAACTTCCAATCTCCAGCTTGGATCAGGAACTATTCTTGGCATATCTTCTTGGCTAGAAAAGCTCAGCTTTGAATGAATCCATTCCCTGTCTTGATGCATCAGCCACATGTGGCTGACACCTCTGAAGGAGTAGAACTGTGAGTAGAGTCACAAAACCATGAAGACACTAGCCTCACACTGCCCACACAAGTGTTGTCTGGGATATATGTCTCTGGCTCGCTGCCTCCACTAGGCTCCACTCATGCAGACTTCACCCCTCCTCCAGCAGCACTTCCCGCCTCTAGCTACTTTTAATGTACTTTATCTGTCTGCCCCACATATGAGAGGCTCTCTGTTACAAGGTTACAATCCAGCTTGGGTACTCACTCTGTCCTCTTGGTGACTCATTTCCAAGGTGTCTGAAGCAGGTACACCAGGGACCTGATGTTATGTCTCCTTCCCCTCAGCCTGTCAATGCCGTGACAATCATGGAGGGCTCCTTGACCTGACTCAGCTGGTTCTAGCCTTGACACATATGCCAGTCCCTTGGTGCTAACACAGAAGTGATGCTCCTTCTCACAAACTAACATCCTGTGTAACTTTGCTCATGTCTCTCTCCAGCTCATTCTTTGCTTTCTCTGTCCACTGTCCTCAGAAAGCACACCAGTGCCAAGTGTCATGTTCCATCCTCTGAATAGTAGGTGGCACTGTTCCCTGAAGTTTCTGAGGTGAACAGGCCTGGGAGGATCTGGGGCAGAACCCAGAGCTGAAGGTCCCAAGTGAAGCTGAGGCCCAAGTAATGGCTGTTCCAAGAAAATGTTTTGTGTAGCGTCACCATTCAGTAGATTGAGACATTGCTGTCCCCTGATGTGCTTAACATGTTCCAAATCCCATGGAAGAGCCAAGAAAGACTCTTGTCATCTGTTAGGCCTGTGTTAGACCCCCTGTGTCTGGCAAGGAGAGGCTCCAAGGTGACTGTGGTATCGGGCGGCACCAGTTCTCACTGGCCAGTGTCAGTCCTTCTCTGTCACAGGCCTCTTGCTCATCTGTCAACTTTCTAGTTGCCCACATAGACAAAATATGCCACCTCCCAAAGTCTCTAGGGAGGGAGAAGGGTTGGATATTTGTATCCCTGAGTCTGGTGAGAATGGGAGAGCAGGGAGGACTGCCCAACCTGTGGGAGTCCAGAGCCTCAGCATCCTGTGAATGGAGTTCAAGCCATGACCTAACCGAGAGCTTGTAAGACTGCCTGTTTGCAGCACAGAGGTGCTCACTCTGCTTCCAAATATTGGAAGGGAGTCTCCACTCTCAGTATTCAACTACAAAGCATGGTGGAGTCATCAGCTTCTCCTGCTTATTGAAAATGGTATGGGATGGTGATTCAGACTTTTGAGGTTAAAGGGCAGCTGGTCTAACTTTGGGTGTAAGTAAGAATTCACAAAGGGTACACTGTGCCCAACACATTGGGCACCTGGGCTGGTAATGAGTTACAGCCTTACTTCAAAGGCAAAATTCCCTCCAAATAAATCCAGGCATGCTATATATTTCATTAAAATGTGTACAACTGACAATACCATTTTCAATAATGGTGTGAATTTTCTTTATTTCCTGGGGGAGTTGTAGGCTCCAGTAAAATAGACAGTATGTTCTAAGTCTGAAGAATGTCTGAGTTGTGATTTCTACTCCTAAGAGGATGACGTTGCTAGCCTCAATTTTTCCACCTGTGTAGTGTGACGCTCACAGGGATGCCAGTTCTGAGGGTTCTCCGGGGGTTGTCACCAAAAAGGAACTCTCTGGGGAGAGTTCTGGGCCCAGGAACAGCGGCCCAGAACTCTCCCCTCCCTAGATGCTGAAGCATAGCGGGCAGTTTTGGTGGTTCAGTGTGGATCCAGGCACCAATAGCAGCAGTGTCTCTGAAACTGAGCTGAGGACTGGTTAGTCCAGAGAAAAGCAAACCATTCTGTGAATGTCGTCATTCAGTAGATTTCAAATAAGCCTAACTTGAGACATCACTCTCCCCCACAACGTTTGGGGGAGGACATATTTAGAGTATTCCAAATGCTGTGAAAAACGGCACAGCGACTGAACAGCCATTGGTGAACCAGCGTCCGCATTTTGTCCCTTCAAATCTGAACCTCATAATATAGCCATCAGTCAAAGCAGTCACTGTCCATTTCTGTATCTTCTATTTAAAGGACATTTTATTCACTGCTCGACAAAGGAGTTATGAGCTCTGCTCTAAGCCTCACTCCTGGGGTTGTCTACAGCAGGAGGAGCTAGGCATCCCTGTCACCTGCCCTAGCTGCCATAAATACATCTCTCACTTCTCTCAGTAGGCCTGTGGGAGTTCCAGTGAGTGGGTGGAGTGTTTGCTGGAAGAAGCCTCCATCTCTTTGCCTGGTGATGTACCAGGACCAATATTTTCTGATGCATTTATAAGACCAAGTAGAGAAAAAAATATGATAAAAATATGATCCATAGGACATATTTCCAGGCTGTGAAGATTTCATAGTTGAATTCATAAAATATTTAGTTCAGAGGCTGCTGACTTGGCCATAGAAAGCACAAACCTGTAGCATTGGGTCTTGATTTATGAGGAAACAGAAGCAGCTTGTGAAGCTGGGAAAGAATCTGCCCTAACTGTGGTCACTATATGCAGGCTGATGGCTAGCAGTGTCTGGAAAAGTCACCTAAGCAAAGCTACTCTGGAGAGAACTGGCCTTGGCTATGGACAATCCAGGAAGCCCGTTCTGGCTCTCATCTTTGTGCCCAGACCATTCAGGCCCAGTCTCACTGACCACGCTCCAGGGTCTCCATAAGAGCTGGCCTCATGGGTAGCACAAATGAGCAGAGGTCTCCTCAGAACCTTGCATTTTGGTGACATGGTCACATCTCACTCCAGTCCTCAGACACAATGACAAAGACTGCCCTGACTGCTCCTGCCCTGTGTCCTTAGTGTCACATCTGTGACATTGTATCACAGAAACACCCTCCCCTTCTCTCTCTCTCTCTCTCTCTCTCTCTCTCTCTCTCTCTCTCTCTGTGGTGTGGGTATATGTGTCATGTGTGTGTGTGTGTGTGTGTGTGTGTGTGTGTGTAAGGAACGAAGGGTTGGAAATCTATGATTTCTGCTGTGGTGTGTAGTGTGTATACATATGGTGTGATTCTGTGGTGTGTGTGTGTGTCTGTGTGTGGTATATGTATGTGTGGTACACACAGTATGTGCTTTTGTCCTATACCACATGTGTCCTGTGTGTTGTGTAGCGTGTGGCCCATCTTCCTGATTAGACAGGTTTCCCTTGTCCACACTGCTCTTGACGTTGTTACTGCACAGCTGTGATGGCACATGCCAAAGGCTGCAAAACAAGTTTTAGGAATCCAGGTGATTCTAGTAATGTGAAGTTTTCATCTTCCCTCTCATTCTCCCAGAGGAAGCTACGACACAGGATTTCTCAAGGATTGAAGCAGAAGCAGACAGAAGCTTCCAGAACTCCTGCACTAAGCCGGGCTTCAAGAAAGCTCAAAAGCACAGAGTGGTGCCTTGCTCACCTCTGATCATTTTTGTTTTGGAAAATGTTATCACTGTCCAGGAAAAATATACTGGTAGTAAACTGTGATGGACATTTTGGCTCTTGAAGGTGAACTGATAATATAGCCTAACCTCTTGTTTCAATTTCTAGTATGATGAATTTTGGTGGACATGATTCTTGCAGTCATTAGGTGGAGAACTTTTCGGAAGAACAACGACCATGAGCTCATGCATTGGAGCTTCATGTGAAAAAAATACAGGGCTGCATGTTTGCTAGTGTCATTGGCTCCTATGTTCCTGGGTTCCCCAAGGACACAGCTTCATTGTGAGCTCATCTTCATGTTATGGGCACCATACTTTAATGAACAAACATGATTCTGTGGCCACTGAGATCACATGCCTCTGGTACATGCTTGTGCACAAGAGTGGGCTTCCTGGCTGTGCCCATGCACAGCCCGACTGTGCCCACTGCTTCCTGTTCACACCCTTCAGCAGGGATGTTTTCTAAGGCCTTCCTTGCTAACACTGTCCCCGAGCATCTGGACCATGAAGGATACTGTCTTTTGCCTGTGTTCTCTTATACTACCACTGCCTCTAGCTAAAGGGAGCTCCAAGTCTTAATGTCACAGCGCTAGTTCTGTGGAGACACCCTCCAACAATACAACTGGAAACTGAGGTTTTTGGCAACAACTAGCTTTGGTATGCTGACCAGGACAGTCAAGCTACCCAGCCTCAGAGTGGAGCTGGTTGCCAGGCAGATGTGTTCTAGTGCTGCTCTAAGTTTGGGTCAGTCAGTGTCCAGGAACCAGTGTGTAAAAAGGAAGCTGACCAACTTTCTATACCTAACGTTGGCAGCTGGCCTCTGCTTAGCATCTAATGGGCCCCAGGGCAACTTTGCACCATGGGATTTTCCATCCCCACTGTTCTGACTGCTCTCCTTTGCTTCTGGCACCTGGTTGCTTCCTTTTGTCTCTGTAGAGCTAAAGTGTGTGTGTGTGTGTGTGTGTGTGTGTGTGTGAGAGAGAGAGAGAGAGAGAGAGAAAGAGAGAGAGAGAGAGAGAGAGAGAGAATATCAAGACAATGATTGTAGGGGGCCTCACCCCAGTGGGTTATGCTGCCATGCAGGGTTCGCCCATCTCACCAGTAATGGAGTGCATTTCCTTCTGTCCACACAACAGAATTTGCCTTAAGCATGACCAGGCAGTTTTCTTCCTTCATCTACTACAGATGATCTTTCAGCTGGGCAGCAGGTTGTGCAGGAGCAGGAAGCTGGCATTAGGGGCAGGCTCCTGATACCAGCCTTGGCTCTGCAAACCAGGGGCTTTCTGCTCTAACATTGCACAATCTGTGTGTTCTCTCTGCCTTTCCTCAGCTGCAAACATGAACATAACTCAGTCAAATGGTTCCATTTTCTGCTTTGCTAGAGGAATTACAAAAAATACTCTTAAATTTGAGGGGTAGTTAAGCTGATGAATGTCAAAAAACGTGCCTGAAATATCATGGCACGCAGTGGTAGAAATCACAAATTATCGACTCAGCCCATACTGCCCCAAGCAGAGGAGCCAGGAAGCATTGACATTTAGGGACATAAATTTGAGGGTGCAGTAATCTTATGTCAGACAACTGGGCAGGTGAGAGTTGGACATGTTTCATTCATGGCTCACGTTGTTAAATATTTCAAAGATACATTGTTCCAAAGTCCCCCAAAATGAGTATTTCTATTACTTATGCACAGAACATGTAGCTTCTGCCCCTGATGGCTGTGCAACCATAGTCACGAAACAGGGTTCAATGTGGGTGGGTCAGGTACTAATCCCTCTGTGACTTGCTCAGAGAGAGCAGAGTGTGACCAAAGGCTCCTCAAACAGACATCATCTCCCCCAGGTTCCTGCATTACTCATATGTGGTGAAGTCATCTGCCATGAGGTATTGAGCCAACAAGAAGCAGGCAGCATGTCCCACACAGCTGATGGACCCATGAACAACAAATGGACCCACACTTCCAATAGCATACAATTGAAAATCCAGGAGCAAACATTTATGTTTACTGGAAACTGATTGTCAGCAAAATGTTCAAGGGACTGAATGGGAAATTTGAAAACTCCTTCAAGAGATGCCTAGACAGCTAGAAACTTACAAGGTATAAACTAAGGTGGCCCTTGCTGTATGCCAGGCACAAAAGTGAACTCAAGTGACCTATGTCTAAATGTTAGAGCTTAAGTCACAAATGTTCCTGACTTGGGATTAGTCAGGTTTCTTGGATAGGATGCCACAAACATTGAGTTAGAACATAAAACAAGTTTAAATGTAAACACCAGAAAGGTAAAAATCTTTGTCAAGTTGATGATTTTACTATACCCCATACACCCGGAGGAAATACCTGCAGTTAGGGCACCTGATGAGATTTGGAGAGGTTTTCTAGAACATCCAGAGCCCCAGGAGACCAGCAGTCAGAAGATTAACACCCCAGATGGCCAGAAGACTAACTAACCATGAGGTGTGCATCAGTGATTGTTCTGAGAACTGTCAGCATCTCAGGGAGGTGCCACTAGCCTTCCAGAGACTAGGCCATGGCTGGAAAGCAACTGCCTAGTATGGGGGGGGGCAGAGGAAGTAGGAGGGTAGTCTTGGGTGTTCAAAGTGAGTGGTTCACCAAACAATTGGGTGGTTCCCCAAAAAGTTAAACATAGTCATCCACCTCTCTCTGGCAATTCTACTTCTAGGTGCTCTAGGAAGCATGGATGTGTCCATATCCAATATGGACACTTACACGTGCAAGTGTTATTATGATGCCCAAATATGGGAAACAACTATACAAACACTCACAACTAAGAAGAGTGGGGCTTGAATGTGGTCAGCATCTTACACTACAGTATGTACTGTTTTTAACAGTATAGAGGGAGGAAGAACTGGGGTATGGTACAGTGTGCCTGTCTTAGGGCTTCATTGCTGTGAGGAGACACCATGACCAAGGCAACTCTTATGAAGAAAAACATTTAATTGGGACTGGTTTATAGCAGAGGTTTAGTCCATTATCATCATAGTGAGAAGCATGGCAGGATGCAGGTAGACATGGTGCTGGAGAAGGAGCTTAGAGTTCTACATCTTGATCCACAGGCAGCAGGAGGAGAGACTTTGTGTTCTGCACTAGGTTTGAACATAGGAGACCTTAAAGCCCACCTGCACAGTAACATACTTATTCCAACAAAGGCACATCTATTTCAACAAGACCATACCTCCTAATGGTGCCACTCTCTATGGGCCAAGCACATAAACACATGAGTCCATGGGGGCCATTCCTTTTCAAATCACCACAGTGCCTAAAAGTCAGTTAGGCTGGGGAGTGTTAAACAAAAGTAAGCAGTTGGTCATTGACCAAGCTTAGCCTTGTGATGGAAGAAGAAAGGTAGTTACAATCTTCTAAGGTACAGACAAATATGGAATTTCAACCTAGACATTCATAACAAGTGAAAATAATTTGTAAAATATTTAAGAAAAAAATACAGACTTGTTTAGCAAAATATTAAGTTTATCAATATGATAAACAAATACTACGGAGTTTGTGTAATGGAGCATCACTGAGCAAAAAAAAAAAAAAAAAAAAATCACCGAATGGAGTACTTAAATAATACATCAGAAGCCTAGATCTGTGAGAGAAAAGGGAAACTTCTGGAAAAGTCCTGATCCTCTCCTCACCTCACACCCACTCCCACCGATTCATCCTGAACAGGTAGACATGTTGCCGTGCCAGTAATGATTCAAAACAGAAGCTGTCACAAAGCACCTTACATCATGGCTGGAGGTACCGGGTCTCACTCACACACACACACACACACACACACACACACACACACACACACACACACAGGACCAGAGGTGATGACACAGGCCATGTGGATGTGAGGTCCTTCTGTGATGTCACTGTGAGAAGATAAACCTTGGAAGAGCTTTTATTGAATCTCAGAACTGCTATACAAGCAGTATAAAGAAAAGCTAGGCTGCCAGTCAAAGCTATTACATAAAGTACCAAATAGAAAAATATCCCTACCATAATTCAGGATAAAGAGCCCAATCTAATTGTTGAATTAGATTTTAACAAAATTTAAAATGAAAAGCAATGCTCTTCTATGACAAGCATTCAATTATTGTCTATAAATAACGGACTAGGCATCCAACGGAAAAGTAAACACTGTGAGGCTGAATCAAAGCAGAAATGATGAATTGATAGATGCTTCTCATGAGAAACAATCCTTAATGACAGGGACGCTGTGAGGATGGGAGGGGAGATGGACGGGAGAGCTTGCACACACGCAGGCTATCTGGCTGAGCAAAGGCACTCACGGGGCAAGAGAGTGCCAGGGACACTAGAGTGGCTGTGACATTTTCAGTTTTATCAGACTCCATGAAGGGGACATGGTGATTAAATGACAAAGTTCCCAAGAGACGTGGTGCTCTTTAGTTTTTTAAAATCACAGAACAGTGGAGATTCATGATGCATGATACAAAATAGATAAAGAGGGGGTATTGGGTCCTTAATAATCATTTTTGGGAGTTGTGTTGCCAGTCATTAATCACTTGGTGGTATAGGCAAAAATATTGGTTAGAGGCGTTTTGGAAACACTGTGAACTACCTGAATCACAGAGCCACTACAGTCTGCAACCGTAGAGTGGGAATTCTCCAAAATGCAGCACACTTTCTGCAGACTGCATGTGGGTGCACGAATGCATGCTAAAGGGTTAAAATATAGTCCCTATTCCCTAGTCATGTTGATTTTAAAGGGGAAATAATTAACAACAAGACACTTGACCCATAAATATTATAAATGAAATAACACAGTACTAAACAATCCATGCATCCAAGAAGACTTCACTCAGGGACTGGGAATGTCGTGAACAGAATAAAGCCCAGTGTGTTAGTGGCACGTGGATACTACAGTATTCAGAGGGGACTTTATAGTTTAACGTGTGGGAAATAATGCTTGGATAACTAAAATATGCTCTTGTCTTAAGGAGGTGGCATGACTTTCATGAATATAAAAACTAAGGGGCTGGAGGGACAGTTTGAACGTTAGGAGCACTGGCTGCTTTTCCCGAGGAACTGGGTTAGTTCCAAGCACCTACATGGTCGCTCTCCTCTTCTGATCTCTGCAGGCACCACATATATACATATGTACGTACGTACATACGTACGTACATGAAGGCAAGCACTTCCACATATAACATAAAAGTGAATTTTGTTGCAGGTGCTATCTATGTAGACTCTACTGCCTTGGAGTTCATCATATAGACCAGGTTCATCTGGAACTCACAGAAATCTCCTGCCTCTGCTTCCAGAGTGCTGGGATTCAAGGTGTGTGCCGAGCTGTGAATAACCTTTTAGAAAGAGGACCAAGCTTTAAATCCCCAACACAGATCACAGACAGAAAATCAAACAAAACAACAGATAGTTACTGAAAAGACTGATAATGTAAAATGTTTTATTACTCGTGTGTGTGTGTGTGTGTGAGATGTGTGTGTGTGTATGTGTGTGTGTGATGTGTGATGTATGTGTGTGATGTGTGTGTGATATGTGTGTGTGTATGTGTGATGTGTGTGTGTGTGTGTGTGTGTGTGTGTGTGTATCTAGGTGGAGGCAGTCAAAACTGTACCACGGTGTATGTGGAGGTCAGAGGCCAGTTTTGTGGATCTGATTCTCTCCATTCATCTTCGCAGATTTCCAGAAAGTAAACTCGGGCCATCAAGCTTTTGTGGCAAGTGGTTATTTTAAACCTTCTGAGCTATTTTGTGACATGTTCTTTAATTATTATTATTACACACATATTCACACACTATAAATAGAAATATATTTATATGTACTTATTTTTATATAAAACAATATATAGATAAATAAAATATGTGTGATATACAACATATATAATATATAACATTTACATACACACATATGTATAGAATCTCCTGCTGCCTAGGAGTGGTCACTTATAACTAGGCAGCCATCAGGGGGTTTGTCCCTGGAGAAGGCTGATGCCACTGATTCTCTTTTAGCATCCATTAATTGCCTGTAGCTCTTTATCTAGATGGGCTCTGGAGAAAATTCATGCCTGGTACTGCATTCCAGCAACCCATGGCTGGTGGTCATGACCCCTAGAGGAAAATCCCTACTGTCTCTTTCCTAAACCAATATAATTCTTAACTGTTTCCTAAATATTTATCCTTACACACACAGCTAAGTGTAGCTCTCACCCTTCCCCAAAGAACTTTCTTTTTCTAGCAGATGTAGCCCATTACAGAAAGTATTTGAAAATTAATTTTACTGTGTGTGTGCGCATGTGCACGTGCGTGTGTGTGTGTGTGCATGTGTGTGTACCTTCATGTGGGTATGGACAAGAGAGTGTAATGTCCATGGAGGTCAAAGAGAGCACTAGATCTCCTGGAACTGGAGTTGTAGACAGGTTTGAGCTGACATGTAGGTACTGGAGATTTGAACCGGGTCCTCTGCCACTAAGGCATCTTTCTAGCCACCAACAGATACATTTAAAACAGAATCACTACACCTAAGGCTTGGGGAACATCGCAGAAGAGGGGACAGAAAGACAGAGCACAAGGGTGGGGCATCTGTTGGATAATGTCTTCTTCATCTGACAAGGAGGATGCCCTAATGCAGTCTCAACAATATGGTTACCAAATAAGTCCCACACGGTGACAGCACCAGTCCCAGTCCCAGGATGAGTGAGGAAAATCTTACAGGTAGCTATTTTATGAAATACAGTAAAAACAAATGGCCAAGTCCCTCACCTCGTCATGGTAAAGACCCTATTGCAACAGGAGAAAGAAGTTTGTAAAAACCTCATAGAGAACATTCATTGAAAGCCTCACAGTTGTAATCCCAGCACTTGGGAGGCTATTGTAAGTTCTAGACCATCCAGGGCTTCATAGAAAGACCCCAGTGGAAGAAAAATCTATCCAAATAACAGATAAAAGTTTAGCAATTTATTGGTAAAGCATTAAACATTTTCCCCATGAGAGCAGAGACACAGCTGGGATAACCATTCATTCCAGTTCTTCTGAAAATTATATGGACGATATTTCTAATGCATTAAGAATAAAAAGAAATAGATGAAAAATGGCACGGAGGATGCCAAATGCTTTTAGCTGCAGGCAATTTGAGTCCACACAGGAAATCTACCACCGAGCACAGTGGATTTATTTAGAAAGGTCACTGGATGTCACTCTATTATAGCGCCTAGCAATTGCACTGTGTGTCACCATAAAGAATTGTGTAAGAATGTTTACAGGTCTGCTGTTCATAATCAACCCAAACTGAAAATAGCCAAAGAGCCTGGTTATGGGACATGAGATAAACAAATTGAATATGGGCTAAGGACACAATGGAGAGTGTAATTGAGTCAACCATGGAGCATTACTTGGCAGGTAAAAAAATGAGTCGTTAACATATCCAACATAGCAGATACAGCTTAAAAACATCTCTAGTTAGGAATCTAGGGCAAAGTCATATATGCTTTGTGTCTTTATCTGTATGAAATCTAAGTATAATCTGTGGTGAGAGCCATCAGTCATGGATGGGAGGTCAGAGGAGACAAGGAAACGGTAAGAGAGAGCTCTCTGGATGCAGACCTCCTTTCTAGACTGCTCAGTGCTAAATCTCATCAAACAGTTAAGATCTTTGTATTTCTGTATGCCACTTAGATTGTGATTTAAAGCAAACATGCAAAAATTTACCATAGTCACAGAATAAACTAGGAGGAAATGACCATTTCAGTCCTCAGAGAAGCTTTTGAAGACACTAATACTCACTGAAGATAAGAACTTAGCAGGCTGTGATGGGGGGAGGGCGATTCCTTGATGTGGCAGTAGACCCCATTGGGTGAAATAAAGACATACAGATATGGAAGATTTTTTTCTTTTTAATAATGTATATGCATGTGTGTCCGTGTATGCCAATGCATGTGAGTGCTAGGTCCTGTAGAGGTCATAGGCAGGCACTGGATTTTTCTGGAGCTGGAGTTAGAGATGGTTGCCAGTCACCCATGGTGGGTGTTGAAAAATGGACTAGGATCTTCTGTGAGAACAGTCCTCACTCTTAACCACTAAACATCTTTACAGTCCTGAGATAAAGGCATCCTTACACTCAAGACAACCTCATTGCTGTGCTGACTTTGGGACCCTAGCCTGTGCCCCAAGGCTCTGGGAATGGAATGAATGAGACAGAATAAGAGGAACATATTATCTGGAGGAAGCTTTATCTGATTAGGTGAAACTTCAGAGAGGTCATAGGATAATTATTAGAATGGATAAGTTACATTGATCATGATGACCAGCACAAGGTGAATAACAAGTTTTTAAAAAATGGAATGAAGAACTCTTACATAAATAGTATCAGAAGAGCTTATGAGAAGTGTGCCATCACTGGTCAGCAGAAAGTGAGGCTGGGAGGAATTAGCAGCTACCCATTGTAACGGGAGAGGTCCATATAGAAGCAAACAGTCTGGCACCCACAGCCAGGTGTGCTAGAGCTTGTGATGGTAAATTTTCTTTTCTTTTTCTTTCTTTTTTTCTTTTTCTTTTCTTTATAGTTTTGCATTTAAATTTTTTATTGGTTATTTTATTTATTTACATTTCAATGTAATCTCCTTCCCCGTTTTCCCCTCCGGAAACCCCCTATCTCATTCCCTTTTCCCCTGCTTCTATGAGGGTGCTCCACCCCCACCCACCCACTTCTGCCTCACCACCCTAGCATTCCTGTATGCTTGGGCATCAAGCCTTCACAGGACAATGGACCTCCCCTCCCATTGATGCCAGATAAGGCCATCCTCTGTTACATAGGCAGCTGGAGTCATAGGTTCCCCCATGTGTACTCTTTGGTTGGTGGTTTAGTTCCTGGGAGTTCTGGGAGGGCCCAGTTGGTTGATATTGTTTTTCCTATGGGGTTGCAAAACCCCTTCAGCTCCTTCAGTCCTTCTCCTAACTCCTCTATTGGGGTTCCTGTGCTTTTTTTCTTTTTGAAATAAAGTAATGTAAAAACGGCTACATCTTAGTAGGGTAAAACAAAACAAAGCAAAAAGTAAAGAGCCCAAGAAAAGGCATAAGAAAAATACACAGATCTAGACTCTCACTTGCTTGTATGTTCAGGGATCCCATAAGAACACTGGAAGCCACAATATATATGCAAAGGACACTCTTTCTGTCTCCTCTTCTGCAGGGTTCCCTGAGTACCAAGGGGAGGAATTTGATAGAGACATTCCATTTAGGGCAGAGTGTTCAAATGCCTCTCATTCTCTGGATAAAGTCTGGCTATGTCTATATTTGTTTCCATCCGCTAAGGAGGGAGCTTCTCTAATGATGGCTGAGCAAGGCTCTGAAATAGGCTATATCAGAACATCATTAAGAGTCATTTTATTGCTGTTTTTTTAAAATGGCAATATTTGGTTTTGCCCTAGGTCCCAGGGCTATCTAGTCTCAGGTTTTTTGTCATTCAAGCATAGTTGGGTATGGGTTCGATACTTGTGGAGCGAACTTTAAGTCAAATCAGACAGTGGTTGGTTACTCCCACACGTTTTGTACCACCATTGCACCATCATATCTTGCAGAAAGGACACTACTGTGCTGGGCTAGTATTTATGTTTCTCCTTTGGCAGCATGTAAAGTACCTCCCTGTACCAAGGACACTACAACACAGGGGTGAAGACTCTATGTAGGCACCAGCTGGACTTCTCCATATTCAATGATTTGTGTAGGTTATGCCTTCAGCAATGAGGTTTTGATATGAGTTTGTGTAGACTGACCTACAATACTGACAACAGCTTGGGTTATTTAGGGATTCCCATGGGACTTCTTTGACCAACAACTCAATAAGATGTACTGAAAGCTTCATTGGGTGACAAGAGACTTACAGTTGGGCCACGGTCTCCCCCTTTATTTGGAGATTTAATTTAGATTGTCTTCATGTATCCATTTTACGAAGCGCCCACTGTATTAGGTTTTGTACTGTCTCTCAAATGGACCTTTGTTTTAGCAAAGGTCCCTGTATTCCCTCCCTCATCCTCTTCTTTGTTCTCTCTCCCTACCTGTATTCCTACCTCATCTCCCTCTTCCTTCGCTCTCTGTATTTAATCTTCCTGTTCCAGTTCCCAATCCATCCATAACTTTCCATTCTATTTCTCTTTCCTAGGAAACTATATCTGCACTTATCTCTAGCCTCTTACTTTCTACCTAACATCTGTGGTCTATGGATGGTAGCTAGATCATCACTGACTTAATGGCTAATATCCTCATGTAAGTGAAGACGTACCATAATTGACTTTCTGGATCTGGGTTGTTTCACTCTGAATTTTTTCTCTTTCTTCTTTTATACATTTACTTGAGAACTTCATGATTTCATGTTTTACACTTGATCTCAACCAAAAGGTTGAGAAGAGATGATGATTTCATTTTTTTTAAATGGCCCAATAATATTCCATTGTGTAAAAGCACCACATTTTCTTTATCTATTCATCTGTTGAAGGACATCTAGATTGTTCCCAGTTTCTGGCTATTATGAACATGATTGAACAAGTATCTCTGTGGTAGGATGAAGCTTCCTTTGGGTATATGCCCAAGAATGGTAGAGCTGTATCTTGAGATTTATCTAGTTTTATATTTCTGAGGAACTTCTACACTGATTTCCATAGTGACTGTACAAGTTTGCAGTTCCACTAGCAATGGATGAAGGATCTCCTTATTCCACATCATTACCAGTACAAGATTTCATTGGTTGTACTGATCTTGGCTATTCTGATGGGTGTAAGATGAGATTTCAAAGTAGACTTGATATGTGGTTAAGGATATTCACTTTAAGAGTTTCTCAGATGTTTGTGTGTTTTTTTAAAAAAAAATTTTAATACTTTATTTACATTTCAATTTTTTCCCCTTTTCCAGGTCTCCCCTTTGGAAACCCCCTATCCCATTCCCCCTCCCCTGCCTCTATGAGGGTATTCTCCCACCTACCCACCCACCCACCCACTCCCCTCTTCTCTCCCTGACATTTCCCTATACTGGGGCATCTAATGCTCTCAGGTCCAAGGGCCTCTACTCCAACTGATGGTCAACAAGGCCCTCCTTAGCCACATACGTGGCTAGCATCATGGACCCTTCCATATGCATTCTTTGGTAGGTGGTCCAGTTTCTGGGAGCACTGGAGGGCCTGACCAGTTGACATTGTTGCTCTCTCCCCATGGGGCTGCAAACTCCTTCAGTTCCTTTAGTCCCTTGTCCAACTCCTCCATCTGGGACCCCACACTCAGTCCAACAGTTGCTGTGAATTGAATCATGGGTGTTCCAAACTTTTGGGCTAATATCTGCTTATCAGTGAGCACATACCATGTTTGTTCTTTTGTGACTGAGTTACCTCACTCAGGATGATATTTTCAAGTTCCATCCATTTGCCTGCGAATTTCATGAAGTCATTGTTTTTAATAGCTGAGTAGTATTCCATTGTGTAAATGTACCTCATTTTCTGTATCCATTCCTCTGTGGAGGGACATCTGGTTTGGGTATCAGGATAACTGTGGTGACTTTAATAAATAGAATTTATAAATATTCCTTCTGTTTCTATTTTGTGGAATAGTTTTAGAAGTTTTGGCATTCACTCTCCTTTGGAAGTTTGGTAGAATTCTGTACTAAAACCATCTGGCCCTGGGACTTTTTTGTTTAGGATAATTTTAATTACAGATTCTATTTCACTAGGGGTTTTTTGGTTAGGAGATTTTTAAGTACAGATTCTATTTCACTAATGGTTATAAGTCATAGGTCTGTTTAAATTGCTTATTTGATCTTGATTAAACTTTGATAACTGGTATATATCAAGAAAATTATCCATTTCATTTAGGTTTTCCAATTTGATGGAGTATAGATTTTTAAAGCATGTCCTTATGATTCTCTGTATTTCCTGTCACTATGTCTCCCTTTACATCCTTAATTTTGTTAATTTGGATTTTCTCTCTCTGCCTTTAGTTAATTTAAATAAGGATTTGTCAATTTTATCGATTTCCTCAGAAACCCAACTCTGTTTCATTTATTCTTCATATTGTTGTTGTTTTCAGTATTCAGTTTGTTTATTTCTGGCTATTTACTTCTTTTGGGTGTAATTTCTTCTTTTTTGTCCTATAGCTTTCTGGTGATCTTTCCAGTTTTTTTTTTCTCCTCCATATAGGCACTTAGTGCTCTGAACTTGCCTCTTAGGTCAACCTTCATGGTGCACCAGAAGGTTTCGTATGTTGTATATTCATTTCATTCAATTCTAAAAAGTCTTTAATTTCTGTCTTGACCCATTTTTCTTTCAATAGTGAGCTGTTCAGTTTTTATGAGTTTCTAAGCTTCCTGTTGTTTCTGTTGTTGATATTTAGCTTTAATTCATGGACTCAGGTTGTTATTTCAATTTTCTTATATCTGTTGAGAATTGCTTTGTGATTAAATGTGGTCAATTTTGGAGAAAGTTCCATGTGGTGCTTAGAAGAAGATACTTTCTTCTGTGTTTGAGTAAAATGATTTGTAAATATCTTTTAGGTTCATTTGGTTTATAATATCAGTTAGCTATAGTATTTCTCTGTTTAGTTTTTATTTTGATGACCCATCTACTCAGAAGAATTGGGTATTGAAGTCTCCCACCATCGATGTGTGAGTGCCAATATGTGGTTTAAGCTGTAGTGGTGTTTCTATATGAACTTGGATGCCCTTGTGTTCTGTGGATAGATGTTAAGAATTGCAATGTCCTTTTGGTGGATTTTCCATCCTTTCATAAGTATATAGTGTTCTTCTTGATCTCTTCTGTTTAATTTTGGTCTGAAATATATTTAATCAGATATTAAAATGGCCACACTAGCTTGCTTCTTGAGTTTTTCCATTCTTTACCTGGGGGTGATGACTATCTTTGATGTTAAGGTGTGTTTCTTGGATGATCCAGATTTCATGTCTATTCTGTCAGCTGTGTCTTTTTATTGGGGAATTGAGATCATTGATGTTGAGAGATATCAATGAGCAGTATTTGTTGATTCCTGTTATTTTGTTGTATTGTTGTGCTGTGTGTGTGTTTCCTCTTTTTGATTTCCTGGTCTGGTATTATTTATTCCTTGTGTTTTATTGGGTGTGACTAACCTCAAGTTGTCGTTTTCCTTCTAGAGCCTTCGTAGGGCTAAATTTATAGATAGATAGCTTAAATTTGGTTTTATCATGGAATGTCTTTTTTTCTCTCCATCCATTGTGATTGAGAGTTTTTCTGGGTGTAGTAGTCTGGGCTGGCACCTGGGGTCTCTTAGAGTATGTAGAATATCTGTCTAAGCCCTTCTAGTTTTTACCGTCTCCATTAAGAAGTCAGGGGTTATTGTAATATGTCTGCCTTTATTTGTTACTTGGTCTTTATTCCTTGTAGCTTTTAATATTATTTCTTTGTTCTGTACATTTTGTGTTATTATTATTATGTGCCATGGGGAATTTCTTTTCTGGTCCAGTCTATTTAGTGTTCTGTATGCTTCTTGTACCTTGATGGGTATATTCTTCTTTAGGGAAATTTTATTCCTATGATTTTGTTGAAAGTATTTTTCAATGCTTTTGGTCTGAGTTTCTTCTACTTCCTCTATTCCAGTTATTCTCAGATTTTATCTTTTCATGGTGTCCTATATTTTCTGGATGTTGTGTGCCAGAATTCTTTTAGAGTTAACATTTCCTTTGACTAAAGGATCTGTTTCTTCTATTGTGTCTTCAACATCTGAGAGTCTCTCTTCCATCTCTTGAATTCTGTTGGTGAGGGTTGCTCCTTCATTGTCAACTTGCCATAGCCCCAAACCACCTGGAAAAAGAATCTTACTGAGGAGATCAAACTGGTTAAAGGAATGTTTCTGAGACATGTTCTTAATTGAGTTAATTGAGGTGGGAAAAACAAGCATGAAAACTAGGTTGAACCAGTCCTTGGTTGGGGGTCCTGGATCACATAAAAATAGGGAAAGCTAGAGGTAGGCATGCTGCTGTCATTTCTCTGCTCCTGACCACAGATGTGATGTGACCCTCCCCATCTATTTAAAAATGCCTGCCTTGACTTCTCTGTTACAATGAACTTCAACTCAGAATTGTAAAGCTAAAACAAACTTTTTATTTCCTTAGCTAGTTTTTGTCGGGGTATTTTATTACAGCCACTGAAATGAAATCAGGATAAAGGTAGAGGGAGGAGTGGGACCAGTTCTGCTTCTACCTTGGGGTATTCAGGCACTGGGTTCAAAAGACCTTGCTTTCTTGATTGAAGGGGTTGGGAGTGAGGAGCCTTCTCCAAGATTTTTTACTGCTATAGCTCTCTTTATTTGGGGATAATAAGGGATATAGTTGACTGAGGTACCGAGAATGCTTTATTTCCATGAAGACAAATTCCATGTGCTTGCTTGACATGTTCTTACAGGGAGAGATGAAACTAAACATATAATTTGGCCATTAGGCGATGTGACTACCTCAGTGGGTAGAGGTGAGGGTTGTAAAGCAACATGCTCTGGAGCATGAAGGCCCATAACAGGGAGGGAGCCATCTTTATTCATGTTGGTGTCAAGATGAGATTTTTTTGGGTTTGGACACAGCTTGACCTCACTCTTGTTCCAGGCCTGTCTGCCCCCACTTCCCCCCACCTCTGAACTTGCTCCACAGGGGAGGGCCATGAAGGTCAAGGAAAAATGATGTCTTTCAGGGTCTAGTCTAATTGACCCATAGAACAAGGTCCACCCTATATCTGTGCCATGATACAGAGGGAAGAGGTTGGAGAGAAGGTCCATTAAGGAGAGATCAAACTTGGTTATTTTTTCACTGTGCTTTGCTTTAAGGGCATGTTGGGATCCAAAATTATAAAACTCTGGTCATTCAAGTGAACATACAAACAATTAAGATACTCTTAGTTTGTGCTGAGTGATACGGAGACAAGAGGAAGAAGCGATGGAGAAAAGCAGGGGCCTGAACAAGGAGCTGAGAGCTACCTAGGGACCATGACTTGCTCAGTCCAGCAGAGGGACAAGAGGCTGTGTTGGCAGTGGAAGTGATTGAGCAGGACGGACATGTTCTGCCTCACAGGCTGGACATTTTGAAAAAAAAAATGACAATAGAATACACCCAGTGTATAACATCAGGATGTCTGTGTTTGTAAGCTTTCTCTGACTTTAACGAATACCTGAGATGATCATCTTATGAACACAGATGGCTAATATTGCTGTATAGTTTTGGAGGTTTCAGTCTAGGATCAGGAAGGAAATAATAGAAAATCTCTTTCCCTCATAACTAGAACAAGGAAAAGAGGTAGAGGAGAAGACTAGGTTCCCACAAGTCCTGTCAAGGGACCTTCAGTGACCTTAAACTTGTCCCTGGGTTTCACCTCTTGGAGCTTCAACCACCTTTTAATAACATGATGAGGTGATGTTTGGGGGAGATATGAAGTTAATATCTACCCCACACTGGTGTAGCCACAGCTTAAAAAACACCTCATGTCTTGATTAGTTCATTAGGGATTATTTAGGAAGTCCCTGCCCACAGAGTCCCTGTTGTATCTGGCTGCAAGTGTGCAGTAGAACCAATGCTCAGAGAAATAGGAATGTCAAGGCAGTGAGTGGAACACAGGCTCAGATGACAGGATGCACAGTGTAAACAAGACTTTGGGAAAGCTGCATGTTTCAGTGAGCTCCATCTTTGCCCATACAGGAGGCTTTAAGGGCTCAGCAAAGCAGCCCCATTGGTAAGAAGAATGGGTTGTTTAGGGGCAGTCTGGTGCATGGAGCAGTTGAATGGCAGCTTGCTGTAAGATGTAGTTACTTTGGGTAAGATTTGCAGGGCCAGAGTCATGGTAAGTATGCACCAGGCATGAAACACTCAACACATGAGCCTTTGGAGAACCCTTATTCAAATCACAGCAAGAGAGGGTCACAGCAATTACCAACTTACTCACAGCAGATAACATGTATGTACGCAAGCATAGCTTGGCTATTTCTGGGGTGGAATGATCCGATAAGAGCTATGTCACCAAGCACCAGGGTCAGCAAGAGGACATGGGTGAGGGGGAAAGGACCGATTGTGGGAGAAAGTAGACGTGACCTCTGAAGGAGGCAACTAGCCCTCAAGGGGTAGTGTGTGTATTGGAAGAAGCGTGTATTAGGGGCTAGCTAGGATTGTTGGATTTGATCACAAATCAGTAAAAAGTCACAGCATAGTGCTTGAACCAACAGTTTCTGAGCCAGAAATTTCATGATGATCTAGAAAACTGGATGACAGTCAAGAAAGAGGTGTGGCCCACATGGCTGAAGGGTACCGCCTAGCTGTTCTGACCTCTCTCCTTGTAGTTCTATGGTCTATGCCTGTGCATTACTGATGGGGCTCATAGCTCAGACCTCTAGCTTGGTCTTGGTCTTTGAGGGAACCCTAGAAGTTACTTCCTCTGTTGAGTCTACAATGCTATCCAGCTGTCCTGTACTCTTTGGAGTCAGAAAGTACCACCCAGTGCTACTTTGGAAGGCTTGCCTTCAGCCAGCATGGATTCTTCAGTAGGGAGCATGTGTGGACAAGGGCCATCTCTGCTCCCTTGGCTTGAGAGAAGGACTTGAGTTGCAGTTCCATGTGCTCAATATTTAGCATACTGTTTATCTGAACACATAGGAAGGATTTGCAGTTTGTTGTATCGCAGATGCCGACTGCAAAGCATCCCGAGTCCCTCGAGTCTTTTTTGACAAAATGAGGGTATGAAATAACTTTTGTTCTCTGTTAATAATGTTGGGGGGGGACTCAGTGTCAATACTTTTAAATATTTCAAGGGATTTCATTCTGAGATGGGTAAGCAAAAGAGAAGCAAATGGCAAGACTCTCCCGTGAGAGGCCACACTGTGACTTACCAGGACAGACAGGCAATCTCCTAGTGAGATCCTTTTCTGAAGATTGTGGCAGGCTGTAAGCTAAGTCACTAAGAAGGGGCATCGGTGGTTCTAAGTTCTCCCCTGTAACAGAGGGAGGAAGGGCAGAGACAACTCTGCAAGCAGTGGAGGTCACCCATCTTTACCCATAATGCTTTTCTTCTCCCCTCCCCTCCTCTCTCCTCTTCCCTCCCCTTCTGTCTTTCTTTTCCTATCTCCTTTTTTCTCTTCCTCATGCTAGCCTTCCCTTCCTCCCCTCTCTCCTACCCTCTCATCCCTTTCCTTTCTTGTCCTTTCTCATTCTTTCTTTTCCTTTCCCTGTCTCAGGGCAGCAAGCCTCTGTCCCCTTTCCTGTCACCTTCAGTTGTCTCCTCTGTGCATTACAGACCCCTCTCACCACTCCCCCCAACCACATATCTTGTATTTTCTGTACTTCTTCTCAACAAAATTAAACATCTGTAACTTCTCCCACTTCAGAAAAGAATTAAATAGGACAGACATAGAAGCAGAAAAATCTCCAAGTACAAAAGTCTATACCTCCCCTATGTACTCGGCCCCAAAGAGCAGCAGCCACTCTCTTCCTATCCCAGAACCCTAACTGCCATCTGACCTGCTACATTCTGGGAGACACTGCTAAGCTCAGTGGCTGCATTGGCAGCTGCTTCTGTATTCCATCTTTGACCCCCTGCAGAAAGGGAGACACCCTCAGATCTCACATCCATTTGGAAAGAGGGAGAAAGGGCAGAGTCCTAAACCCACATTGCAACTCACATGCATCTGACCTAAAATAGCTCAGGGCTTCATAGAATCACATTCATCCTGTGGATTCCTGCAGGATGCTTGATGCTTCTAGGGAGGGATGCTCCAAGGCAGACCTAGAGAGTCATTCACATGGAGGAAGAAAACTTGTTAAAGACTTTTCATGCTAACAGTGCAGGATCACTCACACACACTTTAAAACCTTTGCTAGATAGGTTTTTATTTTGCTTTGCATTGATTCTTCTTGCTTTAATTCTCAGTTAAACAATACTGCTAGCAACCACTAACTCGATGCCAATAACACGGGACTTGTAAGAGAAAATATGCAATATCCAACAGGGGTGTGAAATCTCATTTTACATTAGCCACATTTACACATGAAATGGGGTCATCTGGAAGGCATTACATTATGATTGAATGGCTTCTCTTGTATGGGGATCCAGTTGGCTGGCACCTCCTAAGTAAGTTACTAAGTAAAAGACATAGCTGCCCTGTTACAATGCCTGCAATGTTTGTTCACTTTTGCTACTTGCTGAATGGAGGGAAAAGAAGTCAATGAGTCCAAGCAGACCCAGAAGAAATAAATTAGAAGGAACAAATCAAAAAAGTAAAATCCAGACAGAGTGCTGAGACACCAGGATCAGCCCAGTCATGGCTTCCTCTCCTCTTCCCTCCATTTCTCCATTTCTTTGCCTTCTTCTAGCTTTCAGGTCTGTGCAAACACAAGCCAAAGAGAGCTGCAGCAGCCACACTCATTCCACAAAAACATGCTTGAAAGCAAAAGGGAGGAAAATACAGATGTTTAGCAGTGACAAACAGCATTAAATGCACATGTGCTTACTGATAAGGCTTCAATTATATGGACGAAATTATCCAACCAAAAAGGAGCCTAATGCTATACAATCCACTAGAGTTCTTTATTTTTCATTCATTAATTATTCACTTTACATCCAAGCTCCCCTCTTTTCTCTCATCCCAGTCTCACACTCATAAGTCCCTCCCCCATTACACCATCCTCTCCTCAGAGAATGGGAAGCTCCCTCCTTAGGTGCCACCCCACCCTGGGACATGAAGTCTTAGCAGGACTAAGTCCATCCTCTCCTACTGGACAAGGCAGTCCAGCTAGGGGAAGGGAATAACACATCTTTCACTAATACTATCAAGAAGTGATACTCTGAACTTAGAAAACATGGTTTTAAAGCTTCAATCCAATATTTGTAAAAACAAACTATGCAATGGGCCACATACAGATGATCTTCTTTTGGATAATTGAATTAAACTGGACATCAACTACCAAAAGATTATGAGAGAAAAAGAAAAGGAAACCCAAATATCAGAGAATTCAGGATTCTAAGGATTAGGAAGGAATGATGGGACCTTAGAAATATTTTAATTTAATAAAATTAAACAAACTACAACCGATTTAAACTTGTAGGACACAGTGAATCAATACTTAGAGAAAATCATAGCTTTTAGTGAATATTTATAAAGCAATCATTTGATTAAAGAGTATGGGAGGAGAAGCATAGCAACCTAAAGAAGCAAAATAAGGATGTAGTCGTAACAACAAAACTCAGGTAAAATGAAGCGTATGTCAGGGAAAGTCAGACTAGTGTTCTTCAGAAAGATTACTTTATTTCTTAAAAAGATTAATATTTTAAAAAGGAAAAAATGTTATCAGTATTATTCATAAAATAGTAACCTTTGATATCAGTAGACATCAACAGGATTCAAAAGGATTTGAAGAGCCATTTTACCCATGTACAATTATTTTATCAATTATTTTATGTGTATGGATGTTTTGCCTGCATGTTTGTCTGTGCACTGTGTGTATGCAGTGCTTCTGGTGGCCAGAGAAGGTGATGGATCCCTTGAAACTAGAGTTACAGATGGCTGTAAAGTCCTGGGCTAGGAACTAAACCTAATTTTTCTGCAAGAGCAGCAAGTCCTCATAACTGCTGAGCCATCAGCATATCTATATCATCTATACCTATATCTATCTATATCTATATCTAATCTATATCTATATCATCTAGATCTATACTATCTATATATCTTTATCTATACCTTTATCTATCTACATATATCTCATCATATATATGTCATACATGTGACAAACTATTCTTTAACAAAAACAAAACCATATTTTCTAAATCTGAGAAAACAATTGAAGATCTTGAATCCTCAATTGCCAACTCCATTTAAAAAAATAAAAATAAACAAACTAGATCTAGATATAGATGTGTGTGTGAGAGAGAATTCCTTCAAAGACCTGAAGATGAACTAACATTGTTCTTTTACAAAATACTTTAGAGAATAACACACGTACTCTCCCAACTCACATTTTATTACTCACTGGGTCCAAGGTCTGGAGCCACCACTATGACATTGAGGGAAAGGCGGGCCATGGGATAAAGCAAGCAGGCAGCATGTAATGTGTATGCAGACTCAGATTCAGTTCCAACACGCTGAGGACACAGGCTTCAGGATGGGATGCTCTGAGCTCCTGGGGCTCCTCACCAGCCATACTTCAAGGAAGGTTCCCATGGCTTTCACCAAACTACACACTTTCAGAGCTTCCTTCCGGCCTTGAAGGCAGGGCGGCAGACGGAGGCATCTATCTACCATGGCCCTATATGAAAGCCAGAGTGAAGAGGGTGCAGGGTCCAGCCATATCACCTTGCTAAGCTCACTAAACTGTGGTGTCCACACCAGCACCCAAACCACATTCTCACTGTACGGCAGGCGAGTCTTGTCTTTGTTTGTGTCGAGACTCATATTTATTTTCCAGTGCCTACAGATCATGACCTTCTCATGTTGGCTCCATCCGTTGCAATCCTGCAAAATTGCCTCAGTCTCTCCTTCACAGCCAACTTGCTGTGGCCCATCCCCTCGTTTCCTCTCAGCTTCCCATGTCAGCACCATGGACAGAGCAGCAGGCTTAGCTGCCCCTTTCCTAGGTTCCCTTTGAGAACCTCATTGGTTACAATAGTCTATCTTCAGCCACAAGTATTTTTACTCCAGAACTTAGCCCAGGGCAGCCTCTTTATGTTTCTCTGTACTGGCCCAGGTCTTGCACACCTGTTGCTTTCTATGGAAAACTGGGATATCTCAGAGCTGTTCCATTGAGCCCAATCCTATGGACTTCTTACTAGCTTTAAGTGGCTGAAGTTCGTTCCTTCCTCATGGCTGCCTGCCTTCTGGAACAGCTCACTTCATCTGTTCTGTTGCTCCCTTTGCTGTGTAGATGTCACCAGCACCTTCTCAGTATGTTTACTCTCTCTGTCCCTGCCCCCTCCCCCAGACACAAATCCATTTCCATCCTACAGGCTGGATGCATGCTCAGCATATAGCAACCCTGAATACATACAGGGACACTGACAAGCTTTAGGGGTTCAAAGCTGGCCCCTCATGGGAGATTTTACAGAAACCTGGGAAACGGGGAGTTGCAAAGTCTTGTGAATATCTGAGGAAAGCTGGGGCAAAAAAGTGGGCATCTCCACTAAAGAGTCTAGATAATGAACCTTCAGGGTCAGGCTGGCAATATGTGCAGCCCAGCAGGGACAGTGCTGTGTTCTACTGGGGTCCCTGCCTGGACAGTGATTGCACCTCTTTTATCCCACTTCCTTCCCCAGGTACTCCAGCAGAAAGGTCAAATCATAGGATCTCCTGATCTGAGTCCCAGTGGAGTCTGCAGCTGGAGGGGTGTGGGCTTTTCTAAGGGTCCTTTAGGATTTTCAGCATGGCTGAGAAACCCAACCAGAACTATCACACACCTGGCTGTTGAGCTTGCAAGCAGGATATTTTGCTGTCAACCACACCCCTTGGTGACAGGGATAGAGGGCTGGGGGTATGTAGGCAGGGCTGGTCAAAGATACCAGCATTTGCTGGACAATAAGCATCTATCTCCATGGCCTTAGCTAAGCTTCTAGATGGGATGTATGCCTAATTAATGTGGACTGGTGTGGAGTCTTGATTCACATGCAAGGCAAGGTCTGCCTCTCTAGCTGTGCAGCCTTGACCTTCAGACCATCACGAGTTCCAGCCAGGCAGTGGCCCTGAGCCAGCCCCACCACTGAAGCATGAAGGGTGTTCATGGAGGGCTCTAATGAAATGTGAATTAGTCCAGGAAATTAATTCTCTCTGAGTATTAAAAGAAGACACCATCCGTACCTGTCCGTATGGCACAGAAGGACAGAAGCCCAGGTGTGAAAAGGCTCTAGTGCATAGACAGTGTCTGTGATGGACTAAGAGCTCCTGGGATGCCAATAGTGGTCCCAGAGACCATGTCAAATGCAAATGAATAAGTAAATGGGTATTGTTTAGGAAGAAGAGCAACATGTCCGAAGCTGTCTGTCTGGGCATGAAACAGAGCCAGGCCTCATTTATTCACCAAGTAAAACCTCCTTCGTCTCGATTAGCAGATGATCTCGCACCAAAGATCAGAGAGAAGGGAGCTGCGTTGCCTGCTGCTTTAGGGAAACAATATGCTTTGAAACACGGCGTCTGCTTTTCTGTCTCCAATGAGAAGGCTTGCATTATTAAACAATCTGCTTAATAATTTAGGCTGAAATAAACTAGAAACACAGAGGGAAAGTGCTCTATCTACCAGCCAATGCTATTGGACTTGAGTTTGAGGGATGGGGGCGTCCGGTTAAACTGAAGGATGACTCCCTGACTGTCATTGGGAAAGAGCTGATGACTAATATCTTCTGTGAGCCACTCCAGCACATCTCCAAAGCTCAGAGACCTGAGAACATACGCTTTATCTCTGGGTCTCTTCCCCTCTCGGGAATTCTCCATCCTGTATTCTGGGACCTCAAGACCACAGTTCAGAAAGACCCACAGCATGTCTTCTCAGCATCTTCTGCTGGGCAGAGGCTCCTTGGAGCCTTATCTCTGATCTTCAGATCTATTCTCAGACGGTATGATACCTAGGCCCTTAGTCTCTCTGCCTGTAGTCCCTTGGACGTTCTCCCTCTGTATCTGCAGTTGAAGCAAGTCTCTGGGCATGATGGATTACTTGAAGGTATAATAGCTTCCCCATTTCCAGGAAAAAGTACCCACAGTTCCCTGCCAACCTATCTTCAGAAGCCTATCTGTCTTTGCATACACAATCTCTAGCCATACACCATCCCCCTCAAGTACCCTCACTTCTGAGTACCAGGCACTTGCAAGCCTTCAGCCTTCATGAGCTTCTGCTGGCCTCAGAAGCTACCCTAGCTGTTCTCAGCCTGGACCCATCGCAAATTCTGCTGCGCTTGAGTGTGTGGGTCTCACACTCCATCTTCCCTCTCTCCTCCATTCTTCCTGTGCCCTATATTGAAAGCAAAGTGTACCCTATCCATTCTTGATGCTTTTGAGCTCTGATATCTTCACAAGGCTGGACTATCCTCTTCTAGGCTCCCTAGTCAGTCTACCAATTCCAAGGTGGTCCTGAGTACAGTGCAGGCTCTGGTCCCTCTTCCCATCATGGAAGGATGACCCTAGGCAGAGCTGGATTTTGCAGGTTCCTGTCTTTCAGGAGCCCCATGGAAGAGATCTTAGGATGTGATGAACCTCAAGTTCTTTGTGCTGCTTGGCACATCTAAAGGGTGGGTGGTTCTCTTTACATAAATATGTGGTCATTCCATGCTGGAAACCACCTGGCTCCATCCAAGCGAGCAATGGTTGCATTCGTTCAGTTCCCTGTGGCAGCTTGCAATCACATTGGTCACTCCTGGAATCTTTCTTTGATCTCTATCTATCCACTTGATAGTCAGTGAAGAGTGGGAATATGGTATTTCACACGAAGGGGCAGTGAGCTGTGGTACGGAGTCCTCTAATAGTGTCTCTAAAGAATAGAACCTCGGAGAAAGGGTCTTCTGAGCAGAGGGTCAGCAGACACAAGACAGAAGATCAGAGGGGAAAGACCTATTTTTCTCAGCTAAAACTAGGAGGCCACAAGAGTGCTATCCAGTTGTGTGTCAGGACCACACACGTGACTCTCTGTGATGCTCATGGGCAGGACAATCCATTTGAAATGAAATCTGGGCCACAAGAAGTTAATGATGGTGTCTCAGTGATACAGAAAGAACCAACTCCAGGCAGCACGGGTGCTGAGAGCATCTTGGAGAGCTGGGCAATGATGTATGTTATTCCTGGGACTTCTAAAGCTAGTATCACATAAGAGATAATGGGTCAAGTCATTTTGTGTAGTACAACATCCATGGTAACCCCTTGATTTTCAAAGCAGATACACTAGGTATTGCCAGATGCTCTTGGTTGTAAGAACTCAGTGGATCCTTCACAGGTCACATGGGTGTCCCCATGGAGGGCTCTGTTTTGCTCATGATAACTCAAGGAAGCTAGTGTTGAAAGCTGGGTTTGAATGCAGAACATTCCATACTAATTGCCATGAGTCTTACCTCCTCTGCATTCTTGGGAGCTATCTGTGCAAGCTGAGATCAGTTTGGGCACAGATAGTAGGAACAAGAGCAGCAGGTACTGGACAGAGTACTTCACAGACTGATGTACAGTAATGGAAGTTTCAAGAGGGTCATTTCTGCACTGTGGACTGTGTAGTGTGCCAGACTCCAAGTTCAGTTCAGGAGTCAGACAGGTGAACAAGGAGACTGTGGGTCATGGGGCCACATCAGGTAGTGTTGCAAGATGCTGCCTGTGTCCTAGACTACTTGCCACCTGGCCTTACCTGCCCTTGGGGGTTGGAGGTGAGGTGGCACCGGATCAATGGCACAGACTCTGTGAGTAAATGAGAAACACCACAGCAAGCTCATCTGAACGCTGCTGCAAGCTCCTCTCATACCCTCCCACCCGTGCCCCATTAGTCCCAAGAAAGCGTCTCTTCTAAACAGCAGTTCCCTATTGGCTGGCATTGTTTGCACCTTGGTCTCTCAGGCAATACTCAATTAGGTCCTCCTGCAGAAAATACTTTTGCTCCTGCGCTCTCCCTCCTCCCCCCGCACCCCAGTAGCATGTATGTAGAGGTGGCTCCACCTCATTTCTGCTATAGCAAGACTCAAAGCAGTGTTATTAGTTCACAGCAGCATTAACCAGTAAGGAGTGGAAGGCAGAACAAAGTAGGGGCTCTCAGTGGCAAGTTTCCAAGCTCTTGTAGGGGGTGAATTCAGACAGAGCCAGATCTCAAGGAGATCTGAATGTTTATGACTCTGACTTCTCCACTGATGGCAACAGGGTACTCTGGTCTAGTCCTGCAGTGGGAGGAACAGTGGTCATATTTGTATCTCAGAAGGTTGCACAGGGGATACTCTGTGCCAGTTAAATCAGACAGCATAGAAGTGGGGTAGCGGGGAGGAAGGGAGCTCCTTGGAACTTCAGTGCAGCAAGCGTTGACTGTCTTTACAAATGCCTTCTGAAATGGGGATGGACAGATGTGGGGGAATTTCTGGTTGAGAATCCAGGGTTTGTGAAAGTGTGGAGATAGGGTGAGGAGCTGTCCTAGTTATTGTTTTATTATTATTATTGTTATGAGAGACCATGACCAAACCCAGCTTGGGGTGAAAAGGATTTGTTTCATCTTACAGGTTACATCCATCCTGCAGAGAGGTCAAGGCAGGAACTCAAGGCAAAAACCTAGAAGTAGGAACTGAAGCAGAAACCACTGGAAAATGCTGCTTTCTGACTCACTGTCCAGGTTCATGTTCAGCTTGCTTGCTTCTATAGACTAGACTAACATACCTATCAGAGGTACCACCTATAGTGGACTGGGCCCTCCACATCAATCATTAATTAGGAAAAGGTTCTACTGACTTACCTACAGGCATTTTCTCAGTTGAGGTTCCCTCCTCCCAGATAACTGTAGTTTATGTCAAGTTGACATAAACACGAGCCAGCACTGGGGTGGGAGTAGAGTTCTTGCTTAGGTGATGTCGGGGGAGGTGCTCTTCAATGTTCTGTGCCAGTGTTTGAAGTCTGCAGGGCTGTGCCCAGAGTGATGCTAGCTGGCTAGGTCCTTAATGAGTTATCTGCAGAGGATACCCCAAAGGGGGACTTGAGTGTTTGTCCTTTGAGAGTCTACCACCTAGTTTACAGTAACTGCATATAGATGCAGTTTGTAAAATGATTGGACCTTTCTGAGCCCAGACAGAATGATCCAGGAGCTTATGATGTTGGAAACTCAATGGTCACCCCAAATCAACCTGAGATAGTGTCTCTTTAGTATGTTCTCTCATGCAAATGAAAATTAACGATGTGGACATGTATGTAAACAAGAAGAAAGCAAGAGTTATTGATAGAAATTAAGGAAAAGTTAGTGACACTGTCCAGGAAAGAAGGAGTTTCCAAGAGAGAGAAAAGAATCACTGAGATAGTCATCTAAGGCAGTAGTTCTCAACCTGTGGGTTGTGACCCCTTCTGGGGGTCAAAAAACCATTTCACAGGGGTGATATATCAGATATCCTGTATATTAGATGTTTACATTATAATTCATAACAGTAGCAAAATTGCAGTTATGAAGTAGCAATGAAAATTTTATGGTTAAGGGATCATTACAACATGAGGAACTATATTTTAAAGGGTCATAGCATTAGGAAAGTTGATCTGATCTAGGGGATTTTATAGACAAATGGTAAAAACTAGACAAAGACTGCAGTAATTTCTATTGAGATGGGTTAGTTCTCGGCTTATCACAGGTTGAGCAAATTAAGGGGTAATATACTTTGAATGTTTTTCTGGACAAAGACAATTGAGGCTGATTCTCTCTTCTGGCCACCATAAACACCTGTGCTCACATTACATGCACACATGCACACATGCATATACATGCATACATGCATATATATGCACACTGATGATCAAACACTGTGCATGTGCTGCCCACCCAGTTCTAGGAGTATTCGTGCTTTGAAGCCCCCTTCTGTCTGTCTCTATTGCTGTGTTAACTGCCAACCTTGTCCTGTCGGCTAGCCATTAGCCTGAGCTGTCATTGTTAGTACTGCCAGCTTACTAGGTCTTGCTGGCCTTTGACTTTGGTGGGGTCTGCTGACTGTCAGATCACATTCTTTTCACGTGACCAGAGTGTAGCTTCCCTATCGAGTTAATGCTTATCACAGATATTAAAACACAACTGCAGTCTTTCTTGGTTACCTCACTTAACTTCTTGTCTATGGGACAGTCTTGGGTAGTCTCTTTCCTGAGATAAATGGAAGCCTTTTACAAGCCAGCCTTATTTACAGTTTTTTCCCCCATTACATTTAGCTGCATTAGACAGAAGAACCTGTGACACGATAACAGGGCCTTGCATAGGTTTCTTAGAGCATCAGTTGGAAGCTGATACTGACCTTGCTTCCCAGAGCCCTGTCTTTCTTTTTATGCTGTGATATCATAGTAGCATCGAGGTCTTTTATTTATCTTAAGTGGGTCTCACTGTATCTTTTGGGACCAATGTGGAGCTTTCTTTATGGGGCCTTTCCCCAAGTTTTCTACAGTGAGCTACCTCCTGCCTCAATGCCTATTAAAAATACCAACTGGGGCTGGAAAGTTAAGATATCTGCTGCTCTTGTAGAGGCCTGGACTTAGTTTCCCAGCACCCAGGTGAGATGGTTCACAATCACCTGTAACTCCAATTCCAGGGTGCCAGCATCCCCTTCTGGCTTTCTAGGGTACTTATGTTCTCATGTACATTCTCACACAGATACACATGAATGCACAGAATTAGGTAGAAAGGGAATCTTTGTTTGTTTGTCTACTTTTTTTTTTTTTTTTGAGATAGGGTCTCTCTACAGAGACCAGGCTGTCCCAGAACTCAATATATAAAGTAGGCGGAACTCACAGAGATCCACCTGATATGACCCAAATTCCTACTATGCTGGAATTAAAGGTATGAATCATTATATCAAGACTGAAGTAATTTTATTTATTTATTCATTTGTTTTTGGTTTTTCGAGACAGGGTTTCTCTGTATAGCCCTGGCTGTCCTGGAACTCCCACTGTAGACCAAGCTGGCCTCAAACTCAGAAATCCCCCTGTCTCTGCCTCCCAAGTGCTAGGATTAAAGGCGTGCGCCACCACTGCCCCGCATGAAGTGATTTTTTTAAAGATTTATTTACTTATGTTTTTTAGGGCTTTATCTGAATGCATGTCTATACACCAGAAGACAGCATCAGATCCCATAATAGGTTGTGAGCTGCCATGTGGGTGCTGGGAACTGTACTCAGAACCTCTGGAAGAGCAGCCAGTGTTCTTAACCACTGAGCCATCTTTCCAGCCATGAATTTTTTTTTTTTAAGCTACAGAAAAGCATTAGCTCTGCCTTTACTCGATGTTCTCCTTGCCTGTCATTGGATATCCAGAGAATCTCCATATTTGGGTTGGGCAGAATAGTGCTTCAGTGAACATGAAGTTCATTAGACTACAATAGGGCATAAATCATTAAGAGGATTGGAGCCTCTGAGCTTAGTGAGGCTGGACCTAGAAAACATGCTGACTGAACAAAGCAAGAAGTGAAAGACAAGATGCTATATGATTTAATGTACAAGAAATGTCCAGAATATTTAAACCTGACTGCAGGAAAATCAGAGATGGTAAAGTTGGGGGAAGTACAGTGGTCTGTGTCAGCTCATAGGCAGAGGTTCCTTTGTGTGATGGTGAGGGCCATCCAGGTGGGTCGTGCTCCTGTCAGCAGTGAGGAGGTTGGCACTTAGATTCTGCAAGAGCTAAGAGCAGATGGAGTTCAGATCCAGAGCATGGGGCTAAACCTTCTCAAGCCAACACTGTGGACTCTGATTTTGGGATTTTAGGAGCCTTCTTCTAGTGGTAACAGACAGATGCCTGGAAACGGAGCCCTCCTCTGCCCACCCTGGAGGTCTCAGTGTTTGGCAGCAGCAGGCGTCACACTCAATTATCTTGAAAAGGCATGAGAACCCACCCTTGCTGCCATAGACAGGTGGGCCCTCCCTCGAGGCTGGGCCTCTTCTCAAGTGGCAGTGGGCCCACGTCCAATCAATTACCTATTAAAATGAGACCTACTGCCTGCAGATGGCGGGTCCTCACTAGAGCATATGGCTGCCTGGCCTCTCTGGGAGGCTGTGGTGCTTGTGTTAAAGTAAAACCACCTGAAGTGATAGCTCCTCTGTACCCAAGCCATGTGTTGTGCTAAGTTTTCCAGATGAGATGCAGAGAAGTGTCTATTTGTCCCAGGCAGAGCAGAACAGCAAATTGAAGAAATGAGTCCACCTCAAAGCCCACCTCGGCAGTTTATTGGGGTTCCTTATAGGAGCATGGATAACTCAAAGGCCTGAAAGCCCAACCCAGCCTTGATGCCTGCTCACAAAACCCGTGTCCTGGGAGCTCCCTGCTTTACTTTCAGACATTTCCACAGGACAGAGACTTTTTTCCAGGAAGCTGAGCTGTTCAGGGAGGCCCCTCTGCCCAGCAGTTGCTGAGTGCTATAACATTGGGGAGAGTCCTTGGTTATCTGGCGTGCTTCAGCCCTCCTCCGCTTATGAGGTCTGTTTACTGCTTGTCTCAAAGCGTTTCTCTCCTTCCAAGAGGAAAAACTTCAATTCAAAGGGAATTGCTGCACAAGAGCCTGTACTCCAGACCTTCAAAGAAGGACAGAGGTGTTATTCAATGTTTTAGTCACATGTGTTACAGAGACCTCAGGAGTTTCCCTCAGGAGGTAGCTTGCACAGAGGTATTCCTTATGGACAATGAAAATGAGTTGCCCTCCAGGAGCTTCTGTGTGGCGACCCCATGGCTTCCAGAAATGACTTTCCACAGCATCCAGTCTCCACGTCATGTCTCCTGGGCTCTAAAATCTTTCCTTTGTTGCTCTGTTATCACCTCTTTGTCCAGAAGCTTCTACAGGACTCCCACAGATCTTTTTTCTTAGGTTTCATTTTTACTGTCTGCAAACAAGCCCAGCTCAGACAGACCCCCCAAATACCCCTGACTTTTCCATTCCAGCAAACTCTAAGGCCCTTCTTACCATCTCTGGGCTTCTAGAAGCTGGGACAAAGGACATTTGGTGCCTGCACCTCACTCACTGACATGTGAGTGACACCTGTCTGACCCTCATCCCCAACCTCTTTCTGAAAGTCTCCACCATGGTCATTCAGCAGTGGTGTTTGATAGTCATGTGAAGTGGAGAGTGAATGCAGTCGCTGATGCTTCCCATTCTATCCACGTGCTGCTATGAACCATGACTTCTCTTCTTAGAGTTCCCTGGACCCCTACTCCCAAGTTCACTCTCTCTTCCCTCACCTCCTCAGCTTTGGGTGTTTTTATATATTGCATCCCATGGTGCCATCCTTGGCCCATCCACAACTGTGTGCTTGCTCTTCAGTCTGTCTCTGAAAGCTGAGTGGGTGCTCTTACCCCACAGTGTGGGCCTTGGTCTACAGTCAGCACATGTGTCTCGGAATACTCTGAATATACCACAGTCTTTGCAGAGCAAAAGCTCTGAGCATCAGTCCACATGATGGAGCTCTCGAGAGCACCATGAACATCAGTCTGCTCATGGCAGCAACCTGTTAGTCTTGTGAGGATGTAACTGTGGCTCTTCATCATCATGCTGAACCAACTAGGCTATGTGAGTGGGCGTGGCTCTCTGTTGGAACCCTCCTGCACTGTCTCCTTTTGAGAACCAAATTCTTTCACTAACTTTGTTCCTAAACACTTATCAGGTAAAAACCATACCCTCTGTGACTTACACTAACCACTTAGCACGAGGGTCTTTCATCTTCATTGGTGGAGGAGATCGAGGAGGCATGGATTGGAGAGAAGGCTGTAGTTTATAGATGGTCCTTCTAGACCTTGTGAAAACCCTGTAGGTGGGCCCCTTGGTCTTGTATTCAAATCATATATCCAATGGCAGTTACCTGTTCCCATGTTCTTACGATCATACACCCTGCCCTTTCTTGTCCCTCTTCATCCCTTGAACTGTGATGGATCTTATTTTCTACTATAGCCCCAAGTATGTCTGCTTAGGCCCTGAAACTGGAATCATATTCTTCACAGGCTCCTGTAGCACCTTCACTGAGATCTTTCTTCCTTTGTCCGTCCATCCATCCATCCATCCACCCATCCATCCACCAATGCTCACTGAACATCAGTAAACTTGATGGCAGACAGCGTAGATCGTGTTTGAGGGGCACAGAGACCTCAGGGGCTTTGTCTTGGTCCCTCCTCTATTTCCTTTTTGGATGAAATGGTTGCAATCAGACACGATAGATGTATTAATGAAGACACTAATGGCCAGGCAGGGCTATGCTTAGCTCTCCTGGAGCTGAGTCTGAGAGGCAGGGCATGATCTTCCTGTGGATGGACTCTCCTGCTAAGAGGTCCAAGTACCAAGGGAGATCTGAGCCTAGGTGGGTTATACAGGGGACAGACATCCAAGCTGCCCCCTTTGGTGGTGTTTTTATAGTTTTGAACTGTGGGGGGGGGGAGGGAGAGAGAGAGAGAGAGCGAGAAGCACAGATATAGCCTGGAAGATCTGACTCCCTGGAGATGGAAGGACCTTGAATAGGGAGTTCTCTGTGGATGATGTCATAGGCTACAGACTGAGAATTTCCCTTTGACTTGTTGGAGGGAACAATTCTGGACCTGGCAGGAGCTTGTTACAGTGACAGGAGGCGGGAGGCAAGGTACGGGTGCAGAAGACAGACTCCACAGACTCCAGGAAAGGGGTGGAGTAAAGGCAAGATACAGATGACTGTTCTAAAAGATCTCTTCTTTATGATCCGAAAGCCACACCCTGGAGGAGCAGCTTGAGGTAGACAGCTATGGACTTGGATTGACCTGGAAATTGTGGCTTCCATAGGTTTGCTGGTCACCTTTCACTGGCTGTATTGGTTGCAGCCACACTCAGAGGGCAAAGCCAGCCCTCAGTACCACCGACAGGGGAGGCAGTTGAATAGTGCTGGATCATCTCCTGGCTCCGGCAGACCCTGCCTCGATGCTGAGTCACACACAATTAAGCTCTGTGAAGACCTCAGCAGCCTTTATGGACAGTTTAATTATTTGCTGTGTGTGCTGCACTTGCAAGCATTTGATTTACTGGGCGGACTGCTCACAGAGTGAGCAAATTGACAAGGGCTGCAAACGGTTTTCCTGGTGGAGCCCATCTTTCCCATGGTTTGCCCAATAATGAAAGATTAATTAAGTAAGACTGCTCCTAATGAGGACCTCCTACCTGCAGTCTCCTTCATGGAGCCAGAAAGCACAGAAGGGAGCAGTCTCGTACTTGCCAGCACCCTGCCAGGAGCGTCTGCCATGGGTGCCAATGCAGGGCATATCTTCATGTGGGAGCCAGAAACAGTTGCTACATTTCAGGGTCTCCATTAGTTCTAGAGTGTTCTGAGTTAAACTCACAGCTTGTTCCTGGCATACAGTACACAGTTTCTTGTTATGAAGTTCCATTTAGATTTTCTAACATGTAGGGAAATCTCTCTCTCTCTCTCTCTCTCTCTGTGTTTGTGTGTGTATATGTGTGTCCCTCTTAAACATACACTCAGAAAAAGATAGAGACAAAAGGAGAGGGAGAGAGAGAGAGAGAAAGAGAGAGAGAGAGAGAGAGAGAGAGAGAGAGAGAGAGAGAGAGAATATGTCAGGCAATAGAGAGGAGAACACAGAGGAAAATTAAAACCACAAACCTCCTATAGGGAGAAAGACAAACACAGACAGAGAAGTTATATGTCTTATGTAAATATATGGAAGTGTTTGAGTATATAGAGATGATGTGCTTATAAACTACAGTGACGTTATCCTATATCTACAGAGCATTGATCCCAGAAAATGTTCAAGCCTTGTATCTAAATGTATGTATACCTCTATACGACATGTCGTGGTGTTTGTATGTAACCTTTGTACTTACAAACTCCCCCTGAGTATTCAAAACATCTCTAGATTGTTTTAATGTCCAAATGCCTGTAGGAAGCATTAGGCATAGATGCTGCCCTGTATCACTTAAAACGTGATTAAAGGGAGCAATTGTGCCCATGATCAGCACAGGTAGGATATTTTCCAAGTATTTGGGAGCCTTGGTCTGTTGAATCTGCTGATAAACAATGACAGATACAGGTCACAGTGTGGAATGTACTAGGCATAATCACACACTCTGGAAGATCCTTGGGCTATTCTTCCTCAAATCTGTGACTATGTATCTTACATGGCAATAAGGAATTTAGGTTGGGATAGAACTGCAGTTACTAATTAGTTACACAGTTTCCATCAGCACCAGGGTCTTTAAAAAATAGAAGAGGGAGACAGCAATGAGCAGAAGACTTGATCTGCAGGGGCTGAGTTTTCTGAAAAGAAGTGGACATCAGAAAGACACCACATGTCTGTGGGGTAGGGAGGATGGGAATGCATTTCCCTGGAGCCCAGGAGGATGCAGTATTGGCCACATCACTATTCAAACTTGAGAAGACCTACCTCGGACTTCTGACCTGCAGAATTCCAGCTACAAGGCAGTAGATTTGTGTTGTTCTTGAGCCCTGAGGCTTGTTGCTCTCAGTTCTAGCAGCAGGAGATGAGTGCAGACACTCTGTCTTTGAAACATCCACTGTCCCCTTTTAAAGCAGCCACCCCGCTCTCTGTCTGTGAAAGGATATGATTTCACACACATGTTCTGGAAAAGCCAGTTGCTGGAGCTGTCTGTCCTTTGAAGTCTGGTAGATTTCCATTTTATTTTAGTCTTTACCAGAGTGTTTGAAGAGGGAAGTCCTTGGTTATAATTTAAATTTCTCCAGTCAGTAGCAGTTCTTTCAAGTTCCCCACGCATTTTACAGCTAGTTTTTGCATTCTCTCTCTCTCTCTCTCTTTTTTTTTTTAAAAAAAAAAAACATTTAATCTAGGTTTGCAAATGCACTCTAGGTTTGAAATATGTTAAGGTTTTATCTCTGCTGTGTCTTCAGCTCCATATATACATGTCTCTATATACCCATATATGTGTGTATATCATTCGAATAAAATGACTATGTATCCTTTAGTCCAATAAGAAAAAAATACAGCTAGATGCTGTGGAGCTGGCTCAATCAGTAAAGTTCTTATTGCTCAAGTTCAGAGATATAAGGATTTGACTTTCATTCTCCCAAACTGTGTGTGTGTGTGTGTGTGTGTGTGTGTGTGTGTGTGTTTCAGGAGGTATTTGGGCATAGTGTACTCACCTGTAATCCCAGTACTGAAACAGCAGAGACAGGAGAATTGCTGGGACTTTCTGGCTAGACCGCCTAGAAGAATAGGTAAGCTCTATGTCCAAAAAAAATAAATAAATAAATAAATTTAAGAGGAATCAAGGGAGGAACATCAACATGTGCCTACACACGTGGACACGTGGGTGTGTAGCTGAATGTGTGCACATGTGTGCATCATACATACATACACAATAAAATGTTGGGGTTTTAGTATAGAATAGAGTTTATTCAGGGCATGGGGAGGGGAGTTAAGAGGGTAGTAGAGGGGGAGAAAGGCAGAGAAAGGGGGGAGGGAGGGAGGGAGGGACGAAGAGAGAGAGAGAGAAAGAAGGAGTGAAGTAGAGTAGAGGCCATGAGCACATGGAGAGGGGGGGGAGGCAATGGGGAGAGAGGGGGCAAGGGGCGAGGGGACAGACAGAGAAGGAGCAGGAAGGCAAGAGCAAGAGCCCAATAAAATGTTTTAAAGAAAAAATAAAACCCATATAATTAAATAATGAGCATGGGATACGATCAGGTAGTTTGAATAAAATTGTAAAACACGATGAACCCCATTAGACACTAACGAAAGAGCAGAGGTGTCTTCAAGTGGCAACCTTGGAGGAAGTCAGAATATGGGGCTGCTAAGAGGTTGTGAGGCTGACATGCCCTGGCATGAGGAGCTCTCCCGGGGGCCACTCAGGGCAAGAACCTAGAGAGGGTGGACTGTGGCTGCTGGGCCCTCAAATGTCCTCCTGCGGGTCTCAGGCACATCCCACCTCCCACAGAGTCAGGCTCCAAGCTGTTGGGTTCTTGGGCTCTTGTAGAGCCTTAAGGAGGTTCACACTCACAGAGGCAGGGTGGGTGATTTGAGTGAGAAGTGTCCACCACAATCTAGAATATTTGAGTAGCTGGTCCACAGTTTGATGAGGCTGGATGGTGAAGGGTGTCACTGATGCAGTTATGAGAATTTCAAGACTGGCATGATTTCTAGTTCCCTCCCTCTGCGTCAAGTTTGCAGTTCACGATGTGAGCCCTCAGCTTCCTGCCCCTGCTACCATGGATGCTGCTTACTGCAGTGTCTCCTTAACCACGACTGATGGTTAACTCTCTCACACTGTATATGCAAACAAACCCTTCCTTCTGTAAGTTGCCCTGATCATGGACTTTTATCACCATGATAGAGAACTAACGGATACAGTGTGGGTGGGTGACTCAGAGGCTCTTGATTTCCTCAGGTATTTAGGCTATCAGGGGCTGTGACCTTAATATCTCACTGGAATGAGGCTGGAATTTACTTCTATCCATGTGCTATTAAGATCTGGGGCTTTTGGGAGGTGATCAAGCTTAAATGAGGCTGAAAGAGTAGCACTGTGATCCAAGGGGATGTTAGTAAGGATGATGGATCTGACTGTCACTCTTTACACAAAGCCTTGTGCCGATGGAGTTAAGACACCACAACGGCCTGCAGCCTGACCTCACTGGATGGCTGCCTGATCTTGTGCTTCCTGAGCCTTCAGAACTATGCCCGGAATATCTTTATTCCATATAAATTACCTACCTAGCCTGTAGTATTCAGTTGTAGCAAAGGGAGACAGACTGAGGCCTAGGGTTGATGACCATGCAGAGGAGCCTCTGTATGCTGCCACGGAGGATGACAAAAGTGCCTGAGGTCTGTGCCTGTAGGAAGGAACTGGTCCTCCATTTGTTGTTCTCCATCTAAGCATCATTATGAGTCTTGACTCACTGCTATTATAGATTTGACTTTTTTCTTTGATAATTTGGCCAGTTTGTATCTGCTCTCCGCAACCCCATGGCCAACTTCATTTACATATGTTTTGTGTATAAATAACACAGAGTCCTGTCCTACCCGCAGCCCCCCACCCCCCAACCTCAGCCTGTGGACTCTGCATTTTACATCTCCTTGCTGAGTTGCTGCTTTTAATTAGAATTGACAGGATGCCTCCATTTGATTGGCCTTTTCAGAGTGAAGATTCCTGGACTTAATTATTCCAGGGCACTCCACTCCTGAGCCAGTACTCTCTGCTTTTGAGTTAATTAAATCCTTCCTGCTTTCTGTTGGTTGGAAGTCGGTCTTGGTCTAATTTTTTAAGTTTAATGTTCATCCTACTTTGAATTTTCTTTTAAAGAAGGGGCTAGTTACAAAAGCAATTAAATTTAACCCAAGGAAAGTTTTGATACCATCCCCAAATTTTCAGATGGGTTACTTTTAATAAATCGTAATTCTGGTTCTAATTCTGATCTTGAACCGGGATTGAGTAAAGGGAAGTTTCTCTCCTCAGTCCATGCTTTTGTATCTGTGTAGGCTTGCTTTTGTTGGCACCGGCCTCTACTGTTACTTTGACAGAGACCATTCTCTGTATAACTGAGTTGCAGGTTATTGAACTGTGGTTTGTTTGAATGACAGATATAGCATATTATTTTTAAAATCTCTTGTGTGCAATTAAAATACATTTCTCTCTTCTTGATAGTTTAGGACTTTTACAGTTGCATTTAGGTTTGTTGGTTATAACAAGTACAAAAGCACACAGGGTAGGGTGGCCCACTCTGTGGTTTTATGGATTCCTACTTTTCTTGATTTTTGCCTTACACACTGTATAGGAATAGGATGGTGCAGGAGCCTGCCCATGTGGAAACAGGCAGTTTTAGGGACACAGTCATATGGGAACACAGTCCCACAGGTTATACTGGCATGTAGTAGTAAGAGCTATGATGGTAATGTCTCATCATGGATGCCCTAGTTCATGCTGATCTTGTTCACTCTGGGTAGACACAGCACTGGTTCCCAATCCCAGCTGGAGAATTTCAGGCTATAGGGCTCTGGGTAGAGTGCTCGGGAAAACCTTGCCTCATTGACAAGAGCTCTAGTACTAGCCACTACATTCTGGTGTGTCCTGAAGTCTTACAGTGAACCAAAGATTAAACTTTTGTGTAAGTCTCTTCCATCTCAGAGATAGAAATTCAAAATTCAAAATTCAAACAAACAAATAAACAAACAAAGAAAAGAGGGATGGAAAATTTCACTTAGTAAGGTATCATCTGCCACTTCAAAATAACCCAGTACCCAATATGATAAAGTTCATGGTATCTGATATCTACACCCAAGAATGAAAAGAGTAGAAAACTAGAGCATGCTCTCTCTCTCTCTCTCTCTCTCTCTCTCTCTCTCTCTCTCTCTCTCTGTGTGTGTGTGTGTGTGTGTTGGGAATCACCCAACAACTCAAACAATTTAGAAAGGAATCATAGGGCTATCATGACCTGATTTCCAGTTATTCATGGAGCTTCAGTAATCTTGACCATGAGACAGAAACATTAACCTACCCTGAGGTTAAGGAATGGCTGAGAAGCAACAGCAGAGATGGGCAGACAGAGTAGAGAACTGACACCACAGAAGGTGGAAACCAGTTCCTGTCACAGGCACATGGACAAAGCAGGTGGTTATGGAATGGCCTAGCTGTAATAAAGCTCATGTCCAGATGAAAGAACATGGTCTCTGTTATGAGTGGCACCAAATGAAACACCTCTGTATGAGGTCATTGTGTATGGTGGGAAGTAGGGATTCCTTGCTTTCTAGTTCAGTTTTAGATCCACCTTGTGACTTGTCAAGATTGTTATTTAAACTGTACCTTAGTAGTAGCTATTGCTTAAGACAATAGAAATCCTTTGCCACACCAAGCCTTCCTACAACCCTGCCTTCTCCCTCCTACTGAGTTACTTCTGGTTCTGGCTTTATGTACTTGCTATGGACTAGGGGCTGAGCAATCATCTCTGTCTTCCTCTAGTCCGACACAAGGCATGCTGTGTTCTCTGCTTTGCTCTGGCCATTCGGTTCACACTTTTACTTGTAGACAAAGTGCCCATCTCAATAGTTGACCAGGGATTTTGTCATGAATGGTTGTGATACTCAGTCTTCATTATGAATGCGATTGGATTTGGAGTCACCTAGGAGACACATGATGGTGTGGTTTCCTGGGAGGATTGGCTGAGAAGACACACACTGAATGTGGGAGGCTTCATGTGACTGAATAAAAAGGGGGAAGGACAAAGTCATATGAGCACCAGCATCCATTTCTGTACCTTCTGATCCACCCAGAAATCACCACTTTCCTGCAGCTGCAGCTGGACATTACCCTTGATGTCATGCCTCCCCACTATAGTAGGCTGGATACCTTAAACCGTGAGGCAGATTTACCGCTTCTCCTGTAGGTTTCTTCTTGCTATGTATTTGATCTCAGCAATAAGACAAGTGTCTAATACAATGGCTGTTGAGTTTTCCCATGATTATTTTTGCATCTGTAGAGATGTCCCAAGCTTTCTTAATCTCATTTCTTTTCTAAATGGTGGTGATTTTAGTGGCCCCCTCCAAATCATAGATAACAAAAAGAGTGAGTTATAACCAGGAAATTTACATAAATATGTACAAACATCCAATAAATACGTGATACAACCAACCACTCTATTAATAAATATCCTAATTAAAAACAGTGGGCTTCTGTCAAATGGCAAAATTATAAAGGTTTATAAATTTCAGGATCTATCTACTATCTATCTATCTATCTATCTATCTATCTGCATGACAAGAGGTTGGGGAAATGTGCTTCCTCAGAGGCTGTGTACTTCAGTTGGGCATTCTCTTTGGCTCATTCATTCAGTGAACGTCCTGTATACTCAGTGTGCACCAGCCAAGATGAAACAGGGAACACATGACCAGGTGCCTCCCTGTGCACTGAAGGTTAAGATTACCACAAACAGGTAAGAGAAGGTTCCATGAAGAAATCAAGATACAAATCCAGAGGAAAGAGACTTCTCAGAGAAAGGGGATGAATTCGTTGAATGTTGAAAAATGCAGTCCCTTCCATCCATTGGTTTTAGAACTGTCTATAGAAGCAAGTGCATGTGTAGAAGGCAAGGTGACTGGTGCTCATGGTATGTCACTTGTGATGGTGGCTGTGTCCAAATGACACATATCCTCATCAGGAAGCTGGCTACATAACAGTGATCTAGCCACAGCTCCCCATTCTCCAGGTGCGTATGTGAGGCAGAGCCTGAGAAAGAGAGATGATGTAGAATGTACAGGTAAGGAACAAACAGAAGCACAGACAAACCTGAAAACCTCTGAAAGAGGCATGTGTGTGTGTGTGTGTGTGTGTGTGTGTGTGTGTAACTGAGTGATGCATTTACATCAGCAGCATTTCTGCCCACTGAGCAACAGGGTAGACAGCAAGAAAATGCAAGCTCATATATCAAACCTCAGGTGAGAGAAAAGAGCACAGGCAGCTCTCCTCCAGCCCTGAAGCCTCTGCACCCTTGTGGTGGTTTGTATATGCTTGGCCCAGGGCGTGTCACTATTTGGAAGTGTGGCCTTGTTGGAGTAGGTGTGTCACAGTGGGAGAGGGTTTTAAGACCCTCATCCTAGCTGCCTGGGAGTCAGTCTTCTGCCAGCAGCCTTCAGATGGAGATGTAGAATTCTGAGCTCCTCTTGCACCATGCCTGCCTGGATGCTGCCATGTTCCCACCTTGATGATAATGGACTGAACCTCTGAACCTGTAAGCCAGCCACAATTAACTGTTGTCTTTATAAGAAGAGTTCTTGGTCATGGTGTCTGTTCTCAGCACTGAAAACCCTAACTAAGATAACCCCTACCTACCCATCTGACCATTCTCTCTGCCTGCTTTCTCTGTGGTCACTCCACTCTGGCTGGCCTTGTCCCTGTGACCCTAGCCTAGGGAGCTTGTTCTGACTGCCCAGGCACTTTGCTGTTCCTCTATTTGACTCATTACCATTGCCAAGCATTCACTTCTTAGAGCCGCCTCTAAGCTACTCTAAGCAGGGATCCCCTCCAGTTCCTGACTCTCCTCACCCTATCAACCTTTCCATGGCATGCTCACAACTCTTTATCACCTTTCTCACCTTTCTGTCTGTCTCTTGGTTGTGAGTCTTAAGCCGAGCACCTTCTCTTCAGAACTCAGAGCAGTTGGAGCACAGCTGTGAGGTAGTACCTCTCTGTGGACATTGTTGTCAAGCCCTGGTATGCCCAAGGGCTGTTCCAGGAGCTTGGGGACACCTGATCCCTGAGCAAGGGTGCTGGGCACATGGGGCAAGAGACCAGGAGCAGAGAGCCAGATACACTTAGAATCATGTGATGGGGTGATGGGGGTAAGTGCTTTGGAGGAGAAAGGATGCAGTAGTATCAGGATGCCAGGGTTCCCTTTAACTCCTTTGCTTGCTGAGGCAAAAGCCACCTCCTTTCCCTCCATCAACTTCTGAGGACATCGAATCCCTAATTTTGCCAATATGGTTGGTAGTGTGAGGAGTGCTGGTGGTGCTTCCTCCATAGCCTAATTCTGTTTTCCATTGTCCCCTCATAGGATGTCAGGGTCCTAAAATAACGAGGGATAGGGCAGACGAACATGGTCAGGGGTCATCTAAACATGTCCCATGCATACCATCTGGACCCTATCTTGGAGGCTGGATATCAGGGGTCATGGAGGGAAGGTATGGCTTTGCTGATATATCTCTTCTCAGCTGGCAGACACCATCTCCTTCCTCACTGTGTGTGTTTATGCCCTAGTTTCCTCTCATAGGGCTAGCAGTCATATTAGAATAGCGTCTTACTCAGGGCTTCTATTCCTGCACAAAGCAACATGGCCAAAGATAAGTTGGGGAGGAAAGGGTTTCTTGAGCTTACACTTCCACATTGCTGTTCATCACCAAAGGAAGTCAGGACTGGAACTCATGCAGGTCAGGAAGCAGGAGCTGATGCAGAGGTCATGGAGGAATGCTGCTTACTGGCTTGCTCCCCCTGGCTTGTTCAGCTTACTTTCTCACAGAACCCAAGGCTATCAGCCCAGGAATGGCACCACCCACCATGGGCTAGGTCTCCCCCCTTGATCACTAATTGAGAAAATGCCTTTCAGCTGGATTTTATGGAGGCATTTTCTCAACGGAAGCTCCTTTCTCTTTGATAACTCCAGCTTGTGTCAAGTTGACACACAAACCAGCCAGCACACAGGGCCACCTAATTTAACTTAACCATACTTATAGACACTACTTTCAAATGCATTCTGAGCATCTGAGGTCAGGACCTTGTGATGGTCAGTTTTAATTGTCAGCTTAACATGATTTAGAATCATCTGAGAAGAGAGTCTTGAGGAGGGGCCCAGGCTATGGTGGACAGAACTTTTCTCTAGGTTAGGTTCCTAGACTCTCTGTGTGGAGAGAGTGAGTGGATTCCTACAGGCAGGCACTCATTCACTCTCTTTCCTCCTTACTGTGGACCTGATCTGACCAGCTGCTTCTGGGTCTTCCCTTGACTTTCCCATAGTGATCAACTGTGATTTGCCAATGTGAGCTAAAACAAGTCTTTCCCTCTGCAAGTTGCTTTTATCAGAATATTTTATCATAGCGACAGAAAAGGAAACATGGGCAGACCTCGTGTGGATTTTTGGAGGGCATCATTCAGCATACCACCAACCTCCTGTCTGAATATTATGTGGTTATGTCATTGTTTCCCATCTGGTATCATCTTCCAGTAGTAGCAAAATTCCAGAAGCCCTGAGATTTCACAGAAGCACTCTCCCTTGCTGTTGCTGCTCATGAGGGCAGTGTTCCTGGAGGAGACAGGAGGATGTCATGACGTCAGTGAGTGTGCAGGTGCTTGTGGTTCCCCCTGGAAACAGGTCTGTGCGTAGAGAGCCCCCATTCCACTATGGCCCCTCTTAACCTGGGATCTCCTCACAACTTTCTTACCATGAAATCCCTTCTTATTTAGGCTTGTTCTCTTCCCCCTTAGTAACCAGACACCTGAGTGGGGCTTGCAGACATCTGCCAGGGGTCTGCTCAGGTACCAGCTTAGCTCTGAGACTCCAGAATGGGGGAGGGTTGGGTGGGAAATGGGATATTCTGGGTTTCTACCTGGAGCTTTCCAGGTTCCAGCTTGGTTCTGAGTCCCCTGGGCTGGGGAGCAGAGGAACTTGGGGCTCCACCATGAGTCTGTATGCTCCCAACTCCCATCACAGGTGCACAAAGGCACGCCTCCATCACTGGGGTCTAACAATCAGCGGCAATTGAGTGCTCAATGAGTTGTGTCAGTTTCCCACAAGCCACTTGCTCAGTGTCTGTTCCTTAATCATAGCTCTAAAATCTACATTTTGGTAAATAATTATACAGCTCATGATTTCACTCTGTCTGCCCCATGTGAGTGTTAACAGAGTGTTGATCAGAATGCAGCATGGTAGGACCTGTGGAGGAGGTCAGGGCAGGAGTGGGATGGTCCCAGCCTCAGCAGTGAGCAGTTATGAATATACTCTTTGCTTGAGACTAGGTCCCAAACAGACACAAAGCCAGAATCCTCAGCCATACTGGTATCAGCTAGACTGGTGAATGCCTTCTGACCAGCAACCTATGATGCACCGACCTCCTGTACCTCCAGCTTCTCCACTTCCTGAGGCTCCATGGCATCCTGGTCCCACAAAGCTCCCAGGAAGGAAGAAGGGCATATGGTAAGGATATAGGAAAGGTCATATTCTTCCCTGAAGATGGAGGAAGAGAATGAGGCAGGATTGGGGTTGGGCTGGAGCTTCCCAAAGACCAGGGGACTTTCACATCACATCGAAAGATATCAGGTAGAGGTAGAGTAGCTGAAAAGCATTTAAAAACAGCACTGATAAGGGCTGGAGAGGCAGCTTAGGGGTTAAGAGCACTGGCTGTTCCCCCAGAGGCTCCAGGTTCAATTCCCAGCACTCACACAGTGGCTCACAACTGTCTGTTACTCCAGTCTCAGGGGATTTGATGCCATTTTCTGGCCTCCACAGCCACTGCATGAAGGTGGTACACAGAAATGTGAGTAAAACAGAAATAAATAAAAAAGACAGCATTGATATATCAGGGTGAAAGCCAATATAAGTAACTGTTGAGATTATGCTAAAATAACCATCAATAAAGTTTATGATTTTGACTCTTTTATATGCATTCACACTGACAGTCTAACCACACAGGGTGATTGTCTCCACTGCCACCGCCCCTCCTGACTGAGCAGCCCTTTATATCTTCTAACTGTGAAACTGTCTCCATCAAATAACATCTACTGTTCAGCCCCAGGCCTGGGCAGCGCCAGCTCTCCATCCTGTCTCGGTAGTTTCATATTCTAGGGTTGGGTAAAGGACTCATGCAGACTGTCTTTCTATGACTGGCTTAATCTCCTCAAGGGTCACTACTCTGTAGCAGGCTGAGCTGTGTTCCTTCATGTGGATGGGCCACCGTGCTCACCACCCACCTATCTGCAGATCCCTGGACAGCTTCCATCTCTGGTCACTGGGTCTACTGTCTAAAGTCATGCTGGACACAGAGGTCTCTGAGTCTCTTCTTAGGGACAGTGCTTTTTAAAGAAGTATGATGTGTAATCACCACCTTCCCTTCCATTGGGGAGAGGAGGTAAATGCGTTTGGTCCCAGGAGTTTGGAGAAGCAGGGGAGCCTATGCTGTAGAGAGCAGAGGATGTGGGGTTCAGAGGTGTGAATGAGCTGCATCAGAGACTCAGGAAGCCTAAGAAACCGAGGCTCCATCAGCCCTGCTCCCTGCTCCTGGCAAGGAAGGAATGGCAGCAGAATCCTTTGCAAGCTTGGATTTCTATGAACCATTCCATTGGTTTTCTATTCTGATTCTGGGGCTCTCCTGATCCTGGACAGCCTCGCTGACCAAACCTTAGCACTGGCAAATGACTTATTGATGCCATTCAGATGGTCAAATCCTTAGTTGTGCTTTCCATGTGGCCCTGCGTGGTGCCGTTGCTCTCTCCATGTCTTTTCACTGGGAGCGATCTCTCAGTTTGTGGTCTCCGTGTATTTCTTGTTTCCTATTAATGCACTGTGTCTAACGGCATTGCCCCTCTGGGCCTCCTCTGCCTGGAAAGGGCTGGGCTTCCCTGGGTCCCCAACAATGGGAATGGTACATTTTTGGAGATGCTTCCAGGCCTGGATCCTGGCAAGTGAGCACCTGGAGAGACTGTGTCCTCTTTAAGTTAAAAAGTCCTTTCTGAGTACATAGTTGGAAACTGAGTCATCGTGCCCCGCCTTTGCCTGTGAGCCAGCACCCTTCCTTGCTAGACCATTCCCACTCTTCTGGGCCTTTCTGAGGGGATAGAAACATTCATCACTATGATCCCTTGCTCTCTGCTTCAAGCTGGCTGCCATCCAGCAGCCACCTGCCCTTACCCATCTCCCTACTAATTGAATTGAGATATAACACTAATATGGGCATGAGGTTCTGTAATTAAAATAGACTTGGAAACAAACCTAGACTCAAAGCTCTGCAAGCCAGGCGGCTCCTCTTACCAGCATTTGTTCTTGCCCAGTTCAGCCACTTAGCCGAGCAGAGGTCTATTACAGTCTACCCTCCAGGCCTTGAATCTAGCCCTCCTCTGGCAGAAGTGGGGATGAGTGTTTACATCTCTCGCAGGATGTAGGAAGCCAAAGGGATGCTGCTGCTGCGTTCTGCCTTCCTTCACTGATTCTATTTTAATTTCCACATCTGAGGATGAGAGCTATCCCCCATTCCCACCCCTGTCCTGCTTCCGATCATTCATTTACTCTTTGGTCCTGGAGAGAAGCAGAGGACTGGGGAATTTCTGACTATCAAATCCCTAGAGAGGATCTTTCCTTCCCTACACATGAGAGATGCTCTGCACTATTCCAGAACCCTTCCTGTGAGGGATGCTATTGTTATCTTCTGATATTTTGGTCACCTGACGGCAGAAACGTAAAGGGGTGGGGGTAAGAAAAACCATGGAGGATCAGTGATACCCATGCTCTCTAAAATCTAAGTGACAGGTGATCACGACAGGCCTTTTTTTGTGCTGTAGTCCCTGCGGATGAGAGTCAGTGCTGTGGAGGGTTGATGGTCCCCAAGAACCCTAGGGCTGGGGGAGGGGGAGGAGTCTAAAGCATTTTACTGCACAAACTGCTTTTCATATCAACACAGCTAGGCTGCAGGCCACGTGCCCTCTGAAGTGTTGAGTCTGACAGCTGCCCCACAGGAGCCAGGTAGGATCCTGGGACTCATCCTCTGCTGCCTGGAACACTTCTATTCTGGTTCTAGTTGAGTCCCCTCGGGTGGGTTCTTGTGTGCCTGCATGTGTGATTCTGGAAGGTTAGGAAGATTACCTGTGAGGCAAGAATCTGCTCCCTCTCTAGAATCCCAGAGAGATCAGGTGGAGACCAATTCCATGAAAGCATTTCTCAGGCTTATTTGTGGCCTTTAGTGAGAGGCTCAGGAATGCGGGAACAGGAAGTGGCTGCACCCTTTGCAGCAGGGCAGGGAAGCACAGGCCACAGCTTCTGCCTTCTAATCTACAGGGGCTTTGGGTATTCTGGGCCACAGCAGAAAGAAACAATAGAATGAATGCATACAGTTCGGTGCAGCTGTGGCTGAGGGCCATTTACACACTGTATAGCCTTTGGTCACTTCCGGTCCACACTGACCACGCCAGCTGGAGTTCTGCACTGTCCAGAGACAGAGCCACAAGGTAGGGACACAGGTGACCAAATTCTGTAGTGTGACCCATTAGATCCTACACCACATGGCTCTGATCCTCTTAAGAGATGGAGGTAGAGCTATGGGAAAGGAGGCTGAATGGTGACCTGATTACTTCCCATCATCCTTGGTGTCCTTCCCTTTCTGTGCATCCTGAAATGGCTCAGAATGTCCAGCCACCATCTGCACTGAGCCTAGAGGGGCTTGGGTCACCTGTCCCAACCTTACTACTTGTACATGCAGAGACTAATATTCCTCTGCCTACTGTCCAGCCAGAGCCTGCCCAGTTACTCCTCATATGATCACACTGCCAAGCTTCTGCTCGTCTGGGGAATCACACCCATATTTGTAGTCTGAGCTTTTCCATAAAGGAGGCAATTCCCTAAGAGACACTGACTCTTCAGTGTGCTCATGGGGCAAAGATTAAATCCGAGCTTCAAACAAGGTATGGAGTCGCTCTGTGATCCATTACTAATGCCTATTACCACTGGACATTTTCTACCTTGACATCATCCCCTCTTCCTGGGATGACCTGCAGCCAGCTGGGCAGTATCCCTCACCCACTGGATATTCAGTTACTGCCCAGGAAGCTTTTTGTGCCTATCACTTTAGCTGAGCCAAGGGTCCCAGCCTGACCTTTCCACATGGTGGGTGCGTGGCATTAGGTGTGCTCAACATGACTTCTTGAGTCCCAGTAACTCCTCTCAGTCTCAAGAGAACTGTCTGCTGTGTCTGACGTGCAAGTCTCCACCCAAGGGTGATGCAGAGCAGGGTGTGGTGTCTGATTGGCTAGCTGCATAGTCACTGGACAAACAGGAGTGAGTGCCTCAGTCCTTCCAAATGAGGCACATTTTGATCTTTCATTAAAATGTGTTTAATAATCCCATATGACAAGACTGTGATAAGCAAAATTAATACCAAACAGCTAAAGGAGCCATAGACAGTGAAGTACTAGCTAGACGTTGGCTCCTGGTGTGGAGGGTCCCCAGAGGGAAGTAGCCATTCTATCTGTGTGCAGGTCACTTGGTTACAATATAATGTAAAATGCCAAATACAGACTCAAGATAAATCTGCTGGGTTTAGACCCAGGACACAAAGCCAGCAAATTGTACCAGTCCGAAGTGTCCAGCTCACAGGGATTTCCAAACGACCAGATGCTGATCTGAAGGGCCCAGGTTACTGGGAGGTATTGTTTCAATTTCTTCCCGTCAGGCTGGTACTCTCCTGTTGAGAATAAATAACCAGATGTAATTTCTGATGTGACATCTCATTTTCTAAACAGAATCAGAGCACTCCCACCTGCCCTCCTTGCCGGCAGCTAGCCCTGCCCAATGGAAAAAATGTCCCCGAAGAAGCTCTGCTCATATCTCAACCCAAACTCCTTCCTCCAGGGGTCTGAGGACTGCTGGCTCTGCATGCCTTAGGACCTGGTTCCCACTCTGTTTGGCTCTGGTAAAGCACTCACATGCTCTGTGCCATCCCACACCCCAGAGTCAGAGTTCTTAATAACATTTTCCCAAAGACAAGAATGCTTTCTTTTTTTTTTATGAATGTATGGTGAAAATATGGCTTGGCTTTAATATTGCACTATGAGCTTCTGACTAAGGGTTTTAAAAATATGCTTTATGCATGTATATATAAAGTGGGCATATGTTGCAGCGAAGGCTCACTGCTGTGCATAAAGTGTATTACAATAAAGCTATATCGTGAGCCTGTGGTAGAGAATCAAAAGTGAAAAGGCGAAGCACTTCCAGCAGAGGGGAGGCATTCCTTCTGGCTTTGCTAGCAAGGCCATTTGCTCTTGCTGGGGTCCTGACAGGTTAGCAAGTTAGGAAGAGAGAGATTTAGTCAAATCCTGATGCCAGGGTGTCCGCCACCCACTACCACTAAAGCACCTGCAAACTCAGCTCAGAAGAAGACTGGGATTCAGACCTGAAATCTCTGCTTTGCTGAGCTCCTGGAATGCTTCCAAAGGCAAGAGTGAGTGATTCCAAGTTTGGTCCCCACTATTTCTTCCTATGGCAGATTACTTTGAGAATTGATGTTGGGGTCACTCACATTGTACTTGACGCCAGAGACTGTGTGTTGAACATTTAATTTTCAGGACAGATGGGAAAGTCCTTTCAAAGCAGTGACTTTTTATGAACATGTACCATGCCCTGGCTCCCTAGTTCCCTCACCACATACATACACTCTGCACAGAGCTGTTAATGCATAATTAGCTGAGCGTATTGCTGGATTTATCTTAAGGATCACTCAGTGACACATATAGAAGCCTGTGGGGTGTGCTTTGCACTTCCCAAACTGGCTAGTATAGGACAGTGTGTGAGGGTCAGTGGTACTGGGGGATGCAGAGTCGAGACAGGTGTCACCTAGCTCCTGGATGTAGGGTGGATTTAGAACCTAGTGGGGTAAAGGACAGGAGGCAAAGTGGTAGCAATCCCAGTAGAGTTTGGAGATCAACAGGAGTCAGGCCAGGGCCATGGATGATACCATCTAGTACACAGGCACAAGACAGAGTCAGTTCTCTCTGCTGATGCTGGGAGAAGACTCAGAAGGAAGAGAGGAGAAGGAAAAGAAGAAGGAGAAGGAGGAGGAAGAGGAGGAGGAGGAGGAAGAGGAGGAAGAAGAGGAGGAGAAGGGGGTGGTAGCTCCCAGAAGCAAGGGAGTAGAGCTATTAAATGTTTTCTGCATGTGAACCTTCTCTACTCCAAAAGATGGGATAGAAGGATTGTCTCCATCTGGCACAACCCTAAGTAGATAAACCACAGGAAAGAGCAGGTTCAGGACATTGTTCACAATAGCACAAGTGGCAATGTGAGGGGTAGGAACTATGGAAGTCTCAGTACCCAGTGGGCATTTGGGTTGAGAAGCTGTGAGTTCTCAGGGAGATCGAAACAGAAGGGTACATCCAGATTGAGGGCTCTCTCTCCCACATTCACAAGTATTATGAGAATACACAGTCCCTGACCAAGGACTGAAAGAACCCTTTGGTGGTCAACAGGCCCAGTGTCTACAAAGGAGTATGAGTAATGCCTCCTCCACCTGCCCAATCAAATCAAAGAACTGAGGGTTCAAGCAGAGCTACAGAAGGGCCTGCCCTGAGGATAGAGATAACCCTGGGCTGAGCATCACACCCTTCTGCTGAAAACAAGTTAAACATAGTACCTAAAAGATGAACCTATTTCCATGTGACTTAATTGTACTTAAAGTTCCATGATGTTTTAGGAATCTGAAAATACTTGTTACCCCAAAAGGGCAGACTTCTCAGTGTCCACTGCACCAGGAACAACAGTCAGGCATTCAAAGAAATGGGACCCACAATGAAGAGAAAAGTCATCAATGAGAAATCACCTTGAAGAAGCAAATACGTCAGAATTAGTGGGAGAGGGCACTCAAAGGTCATTTTGTAATGAAAAATAATTACCGTCCCAACAGGACACAACACTTAAACATTTATGCACCAAACAACAGGACCAGCCGAGCTTCAAAATTCACGAATCAAGGATTGGTAGAACTATAAGGTCTAATAGAGAACCCACACTTATAATTAGAGATTTAAATGTGTGTGTTTCAAGAATGTATAGGAGAGGCAGACAGAAAATCAGTAAAGATCTGGAAATCCTAACCAATACCATTAACCACCTGGCCCTAATTGACATTTATGGAACACTCCACCAGACAGCTGCAGAATGCATGTCGTCCTCAGGTCCACAAGAGATATTTTTCAAGGGAGACTATGTTCATGAGTTGTAAGACGAGTCTCATAAATTCAAAAGGATTTAAGCCAAACAAAAGCATAATAAGAAAACTGAATCAGAAATGAATAATAAAGAGATCTTCAGACAAATCTCCCTGTATTTAAAACTAACATTTACCGATGACTTAAAGTGTAAATGGAAAAAAAAAATGGTAGTGTAAGATGCATTTTGAATATGCTTGGTACCTGTCTTAGGGTTTACTACTGCAAACAGACACCATGACCAAGGCAACTCTTATAAGGACAACATTTAATTGGGGCTGGCTTACAGGTTCAGAGGTTCAGTCCATTACCATCAACACGGGAACATGGCAGCATCCAGGCAGGCATGGTACATGAGGAGCTGAGAGTTCTACATTTTTTTTTTTTTTCTGTGAAGGCTGCTAGCAGAATCTTCACTTCCAGGCAGCTAGGACGAGGATATTAAAGCCCACACACCGACAATGACACATCTACTCCAACAAGGCCACACCTTCTAATAGTGCCACTCTCTGGGCCAAGTATATACAAACCATCACAGTACCCACAGGCCTAGCTATGTAGGAAGCGGAGGCAGAGGCAGGAGGATCATACACTGAGGTCCAATCTAGGCTCTTGCCTAAATGTGAGGGGCTCTAATATCAATTCCCAATACAGAAAAAGGAAAATCCAAACAGAGGATGTCTAAATAAGCTGAAGTAGAAAACACACACACACACACACACACACACATCATATTTTAAAAAGTGCATGATGTCATCAAAGGAATACTTGGAGGAATTATAGCTTAAAAAGTCTATGTAAAGAAAAAGTCTCCAATTGCTAACCTAGAAAAATTCTGTCTAGAGAGATTACAAAAGGTAAACAAAAGAAGAAATTAAATCCAGAGTGGAATGGAAGACATTCCACCGGAATGGAAGACAGCAGAAAACAATCTCTCAAAATAACCGAAGCAGAAAATCTGGTTCTTTGAGAAGATCAATGAAATTGGTAAGCTTCTAGCTATGCTGATCAGGAAGGGGAGAGAAAGAGAGGGTGGGGGAGAAAGCATGAAGCATGGTTGTTACTAGGGACAAAACATGGAGTATTAGAAACATCAAAACAGTGGAGAGGACTGTGGTGCAGCAATATGAATGACTTGGTGTCAGTACATCCAACTCCTTACATTGGCCTGGCACTTTTCTCAGGAAGCAGCACACCAGAGCTATTCATGAGGAAACAGATGAAGCAAATGCCTCTAGCTAGAAAAAGAGAAGAACTTTTGTGCCCAAAAAAAAAACCCCTGGTCCAAATTCACTGGAAAGTTATCATCTCTTCCTAGACATGTAAGGAGGAAATAACCACCATCACCAGCATGCACATATATGCTGTGTGTGTGTGTGTGTGTGTGTGTGTGTATTCTTCTATGAAATTCACTCTGTGGGCCTGTCATCACTCTAACTACAAAACAACCAAAGCATTGTAATAAATAAAAGGCACAGACCAAGTGCCTGGAGAGCTGGCTCAGTGGGTAAAAGCTCTTATTCTTGCAGAGGACCTGGGATAGATTCCCAGCATGCACACAAGATGTCTCCCAACCATTTGTAACTACAGTTCCAGTGGATCTGACACCCTCTGCTGGTCTTTCAAGCATCAGGCATCCATGTGGTTCACATACATACCAGCAGGCAAAACACTCAAACATGTAAAATGAAATAAGTTTAAAAAGAAATCATGGACCAGTCTCTCTCATGAGTGGAGAGGCAAGGGTTCTAAACACCAACTTCCAGAGGGATGAAGACACTATGGAAAAAGGAAATTACGTTTTTACTAGTGGGATTCAGGTTGTGGTATGCAAAGTGTTAATGGCTGGAAGTCAACCCAACTGAGAAAGTAAAGCCACCACAGATTTTACAAAGCCTATCACTCATTTCCTAGAGACTCCTCAGCACACAGCTGTGGAAAGCAGTGTCCAATGAACCCACAGTGCAGACACCACAGCTGACTGGGTAACCTGAAAGCGCAGGTGTCCTTCAAGGTGAGGAAAGGCAGAGGAATTCTGTTCTCTCTGCTTCAGCTGAATCTTGTACTGGAGTTTTTAACCATTGAGATAGCACAGGAGTAAGGAGATTAAGGAGATTAAAGGGAAGCAGACTGTCTTTAGTCAGATTGAACAATTGTGTATGGAGAAATACAGCAGAATCGATGTAAAAGCTGCTAGAGCTGTCAAGTAAACTGAGTCACTTTCTGAAGGATGCAGCTCTTGAAGTCATTACATCCCTCTCGGCTGTGGAGCCCTGCTGGTTCCAACAGGAAATGCTGTGTGATTTTTTTTTTTTTTTTTTTTAGTCTCAGTTTCACATATATATTTGGATATTTACTTTATATACATTTCAAATGTTTTCCCCCTTTGGAAACCCTCTATTCCATTCCCCCTCCCCTGCCACTATGAGGGTGCTACCCCCCAGTCCCCTCTTCCTTCCCTAGCATTCCCCTACACTGGAGCATCTAACACACTCAGGCCCAAGGGCCTCTCCTCCCACTGATGGCCAACAAGGCCCTCACTGCACTCCTAGGCATTACCTAAGAGAAACAACGCAGAAACTCACAACCAATCAAAAGGCAGAGTTGTGGAGCCCAGTCCCAAAGGATGCTCACCTATTTAAAGCTCCAGTAACATTGTGGAAGACAGGGCAGAAAAGACTGTAAGAGATTAAGGAGTTTGCTGTGAGATTGTTTCCTGACTTTTTGTTTGTTTGTTTGTTTTTTAAAGACTTATTTTATCTATATGAATACACTGTAGTTGTCTTCAGACACACCAGAAGAGGGCATCAGATCCCATTACAGATGGTTGTGAGCCACCATGTGGTTGCTGGGAATTAAACTCAGAGACCTCTGGAAGAGCAGTCAGTGCTCTTAACTGCTGAGCCATCTCTCCAGCCCAAAAGGTTGACGAATATGGGAGAATACAGGCCCGAGTTGGAGAGAAAGTCCTAGAACCGCCAAGAGCCTTCGTGAGCACAATGGCTGAGAGAGGGGCCCTGGAAAAGGCTGGTAAGACATAGGAAGCCTGGAGAAGACATTACTGTCTCCTTTGAGCCAGAGTTGAACCAGCGACCTAAGGATGTCTCCTAACTGAGGAGTTAGCTACAGTCCTCTGCTCTATCAGCTGAACTATTGAAGGGACACTAAGCTACAACCATAAAGTCTCACCGGCATGACTGCCCAAATGTAAGTTGAACAAGTTTAACCCCAACGGACATGCCAAACTGGATTTGGGAAAGACTGTGAGGCTTCAACTCTCTGGGAAGAACTATAGGCAACCGAGGAAAGCTAGGAGCAGGAGAGGTATCTCCCTGAGGGAAGAGCAAACCAATTAGCTGTCCAGTGTCAAATGCTGGGCACACACAAGTAACATTATATGAACTGAACAGGTTATGTTTAGAACATACACGCACATATCCATCTATCTACCTATCTATCTACCTATCAATCATCTATCTATCTGTCAATCTATCTATCTATCAACACACATACATGGAATAACAATGAAAAAGAGGCTCTGAATTTGAAGGTGAGCAGGGAGAGATAAATGGAAGAATTTGGAGGGATGGAAAGAAAGGGGAAATGTAATTATTCTATGAACTCATAGGTAAAACAATCATTTAAAAATCACACCATCTGTTCATAAGAAGTCTGTGAACATTCACTATTGCTCTAGTTGTGATAGCTGGAGATACAAGCATCCCAAGAGTCCATCCACAGGAAAGGGGTCAGCAGAGTTCAGAAGGATTCCTGCCTCAAGCCATTGAATGCCCAGATAATGCTGAGGAGAGAGCACAGGCAGATGAGAGAGCCTACACACTGTGTTCCAGATATGAGATGCACACACGGTGTGCTTTCACTGCAGCCAAGTTCCAGGGAGAAGGTGGGAGGCAAGGGGAGCCAATGGTGCCAGGAGAAAGGACAGGAGAGCTGAAGGAAGCCGCAGAGATGTGCTCGTGTGTGCTCTAGGAGAAGAGAGGGTGCTGCAGTTGGGCACACAGGTCAATGCTCAGCAAGGTGATGCCTTTGGTGTGTGCAAGCTATTGGATGTCATTGTCAATGTCACTATGGCCTCCAAAGAGCTGCCTTCATGGCTGGGGAGATGGCCCGGGGGGGTAAAGTGCTTGCTGTGCAAACAACCTGATTTTGACCCTCCAAACCCATATGTAAAAAGAATTGGGGGTTATGTGTGCCTGTGCTTGGGAGGTGGAGGCAGGAGAATTCCTGGGATCTGCTGGCTAGCGAGCCCAACAAAATCTGAGATTCCCAAGCTATTGAGAGACCGTGTTTTAAAAAGTAGTGAAGCTCAGTTGAGGAAGATAACGGATGCTAACCTCCACACTTACTTGTATACATATGAGGACAGCCATCCACATTCATGCACACACACACACACACACACACACACACACACACGCATGCATGTGCGCTCAGACAGACAGACAAAGACAGACAGAGCCATATAAAAGCAGTAGTAGGGAACTTTCCTAGCATATCTGAAGTCCTTGATTCAGTCGATAGTATGGGAAATAAGAGGGATTGCAGATAAGTAAAATGTTTGTTTCTCTCTCTCTCTCTCTGTCTCTCTCTCACACACACACACAAGCACAAGTGTGCACACCTGCGCATGCACGTACATACACACTTGCTTATGATCTGAAAGCAAACCCTTCGAATTCTGAATTTTTATATTCTCAGGGCTTACAATGTGTGGCATGGTTCTATCTGTAAATACTGGGCAAGAGCAGTCATCTGTTGTTCCCTGTCAGCCATACAAGCCACAAAGAGAACTATGACCCTGGGTGGAGCTTGTCCTGTGATGTTTGGTGGGTATCCAGAGTGGTGTTAAACTATAGTGGGTATAGAAGTAGTCACTACACTGAACTTAACAGCAGTTTGTTCAGTACCAGGAGCTCCCTCTGTGAGGACTGAATCGTGTAGACGATTAGACCCCAGGACTCCCATCAGACCTTCACCCTGCCTAGGCCACCCAGGAGCAAGAAGGCATGTACCATAGTATTGCCATAGTGTGTGGCAAACATGCTAGTTGTCTAGGCATCTGCTCCCCCGCTTCTTCACGAGGCACTGGGGATTGGACATGACATGAGCCATCCCTTACCTGTTGCTCCAGACTTTTCTCATGTGATTCCTTCTATCACCCTCCCATAACTTCTGTGCCCTTGGTCAGTGATTGGTCACCTGCCTTCCTCTCAGCAGATGCCTGGTCTCCAGGGTTCCAAGGGCTTGGATAAAATATGAATCTTTAGTATGCATGGCCCCCTTCCCACATGTCCACATCAGATTCAACCAACCACAGATCACAAATATACTTGGTGGCGAATTTCTGTACTCCTAGCACTCAAGAGCCTGGGGCAGGGGGATCACAAGTTACTGAGCAGCTTAAGCTATGCAGCAAGATCCTGTCTTAAGGCAGAACATCATGCTGTGAGGAAATCCAAGCTCAACAAGACATAGTCTCATATGCCACACACTCTACCAAGGGAGGATCCTAACGTGATTTTTGTATACGTGTGTTTATGTGGGAAAGAATATAGATAGAGGTCGGAAAACTAAGAAGGGTTCTGGGGGGGGGGAGGGAAGTGGCTACGTGGGACGTGAAGAGGAATAGGGAATGCTGGGAACCAGAGTGCAGTTGGAGATGCAGGACAGGAAGCTGGGGAAGAGAACCACACATGACCAAAACTGTGTGTGAAAATGCCACAAGGCATTTTGTACACTAATCAAATTTTTAAAAAATATTTTAGTTTTGAAAGAATTTCCCATGTATACGAGTGTGTCTGAGTGTATGTATGAGCACCACAAGGAGGCAAGTGCCCGGAGAGGCCAAGAGAGGGTATTTCGTCTTCTAGAATTACAGGTGGTTGTGACCTGTACCATGTGGGGATGGGGAACAGAACCCAGGTCCTCTGAAAGAACAGCAAGTTCTTTTAACTTTGGAGCCATTTCTCCAGCCCACTAATCAAAAAAAAATTATTTTTAAAGGTATAGAGGCGAGAGGCCGAAGAGATAGCTCAGTAGTTAAGAGTGTATACCTCCCCCAGAGGACCTAAGTTCGATTCCCAGCAATCATGTTGGGCCACTCACCATCTCCTGTACCTCCAGCTCCAGAGAATCTAGCACACTCTTCTGGCTTTTGTAGACTCTGTACTCGTACACATAACCACACAAAGACAACACACTTCTACACATAACTTAAAATAATAATAACAAAATATTTTTTTAAAAGAAAACAATGTATAGATGGAGACAGAAAACACAGAAGAACTAAGAAAAATGTACTGAGGCCATTTTTTTTTGTCATTATTTTTTTGAGCAATACAACTATTAACCCAACATTTCCTGTTCTGTGTACTGATGGTCTTGTGTGTGGGTTACATGCACACACACACACACACACACACACACACACTTGTGTATCAGACCTGAGCATCACTGATGTGGCAGCTGTAGGCCCCTGACCAGGCTTCCAAGGACATTTTAATAGGTGATTTAATACATATTGGCTCTGTACAAAGCCATGTCTGGAACCAGGTCTAAATTTTTCGGCTTTTACATTATGAACAAGGGACATGAAGTCCTGTCTCCTGGAGCATCCCCAGTGTCTACACTTTTGTGCTGAGGGAGATAGGTGCTGCAGTGAGGAATCCTGAGGAGCCTGCTGGACAATCTGCTGGGCTCTACAGGCGGACAGAATGACACTGCTGGGCTCTACAGGTGGACAGAATGATGTTCCCTTTCATGACCCCAAAGTGCCTGCTTCTCAGGGTTTCAGCCATCCTCAGCTGGGCCCTTCCCAATGTGTGTGTAGCTCATCCCTTCACAGAATGAGTTGCTGAGTTGCAAATATTACCAAAGTACTGTTTCAGTCAGAGGATTATTTCACTTGGGCGACTGTTAGCCTATCACTAAGCCTACTGGGTGACTCTTCATGGATCCCGTGTGTTTCTGTGGCAGTGCTAGCCTTTGGTTGGCAGGCCAGGGATGATTCCATACTGCCGGGTTTGTAGGAGAAGCTTCCCAACACTGTGGATTTAGTTGATTGACTCTAACTGGCAAATAGTGTGCATGATTCCTGCAATTCTAGAGACCTGAGGCCAGAGAGCATGCACGTTCATTAGGAATCTAGTCTGGGAGGTGATGGGCTCCCCTCTTCTGGTGATATGATCATCTCGAACAAGAGCACAGACACCCTTTATATAGCTGGATATCACAAACCAACAGTATCTGAAATCCACCCATTCCCTAGAGAGGAACATAGAAGCTCCAGGGTGGGACATGTGCCCACCTGGGCTTCCATCCGTCCATCCCCCCTCCTCGTTCCCATCTGTGGTTTTGCTGGGTTTTTCCCCCCATTAATAATTAGAGGTAAAAAAAATAAATCGTGTCATTTGAAAAAATTCTAATTCAACATATTATTTCAGGACTTAAATAAAAACTTCCCCAGGGAATGAAAGAGGGTGAGGAGCCATTAACTGAACAGTGGGACTCAAATCCAGTCACATATCTGACAGGCAGTAAAATGCTTTGGAAGCTGTGAGAACATTTTGACAAGACTGTGATGAATAGGAAACAGCACTGGGAGGCTGGAGCTTGAAGATCCTCTTTAGGATGCCCGCAGAGGGAGGGGAAGTGGGATGCTGAATACCACGCAGAGATGGGCCAGGGTTCATTTTATCCAAGTGACACCTCTCTTCGTAGTCACCCTAGCCCAAGGAAACCCACACCTGCCAAGATCCAGGAATTTCTGCAGGGTGGTGTAAATCTGTTAATTAACTGACATTCAGAAACTGACAGTACACAGATAACAGGCACCGTATTAGTGGTGGCATTCTTGGATGATGTGGGCTGGCGCTTGGGGGGGGGTTGAGTCAACTTGGGCAATGCTTCCAAGGAATCTCTCTCCATCCCTTCCATGCACAGCTAGTGCAGTGAATGGATGGATGAAGACAGCACACTGGTAACTCATGCTGTTGGCTGAGCTCTCTTGATCAATCAAGATTTCAAACACTTGAAATTATTATTTTTTTTTACCCCATTTGAGGGTTTAATTTTTATCAGTTTTAGTGTGTGTGTGTGTGTGTGTGTGTGTGTGTGTTTATTCATATGGAGCACAGGTGTGTATGTGAGTATGCTTGTGGATACAAGTGGACAACTCCAGGTGATGTTCTTTAGGTGCTGTGCCCCTCCCCACCTTGAGCCCCAAGTTGTTTGTTTATTTGAGGTAGGGTCTCTGGCCTGGCACTATACTAGGCTGGCTGATCAGGATCCACCCTGGTACCCCCATAGCACTGGGACTATAAGCACATGGCACCATGCCTGGTTGTTGTTGTTTTGTTTTACATAGGTATTGGGGGTCAGATTCATCCTTGCACTTGCCCAGTGAACGATTGATCTATCTTTCAAGCCCAAGTATCTTCAGTTATTTTTCTGGCAGCATTTCCTATTTGTCCTGAGATTTCCTGTTTGGCCTGTGGGTCCTTGTTACTCAACTGCCAATTCTGTCCCAGCCAATCCATGTTCCACAGGTTCATCCTCCAAAGCATGGTGTCAGGAAGTAGGGCTCCTGAGAGGTGACATCATGAGGGTAGAGACACTGGTGGGATTTGTGCCATTATGAAGAACACTCCAGAGACCCCATACCTTTCCACTTTGTGATGACACCGTGAGGATGAGAAGCCACAGTACATGATCCAGGGGCCATAGGATTCCTGATTCCAGAACTTAGAAGCAGATCCGGGCTGCCCAGTAGCAGCCAAGTTTGTGCCAAATTGTGATACTAGCTGACAGATATTGCCACCAAATATTCCTCAGCTAAATCTTCCTTTACCTCACCACTCCTGGTCCCAGAACTGCCCAAGAAAAGCTTTTTTATAGGGTCAACTTGTGCCTGGTAAGCCCATGGTTTCTGGAATGAGGATCCATTTAGACCAGCCATTCCTTGGCTGAACTATATCAGTCTGCTGTTCAGCTATCTCTCTTTGCCACATTTTGTGAACTTTTTCTAGAACCATGAATGGATTCACCGTGAAAGCGTGACATTTTTGAGGGGGATTCCACAAGCCAGGAGAGAGTTTCTGTCTTTTCATACAGTTTATTAAAAACAAAAGGTGTGTTTAATTGCTTCTCCATTTTGTCTAGTGAGCACATAGCATTGGGCTACCTTTGAACTACATTTCATTAAATAGGAAACAAAACTAGTTAGATTTCATAACTGTTAGCTTTATTCCTAAAGCATAGATTTAAAGCTGTATTTTTATGATTTATTTGTGTGTATCTGTGTTTGTGCACATGCATGCAGGTGACCTCAGAGGCCAGAAGAGGAGTTACAGGCAATTGTGTATCATCTGATGTAGGGCTGGGAACAAGACTCAGGTCCTCCAAAAGAGCAGCAAGTGCTCTTAACCACTGATCTCTCTCTTCAGCCTATTAAAGACTAGATTCAAAGCAGGGGTTGCTAATTTATGGCTCCGGACCAGCCCCAGCTGCAGCCCAGTTCTCAAAATAAACATGTATTTGGACACAGCAGAGTTTTTGTCACTGTGCTGCCCATGGTGGCTTTGCGATATGTGGGGTATTCTTGGGACTTCATTATCTGTGCTCACTTCACCTTATTACCTTGCCAATGTAGCTCAGCCTGACACGTCCTCTACAGGGGTGTGTGGAGAAGGTGGACAGTGTGGATTGTGGAGGGGAATTCTACCAGCCAGGACAGTCAGAGAAAGCAGTCTTGCTCTCTCATGCTGGCTGTGAGCAATGACCATCTAGAGAGCCCTTCCTGGGAATCAGGAACTGGAAGCTGAGGGCACGAGGCAGTAGCCAGTCAGCCAGGACCCTGTCCTAGGTCCTGAGCTGTAATGGAGATTGTTCCTGAACCTGAAGGAGCCTGGAGGCTGGTACACATTGAAGGATTGTCCAGATTCATATCCCAATAGCACCATGACCTTGGCCTTAGTGAAGACCCCAAGGAGCTTTGCCTGAACTCTAGTCTTTAAGAACTATGGGATTACCACCATGTTCTATATGAAACCACCAATAGCATGGCTTGTCCCAGCAAAGGAAGACAAATGCACAGGCTGGCAACCCAGTGCAGTCTAACTTTACGGATGCCATAGGGATAACATGTTAGGTATTTAATATCTGAAATTTTATTGGAAAGTCTGTAACCAGAATCCATCTATGCACCTGGACCTGAGACCAGCTAACTCAGTGATTGTCTCTGAGGGGGCAAGGGCCTGGTGCAGATGGGGTTAGGTTAGGACCAACTGAGGCTCCCCAACTGCATGCAGTTACCAGTTTCATTCTCCTACTGCGAAGCAGCAACTCTGCCTGGGTTTGGAGCATTCTGCCTGTAAATCAGGGCAAATGTATTTATTTTAGCTGCCGCACTTGCTTGGGCTGACTAATTGGCTCTCTGATTAGACTGGTGTTTCGACATATTAGTCACAGGCTCCGGCATGAAGGCCTGCCGCACGCCCCTGGCTGTTTATACTGGAAACTGAGCTGGGTAATTAGTCCGAAGCAGGAGCGCAGGGAGGCTCGGGTGCTGACGGCTGTTAGGTGACCACTGGGATGTGAAGGGTAGTTTCAAAGTTGGCAACTGTGATTAGAAGTGATACCTTTCATCCTACCAGGAGAGGAAACGGCTTTGCTTTCTGTCTGGCCACTTGGCAGAACTCACTCCTCAGGCTTCATAGATCACTGTCAGAGCTGCCCAAGTGTGACCTTAGATGGTCCTGAGGCCAAGCTGACTGGTGGCCCTTTTTGCTACTGCTCTGTAAAGTCCAACATAAAGGCTCGACCAGGGCATGTCCCACAGCAGTTGGTGTGTTCCTACCCACTGGCTTTTCAAGCAAGGCTGGAACTCCTGGTGTTCCTTTATCTGATTATTCAGTCTTCCCCCCAAGAGCTCACAACCACCAGGCTAGGCTGCTCCTGGCTCTGGTCCCTGTCCCCAGGAGTCCCCAACTCTCAAAAGGAGCAGTGAGATGCCCTTTCCTCTCACAGACCTCTTCAGGACTGCTGGAGATGGCCTTAGCCTAACTTGCAGTTCCATCTCAGGGTCCTGATGAGATGGGGACAAGCTTGGCTGGAGATAACAATGACATTGACTTGTGTGACCACGTGCCCGTATTTCCTGGCATCTTACTCTCTTTCAGCTGGAGCAAACAGCAACAGGCTCCTTTCCCCCACCCCTTTCCCCATTTGCCCATGTTTAGCCTTTATTTGGTATTAGGGGAGGGCACACCTTTCAGACTTAGTCCCAGGCACATACAAATTAACAGGCTTCACAGGGGTTCTGATTGTTCTAATCAGTGTGGGTCTAGTAGCACACACCACAGGCCAATGGTTGCTTGCTTAAACATCAGATATGGGTGTTTCCTCTGTTCTAGACACTGGAGGTCTAAGACTGAGGTCAGGAGGGTGCTTGCTGGCAAGGTTTCTCATGGCTTACAGATACCACCTTCTGAATCCTCAGGTGGCTAGGAATGGTCTGATACCTTGATGGTTTGAATAGGAATGGCCCCTACAGGCTCATATATTTGAATGCTTGGTCATTAGGGACTAGAGCTACTTGACAAGGATTAGGAGGTGTGGCCTTGTTGGAGCAGGTGTGGCCTTGTTAGAGAAAGTGTGTCACTGAGGGTGGGCTTTGGGGTTTCAAATGCTCAAGGCAGGCCTGTTTCTCTCTCCCTTCCTGCTGTTTGTAGGTATGATTGTGAAACTCTCAGCTATGTCTCCAGTGCTGTGTCTATCTGTGTACCATCATGCTTCCTGCCATGACGATAATGAACTGAACCTCTGAACTGTAAGTGAACGCCGATTAAATGTTTTCCTCTCTAAGAGTGGCCTTGGTTATGGTGTCTCTTCACAGTAATCACTGAGTAAAGCAGGTATCTTACCAGGACACCAGTCCTGTTTCATGGGCTACCCTTCTATATCTCCAAACATTATGATGGTTAATCTTGATTTTTAAATCTTAATTTTGTCGGGATCTGGAATCACTTATGGGCATGTCTGTAAGGGAGTTTCTAGATTTTATTAAGAAGGGAAGACCCATCCTTAAGGTAGGTAGAACCATGCCGTGGGCTGAGGTCTTGGAAAAAGCAAGCCGAATACCAACATTCATCTCTGCTTTGTTACTACAGATTCAAAATTACCAGCTGCCTTGACTTCTCTGTTGTGATGGACTATACCCTCAAACTGTGAACCCAAACAAGCCCTCCCTGAAATTGGGTATTCTTTTCACAGCAATGCAGTGAATATATTATTCCACTGGGTTTATAGTTTCAATGTAAGTTTGCTGGATCAGGGAGGGGGCAGAGGCTGCCTGTGATGAGGGTCTATGCTGTCATGAACTTGGGTCCCGTTTCTGCTGTAGAAAGTCCTCCTGGGACAACAAAGCCAGGACTCCTGGATCAGCCTCTCCGAGGAGGTTAAGTACAGCTCAGGAGGGAGCCATGGCTGGTGCCATCACCCAGCAATTAATTTTCTCTTTGCCCTAAATCTTGTTCCCATAGCCTTAATAGGACTGATTATTCATCAATATTAAAGTGGCAAATTCATTATATTCTAATGATCTGACATCAAATATTAAATCTCATTATATGATTGGCTGGGATTTATGGCAGCATTATGTCTCAGGTGGTGGCTGGTCTCCTGCAGAAGGACATTGCCTGGCTCTGCAGTTTGCACAATTCCTTCCATGTCAATAGGCTTCAGGGTCTTGAGGTGTTGGAAATATTGTTGGGGTGACCATGTGCCATTATTGATGACACTGTCCCATGTCAAATGTCATCAAGGTTCAGCTGGATCAGCGTAGCACCTCCCTGGCTCATGTCATTCACACCAGGGCTTCTTTAACACAGAAGGCCTTCTAGAGGTTTCTGGCATACATTGCTTATTTCTAAACTGCATGCCTTTCTATCTTGAAAAACAATCTCACTCTTCTTATCTACTCAGGTGTTTCCTTTAGCACATGATGCCCAAGTAGAGAGGCTAGCTCTACCCTGTCAATGGCTCATGGGCACAGGACCACTGTATCATGTCTGGGTTGAATCCTGGGGCCAAATAATTAAGGAAAATGATCCAGTGACATCTGTTAAAGCACCTAAGGCTCAGTAGGTATGTGGACCACTGAGATGAAATCTTTCAGAGGGATAAAGAGATGAGGTGACCTCCAAATATAACATGAGAAAATAGACATCCCAGCCAAGGAGCATGATGGGTCAGGAGATGAGAAAACACTAAGAGGAGATATCAGAAGGGTTAGCTTCTGACTAAAATGACCTCATGGGTCTCAATGAAGATAGGCCAGGTCCATCAGCATCTCTGGGGATGGAGGAGAATGGGGGACTGGCTCAGATTCCAAGGAGATCAGATACCGGAAGGGAGTTCTATGCTGAAACTGAGCTAGAGACAGAGAAAGAGAGAGAGAGAGAGAGAGAGAGAGAGAGAGAGAGAGAGAGAGAGAGAGAGAGAAAGGAGGTGGTCTTGGTGGAAAGCTCAGCATCCTGACTGCGGTGTGTGTGTACAAGCAGAGGATCTCAGGCACTAAGATCAATGACTGATTCACCACATCCTGCCTCGAGGGCCTGTGACTCAGCCTGTGTATGTGGCTCTGCTATCCTGTCCCTAGTCACATTGTAGTCCCAAGAGGAAGGCAAGTCCTAGCCTCAAATTATGAGATCCCTGAAGAGTTCCTATAGGTTACCATGGGTCAATCTCATGCTCTCTGGCTATATTACCAAAGCCAGATTAGTAACCCCCAGGGGACTCCACTGTCTACTTGTTAGAGCTCTCTAAGGTCATCTTGCAGAGGACACTACCTGCCACACAAGGCTATCTGCACAGTGCCTTGGGGAGGGATCACTTCACAATTTCCCTTCTTTAAATCCTCTTTCTGCCTAAGTGGGCCACACTTCCTTGTCTACTTCACATCACCTTATACATATGAGAAAGAAAGGCCACTAACTACAGGCTCTGGCCCAATGCCTGGGAGTTTACAGCTCCCCACTGTTGTCCTGTTGACTCAGTTTTGTGCACATATATGTATGTTTGTACATGTATATAGAGGAGAATGTACCCCTGAATGTGCATGTAGAGGTCAGAGGTCAACACAAGATATCTTCCTTAATTGCTCTTATTTTTTGAGAGTCTCTCACTGAACTTGGAGCTTGCCATTTAGGCTAGACTGGATGTCCAGCAAGCTCTCAAGACACATTACGCTCTGCCTTTCACCAGTTCTAGGGTTATACTTCTGGGGTTACAGATGCCACCACCTTTTACACTGAGTGCTAGGGATCAGAATTCAGCTCTACTACCTATCTCGAGGTTCAGTGCAGCCTTTGGATGACTTGGCCACTTCTGGTCGATGGGTAAAGCCAAATGCTACAATCTCCTTTTCCAACTTTTCTTCCCAAGACTTGCCTCCAGGTGTAGCTGGAGAAGCTGCTCTGTTGTGGCCCTCTGCATCTCCAAGGGCCTCTGATCAGTGTACCTCTCAGTGCTCATTCATTCAACACTCATTCCTTCACCTGCTCACCCATTCATTCATCCATTTCTCCATTCACCACTCATTAACTGACTTATTCTCTCAGTCTTTCTCATGAATACACTCACCTACCTCCCCATTCAAGTATCCACTCACTCATTCACCCTCTCCACTCGTGAACTCATTAATTCTAATTCATTCACTCATTCACCCTTTCACCCACCCACTCATTCATTCACTGATTTCTGAGGTGATGCAACAAGGTCCCTGTAGCCATTCTGCTGTGTCCTGTGATCCTGCTCTGGGATGCTAGATTCTCAAGTCAGGCAAACAGGAAACTTTGATTGTCAACATGATTGGAATACTAGACACTTAGGGCCTTAGTAGGTCAGTCTTTTGGATGTGTCTCAGAGGGAGGTCTTCCCCTCCCTCTGAGGGAGATTAATTTTTAGAGAGAATTAATTGGGGAGAAGACCTACTTCGAATATTGGAAGCATCATCCAACTAGTGAGGGAAGGAGAGAGAGAGAGAGAGAGAGAGAGAGAGAGAGAGAGAGAGAGAGAG